>CM032422.1:9622526-10872526 GCA_019049465.1 Dryas iulia moderata | reverse complement strand
TTAAGCCGCCTTATTTAAGCCTCAAATATACTTCTTACATCATCGAAATACTTCTGTGGGCATACCAACATTTGTCATAACATAATCACTCATTGTATGAACCGCTTGAATTATTCAAGTATATTTATTTCAACTAGCGACGCGGTCGCGGCTTCGACGTTAACACTATCAACCGCTACTTTAACCATTTATTCACTTTTGGAAAAAAAATAGTAGCCTTTGTTTCATATAGAGTCAATTTTTATTTCGAATTCTATTCAAATCAATACGACTGATTAAATAAGATAGTCGTGAAAGCGTAACAGACAGACCTACTGACTTAAGCATTTTAATAATAGTATAGAAAGTATGGATAGGATGAATATAGTTGTGATAATACAAAATATAATTAAATTGTCTTTCGCAGAATATTTTGAAACAACTCCTTAAAAATAGTAAGTGCACTATATATTGGATGATACCGAACGAAAACTAAAACTTTTGTCATCCACATTTGTCTATAGTTAGTTATCATCTATAAATCTACAGGATTGTTAAATCTAAAAATTAAATGTACATATAAATGTATAAATTTTAATCATTATAATTATTTTCATTTCTGCACTCTGGTATCTATAACATAGTTTGACATAGTGTTCTGCCACTTAACAAGGAAGGTTTCTATTTCGGTCGAAAACTGGAGAACGGAGTGTTCCCGCTAATTATCCTACTATAAGCGGGAAAACGCGTGAAATGAATTAATTAATCATCGAGCGTTACCCTAACCGCGACTGGTCGTCAAAAAAAAACTCTATTTTCCACTTTTAGTCCAATTACAGTTGAGTCCTTAAAAGTTAATTAGCAGAAACTTCGTCACACGTCATCCTACCCAATTTTTGAAATAAAAATTATTTAAAATATAAAAAATGCTTCGAATTAAAATAAACTACTTTATATGTAAATGTTTCAGTGTTTTTTTTCATAGAAAAATATATTCTAAATATAGTTAATAGAGGCCGTTAGTTTACCGCTAATTCTATCACTAGGTCAGATAGTACGATTATCGTAATGTCATTAGACAATTATTGCATACATTTACATTTGAAAAGCTTCAAATCACAATTACAAAAGGCTTAGTACGTTTTATCTTATTAGGGACATCGAAATTTTCTTATTGGACATGAATTCTAATTTAAAAGGATTAAAGTAAGTGAAGGCCCAGTTGCAGTAGGACTCCGACTGTAAAGGTGATTGTGGGTTAGATTCCCATTCGGGGAAAACATTTAAAAAGACAAAGCCTTGCGTTGAATTCCGCCACTCAACACGCAATGTCTAGATTTCGGATGGAAAGTGGAGGACGGGGTGTCTTGACACTAGGTTCTTTATGCAGGAAAAGCACGTGTACGTTACTTTTTTAATATATCATTTTTTATACTAAAATTTACACAAAAAAAATTTACTCGTACAAAAAGTAAATCGGTTTTTGATAAAAATGCAGGAAATCAAAGTTACATAATATATTTACTAAGTGATAAACCTCGACAAAGTAGCATTCAGTAGCCATCTCTAAATAGGAAACGTATTGATATCTGTATGTACCTACTTGCTATACAAATAGGACATCAGCTACATTACACTCTTATTATACGAGCATTTTATGCTGAACAGTCATATCTACTTTCCGAAACATCGCACAGGCACAATCAACCAGCCAATGAGAGTTGACGAGTGACTGAGACACAACACACCGTTCCTAACAGAATCACTAAGATGTTCCTTCGTCTGTCTCGCTCACAGCATCTTATAACCAATCACTGCCTAATAATCGGTTCCGAAGACGGATTGCAGCTAAGTTCCGACCTTTCAACTTGGAACGCGCGTGTAATACATATTTGTTTATACTTGCAATGCAAATAGGACAGCTACGGCTACATTACAGTCTTATCTCGTGTTGCAAAATAAACACGTCAGACGCTAGCTAGTGAGCGATGCCGGTCAGGCTTACGACAGATCACGATCTGGTGATTTGCCGCTATTACTTAGTTTTAACTAGAATGTAGAATGTTTAGGTATGAATTATATACAATTGAAAATAATATTCTAAGTATTTTATGGCCAGCAATAGAGTGATTGTTTTATATTTTATTACTGATTTAAGATATGTTACTTTTTGTTTAATTTTTTTAACATGAAATAACTTTATGCAAAGCATATATTAAGAGAACTTAGTGTCAAGACACTATGTTCTCCATTGACCCCCTGAAATTGAGACATGGTGTGTTAGTGGAAGAAATTACCGCCGCGCTTTGCCTTAGTTATCAATAAAATAATATAATCATATCCCCGAATGAGAATTGAACTCACAACTATCATGTTTACAGTCAGAAGTTGTCCCACTATCAATGGCCTTTATTTAATAAGAGGTTTTGAATATTATCAAATATAAATACATACTTGCAAAGAACAGTCCCGTCTTTCAGCACTTCGTAGAAGTTATCCATATCGCCTGATGTGTTATCTGGCTCGCCAGTGATCAGTCGGATCCACTCCAAGCATTCCTCTGCCAGCTCCTCGCTGTATTTGCTGTTAATCTGAAAATTTACAAGATTTAGTTAATTAATTTAAATATTTTTTTATATTCATGCGAATACAATTCTTACACTTTTTCGGATCAAATCTTCACATTTTTTCGCGCATAGTAGAAAAGTAGAAGGGAATATAGTAAATGGATAAGGGAATATGTTAACACACAATGAGTTTCAATTCAATGCCGCTCTTCGTTTGTTTGAGTATTAGGCCTCTAATGAGCAGGGAAATAAAAATAATATACATAAATATAATAAATCCTCAGAGTGCGAACCCACAACCAATTACGAATACAGCCATACTACATACATATACATATTACATATACATATTACTGCGGTAAAATGGCTATAATTTTTTACTAAATCTGAAAATTAAACATAACGAACAAAATCGAACGAATAAATATTGTTGAAGATATTGTTTATACTATCCCACAATGTGTCAACTAAATTTCTTTGTGCTGTTATAATAACACCTAACAGATAGCCCTGAGAGAAATCAAGTCTGTATTCACCATAAGAAAATAGTAAGTAACAATTAATTAGGCAAAATTATGTGATGACAACATTTGTAAATAAGAATTTGTTTATCTTCTTTTTTTTTTTTTTTTTCAGCTTCACGCTGTATCCCGCACACAGCAGGGTAGGCAGAGGGAACCTAGTATTAAGATACTCCGTTCCCCACTTTCCGCCGAATTCGGAGGCATTGCGTGTTAAGTGGCGGAACTTAACGCCGCGCTTTACCTCGACACCAGAGCGAAGAAAATGGAAATATTAAATATTTCCACTCCTCGAGTGGGAATCGAACCCACAACCAGTCGTTTACAGTCACACGCTTGTGCCACTGGGCCACGACTGGCCACACTTTTTTACTTAAGTTTATCCTGTACTTCGTAAACAGGTAATTTCAATGAGAATCTGTTACTTATGGACGTAAAAGGAAAAATTACATTAAATTCTAAATAAAAGGAAAAGTTACTAACGGAAATAAATATGTAATACAATACTATGTAAGTAGAATAGCATACTTAATTACTTAGTAGTAACTAACAGTCACGAATGGCGACGTCATGTTATACAAAAATTCGAATGAATGCCGAGCATTGATAAGACTGGTTATTCTGTTATTTAATACAAAATATATTAGTTCATATTTAAATATAAAATACGCTTTGATATAAATATTACATCATCCAAATACTTTTACGGACATACCAACATTTGTCATAACATAATCACTCATTGTGTCATTTGTCTGAATTACTCAAATGTACTAACATTTTAATAAAGTGATACTATTTCATTTTCTTTCAGCAACTTGCTTTTTATGTATAAGAGGGTAGTTAGAGAGGAAATTTTGTTAGGCACTTCATTCTCCACTTCTAAACTTCAGTCCAAATTCAAGACATTGCGACTTAAATAGTGCAAATCAATGACAGAAATGAAAATAATTTAAATATTATCTATCCCCAGAGTGGAAATCGAACCTACAACTGTCACTGTTCCACGATGGATTCAATATTATATTACATTTCTATTAGCGGATTAAAGTAGTTCAGGTATATCCTAGTGAACAAGCTATGGAGTGGCGCGGAACCGCTTGAAACACCTCATTAAAAAAAGGGAGGCGCACTAAAATATTCAACTTGTAGGCTTTGGAAAATAATTTTGCGTTGCAAAAAAAAGGACTCAGGGTTTTAAGCTCAGCATCCGACACAAAGCGACGGGAAGGGCACTTTGTTTATGCCTGTCTGTAACCGTAATACCTACCTATATTGTGGCAGATAAAGTGGGTGTGGAAGAGTGATTAAGTACTGAGCATACAATGTTTTTTGTTATTTCCTGTTGGATATAGTTTTGTGGTATGTTTAGATTGTGTCTGACTGTAAGCTTGTAGTTGGTTCTATTCATATAAGAATGTAGTAAATAGTTATTGAAACTTATGTATGAGTATATATAAAGGAGTTTTGTTTCTACGAACTGGATAGACATGGTACGTCTTGGATTCCGTGAATCAGCATGGAATTTACATTTAAATAGGCAAATAAGGGAAAAGTTATGAATAAGATTTTGCCTGAGGTTTATAATGAATTTCTAGTAAGTTAAAAATTTTTACAAACAAAAATTAATTTCTGATCATTCTACTTAATGAACCTTGAACCTAATGGAGAAACCTAAGGAGACTCTTTCCGTCAGCATGTCTCTTACATTGTGTGTTAAGTGGCGGAACTCAACGCCACCCTCTGTCGTATTCACCGAGGGAATCAAAAACACCATTCTACCGAGGTGATATCAAACGAATGGCGCCACGATAGTTTTTGTTATTTTAATAGATTCATTTCACCAAACAAATAAATCTATATTTGCCATGAAAACAAATATACGATAAACTGTAGGAAATAACATTATGCAAGTTCGCCAGTGCTAAGCACTGAGATGAAGGTCACGCTGATAAGCCGGCGGTGTACATTATACAAGACCGATATTATTATGCATTTAGTTAAAATATATTTCTAGAGATTTATTTAATTAGAAGTAAAAGCGGTATGATTTACGCTTTTTAATTTTTTTTACACACAATGGTACGGAAATGGTATACGCGTTTGGAGTGATTGTTTGTTCTCATCAAAGTCGCTATTTTTCTCCAAAACTACTAGCTCAATTTTGATGCGATATTACGATTTACATACTTGAAAAAAAATCATATAATTTAATTTCATTAATTTTTTTGTAAAATGCGAAGTTATTTATTTTCTGAAATTTGAACTACACTATAAAACTTTTGAAACATCTTACAGATAAGTAAAACCTTAATTATAAGCGACAAAAAACATAGAATTCACTTTATTCATTCATTAAAAAGTAGAAAACGAGAGGTCATCACCATAAGGAAGGTACAAGTTACAACGTAACTTTTTAATATTCAGCACTCAATAACAAGGAGTCTGGTGTCTAGAGACTTTTAAATTCTTGTGATACTGTTCCTTCTTTTTATTTTAAGAAAGATACACAGCTTTGTAAGTACAATAAGTTATATAGGATATAATGTTATAAGATGAATCCATACTTATATTATAAATGCGAAAGTCTGTGTGTTTGTCTGTCACGCTTTCACGGCTAATCTACCGGTCCGATTTGGATGAAATTTAGAATGAAAGTAGTAAAAGTGACTGGGTCTAACATAGGCTACTTAATTTTTCAAAAATCAACCTCTAAAGGGTTGAAATAGGGGATGAAAGTTTATATGAAAAATCTAAACCGCTTGACCGATTGTAATGAATTTTGGCATAAATATAGTTGATAATCTAAGCTTAAACATAGGCTACTTTATTTTTTAAAAATGCGCCCCTGAGGGTTGCTATATAACGACATAGTCAACGCGGCGAAGCCGCATGCGGGCCGCTAGTACTGATATAAATGCTAAAGCTAGCTCTGATTAAACTATTTGCCAGGAAGAAAGCCAATTTTGAACACTTTTAATAATACTTGATATAAGTATCTGACGGTGAACTAATATAACAAGTTTTTAAGGTAATATAACAAGTTTTTTTATGAATCCTTTAATTTAATATTTAATCTTCATTTTTTACCAAGACACGTAAAAGAAGTTAAAAAATTAATACATTAAAAAATAATTTGAAGAAACATGTACAAAAAAAGGTTTCTATTATATGAAAAATATTATTCAGGGTGAATACCTTTCCATATAAACTTTCATTTATTTTTGGCCCATCCTCTGGACCGTTATTAACAAATTTCACCGCAGACTTGTCACTTGTTTGCGACTTTGCGACTGACTCGGTACAAATGTAGGCCAATGTTATCCAAGAATTTACATTACGTTATGCCTGACCTACTTCGTGTGAAATTAAACCACATGCCTATTTAGGTGCTGTTCTTGACGTTATTACAAAATTAGATTTTAAAATATTAAATTATTTTGCCGCCTGTGCGGCGCATTATGTTAGTCGGTCCTTTTTTCGCTTGAAGGAATGTGTGGAAAGTAAAATTTAATTATTTTTTTATTATAGCTTCACGCTGTATCTCGCATTCAGCATTGTAGGCAGAGGGAACACTCCGTTCCGTACTTTAAATTCGGGGGCATTGTGTGTTAAGTAGCAGAACTTAACGCCGCGCTTTGCCTCGATACCAGAACGAAGAAAATGGAAATATTAAATGTTTCCAATCCTCGAGTTGGAATCGAACCCACACAACCAGTTCTTTACAGTCACACGCGTGTGCCACTTTGGTTATTTTTGTTTTGGTGTTAAATTCCACTATATAGACAAAAAATGGACCATGCACGGCGTTTAGCACTGGGTTCTCTATGCCTTCTGCCCTAAACAGCGTAAGATGATATTAATATAAAAAAAAATTAATTGTCAATAACATATTGTGCTGTTAAAGGTAAAACTTATTTCGAAGTAAAATTTTCACATAGTAACAAAAATGTTATTCGGAGAAGTAATTGCGTTGTAAACAAACAATAATGAGCAAGTTTCTGTTTTTAGATTTTGAAGGTCAATGCATTTTGCACCTATTAGGCAGGTGGAATTTATACTAACTATAATCGTGTACCTAACTAAATTGCAATTTTTAAAACTGTGTCTAGTGTATGTAAAAAAATACAAATACTACCGGTCCTGTATATAAAGGATAATATTAAGATATATTATAGATAGTATTATTTAACAGCAAATACTCATTTATATTCTTATATGTATATAGCATCTTCATATTTTCCCACAGTAGGGAACAGGTAGTCGGAAAAACTGAGTATCAAGATATTCCATTCTTCACTCTCTACCCTAAATGTTATTTTAGCCAGGATTTTACCAGAAATTTTGTCTTAGGTACCGGAGCGAAGAAATGAAAATATTTTAAATATATTAGTTACCGCGGGTGGGAATCGAACCTCAGTTAGACACCACTAAACCATAATGGCCTCTCGATATTTATATGTATTGTAAATATTTGAATACGTTTGTATGTACGTACTTCATTTAAAATGTTTGAACAATGATTTAAATCAATAAATGAATCATCAGAAATTCGCAGCTTTCTCTGCATTTTGGAGAAAAGTACAATTGACTCAGATGTTTATCAACAAGCTTTTCCTTGTACCTATATATTTTGCTACTAATGCTTGCGACTTCATCTGCATATAATTCATGAACTAAACATTACATTCCTTCGCAGGTCCGCGTTCTCACTTAAATTACAGACTTTGTCCAAATTTTAATTTAAATTGTTGTGATTTTTTATTTATAAATCGATTGAATTAAAATAAGCACTAAATGGTAAAAGAAGTTTACCAAAACACAATAATTAAAACTGCATTTAAATAGGTTAAGCTGTTTAAGAGATTTGCATGCACAAAAGCACAGATAATCAGATATAGAGATAAACAGTAAAGAAATTTAAAAATCATTGTTTTGGCATAATTTCCTCAAAAATACTTTTTCTCGTATATCTTGCATGTACAGACAGCGATCAGTTGCATTACATAAGGCTTAATATATTGCTAAATATAATTCGCCCAAATACCTAGTGATAGGACAGCAATTTACGATATTGAAGTGGGTTGGGTTGTTAGTGTAGTAAAATGATATGCAACGACCTCTTTAACCTTGTTATGTTATAACATAATGGACTTCTCTATTTATATAGCAAATTGACGCAAAAAGATCAAAATTCAAAAATTAGCATAAGTCAAGGAATATAAAGTTTTTAGTTTTTTAGAAAAAGTTTTTGATTAATGTATACAAATTATGTTATAGTTTGTTCAATTAAATTAAACGCTAGTGGGAATAATGAAATTATATATACTTCAGATTTTAAGAAGTAAGTTTTTATTTCATTTAAATATACAGGCTTGAATGTAAAGGATAATATTTTTTTATTACTGATAAATAATAGATATTTTCTACATTTGACATTTCACTGCGCTGAAGTTCAAAGTGTGGCAATGAGTTCTGCTTCACCACACAATACAACGGCCAAAATGTGGAGATCATAGTATTGATTGATTATTAACTTATATTTATTGCTTGAATGTTTCTTAATAATTTAAATTATTTTCATTTCATCGCTATGGTAAGTCAAAACGTGGCGTTGAGTTCATCTCAATACACAATGGAGACCGGAGTTAAAACTGCTCTGCTCATTTTTTTTAACTTCACGCTATATCCCGCACAGAGCAGGGTAGGTAGAGCCCAAGTCTAGAGGCATTGCGTGTTTAGTGGCGAAACTTAACGCCGCGCTTTGGGTCGACACCAGGGCAAAGAAAATGTGGATATCGAACACCCAGTCACACTTTGTGCCCCTGCGCTACGACTTGCCTCTTGGCCTTAAATAAACAATATCAATGATACCATCCGAAGAATTTGTTTAAGTTATTTATATGTGTAATAATTTTCTGCATGAGTTGTAAGTAACATCAAATATTATTTGTTCACATTAGTATAGTATACAGTACGGCTAATTAAAATTTTTAACACGCCCGTCATTATTTGCGTTACGAATAATTTAATGTTTGCCTATGTAACCTACATTTTATATTTGGCGCCAAAAAGGTGACAAAAATTGTGTTTTAAATAAATCCGTGCACACGTGAAACTATATAATTTCTGTACAAATATTGGGACAGTATATGAAAATCTAATATTATGAGAATACCTAGTGTTAAGACACTCCGTTCTCTACTTTCCCCCGTTCAACACCCAATAGTCCCTAACGGTGCGTGGGAGTGTAAATAGCGAAAATCACTCCCTCGTTGCCATATTCGCCCTATGCCTTAGGTAACAGAGCTGAGTAATTAAATAAATGTAATATATTACATTTATTTAATTTATAAATTATAATTTATAAATCATAGGCGATTTATTTTAGAGATTTTAATTTAAAAATCGTAAATCGTAAATTTTTAGATGTATGGTATAGGCAAATATGGATGACAATAGTTCCGGTTTTCGTTTGGTATTCAATATTATAGTGCACTTATTATTTTTAACGAATTTTATTTTCTGGATATAGCTGAATATATATGCACGTGGTTTCATACAAAAAATATTGTATTATGAAAAAAAATCCCAAAAATCAATGGAACTCAACGCTGTGTTTTGTCGGTGAATAAGTAAATTCAAAGTAAATAAGAATACAATTGACTCATTCCAGTTACTAATAAGTGCCGATATATTTTTGTATTGCCCTAAATAATATTACATATTTCCCAGAAGGTTACTAATCATTTATTAGACAAATATTTATACATATGTCCTTGTATAATTGATGTCAGAAACGGTGATGCCGAATATCAACTCAGGCGCACGATGACGCCATTGGCTAAGGATTCAGACGTGACTCACAATTCGGTAGACATAAGCAAAAAGCTAATTTCAAAGTAAAATCCGTCCTTGCGTTTCGAGATCCTTATATGAATAAAAATAACATAGTTTTCCTTTTGCTATATTTTAAGAAGGGTTATGAGTAACTGCCATTAGAGGCCATGGCGTAGTTGGACAGTGTTTGACTGTAAACGCGGTTGTCGGTTCGATTCCCACTCAGTGAATTGATTATAAATTATTTTCGTTTTTTTAACTCTGGTACGTAAGATAATGCGCGGCGTTAAGTTCCGCTACTTAACCACGCAATGCTACGATTTCAGATGAAATGTGCAGATTGGAGTGTCTTAACACTACGTTGTATGCCTACGCTACTATGTGGGAAAAAGCGAGACGTTATAAAATTCTTTTCATGTGTTTCACAAGATCCTTATACGAATAAAAATATAATATAAAATCTCTATAGCTATTTTAAACAATGTTATAAGTGACGTAGAAGATTTTATAATTAAACGTCTATTATTATAATGAATTTCACGTTCAATTTGCGTTTAACATTAACCCTATTTTAAATGACATTCTACAGAAGGGGGAATTCAAGGTCGCCATGGCAGTCTTCTTTTAATAGATACTTGACCAATTGTTTTGAAATGTAGGTACTTTAATTTATATTATTTATATACCTTTATATTATTAACGAGTGAAATATATGAATTTCATAGTCTTTTTTCATGTGTTATTAATGTTTAGACCAATCTTCAGTATATTTTTTTACGGAGCCTACGGAGTATTGTTTGAATTTATAATGTCTACCAAAAATACATAAATATATAAATTAAATGGGGCCAGTCGTAGCGCAGTGGCACAAGCGTGTGACTCTAAACGATTGGTTGTGGGTTCGATTGCCATTCGAGGGGTGGAAATATTTAATGTTTCAATTTTCTTAGCTCTGGTATCGAGGCAAAGCACAGCGTTAAGTTCCGCCACTTAACGCGCAATGCCTCCAAATTTGGCGGAAAGTGGGAAATAATATTTTTTACCATAAAGATATTTTCTCAATGTCCTGATCGTCCTGACAAATAGCCCTAATGCTTAATGCAAATCGTGCAGCAAAATGTAGGTCAAATTAACGTTGTAAACGTAAAAAATGTTAATTAAAATTATCAATAATATTAATTACTAGATTAAAATTGTGATTTAAATTTTCATATTTAAAAAAACTTCAATTAAGACTTCTTTTTACACCAATATTAAGAATTTATTTACAACTACTCCACGTTAAAAAATGGCAAACTTTCTCCAAAACGGACATAAATATTTAAGCGATAAACTAACTACACAGACACAATGTATTAAAATTTAACGCAACACGTTGATGGGACTGACCGATAAGAGGATCGTTAAATAGTTGCGCCTTTCATTAATATTCCGTAGCCTTATCTAATTTGTGTTGGAAGACAGAGGAAGTGGTTTCTTGCTAGTTATGTGTCACGTGACCAGACATCCTGTTTTGTAGAGGACTGTCCCGTATTTTTTTTGCGTTTTATCCCGAATTCCCGATAGCGAGCTGCCGGGAGTCGGGAGTTAACTATAATCCATTTTTTGGAAAAGAGCATAAATTTTCATTGGTACGTTATTCGTCAGTTGTTTTATGATGATTGTCATTGTTGTAATCAAATACTTTTTAAACATTTTTTAAAGTGTTATTCCACACTTAGGGAAATTGAAAAAGACATTTAATAAGCAATGCAATAAATATTTGTCTAATAAATTGCTCAGTGGTGAGAGCGCCTGAACGGTGTTCAGAAGGCGCAGGTTCGAATCCCGCCGCGTTCAATTTTTTATACGTTTTCTTTAAAAGAAAACCAAATACTTAAAATCACTACTGTAAAAACAAAACGAAATTCAAATATTTCAATGATTATTGAAAAAAATAACAAAACCTAAATAATTTAATGATTATTGTAAAAACAAAACGAAAGCCAAAATATCTTAATGATAATCAACACATAATAATTTAACGTAACTTTCTGAAATCGATATCCCGTTTTGAATCAAGAAAGAAATGGTCACGTTAGCCATGTCCTGTTTGAACATTTTAGAACCACCTGCTTTCTTTACAACAATTCCTTTTTGTTTGGCTTTGGCGCATTCGGATTGATAGTGATCCTCATTATACGAAGTCATCCTAATTTCCTTATCTATTTAGAGTTCAAGTAGTTTGTTCGTAATTGAAGCCAATAACCTCGTAACGGTGATAACTTGTAAGCAAATATCAATTTGGCAGCTAATATTTTAACTATTTTATTGCTTTGATAATTTAATTATTACATTTTTTTGTAATTAATACTATTTTAAAACTTAAAAACGTGTTTGAATGCATGTCATGAATGTAAGTTTTTCTAGCTAGTCAGGATTCATCAGTAGAAAACTTCGTTATTTAATATACAGGTCTCCATGGTATTTAGTTTAATGTGAGATGGTCATATGGATATGGATATCCAGGATTCGATAAATCAGACATTAGCAAATGGGCGAAAGGTATAGGAGGGACTTGTGTATCATTTCTCTCTGCTGCGCTTTCTTGTTACTGCCAAGATTGTTTAGTAATGTTTATTTTTGATACATGCGTGATTAAATAAAAAAACAATTTTTTAGCTTCACGAAGAGATAATTTTGTGTAAAAATACTTCGTTCTCCACTAGAGACATTACGTGTTCAATCGTGGACGTCAACGGTGTGCTTTCTCCTACAGCCGAAAGATAAAAATAATTTAAATGTAACCATTTCCCCAAGTAGAAATCGAATCCACATCCAATTGCGTTTACAACCAGACGCTCCATTGCACTACGATGGAGTCCCTAACTAAATTATATTATAATATTTCAGTCTCATCATGCGCTTCCATATTGGCGCCAGCTACAAAGATTACAAAGATAGAAGGATTAGCGAAGCAGTTGAAAGCGTTCATTCAGTGCCTCTAAATGGTTAAGATGCACGCCTTACTCGTCCACTCTGCAGTCACATAACGATTCACGACGCAAATAACTATGACTCAACACCAACGGTTTTTATCAACTTCTTAAATATTTTAATATTTCCATTTTCTTCGCTCTGGTGCCGAGGCAAAACGTTAAGTTCCATTACTTAACACGTAATTCCTTCGAATTCAGCGGAAAATGGTAAACGGAGTGTCTTAACACTAGGTTCCCTCTGCCTGCTGCTATGTGCGGGATACAGCGTGAAGCTATATAAGCTTAAATATTTTGCTTACGAATTACGTGTCTCGTGACATCGCTCTGCGTTATCTTTTTAATTAATCAATATCTGCATGTCAATACTTTTCTGATTGAGATCTTGATATGGTTTACGCAATTTTTTCTTCATGTTGACATCTCTGTCGTAATAAGAGAGAATATTTCGTAATGGTGCTAACACAGAGCTGCACAAAAGAGTAAAACTACTTGAAGTTACCCATAACCAAAGCAACGTGTGTGTATGTCACTTAATACAATAATGTTTATCAAACATATGTTAGTGTGAAATATTTATTTTGTTAATTTAATGTATTTTTAATATATTATCATGATAAATATTGTCTTGCTGCGTATTAATTTTAACTTCATCCGTGAAAATAATACAAGTGGTTTTAAGCGATTGTTTGACACTCAAATGTGGAAATGTCACTTTATCACAAAGTTCTTTCCTTTTACTTAACGTGGAAAAGAAGATGACGAACTAAATCTTAAAGAACATGCTACCCCTACTACTATAAAGTAGTGGATAATAGTACAACATAGAAGTAAAAACTCGACAAAACCTAAATAAAAATGTCTACATATTTTTAATAGAAACCTCGCAAGCCTTCCATATGTACAATGCCTCCAACATTAATCAAAAAGGAAACAGGAATGGGGTCAGTACGAGCAAGAGGCCGCACGTTAGACATGGTCAATGTAACGTTATAGCTGTTTAAATTATTTTAGTTAATTACGTTTACGCATGAGTGAAAAAATAATAACAAGACATTAATTAATTTATAGTATGTAATTATAATTATATTATATTTATACATATAAATATTATATATTTTATAACCCTTGCTAAATCAGTGGTGGGCAGACATTGCACAGATGTATCTGCTGGCCGTAAAAGAATGAAATTGGCATGAAAACTTGGGAACTGTACGGCGGCAATAAGAGAGGACTTATCGAAATTCCTATGGGGACGAGAAGTTAAGGAATTTTACGATTTACAGCCGAAGCCGCGGATGATAGAATATGAGGAGAAACGCTCCAAGACAAAATTATGGAAGACAGCTAGCTTTTGTACATGTTTAAAACATTTTAATTAACAAGCTTTACTAATTAAATGTAGTTGTGAAGGTAAAAATGCAATTGTTGAATGTTTTATTAATTAGACGATTGAGAAAGATTGAATGAAACGAACGTGTGACCTATATACGAGTAAATATAATAATGTCAATTGGAGATCGAAGTCATGGCACAATTATCTCTTCCTTACTTTATTGTATACATAGACCAATATTGATTAGTTCAGTTTAGTAGTTATAGCCTAACCTGCATCGTAATTTATTTCATACTAGCGACCCGCTCGCGAATTCGTTGCGTTATCTGTAACGTTTATACCTCCCCTATTTGAACTTACTGTTTAATCGTAATAAAATATAGCCTATAGCACTCTCAAAGAGTACCTTTCTAATTGTGAAAGAACTTTTATCATTAGTACATTATTTCGGAAGATTATCCCTTAAATTATAGTGGCCAGTCGTGGCCCAGTGTCACAAACGTGTGACTGTAAACGACTGGTTGTGGGTTCGATTCCCACTCGAGGAGTGGAAATATTTAATATTTCTATTTTCTTCGCTCTGGTGCCGAGGTAAAGCGCGGCGTTAAGTTCCGCCACTTAACACGCAATGCCTCCGAATTCGGCGGAAAGTGGGGAACGGAGTGTCTTAACACTAGGTTCCCTCTGCCTACCCTGCTGTGTGCGGGATACAGCGTGAAGCTAAAAAAAAAAATTATCCCTTACAAAAAAAATTACAAACTTTATCTCTTTATTACATTAGTATAGATAGACGTAAATGAATAGACATCAGGTGGACAATCTAGACCTTAAAGACTTTCTAGACAGGAAAAATATAGGACACAGCAATTAAAAATTATTAGTAAAACATTAAGTTTAAATCAACGATGTCGTTAACAAGTTCGTTAACTCAAAAACTAAGAAGAAAGTTAGCTTATGTTTGAAAATGTTCAATTTTTAATCTTTGATTTAATTTACGACAATATAGGCAAAGATTAGCAAAATTGTTAAACCAAATCTTCATTATTGCATTAGCGTACAACCATCCAATCTAGATTTCAATACATTCAATAAAAGGAACAATAGAAAATCCGATGTCAAAGAGAAATTTGGCCAAGCATCAATCATGAACATATGGCGGAGTTTTGAAAGTAGCCTATATTTAAACCTTATAAATACGTCCAGCGTAAAGGCCATACCATATAAGGTGCGGTTTGGTGTTGTAACTGAATCGAGCCTTATGAGTCATCGTCTTGTTGAATTAGTATAAAATAAATTCTTTCTTTCATACTAATTGAACATCTGTTCCTATTTTTTTCGCTTAAGCATTTATTGCATCACGTTTCAGATTGTAGCTACCAAATATGCTAATCGTAGATTTCAGTTTTTTTGTTACAATAACAGTAGATTTTTTTGTTTTATTTTTTTTCTTATGTATGTATGATTTGTAGTTTTAAGTTGTTAAATCATCATAATTTTTCCACGCGTTGTGGTTACTTTACTTGTTGTACTGGTATATTTACAGTTAATAATTCATTAGTACCTACCATTAATAGATGAATTGATTAAAATTTTTGATCTTTTTAATTAATTTAGTGTTTGTGAAAGTATGTCTTTAAAGACATGGATGGGTATATGACATAAAATAAACATCCATATAAACGTTGATTAGTTTTAGTTAAAAAAATGAATAGTCAGGTTACGTACTGTTAGATTGTTTGTAGAAAATGTATAACTCTAATTTCAATGCTACTTACATTACTTAATTGATAAGATCTACATACATATGTTAAGATAAAATAATATATTGCATTCAATTTATGAATGAGAGAGAATCAAAAGACAATAATCACAATTGTTTATGGGTTCAATTTCCACTCGGAGGAATAATAAAAATTTAATAATTTTAATTTGTCTACCATTGTCTACAATTTGGGGCCAGTCGTGGCGCAGTAGAATGTACGTGTGACTGTAAACGACTGGTTGTGGGTTCGATTCTCGAACCCACAACCAGTGGAAATATTTAGTATTTCCATTTCTTCGCTCTGGTATCCGAGGTAAAGCGCGGCGTTAAGTTTCGCCACTTAATACGCAATGCCTCCGAATTCGGTGGAAAGTGGGGAACGGAGTGTCTTAACACTAGGTTCCCTCTGCCTACCCTGCTGTGTAGGGGATACAGGGTGAAGCTATAAAAAAAATGTCTACGGTTGTCTATGTTTAGTGGACAAGCCAAAGCGCGGCGCCGAGTTCCGCCACTCGATACCATCTAT
Source organism: Dryas iulia moderata (assembly GCA_019049465.1). Classification (NCBI taxonomy): domain Eukaryota; kingdom Metazoa; phylum Arthropoda; class Insecta; order Lepidoptera; family Nymphalidae; genus Dryas; species Dryas iulia. The sequence goes on along the minus strand of CM032422.1, from coordinate 10,856,020 downwards.
ATATTATAGTAAAAAAAACTAAATGAATTTTATGAATACATTTCAGAATATTCTACACCGAACGCTTTTTACGCCATATTATAACAGTCATTAATATTTCGTTCAAAAAGGAAAAACGTATATATAACTCTTCTTCCATTCATTTTGCTTCACATGGTATTAAATTAAAACGCGATGAACTATGCTGACATAGTTACTGAAACTTCAAGCCTCCACTACATTTTATGATATTTTAAATACTCTGTAAGCATTGTTTTATGAGAAAGGATATGTAAAAATACCATTTTAAGTGCTATTACGGGCTTCCAGAGTTTGCAATGTATTTTAAACATACATGTAACATTTATATATTGTAGAAGGGTTTTTTTTAGCTTTATGCTTTTTTCATCAGATCAAATCATTTTAATCAGAGAAAATCTAGTGACAAAAGGCTCCGTTTACAATTGTTGGCCTGAATAACGAAACTTGGTGTTAAGTGGCGGACCTAAACGCCGCGCTTCGTCTTGTTGCCAAGCGGAGAAATAATTAAATTACTATCGTAATAAGCATTGAAATCCTTTTACAAATTTTGCAATTCAAATCTATTTGTAATATATTAAATATATTTCAATAATATAAAGTGCTAAGTTTATTTGCTTTTATGTAATCACATTAAAAACTCATTCGACAAAGTAGTATAAAAAAACCGCTATGGAATTCTCCATTACCGAAATTTCTTTTGAGCATCGTCGTCTCAGATTTATATTTTTATTAAACACTGAGGTTGCATTGCCATCATCGATGCAACGAGACTTATATGGTTATTGGAAACCGGTCGAAATTATTGACCGATTCTCCTTGACCCACATGATCTGTTACAGGAAGAGATACGCAGCATCTTATAAAACACCTTTTACTGACTATAATGTTTCTATATTATAAAATTTATTACAGAATTTTGCACTAAAAAGGAATATTTTAAGATAATATGGCTAGTCGTAAAGGGTTATCAATTTAATGTTATTATGCTTGAATATAAATTAAGTTATTAAGGTCAATGACCGTATTCGGCGATGTTTGGTGTCTGCACAATTTACATGTTACGCAAAACAAGCTTGACCGTCGCTTTTTGTACAATGTTCGTTTTATCAGTTTTAAAATTTTTATATTGTGAATATTTTTCGAGATAATTTAAATAATTTTAAAATAAATGTAAAAAGGAGAAATATAAAAACTTTTGAGATAAGGTTCACAAAGGTGTTGTTGAAATAAAAAAGATGGTTGGGTTTTACTACCATACGTGCAACGTTTGTAAATAAGAGGAAATCTGGAAACCAAGTGGTATATCACAAGTATCTCTTCAACTACTATATCTGGTGGAATGTAAGTCAGAGACATAAATGAAAAATTAAAGATATTATATTTTGTTATCTGCTAAATTTAAGAAGTCCAATATATATTACAGCCATAGTCGCACTCACAGCAGTCATTTAGCTATTAACTTACGTTAAGTACTAACCTAAGAAATCGTCTTTTACAGATGACTCACAATAACATAAAAGAAATTCTAAAAAATTGTGTCATATTCCAATTAAATTCCAATAGGTCGTGTAATTAGTTCATACGTGCATTATCAACTAATGACAATTGTTATATCGAACACATGGTATGAAATTGCGTAACGTCCTGTGTTAGTAACAGAACATTAAAAGTAAATATTTCTCAATGGCCGCTGATAACTAATATTAATAATGTATGGAATTCAGAATAGTTTTGGGTTATATATATAGCAACTTAACTTATGGCATAATTAACATATGTGAAAATGTGAAAATAGTAATAAGTAAAAAATAGTGAACATATAGAATGGAGTGTTCTAACATAAGGTGGTCTCTTACTAACTTGCTTTGCGGGAAAGAGCGTGAGGCAGTATAGTGATTTAAGGCAAGGATAACTTAAGAAAATATGAAATAAACATAATAGTGGTGCAATTCTTATTTAGTAACGTTTCCAAACCAAACAAACGAACGAACAGACAAATAATATATACTGATTCACATAAAAATATATGTATATATTCTTAATAACACTAAAAAACACAAGGTAAGGACAAAAATTAGAAATAAAGTTAACAAAAGGTGGGTAAAAAAAAAAAAAAAGTTAACAAAAAATATACAATTTTTAGTCAATTTCCAAAAGTCACCTTCAAGTCCTTGGGAGTTTTCGAGTTATAACAACAATTAAGAGGTTAGTCCTAACTTTTGCTTAGCTCGAGGCTCAGTATGGCGAATGTAAATAGCGTTAGCTTCTTTAAAATGCAAAACCTCGGCCAGGTGAACATGTCACAAAGGAATTCTCTTGGCAAGAACAAAAACAATTCTACGCTTACATGAATAGAGCAACCATTAAACTTGAAAACATATATTTTTAGCTTTTATATAAACGTTAATAAAAAAAGAACGTTACAAAAATGTTATGTATTGTATACAATTATATGGAATGATTGTAAAATAATGTAAAGAATATATTTTTGTTTGGCTTGGATAAGAGAGTGTCTTGACACTGAGATCTCTCCGACTATTCTGCTATGCGGCAAAACGCGTGGAGATTATTTTAAATGTATTTTTGTTTATTGTACGTTATATTCCGTTTATATCCCCTCTCTATTTCTTAGAATTCTTAATTTTAGGTATATTTAGAACAAGGAAGAAGTTGTTTCAAAATAAAAACAGCTATCTTACAGTTCACACTGATAACCTTAACTTCTAAAAAATAAAACTACACAGGTAGTATATATAGAATCGCGCGGATAACTGTAATGAGTCGAAGTTGATAACATCTTGCCAGTTACTTTAAAATTACATACCATTTTTTTCGCCTTGAGTTCCCATTAACTTAATTTGTTAAGCGTACGCAGAAATTCATATCAAAATTGTATGTTTGTTACTTTCATTTTATTTATAATTCTAGCAATTATTAATTGCCTACAGAATATTTTTTTTAATGGGTAAACTGAATTATTTTTTAAAGAAAGAAAAACGTTATTTTTCAACTATACTAGAAGTTTTCAACAATTTCTCTTTTCAGGAGTAAATTAGTTAAAATCTTAGATAAATGACGTCACAGGAAAAACATTTTAATTATAATTACCTGCCATAATAAAATTTGTGGTAATTCTATTACACATTATATTGTTAGTCACGTTTGCTTCTTACATCATGACTTATTATAGTTTGTTTGTTGAAGCTACTAATGTTTCGTTTCTATCCAGTGTGACAAACGAATTGATTGGAAAATTATTTAAATTTGCACTTAATTTCGGTGCTTATCGTCAAAAAATATTTGAATAATACAAAATACTATGTTAACAAGCTTAATGATTTAAAAGATTACCAAAATAATCTTTTTCGTTTACCAAATTAATGAGTTCTATATTAAAACAAAAATAATTAGAACACATAATTAAAAAAACTCGACTGAAATGATTAAAACGCAAAATATTATCGCAAACTCGTTAATTAGCGTAATCTAACCGCGTTAGGTATATATGCATTTGATATACTATAAACTAAACTATTCTAGAGATATATTACAATACTAATATATAATAACTAACTTTATATATTTTTATAATAATTTCATATAAATTTATACAATAAATAACTTATAAATATGTTTATTAGATAGGTATATCTATCTATCTTTATATATCTTTATAAACTTGGAAATATTATACATTTGACGCCATGCCGCCAGGCATCCTGGTCACATGTAGCTATACCTAGGTACTTGATTTTTTATGTGAACAAACCTCAAACCTGTTTTCGGCCGTTTAGGATACCTCGTGTTATATGTGCGTGTACCCCATTACCCAAGACCAACGGTCCGATGGACCTTAGTGTGGGTAGCATTTTGTTAAATTTTACCAACAAAAGTATTCAACTTTTATAATTTTTCCATACTGATTTACATTTCAAGCAAAAAATCTTTTATAAAGTAATTTTAAGAAACACGTGACGAAGTTAAATAATGCTTACAACCCCTGTCGATATCTAGAATGTAGGTCACGGCCGAGTCCTTGTATCTGGACCACCCAGCATCCCAATCAATAGCTCTGACATCGCAAATATGTACATTGTAGATGAACTATATAATAGAATTTACTGGAAATATTTAATCTGACTTACCTTTCTCTGGGCTTCGGCGGCAAATCCAGATTTCGCGGCCCTGTTGTTGGCCATTGTTTTAAGTTACAACTAAAACTATTTTGTACAATAAATAAATTAAATCACAGACACGGGTTGTCGCCGTGAAGTCACCGCGTATAAGAGTATACTGTAGTATATTTAGTTAGTAATGTAAACAGCACGACCGATCTGCTCAGTGTGTATGTGTGCTATGAATGACATCATGCAGCGCGGCCGGCCGGTGCACGACTCGGGCTAGGGATGAAGCTATACAGCCTAATGTCGATAGCTATTTATTTTTGGCTTTAAGATTTTTAATGATTGTCCATGTATATTATCTTAGCATAGTAAGTATAAGTAAGTTAAGTACATTATAATATATTTTTTTTTTTTAGCTTCACGCTGTATCACGCACACAGGGTAAACACAGGGAATCTAGTCTTATGACACTCTATTCCCCATTTTTATGACACTCCGTTCCCCTTTATAATATTAAATATCATAATATAATCATAACACATATTTTTTTTAAAAAAAGTACTGTACTTATATAAGAGTAATTGTTAATATTATATTTTTAATTTTATATAAATACTAATTACAATTTATAATAGAATCACAATGTATTCTGATCAGTGATTCTTAGATTTTATCATTTAAATTGCTATAAATAGCCAAGCAAGTTTTAAAATTTAGAAGGCAAAACATAATAGATAGAGGTTAAATAAATTTATACATCGGCTAAACATTAATAATTGAATAAAGTAGCTGGGACAGATAAGAAGGAAGATATCAAATTATTAATAAATATAGTCTAATAAGATCTTTAGTTTTCGCGATTATTACACATTTCGTACTATTTTTAACCGGATTAATCGCGTACATTTTCGGTATTTGAAAATACATTTTTAGAAAACCCAACGTAACACTTTACAGAAGTCCGTGGTCAAAGGACTGTGGTATATATGTGTAGCGGTATTTTCCTATACGAAAAATACGCGATTAATCCGGTTAAAAATAGTTTTATTTCAAAATATAGTCTAGTTGTTAGTAAGAAGTAGGAATGGAAATGGACCATTCTTCAAAATCATTACTTATAATTTATATACTATTTATAGCTGTTCATACACTGCTCATACACTGTTCTAGAACGCAAGGAGGCAGAGAAAGCTTAGTGTCGAATCACTACATTTTCCATTATGAAAAATTATATGAGACACTCCGTTCTCCACTATGGAAAACATCCGCTATGATCTTTCAAAACAATTTTCTGCAAATAAAAAATTAAATAAAAATATCGATACGCAACAACACTATAAGTTCGAAATGTAAAATGAAAACCAAGTATGGAATACAATGAGAGCAAAAGGGATAGGCTCAATAATTACTCTTCTCGTTCTAACGTCTTGTCGGAATGGCGGCGAGTTAAAACCTATAAGAATTGTGATTTGGCATTATTCTGAATGGAATATAATATGACTAAAGCGTAAAAAAAATCATATCGAATGAATAAATAAAATAATAGAATAAAATATGCACTACACTATATAAAAGTAAACAGAAATATACCTAATATATAAGTAGAAACATAATGCTTCTTTCATATTGTAATAATATAATATTATTTTAATGTTCCATGAAAAGCAAATTTATTAATGCCAGTTACTTTATTTTTTCTTTAACAAGCGCCATCTATGTACATATTTATAATCTGTGTAGTATCGTAGGCTGTATCTGTTTTAGAAGGCTGTATGTACGGTGTCGCAGTGCCCAAAAGCAATCAAAGATGGCGGTATTTGTCAAAGTTTTTAAGGTTGTTGTAATTAATTATACAAAGCAAAAAAATGCATAGCGCTAAGGAATCGCCTATTTTTTTAAGATATTTTTTAAAGATATTTTCTTAAAATAAAGAATTACAACATGTATTAACCTCCGAATCTACTAAATTTCTGTTTAAAATGTTAATTCAAATATTTAAAGGACCTATGATTTTTTATCAGCAAACGCAAAAAAATAGAAGTATGAAGTAAAAGCAGTTCGTTTACAAAATTTTCGCAAAAAAGAAATAATTTATACACCTCTCCTTAAGAGAAGAAGCTAGCATGTATGTATGGCAAGTTATTTTTAATAAAAGTGTCTAAAAAAAATCTTTTTATTAGAGTTCTATCAAACTCCTTTGCATTATATGAAACGAATTTTGCTTCAAAACTATTTACGTATAAAAAAATATAACTGACATTGATCATATAGAAAGATGTTCAGCCTGTAAATTTTAGTGTTTACAATAAAAATTGGATAGAGAGAATGGAATAAAAGAAATGTTTCACTATAAAAGTTGAATACATTGTACAGGAAGCTACAAAATTCGTAAAAAAATGGAATACCGTGGTCGCAGAAATAGGAGAGGACGGCCAAGGTTGCGACCTATGCCATTATCCATAGAAGATCGGCCACAAAAATCCTGTTTCTTTGACAGTGTCTGTAGCTTCCTAATATTAACGAGTTTGATTGCAATAGTGTTTTTACTTTTGAAGCATCATTGCAATATGTGCAGTAAGAAATGCGATTTCTACAATATTACTAGAAGTATAGATGATATTGCGGTAATTATTTAAGCCATATTGCAACTTCTTGGCGAAACAAGACGTTTTCTATTCTTAATAATTAATTCAATATTTATATTTTACTGTATATTTCAGCATAATATAACGAATATGAAAAATTCTTATCATGACCTAGAAAAAAATATAGTGAAATTTTCCTATGATCTGCCTAAAATTGAAGGACAAGTAGAAATATTAGAAGCTTTAGCGCACACGATGCAAGCTGGAGACTTTGTATGGAACCCAAAAAGTCTTTATTTACTGCCTAATGTTGATGTTTTTATAAAAAATGAATCACTCAAGCAACGAGATAACAGCAGTAATATTAGTACGAACAATTTAAAATATGCTCATATTGATAAATATTGACTAGAAACTGGTATTGACAAAACTTCTCTTAGAAAATTTTGTTTAGGAGCATTTTAAATTTTATAACTGTATTGTGTTACATAATAAAGATTATTAATACATAAATTCATTATTTTTTAATCTATATATCTATATATCTATATCTATATCTATATTCTATATTTCTATATTTCTATATTTCTATATTTCTATTTTCTATATATATAATAAAAGAGTAGAAAAGTCAATTCTGTACAATTGGGTGCGTTAGTATATCGATAACAGAGGTCAAAAATCCACTCAGTAGAATTTTTGTCTGTCTGTCTGTCTGTTAATTTGTTCGCCAATTACGCAAAAAGTACTGGATGGAAATGAATGAAATTTAGCATGGTGGTAGCTTATAGTCCAAAGGTACATATAGGATAGTTTTTATCCCGGTTTTCCATGTAGTTTTTTTGTAAAAAATAAAAAACCGATATAAGTAAATCATTTGTATAATGATATCTACCGGGTAGAAATTGATGAATTTGTATGGTGTTAGCTTAAAGGGTAGAGCAACATATGGGATAGTTTTCATCCTGATATACAACAAATTTCTCGCAGAAAAATAAAATTAAAAAAAAAAACATTCAAATTATGTCGATAGTTCACAAGTGAAGTTAAATTTGTTTCAATATCACTAAATTAAATAATTATAAAATAAAATAAGCTTAACATCAATTAAAGATACACTTGACCGGTCTATAAAACTTTATATAATCTATATGACAGCAGATGTCACTACGTTTTCTAGAACGGGTAGCGCCATTAGTTAACATTGTACTAGATATATCCGTACTCATTAATATTATTATTATAAAAATGCAAAAATCTGTATCTCTGTTATGTTTTCACGGGTAATCTACTGGCCCGATTAAGATGGAATTCGTAAAGAAGATTGTTAAAGACGCAGGGTCAAATATAGGTTACTTTTTAAAAAATCAAACCCTATGAGGTTGAAACAGTGGATGAAACTTATGTATGTTTAGTATATAGTGAGAATGAAAGATCTGAACTCCTTGACTAAAATGAATGAATTTTCTCAGGAAAATAGTTAATGAGGCAAGGTCAAACATAGACTACCACCTTTCATAAAAAAAAACAGTCCCAAAGAGGCAATAGAGGATGAAAGTGGTAGTTCACGTGGCGAAGCCGCGAGCGGGTCGCTAGTCATATATAAAAACATATGCAAGTGGTAACAAAAGGTTAATAATTTTGTATAATGCTGCGAAATTTAATAGATATACATTTTTAGACATTTGACATTTTTTTTGACATTTTTTTATTTGGGGCCCATCGTGGCCCAGTGAGTGGCACAAGCGTGTGACTGAAAACGACTGGTTGTGGGTTCGATTCCCACTCGAAGAGTAGACATATTTAATATTTCTATTTTCTTTGCTCTGGTATCGAGGTAAAGCGCGGCGTTAAGTCCGCCACTTAACTCGCAATGCCTCCGAATTCGGCGGAAAGTGGGGATCGGAGTGTCTTAACACTAAGTTCCTCTGCCTGCCCTGCGATGTGCGGGATACAGCGTGAAGCTAATAAAAAAAAAATATAAGTTTCACTTATATTTAATAAACAGTAGCTTCACGTTTAAGACACTTTATTCTTCACTTTCCGCCTGAAATCTACGTTGCATGTTGAGTGGTAGGATTGAAAGGAGCGGAGCAAGAAATGAATAGAATATCATTTTAAATATAACCAGTATCCAGACTGATTGAATGAATGAATTCGAACCCACAACCAATCACATTTACAGTGAGACGCAGTCCCACTGGGACATGATAGCCTCTTATTTAATAAACAAATACACAGATATAGAAAATAAAAGTTTATTCAAAATAACAGCCACATGTTTTATACGATTTATGACGTTCATTCACATCTTTTAATTTACAACTATATTTGCTTGAACTGAACTCCTGATCAGAATCTAATTTGACATTGCTTTTGGTCGAAATTGTTATAGTAGAAGCATTTCTTACTTCATTTTTATTTATTTCATTTAAAGAATTGCTCATAGTTTCTATATCATTTTTTGTAATCAGTTTAAAATGTTTGTTATTATTTCGTTCTTTTATCATTTCATTGTGTAGAGTTTTAGCTGCGCCCACGTCTATGCTATTACAGGAAAACTTGACACCATGCCGAGGTGTGGGGCGCTTTGTGTTTTTTGTTCCAGCTAAGCCTATTAATTCGTTTTGTAAATTGTCGTATGCGTTTCCTATGTGGTTCACTGTAATCTGTAAAAACATATAAAAAGGATGTAGAAAAATATATAAGAAGTAATTTTGCGAAATTGCCGGATTAAGGATATTTAAAGCTTCTGGAAAATTTGTAAGAAAATCCATAACTTTTTCATACAAACTTGAAATCTCACTGAAGATTTTCATTGCTACACGAAATCGTAGCAAACACCTACCTTTTAAATAATTTAACAATATATACTTAGGTTACTAATTATATAGAGAAGCCACATCGACTGGAAATAACCCGTATCGCATATATCTAAGTACATTGTACTTTTTATCATAATGCATTTGGCATCATTTACAAGGCAGACAAAGGGAATATACTGAGGTCATTTTTTATTTCACTTTTAATTTGACGTCGTGGCGGGCACCGGGGAGGAACTCATATCGCAAAATACATAAGAATTTCCCGGAATGGGAATCCCAAACGTTGCGTTCAGTCATAAGTTAAAATACACCACTACATACATACTCGTATGTAACAATAGGTAATTGTTACCCACCTTGAAGACTCGTTGACGCGTAAAATATGCGTTACCTTAGCAACGCGTATGTCACTTTATTTAAAAAGATATGACATACATACATTGTAATGTGACAACATTTACTTTTGTGCATTTTTGTATATTACTACATATACTGTGTGTATGCTTTATACTCGTATAATTTTACTAATCTATTGATAAACGATTTCCTGTCTTCAGATTAAACATCTAAATACCAAGATATAGATTATTCACTCCCAGAATTATAAAAAAAATCTTCTTTAAATTGGACAATTTTAAGCCTTTTTAATTTAGTACTATGCGAAAAGTTGATTTTATCAACATTTATTGTATTTTCAGTAATGTATAATAGTAGTTTCGGTTCCATAATACAATACGAATATTTAAACTATGTGTATAAATAAAGTAACCTTTATAATAAGCCTTTGTCTTGTTCTAGTTAAGTTAATAAAAAAGAAAAGGCAGGAACATCACACTAATATTTTAAACGGATAATAATATATCGACGCTGGAATGCGTAATTGCAATAAGCCCAAAATATACATATTTCTTTACGCAAAGTCAATTAGGTAAAATATAAGCAAATGATTTCTAAACTTAAAATACCATTTCTCTCCAAAAATTACATATCGATAGAATAAATTGTGAGTAGTAATTATTTATTTACAGTAGATAAGCTGTTCAGCGTCGATATATCTGAAATAATGACTAAGATTTTACTTCAAAAAATAAGCTATATTATATATATTTTTTGAAAACGTATAAAAATTTTAAGGCAACGTAGATTCAAATGGCGACTCTTGGAAACCATCCAAACGTTGCACGTATGGCTTAGCGATCAGAGCTCTTCAACAGTTTCCAACAGGCGGGGGCTCGTATCCGGCTGCGTTCATACCTTTATATGTTTTCTTAAGAATATAATTTAATGTCCTAAGTGTGTAAATAGCACTTTAAACAAAAATTATATACATACCTTTAGGTGACGCAAATTGTCTTTCATACTACATAGTTCTTTATGCACGACATAGCGCTCCCAAAAGTTAACGGATAAATGACCAGCTAGAGTGGCTATTGTAAAACACAATACTATTTCTATGAGCAAATTTTTAAATAATTTATTAATAGGCATGATTTACTATTTTTTTGCTACATATTCGATGTTGATTTTTATATTTCATAACTGTCACTTTGTATCTTGTTGCCAAATGTAAAAAATATTTAGAACAAAATAAAATTGGGAACTTTTTATACTTTTTATTTATCCATGCGTGATTAAGCATAGACCATTATGTTCAATGTTCTTTCATATAATTTATTAGCGGTCCGCTTGCGCCTTCGCCGCGTGATGTTCGTGGCTGATAATATATTGCAACCCTCGGTGGTGGATTTTAGAAAAATAAAGTAGCCCATATTAACCTTGGATTATAAACTATATATATGCTAACTATATTTATTACAATCGGACAAGCGGTGAAGATTACTGATTACTTTAAATATAAATTAAATAATTATGTGTATAGGACCTCGAAGATAGCGAAAAATACTGAAAAACAATATTGTTCAAAAGCGAACATTTTTTAATTTTTCAAAAAATGCTGCCTTATTACTGGATAAAAAGTATTAGTACTAATACATACAATAAAACCATTATCACTATTTTGCATTCTAATGAATGAAAAACTTTAAAAAAATTGTTTATCCCAAGTAAATGTACCTTCTTATTAAGCACATACCTTATTGCTTTTCAAAAATATATCCATTATTCAACTTATTCTGATAGAAAGGCCAACAATTTTATTTATTTATCCCATATTATATTATCAAACTCAAGTACTTATGTACAAAAACTATGTATAATTCATGTAAGACAAGGACTTACTCCGCTTCTATAAACAAGAAACAACACGCCATAGAAATTAATGTTTTGGAATTAACGTGCGTATAAAATGTAAATAAAACTATGACGTACTTTCAAATGTACATTAAGAAGTGTAAGATACATATTTATACATATTTTAGGCTGTTGTAGCGCAGTGGGACAGACTGAGACTGCAAATGCGAAGGTTCTGGATTTGATTCCCACTCGAGGAGTGGAAATATTTAATATTTCCATTTCCTTCTCTCTGGGGTCGAGGCAAAGGGCGGCGCTAAGTTACGCCACGTAACACGCATTGCCTCCAGAATTCGGCGGAAAGTGGAGAACGGAGTGTCGTAACGTTAGGTTCCCCCTAAACTGCTGAGTGTGGCATTTAATTATATTATATGTTAGTGTACATAGAACAATTTCATCGTTTTCTATATTTATATAATCTATTTATATTTTTTGCATCTCTCGTATGAAAAATAAAAATAAAGAATTTTTAAAGCGGTTCAATCAATTTTACTTCCATTTTAAAACAATTTTCAGTGGTACAGCAAAGAGTACTTATACAGAGCTTCACTTGTTTAGTTGATTGATAGACTATTGAACAGGTAATCCTGTTTGACGGTCAAACGAATCTGTGTACACGATGGACATTATTGCAATTTCCTGAAAAAAATATATACTTTTTTAAAACTAGTAGCTGTCAACAGTAGGATCTTTCAAGGTAGCTTTATATTATTTCTCATATTTTACTCTTCAACATCAATTATAGCCAAGTCTTGCCTCAGCTTAAAACCTAAACAATAAATAAGATTTTATTCAAACCAGTTCAGTAGTTCTGGAGATATGCACTTAAAAATATTCTGTCTATACTGTCTTATTATAAATATTTAATAGATTATTCATACAGTTTCACGCATTTCTCAGTAGAGTACTTAGTCAGAAAGTAACTAGCATCGTAGCGTTTATAAGGGCGAGGAAATTTTATTTATATATGATTTTTCATAGTTTAAAAATATGTATGTAAATTAAATGAAAACTCGCGGCGTTAAGTTACACCACATTGTGATGTTACGTCTTAGCGCAATCGCGATTTCAAGCGGAAAATGAAGAATGGAGTGTCTTAACACTACCTTGATTACACCACTATATGTGAAAAAGCGCGAAGCTGTTTTTAATTTAAAGTAACGGACCTTACATCAGATATACATATTATAGTACTCATAAATCAAATTTTATTGTTTCATTGATCTTTATGTATACATTAAATATAAGTTAGAGTTAGTAGAGAGAGTTCTTAATATCTATCCGTATCCCGCGCACAGCAGGGTAAACAGAGGGAACCTAGTGTTAAGACATTCTGTTCCCCACTTTCTGCCGAATTCAGAGGCATTGAAAGTGGCGGAACTTAACGCCGCGTCACTAGAGCGAAAAATGTAAAATGGAAATATTAAATATCCCCCCTCCTCGAGTGTATTGACTCGGGAAGGGAAACGAACCCACAACCAGTCGCTTTTACAGTCACACCTTGTGCTCCTGCGCCACGTCTGGCAATATATTTTTTTATATTCAAATAATTACCTGCGACGTATCTCCACTGACGAAGGCTCTTTGAAGGACACTTTTCTTTTCCACTTGAACGGGCTCCGAGCGGGTTGTGATGAGACATCGACTGGTGCACATCGATATATTACGGTGTTCTTGTTTCTAGGATAACACTATTTATATCGTGAAAACGATGCTTTTAAGGTAATATTAGTAGCTACTAGCTACTTATGTTAACGTAGAATTCTCTTAAGGAAGCTTTTTTAAACTTTTTTAAATTTTTACATCAAAGACACAGAAAACGTTGTACTAACTATATTATTGCACTTTTATATTTTTCCAGAAATGACAATGTTTTGCATAATAGAATCGGAGAAAACCTAGTGTAATGTTACTACAATCTTCACTTTCCGGCTAAATTTTAGACATTCCATATTAAGTTGCGGAACTTAACACCGCGCTTTGTCTTGTTCACCAGAGCGGAGTTAAAAACAATTCAATTACGATTATTCGAATTCGAATCGAACCCACAACCAATGATTCATGATTATAGTTAGTACTGTTCCACTGCGCCATGACGACGTATTTTATAGACAAATTTACTCTTTTATGTTAGGGATGAACCATTTACAACAACAATTTTATTGTATTAAAAACGTATTATAATAATAACAAGCTTTTCAAAATTTAAGTGGGAATTGAACTCATAACTACCTATTCGATCATATATACAGAAAATCACTGTCTACTGAATTTATAAGTAAATCAACGACCAGAACTTTGCACGTTACTTCTATTTTAAACTACCCTTCGTTTTCTTAACAAAAAATAAGTAAAATAATAATTTAGGACCAAACCGCTTCAGTCGTTTCGTCGCAAATCGAATGAAGAGAGCAGAGCTCCTCAGCAGCAGCTAGACATGCCACTTCGGCGCGGTCAACTTCCTCCTGTCAGTATAAAGTGGAATTAAATCAGTGTTGGGTAAAATTTAATTGCAATTAACAATAAATAATAACATTCGATCATTTGTGCGTCCAAAATCACAATAAACAATTAATTCACTGTTAATTGTAATTAATTTTAATTGTAATTAAGAATTAATTCATTGTTAATCGTAGACTTATATAATTAAGAAATAATTAATTTTCAGGTAATTGTGACTTTTACATGATTTTTCCCATAAATAAATAATGAATTGTTAATATTTAATTGTTAATTGCATCAGAATTTTGTCCAACAGTGGAATAAATATAGTATGACTATTTTTAAGAGAGTAACAATTAGATTGTGGTGGTGCAGAGGGTAAGGGCTGGATTCTCATTCAGGGGAAGTGAGTATATGTATATCATTTTTCATTTTTTTTCGCTAGTATTTAGAATTCTAGATAAAACGAGTCATTCAATTTCACTACTTAACCTGCAATACCTCAATTTCAGAGGGAAAGTGGAGAGTTAAAAACTACTTTCACAAATAATATGTTATCATAAAATATTCATATAAACACAACATAAATAAACAACCTTCCACGCTTGCATATTTACGAAATAAATACAATTAAACTTTATTTACACATGCCCTGTTAAAAAGAGTCTGAAATACAAATACGGGTTTAAAATAGTTTGGTCAACAGCGCGGTGCAGTATGTAACTAAGCGAATTTTCTGTAAACTGTTAACAGATGGAATATTGTGACCCATTTTGTGGTTAAGCCATCGTGGCACAGTAGGGCAATGTCTAATTGTAAATGATTGCGATTGATGTGGATTCGATTTCTACGCAAGAAAATTTTTTTTTTTTAGCTCCACGCATATATCCTCATCCCGCACATAGCAGGTTGGGCAGAAGGATGTTAAGATACTCCAATTATCACTTCTTGCTAAATTCTGGAGACATTTCGTGTTAAGTGGCGGAATCAACGCCGTGCTTTGCCCCGACGCCAGAGCGAAGGAAATGACTTACTAAATGTTTCAACTCCTCGAGTGGGAACCGAACCCACAATCACTTGTAATTATAAGTCACACTTTGTGCTCCTGCGCCACGACTGGCCTATGATGATGATTCACACATTTCTTTTATTTTATAAATAAATATTACAAAAAATTTAGCTCCATATAAGTTAATTTTGTTATTAAATCAGTATATAAGCTGGAATTCCAGGGAACACCGCTTTTTATTTAGTTAATAGTTACCTTTGAAAAAAAAACAAACATTTCTATTGCTGAAAGAGTTTTAAGCTCACGGTTATCACATACAAATTCTCACTTGTAACAAAGACGGATTATTTCAGTAAAGTGCTTAACAGGTTCTTTTAATAGCTTCATCTTTATTTTTTAATAGAAAGACCAAGGTAAACGAGCGTTCGGGTCACTTGTTGGTAGGTTAACACCATTACCCACGACCCCGTTTAATACCACAGGAGCTACAGGTGCTATCAACCGTTCAATTTACAAAAAATATGATATTAAGAACTACTATTTGCTATCTGATTTGCTGTATTCTCTAGAGGATAACATGTTTTTCTTGGAGTATTAGTTTCCTATTAAAAACAATTTTGTATTTAATAAATGAATTAAATATACTCCCTCACACAAAAGACATGTGTATATTAATTTTAAAAAGTTGGGTAAATCTTTAGTTGTGTTTTACTACTATTTATTTGTGTTTGGTTAACTTTTATTATTATTTATTTGAAAAAAAAAGAAACTTTTATATTTGGTCATACCAAAAATGGCGTCAGATCCTTCCTTTTATATCACAATACATCTAAATGAGCAGAAAGTGTAGGATTAAGTCTTTAAGAGATACTCATCTCGTCATCATCATTTTGAGGATTTCCCGCAAAATAGTAATATACGTGAAGGTATAAAACAAAGAATTACTTATGTATGTGGTGTATTGTCTAGAGGGTAACATGGTGTAACCACTTCAATTATATTGAGGCCATCTTGGAGTAGTGTGACAGTGACTGACTGTAATTACGATTGGTTGTGGGTTCGATTTCCGCTCGGTGAAACGGTTATAATCTAGTTAAAACGCGTAGCTTTGAGTTCTACCACTTAACAAGCATTGTCACGACTTGGGCGGAAAGTGGAGTACGGAGTGTTATGACACTAGGTTCTTTCTGTCCTGTTATGTGGAAAATATGAAGTTGATTTATATTATATTTACTAACTAGATAACTGACAAACAACTAACATATAAAATTATACGGAGCTAAAATTAATCATGTAACTGCTTTTGCAAAGATAGTAGATCACTAAGAGTAGATTGTCCAAAATTTCATCATAAAGGTAAAAATACAGATTTTTATTTTTACAATCGAAACTAATAACTTTAAGGATAAAAAATATATAATATAACAGTATAAAGGTCCACTCTGATGTCGAGGCAAAGCGGCGTTAAGTTCCGCTACTTAACACGCAATGCCTCCGATTTCGGCGGAAAGTGAGAAACGGAGTGTCTTAGCACTAAGTTCCCTCTGCCCACCCTACTGTATGCAGGATACAGCGTGAAGCTAAAAAATATATAAAAAAAATAAAGGTAATAAAACCCACAAAAATGAATTCTTAAGCGACAACTAGTTCTACATAACGCAAAATGACATTTTAATTACCGTCATTCGATTCAGAACTTTCTTCATAGCTTTCAGCTCCTTGTGATGCACTCTCTGAGGTAGAACGAACAGCACGAGGACCACAAACACAATAGATACAATGGCGACGTAATTACTGGCTACAGGAGCGTATATCATCTGCAGGAACTTTATGATGATGGCAGTCAATTTGGAAAATTCGAATTCGTTTCCGTTTGCTCCTTGTCGCGGGTGGCATACACCTGAAATTTAAATAATGGACATTTAATATTTATGGTTAAGCCTAAAGATTTAGTTATACATATATATATGGCCTCTTGCTTATATAATATACATTCTTTTTTTTTATTATTTTAATTGTTAAGTTCCGCCACTTAATACACAAAGCCAATAGAATTCGGCGGAAAGTGGGGAGCGGAGTGTAAAAACACTAGGTTCCCTCTGCCTACCCTGCTGATTGCGGGATATAATATACAATTATATATAATATTATTACATGAATGTTATTTAAATATTTTTTACATCTTCAAGTTTTCTTCCGCATAGTAGGAGGCAGCCTCCATTCTCTGTTATCTACTTTCCGTCCACGGAAACATTTGGGTACATTTAGATGATATTTGATGAAATAATCGTAAAAAAGATGTATTCCGTAAGAGTGTGGTAAAAGGAGAGAGAGGGTAAAGAAAAGACTATAAAATCTCTTAGCGATAGCTATAAATAACCATTACTTAGTAGCATAAAATTTACCAGTATACACACGCCGCTTTGCCATTGTATCTATAACATTTCACTCATTGTTTGGTATAAGCGTTAATTAAAAAATCGTAACATTCGATTTTATTCTAAGTAGATAATTTTTTTTTACATTTTTACATAATTATGAATTGTTAATATTTAATTTCGTTGAAATTCAAATGTCAATTACATATAAATTGTCACAATTTAAATAAATATAAGCATAGAGTTATTATATTGTACAATAACTCTATGAATATAAATCCCTATACGTACTTTACACTCCACACAGTGAGATAGATTTACAAAAATATGTAGAAAGTGAAATAAAAATTTTGGGATAAAATTATATTCTCTACTATTTTATTGTGATGCAATGCTTGTTAATTAATGGAATAAATGATTTAAAAATAAAATAAAATATGTATTTTAAAATTGTTCTAGAATCTAGATGTAACATAACTTTATTATTTTAACCTATTGTTACTTATTGATGTTAAAGAACTTTTTTCATGTCACTGGTCCATCCATTACAAATTTTGCGTGACAAGTTAATAAAAAGAAAACAGCTTGCGTGATTTTCTTGTCTATTTTTACAAAAATACATAAGTATAGCATTTCAAATTTGTACGTAGATAAACGTAAACATACAATTTTTTATCTATAATTTCTTTAGCTTCACACTGTATTCCGCACATAGCAAGGTAGGCAGAGGGAACATAGTGGTAAGACACTCTGTTCCCCACTTTCCGCCGAATTTGGAGGCGTTGGTTGTTAAGTGATGGAAAGATTCTATTTCTATAATAAAATAATAGTTTATTTTCTGTAGAAACTGTACTAAATAAGATTTCGCAATGACAATGGCTTTCACTCAAATAGGACATGTAATGAATATGTTCCTTATTATAGAGCTCTAGCCATCTTTCTCTTGATTCTATGCCCCGGCATGTAAATAATAAGTTAAATAATGTTTAATAATGTATTTTTAATTCATAGGATAAATCACTTTTTTTGTTCGCATAATATCGTAAAAAGGAGTACAAAGTTTTTCTATCACGTACTAAATTAATATTTAAAAAAAAGTAACAATAAATACTATACAGCGTCTCTTATATCAATAAAAGGTATTTTTAATTTAAAATATACAATATATATGGATAGGCATTACACGTTTGCATAAAAGCATTCATAATTCACATATACAATGCACAGGTTGAGAACAAGAGATAAAAATGTTTATACAAAGCGAAGTACATTTCAACATATTTACGGACATCCATTTCACAGGCCATTGTGAGAGAAACTGCATTGAAATCATGTGGAAAACTGAAAAATATTTACTTTGGACCCGTGAGCCATTGGCGTAGATTATTCTGATATTATAAAATACCTATCTTGACCTCTGATGACATTTTTAACATTTTTGTAATGAATAACGGAGTGACACAAGGCACTCTCTAATTACCCTTTTATGCGAGACAAAACGTAAAGCTGTTTTTTTTATTTGCAAATTGTATTTTATTTACAAAATACAATTTACAATACACAAACTTATATTTAGACATTTTTCATTTGTTATATTTAATACAATTATTAACAGAAATATATTATTATTAAAGATATAGGTACATCACCTCCTATACATCATCTCTTTAATAAATACCTTCTAATCTGTATTAGGGATAAACAGTGATGAACAGCCTATCCACATTTGTATTATATTAAGCGAACGTCGTTTTCGAATACCTACCAAATGGTTTTATGCTAAAAAACTGAACTCTGGTAAGACGTAGTGCGGCTTTGATTTCCAGTAGGCGATGTTGGAGTGTCTTGGCATTACAGAGGAAAATCTTAAGCGAAGCTTATTTCAAGTCTAAAATTCATCCCCGACACGGAAGATGTGTAAGAATGTATTGATATTCCTCCTTACATTCTCTGTTATGATTAATTATTTTATCAGAGATATTATTATATCAGAGAGTCACGACACTGGGCTCTCTCTGCAAATACGGAGAAAAACATAAATCTGAAAGTAAATCTGAATGTGAAGGGAAATATGCATTATAAAATATTTTACATTTTATAAATATTGCAACTGATTTCATTATGGTAATTGAAGTAACATGCACAACTAATTTTATTTGGTTAATTTAGATTACAATGCGCGTAATTACATTCCCTTTGTTCGCTAAGAAAACAGCTGTCTAGAGTAATTATGAAGTGTTCGCTAATAAGCAATCCCGCAGCTTAGAGTTGAGTGCTAAGGCTTAACGAAGGCACTGATAATCTTACATTAGAGGTTAGAAATATGAATAGTTTAATATTTAATACTATCGTTGTTTGTGCCAGCCGTGGCGCAGTGGCACGAACGTCTGACTGTAAACGACTGGTTGTGGGTTCGATTCCTACACGAGGAGTGGCAATATTTAATATTTCCATTTCCTTCGCTCTGGTATCAGAGGTAAAGCGCGGCGTTAAGTTCCACCTCTTAACACGTAAGTGGGGAAAACAGAGTGTCTAACCCTAGGTTCCGTCTTCCTACCCTGCTGTGTGTGAGATACAGCGTGAAGCTAAAAAAAAGTTTTTTGTGCTGATTAAAGAGTCTGGCTGTAAAAACGATGGTTGTAGGTTTGATTCCTACTCTAAGGAATGATTACCATACTCGTATATTACTTTTATACTTCCACTCTGCTGACAAGATAAAGCGAAGTTGACATAGAGTTCCGCCACTCAATATGCAATGTCCCGATATGAGACAGGAAGTGAAGAACGGAGTGCCTTGACACTAGATTCTTTCTGCTTCCCTAGCTATGCGGGAAAAGGCATATATACAAAAGCTATATATTGAAACTTCAAACAAAAAAGGTGATTAACAAAAACATGTACATACATACAGTAACAAAACACATTATTAATTTAATTTTTAACATTTCCCACAATATATGCACAACATAACAAACACAAAAGCAACGAAGTTCGTTACAAATTATCATGAATTTTCTGGCGTAATTAATAAAGTTTACAATTTGCTCTACTTCGCACCGGGTTTATTGTTACAGCACATGGAACAGCAGGAGCCTTGTTTTTCCAACGGTCTCGGGAATAATTGCGATGCGGACATATTATCTAGAAAATATATTTATATAAAATTTGTATAATACTTGTGTATATAAATAGTTTAGAGGCTAAGATAGTTTAGAAAATGTATAAAAATTTGAACGCAGCGGGATTCGAACCCGCGCCTCCTGAATACCGTCCAGGCGCTCTCACCATTGAGCCATGCGTTCTATTACACACTGTGTCGAAATTCTTATACGAATCCCGCTACATTCAAATTTTTACACGTTTCCTGAAAATGTTATTTTCAATTTTCTAAGTGTGTAATAACATTTTAAAATGTTAAAAATATTTTAGAGGCCTGTACACGCGATTGGTTGTGGCTTCAAATCTTATTCGAGACAATGATTATATTTAAATTATTTACATTTATTGTGGCCAGTCGTGGCCCAGTGGCACAAGCGTGTGACTGTAAACGACTGGTTGTGGGTTCGATTCCCACTCGAGGAGTGGAATTTATATTTCCATTTTCTTCGCTCTGGTGTCGATGTAAAGCGCGGCGTTAAGTTCCGCCACTTAACACGCAAGCCTCCGAATTTGGCGGAAAGTGGGGAACAGAGTGTCTTAACACTAGGTTCCCTCTGCCTACCCTGCTGTGTGCGGGATACTGCGTGAAGCTAAAAAAAAAAACGTTTATCCACTCTGATCAAGCGCAGTGTTGAGTTCCGCCTCGCAATACGCAATATGTTGAAATTGGGCGGAAAGATGAGAGAGCGTGAAGCTGAGGAGAAAAATACACTGATTATGTTATTGACTATATTTTTTTTAATTGGTGTAGTAAATATATATAATGCTAGGATACATTTTTTTCTTTATTTTTAGGCAATGCTTATTCCAACTTATTTCACTAATCTTTTATAAATAAAACATATTTTTAATGTATTAATTTCAACTAACGTTTGCTCTGACGAATGGAATGTATGGACTTATATTTCGTCGTTGAAGGAGTTGGTATCGGAACTCTGTAGATTAATTAAAACTTTATGTAACACACACAGTAATATAATCATTATAGTTCTTAATTGGATATCTGCATAGATGAAAGTGATAAAAAAGCAAGTTCACGCTTGTTCCCGCAGAATAGTCAGAGAGAACCTAGCGTCATCACAC
The DNA here is from genome assembly GCA_019049465.1 of Dryas iulia moderata. Classification (NCBI taxonomy): domain Eukaryota; kingdom Metazoa; phylum Arthropoda; class Insecta; order Lepidoptera; family Nymphalidae; genus Dryas; species Dryas iulia. Next base: position 10,834,144 of record CM032422.1, on the reverse strand, counting down.
TCTGTTCTCCACTTTCCGCCCAAAATCAAGACATTATTTGTTAAGTGGCGGAACTCAATGCCGCGTTTTGTCTCAGGTACTAGAAATGATATTTATTTATTTTATTTATTTATTGGACACACAGTAGTTGTTACAAATCAATGGTTGTGCATTGATTTAAGGTGCCACATCTTCCACAATACAGTTGTCACCGGTAATAGATTAGGACACTTATTACTTATTACTAGAAAAAAAACCACAAAAAATACAAAAACGATACACAGAAAATATGAAGGTGATATGTAGTAAAATTCAAATTTTGAAATAATTAAGTAAAGTTTGTGGTACTTTTCAAAAAGTAAATTTAAAAAACTGCTTTTGCTTTACGTTTATTTAGATGAACTTAAAATCTCCATCTATCCATGGAACTGCGGAAATCCAAAATGGCGAGATATATATAGAAATAAAACTAAAAATAACGTTGCATGTGAATTAAAACAGCGCTTAACTGACTGGCTTTATTTTCTTGCTCGAGTTTCAGGCAATCGTAAGAATAATTGAAATTATTATTTTTAAATTATTTTTGTTCTCCCACTCTGGTCACCATAAAGAATGGCGTTGAATTCTGTCACTTAGAACATAATGTCTTAAATTTGACAGAATGTGGAGATCGGAGTGTTTTCACGTTAAATGCTATGCAGGGAAAAGCATAAAGCTTCTGATACAATTTTTTGTGGGATTTGAACCAATAACTATGACAAAAGATGTAGTAATATAAAATATGAGATGTAGGAACAGGAAATGTGAGATACGAAAAATATATTTTACGAAATAATACAGGATCAGAGGAATTGAATATTGACTGATTGAACTTGATGGAATTAGCGCAATGGAATTCCATATTAATTACTGTGCTATAAATAATATAATTATAAGACTAAATCAAATTATATTAATTATTTATATTTAAATTTTTTTAGCTTCACGCTGTATCCCGCACACAGCAGGGTAGGCAGAGAGAACCTAGTGTTAAGACACTCCGTTCCCCGACTTTTCGCCGAATTTGGAAGCGTTGCCTGTTAAGTGGTGGAGCTTAACGCCGCGCTCTATATTAAATATATCCACTCCTCGAGTGGGAATTGAACCCACAACCAGTCGTTTACAGTCACACGCTCGTACCACTGCGCCAGGACTGGCCCCTTATTTAAGTTTAAATATTGATTTCGTTTTTTATTATAATATATTTGTCAATTTCGGGTGGAAAGTAGAGAAGGGAGTGGCTTGACACTGAATTATCTCTGACAATTGAAAATCCTGAAGCTAACAAAAACAAACTAAGTTTGTTTGAAAGAAATTCATAAGGTGACTTATATCAAATCAGTTTATAATAATTTATAATTTTATAGAAGCTATTGTAAAAGATTATTAAACCAAATGCCATTTTCTTATTTGTTGGTGACAATTTATAAAAGTACTATACTTCAAAATATACCAATCTAATATACCAAATCAACTACTCTTAGTGAGAAGTTTGTAAGATATAATAGTTAGCTGTCATATATTGTAAATGTAATAGAAGGTGAAGAGTAACACAGTATCAATGATATTTGAGGAAAGTCACATAAAGGGCATGAAAACACCCGGGGGCCTGTAGCAACTAGTTGATAACAGTGAACGAGGCGAAAGAAGTATGCAGAGATTGAAACTCAGTTTGGCATTTGGAGCTGCGTTCTCTCAGACTACCTCGCGGGGTAGTCGTTTACTGTTGTCAATTTCTTACGCCTCCAGGAGGTCTCATGCTTTCTAAAGATAAAGCGTGAACCTATAGATAGATACAGGTAAGAAATAAAATATTCTCATTTACCTTATGCAAACAAATCAGTTTTATATATCGACATTGTGTAAAATGGTGGAATGGCGGAATTCAACGCAACTATTTCTTTCGCCAAGCAGAACAATGGAAATAATTTAAATACAATCATTGCTACAACCGTACATCGAACCCAAAAATAAACGGGTGTTCATTTACACAATATTCCACTACTCTACAATATTCACATTAACTAAATACGTTAATAATATAAGAAGGTACGCAAGCAAACCTGTGGTGAAACGCTAGTATTTAATAAATGTGTATTAAGATCTTATGTGTTTGGGTAAGTTTTGAAATAATCTTTTACGACTTCTAAAGCTACACTAGCTCAAGTTAATGCGGTCAGAAAAGTTCTTGTTTATGCCCGAAAACTACAATTTTATGGCAAAACATATTAAAGACCTGTTCGAAACATAAGAAGTATATTTTACTTTGGAGTGAAGTAAATTATTATGTTGATAATTAAATTATACACCTTCATGATCTTGTTAAGACAAGTTTTAATGTTTGTGAGTTGAAATTTGTCACAGAAAAAATATTTTATTATAAAATATGCTAAAAACTTTGCGCATAGCGGTTTTCTTTAGGTCTTCTCTAACTAAGACCTAGTGTCTAGACTCTCCGTCTTCCACTTTCCGCCCAAAATCGAGACATTTCGTATTGAGTGGCTGAAGTAAACGCTGCGCTCAGTCTTTTTGGTACCAGAGCGAAATGAATATTTAAATAATCATTCCCTCGGTTAGGAAACGAACCCACAGTCATCGCGTTTACAGTCTGACGCTGTCCCACTGAGCTAGGACGGCTTCATGTTTGTATTTCAATTATTATTATGTTAGAAATGCAGCGAAGACTTTCGCCACACAACATGCAGTTTCTAAACGCTGCTAAGAATCTCTTTGTAATAAGTTCATATTACACAAAAAGTACTATTTTATCGAAAGTTAGCTTATTTTAACTAATAAATCATGAATAATAATAAAAATAACTTACTTTGAACACGTATTAATTGGATTGTTATTTCGAATTTTGCAGGTAGTCTGAAAATGAAACAAAGTTTAAAGGTTTTATTATAAAAAGATTATTTATTTTTTATTTGTGTTTACTCCATATTATATATCAGATTTAATGGATACGTATTTCACTTGTACAAAAGCAACCATTGAATGAGCAATTGAACTAATAAAACTTGAATGAGCAACAGTAGTGCATGTCTTAGTGTCCAAGGGTAGCGGATTCGAATACCACTACGTAGAACTTTTTAAAAAATATTCTAAATGTAATTTTTGTACCCAAATAACACTTTAAAAATATCCAAAAAAGCAAAAAAAAGTGTTCTTGATTAAACACTTCTTCTTATTAAAACACTTAGCCACAAGTGACTTAGTTCTACTCACTTTTGAACATGAAGACAGTCCAATGTCTCTCAGGATTTGCTCTTCGTAGCTCGGCATGGGAAGTGACCGCGATGTAATGTTATTAGTAGTTGTAATTTCTTTGTCATCCTCGTAATTGGTAGTCGTTAGTCCTTTTTCTTTTAAAATGTTCTTTTCCTTAGCTTGGTTATATAAATCATTTTCGAGCGAGTTAAAATTGTTTTGTTCTAACATATTTCGCATCCCATGTTGAGCCCTGGCTGAATTTTCTGAAAATATATTACGTATATTTAATATATTATGTATATTTAAAAAGAAATCTGAAGTGAATGTATATATTTTCGTACTGTTTTCGCTTTTTATTGAACATTGGAATGTTTTGATTGCTTTATATAATAGAAATGTGACTTTAAAATAAATGTAGCTTTCTGGACTTCTTTCTGTATAGGTACTTATAAATTGTAATTATGGTAAATATGACACTACCTACTCCATCATAATGTGTAATTATAACTTAATATCAAAAATGGTTTTAGGTTATAGTTATACGTTTAAAATGCTGATAATAAAAAGCAATAAAAAACAGCTTCACGTTTCCCCCCACGTGGCAAGGTAGTGAGAGAGAACTTTCTGCCATATGCCGTTCTCCACTGTCTAAGTGACGGAACTTGAGGTCGTTTAAATGATTGCCGGTGGTTTCACTAAATGATAAGTAAATATACCTTTTTAAAAGTGAATATTTGTAAATGGGGCTAGTCGTGGCGCAATGGCACATACGTGTGACTGTAAACGGCTGGTTGTGGCTTCGATCACTCGAGGAATGGAAATATTTACTATTTCCATTTTCTTCGCTCTGGTATCGAGGCAAAGCGCGGCGTTAAGTTCCGCCACTTATTACGCAATGCCTCCGAATTCGGCGGAAAATGGTAAATGGGGTGTCTTAACACTAGGATTCCCTCTGCCTACCCAGCTGTGAGCGGGATACAGGGTGAAGCTAATCTATGTTCGCCTTACTGAAAATCACAAAAAACCGTATAAAATGTATACACAATTATGAATATTACATATTTACTAACCAGTCAGTGAATTCTGAAAATGTTGTCGTTCACACACAGTTTTAAGTAAATAAAGTAACATAGCAACAATAACACCAATGCCAAAAGATATGATAATGAGTGATTTCTTCACGAAATCTTCGAAACACTCGACTAAATCGTCCATATAACATTCTAAGCTGTCGACTACGGCCCGATTCGAACACATTTGAAAAGGCTTAAGTTAAAACGTATAGTAAATGTACCTGAAAATAAAGAAATAAAAGTTACTTTTGTATCTATTTAGGATGTTTAACAATTGGGATCTGTTCTCTTAGTAAGTCTACAGTTGATCTAAAGCAGCGTAGAGGCAACTAAGAAAATTTGTTCCACACTTTTTCTACATTTACACCATTTAAATTTTCGTAATGGGTTGCGTAAACTAACGCCGCACCTTATCTCACTACAACAGTGGAACTAAGAATAAAATCAAACCTGGGACCTTCGCGTTTATAGTCAGAGAGTGTCCCTACGTGTGATGCAATGGCTATTTTCGTAATATATTTCACACACAAAGGTCCCCAGGAATATCCAAATGACCTTTCGTAACCGATCCTTACTTTCCTACTGTTTGTATGCTACTATGCTATATATATTGTATACAACTTTTCTAAATATAATATTGAAACCGTAACTTTTACGCGATAGTTATAGGTTCGATTTCCGCTCGTGGAAATAATTTTATATTGATTTATTTTTATTTCTCCGCTCTGGTTACAAAACAAAGAGAAGTTTTGAGTTAACACATAATTTCTTGCATTTGGGCAGAAAGTGATGAATGAATTGTCTTATTACTAGCCTAGTACTATGTACTATGTGCCTGTAAACATTAGTTTCTTAAACAAAATCCTTTTATTTACTCGCAAGAAAACTGATAAGCTTAATATTTCCATTATCATTAGTTAGACAGTATTTTAAACTAGGAACCGCCTCTTTGCTCTACATGGCGGGAACAGCTGAGCGAAGTATGTATTTAATGTACATAATTACATGTTAAATAACTTTGAAAAGCAAATACTATACTTAACACTAACATAACACTTAACGTTCCACAGCTTACATCTGTAGGCAATTTTTGGCCATTTAATTACCATTTATTCAAAATCTACAATAACAATTGTCACCAAAAGACTTCACAGCACACAAGACACTGTGCTCGACATCCCTGCCAAATCTCAGAAGTCTACTACAAATAGCCCAGGAAGAGTTAAACCACAACGAAACACACTTTTGACCAGTAACAGCTTCAAGTCGTTTTAAAACAGCATAATCTAAAATACTACGTTGTCTTACATTAGCGGAGATATACTCGTAAGTACATTAATTTCCAAAAAAAATCTTTCAGGTCTACTATACTTTGAACTTTTTTAAAAATGTCTTTGTTTTGAATTATTTATATTTTTAAGGTTACAACATTTACACTAACCAAGCAATTCTTTTTACATTTTTGTAATATTGAGGATACCTTTTATAGGCGGAAACCGGGCGCATAGTATATAATTTTGTCAATTTGCCGCAAACAATTCACATTATTATGTACGAAATGTAGTAATCAAAATATGTATACGATAACGTCAAATTTTTGATAGATGTAATAGATGTTATTCTTCTATACTTTTTCTAATTACATGAAAGAGTTACATAGGTAATACAATTAAAAGGGATTTTATATTTTGGTAATAGTTATTTACAAATAAACAAATTTGTTTTAAAAGTCAACTTTCAAAAAAATTAAAAAGATATCATTATAACCATTCTTTTAAATAAAGAGAGAAGATAGGACAAGGGAGACGAGATAATACGTTTTTAAAAGGGGCCTTAAGTCTACACTTAGGTCGCAAGCTTCAGGTATTATTCCGAGCTCCTGTTTCTGCAATATGATAAGCCAACATACGCAAGATGAATCCATGGAACACTTAGGAGATTCTTCTAATTCTTTCTTTCTTTGTTTTTGCAGATTTCTGTACAAACTTAGGTTAACCTTGTCTTAGTATTATTTTTAATATTTATTTTTTAGCTTGACGCTGTATCCCGTACACAGCAGGGTAGACAGAGGGAACCTCGTGTTAAGACACTCCTTTCCCCTTTTCCCGCTGAATTTTGGAGGCACTGCGTGTTAAGTGGAACTTTATTTGCCTCGACATTGCCTTCACACAGTGAAGAAACTGGAAATATTTTATAGTACTATTCTACGAGTGGGAATCGAAACCACAACCAATAGCGTTTACAGTCACATTTTGTGCCCCTGCGCTACGACTACTACTTTATTTTGGCTTATTCTCCAAAAAATATAAATAAAACCTCAAAATATCTTAAATTAACGCCAAGTAATACATCAAAATTGCATTTTTCTTAAAAGAAAGAATTGCCTCTATCACATTCAGCCAAGACGTGTACTTAATCCATAAATTACGCTAGGCATAATGTAGCAAGCCACCGTCCGCGTCCGTCCCATGCTCATAATAAACTTGCAATATTCGGCGCGTCAGCAGCCCTCCTTCGTGATGGATCGTCGATCCCTCCCTTTGATTTATTCTACTATTATGACTAAAACCTACCCTATTTATTCTGTTTTTGGCTTCGTTTCTTTATATGTTTTATTTATGCATAGTGCACATCAAATACTGAGTATTTTGTAATAATCTTACTTTTCGCAGAATTTTCTCATTAATTTCCTAGATCTAGACTAAGCGCGTCGTTGAGTTCCATTACTTAACACGCAATGTCTCAATCTGGCGGAAAGTGAAGACCGGAATGTCTTTGCACCAGTTTCTCTCTAACTATCCTACTATGCGAGAAAACACGTGAAGCTTTTTCTTATATTTTCTTAGTAGTGAACAGTTGGGCAAAATCTAATTGCAATTAACATTTAAATTGATCATATGTTTGTACGAAAAATCATAATTAACAATTAATTCATTGTTAATTGTAGTGTTAAAATTAGCAACCAATTTATTTTCTAAGTTATTTGTAGTTTGTTTTGTAATTTTCTCACAAATAATTAATTACGTAGTAGGGTAGAGAGATACTATAAGTACATAACAAGTAAGTTACTCCGTTCTTCGCTATCAACCATAATTAAAGACTGCGTGTTAAGTGTCGCACGATACTCTGCCCTCTGTCTTACCAAAACACGGAAATATAATCATTTAATAATAAACTATCTATTTACATTAAAATTCTTGTTTACTTAATCTATACTGCTATTTAAACTTTACTGTTGTTTAGTGTTTATAACGAGCGAAGAAATGTATAAAAAAACTATAATATTATAAGAAATAGAAACAGTGATACAATCCAGACGAAAGTGAAATGTGCAGCCTATAAAATCATGGTTGTGACATGGATTTCTGTTCATACAAGTTTATAATAATATTTTTATTATCCGATTAAGTAATAGAAGAAGGCAGCGTGTTTCCGCCTCCTAATACGCAATATGTCTACAGTAAACAAGTAGTGAAGAGCGGAGTATTTTAACACAAGTACCTGTTTATTTTAGCAAGAAAAAAGTATAAGAAGTTTTCAATGAAAAAATCTATACAAACGAAGCACGAGATGGACTAAAAAATGTATATAAAATAAACAAAAATAACAATTCATTCAGAGCTACCACTTTATTTTTGTTCTAAAGATTGTTCACAGCCATTTTTCAGATTGCAGTTGCAGAAAAATAGTTTGTTTTACGGATTATAAAGAGATTTAAGCTCGACAGCCGTTGATTGATTGCACCAGTTGAACGCTTGCCGAAGACAGCGAGATGGATGTACAGTTTTTACTCGGTACATGTTGTGTAAGAAGAACTTAGGAACTGGAACTACTAATCATTTTGTTTTCTTTTTATTACGCTTAAATCTTCTGCTTAATTAGAGGTTTTTTTATTTTCGCTTCTGATTTTTTTACTGTCGTTAATTATGTTTTTACCTTCAATGTAAATAGATAGGTATTATAAGTTTACGCGTGCGTGTTTATGTGAACTTGTTTGTTTATCTGTTGCATTGTAACTCCTAAACTGATTTTGATGTTTTTTTTTTCATTTAAAATGCCGTTTCTTTGCGTTATTCTTTAGTTATGTTTAGTAAGAATAGTACTAACTGTTCGATGATCATTATCAGCTCTTAAATAATGTAAATGAATTAAACAAGATTATGACATGAGATTGAATATTTTTAAAGTGTTACTAAGAAATAAAAATACTTGTAAGTACCTTAAGAAAACTACTTGTAAGTAATTTGGGTTGGAGGTTTTTTAGTTTCAAATTGATTTCTGCATTTTTTTCCTCAAATATTAGCATTTGATAGATTATCATTATAGAAACTCAACTCTGCCTTTCCAATTCAGATTTTAATCCATACTTATATTATAAATGGGAATGTCTGTGTGTTTGTCTGTCATGTTTTGACGGCTAATCTCCGGTCCGAACCGTTTGGATGAAATTTAGAATGAAAGTAGTAACAATAACTGGGTCAAACATAAGTTACTTAGTTTTTAAACAATGAACCTCTAAAGGGTTGAAATAGAGGATGAAAGTTTGTATGAAAAATCTGCACCACTTGACCAATTGTAATGTAATTTGGCATAAATATAGTTGATAATCCAAGGTCAAACATAGGCTACCTTATTTTTCAAAAATCCACCATCTAGGGTTGCAATACACCCCAACAGCTATTTATGTAGTTACGCGGCAAAGCCGCGAGCAGGCCGTTAGTATTCCTATAAAAGTGAATAGGTAGAGGTGTATTTTTACCATAAGCAAAGAGTAATCACATTCAACCAGTTTCCTCCAAAATGTGTCCCAATGGTGAAAAAAAGTTCTTAATTTCATCTGTGTAATTTTTTTACACAAATATTATTATTATTATTAATTTCAGATGTGTCCATACACATCCCAACGTATATAAGTCACGATATATGTAGGTGTCAAGCTAAGCGTTTAATACATGATTAATACCACTGTAATTAATTGAGTCAATATTAATATGATATGTACATATTGTAATACAGATCTCTAACTTTGTAGATGTAAGGCTACTTCTGCTACTCTGATCTTTTTAATAAAAAAATAGCTTAAATAGCTTAAATAAGCTTAGTACTCTGAAAAAGTAGTAAATTCAAAAGAGTATATTTTTTGAATACACGAGTAAATAATTAAAATATACACTGTATATACTGTATTACAAGGTTGTCACAATGCGCCTCTATGGGAAATTTAGACTACATTTCAAAAAAACTTTACACTTTAAAAATTGGAATATTTAAATTTTATATGATGAAAAGTATTAGTAATATCCTTGATGAGTATTCATATATTCAACCTTCGAATTCAAGTACTATAGCAGCGCTTGTTCCGTATCGTAAACAAACAAATGATAAACATGAGTATTGAAAGCAAAGACACTTCACATTCTTACGTATTTGTGAACAAGAAATGAACCTACAACCGTTGCTTTGGAAGACAAGGCAATCACTACACCAACGGCTTAGCATATAAAAGTATATTTACTCAAGTGATATGCAAATGGCCAAATATCTTAGGCTTTCTTCTACAGCTTTACGTATACGGCGTCCCATATTTTGTTTGAACGTAATCATGGGCGGCTTTTCTCGAATCCGAAGACAAATCTCAAATGTTACATACTTATCCCTTTCCAGCATTTTCACGAGACCTTATATATTTGTACAGCTTTTTTCATATTGAAATGAGATGAGATTTTTAATATGTAAAATATTTTTTTGCTGTTTCACTCTTTTTTTTCATATAGTTAGGGTAGTTAGAAGTTAAGTGGTGTAACTCAACGCCGTGCTTTGTCTTATCAGAGTGGAAAAAATGAAAATAAATTAGATATGAAAAAATCCCGCTGCGTTCAAATTCTTATACGTTTTCTAAATGTCTTTTTTCAATTATTTGGAATAACACTTTAAAAATATTTAAATGTTTTTTTCGTAGAATCTTTGGGTAGCAGAAATTCGTAAAAATTTCTGCAGAAATGCTAACAACATAAAACTATTGTAATAGAGCGTACAAAAATTTCGAAGCAGCTGGTAGTAGAACGCGTGGCTCAGTGGTGAGAGCGCCTGGACGGTATTCAGGTGGCGCGGGTTCGTATCCCGCTGCGTTCAAATTTTTATACGTTGTCTAAATGTCTTTTTCAATTTTCCTAAGTGTGGAATAACACTTTAAAAATGTTTAAAAAAAATTAAATATAATATTTCTTCGACACCCGACCATCATCGAATCACGCTACGTTCAGTCGCCGAGCCATTGCGTCACGTATTATTATGTATATTATTAATACATACATATAATATTATTTAAATAATCGTAAATTAATCTTTTACATGTTGTTTACATTTCATTATCAATAATAATTAGATAACAATGTAACATTTTATAAAATCGATGATCACTATTGCATGTTATATCAATCGTTGTTATATTTTTTAATATAAGATGTATTAAAAAATATTTTATTTATTTATTATTAGTCCTTATTTTCTGCTACGGAGGTATGACTTGCTAGGCCGGCGCCTACGCCAGTGACGCTTGTTCTAATCGGCGTAAGAAACATTCCTCTCTATCTCTTTATCTCTGTCTTTAGCTTTAAAAAACCTGAATATATTATTAGTTCGTAGACATTGCGTGTAAATATGTCATCATTATGGGTAAAGTAGATATAGGACGATATGATAGATAAGATATTTCGGTATTAACGATAACTGAAGCTTATAAAACTTTTATATGCGAACAATGTGTGCTAGTTGTCGGACTTAGATTATCATTGGCGGAAGTAGTGCAGTGTATATATATTTTTTGTGATTTATTTAATATTGTGAAAATGCGTTTTAATATATCAGTGAAAACTTTTTTCTTAGTAGCTATGTTGGGTTCAGTATATGTCCTATATATATGGGCGAGAAATACTAACATAACATTGCAGAATAGTATATATTCATTTATGAGGACAACTGCGCCAAATGTACCAATTGATGTGCAACAAAAACAATATTCTGCTATAGAGACTAAACCTGAAACAACTTCAAAACCAAAACTAGAAATGAAATATATTTTACAATGGACTAATCCCAAAGGTGTTCCGTTTGTATACATGGGGATAGGACAACAGGGTTATTTTGATAGAAATTGTAAATATACAAATTGTTATGTTACTTCAGATAGATCGTATCTCGGTGATGTGACCAAATTTGATGTGATCGCTTTCGCTGGTCAAGAAGTAGTATATATGGATAAAATATATTTACCTGCGAAGAGATCTCCACATCAAAAATATGCCTTTGCTACGATAGAATCATCAGATTATTATCCTGTCTGCTCTGATAAATTGGACAATTTTTTTAACTGGACATGGACATACAGAACTGATTCGGATGCGAGATGGGGATACATTGCTATAAGAGATGCACAAAATAAAGTTATAGGTCCAAATACAGAAATGCATTGGATGAAATTAGAAGAAATGGATCCAGTTAGTGATGAATTTAAAAAAACATTAAAATCTAAAACTAAAGCAGCAGCGTGGTTTGTTTCTAACTGTAGATCGAAAAGCGCACGAGAATACTTCGTAGAAGAGCTGCAAAAGCAATTAAAAAAATATAATTTGGGCGTTGACATATACGGAGATTGCGGGAATCTCAAATGTCCGCGCGACGACCAAGAAAAGTGTAATAGAATGCTTCAGAGTGATTATTACTTTTATTTATCATTTGAAAATTCATTTGCACCTGATTATGTGACCGAGAAGATCACATACCCATTAAAACATAATACAATACCAATTGTATATGGAGCTGCTAATTATACAAGGTAATAAATAATATTTTATAATTTTAAAGTGCTATATCACGAATATATAAAATTACGTGGTTCCATGTCTTACCACAGCAAAATAATAAAAAAAGTAAATAAATATGACAATTCCTCCGAGTGGTACGAACCCATAACCAATTGTATATTCACTCTGACGACATCGCACAAAGATTATTCATATAAAATTTACTGGCTGACAACAACAAACAGCTGAACCTTTGGGTATTTTTTTTTATGGAATAAAGGAGGCAAACGAGTAGAAGGCCCACCTGGTGTTAAGTGGTTACCTTCGCCCATAGACATCCATAACAATAGAGTTATGGAAGCCTTGCCAGCCTCGGTGATGTAGGATAGAAGGAGGGAGGAAGTATAGGAATCATGGGAATAGGGAGAGCTTACATGCCATCAAACCGGATATCACACACACCGTCAGATGTTTGGCGGTTCGTCTTTGACACGATAGTGGTCGCGAGCCAGTCGGAGAACGAATCTCCTACCATCAAGCTACTGGGTTACCCGCCTTTTACGGGACGCTACCCAGCGGCGGAGGGGAGTTGTATTCTAAACCCGTCCCCCCACGGGTGAAAATCTCAAAGTTTTGACTTATTGGATCTAAACTATGAGAGATATAATGGAAAGTAATAGAAGCGAAATAATACCTATATTAATTACAATAATTTCCTAGAATAATCACTTTGTTCATGTATTATAATTATTAGTTTTATTAGAGCTACATTACCCAAAAATTGTTTTCCAGGTTCATGCCTGACGGAATCTATTTGAACGCAAGAGAACTAGGGGCTGTAAAATTAGCTGATAAAATGAATGAACTAATACTAAATCCTGATCTGTATGCTGAGTATTTTAGGTGGCATAATCATTATTCTTATCATGGAAGACATGAAAGTGTTGAAACTGATGACTATTGCAGGTTCTGTTCAATGCTCAATGAAGAAGACCTCGTTAAACAAATTTCAACGTACCCGGATTTCAGATCATGGTGGGATCCGCCTAATCGATGTTAACTGTTATTTATTATTGTATGTAATATTATTTTTTAAGTTTAGTTCATGCTCGAGTAATAATTTTTATTTTTATAAGTCATAAATTCGAGGCCAGTCATGGCGCAGGGGCACGTGTAAATGCGACTGGTTGTATCGTTATTTCCATTTTCTTCGCTTTGGTATCGAGGCAAAGTGCGTCGTTAAGTTTCGCCACGTGTAACTTCTAAAATTCGGCGGCAAATAGGGGAACGGAGTGTTTCAACACTAGGTTCCCTCTGCCGCCTATTCTGCTATATACGGGATACAGCGCGAAGCTAAAAATAAATAATTAGATACATTTACAGAAATAACTGTTACATGTGTGTGATTTTGTACTTTTTATTGTAGACGACACTCGTTGTCACGGTCAATAAATTATGTTTACTAAAATAGTGCAATAAGCATGCTTCCCAAAAAGTATGTATTAATAAAAATACTTATAGTTAATTTCATCATTGTAAAAGTATAAGACGTAGTAAGTAATACATAATTACTTTACTGTAAATATAGTATTGTATTCAGCATAATTTGCTTTATGTGGCCAGTCGTGGCCCAGTGGCACAAGCGTGTGACTGTAAACGACTGGTTGTGGGTTCGATTCCCACTCGAGGAGTGGAAATATTTAATATTTCCATTTTCTTCGCTCTGGTGTCGAGGTAAAGCGCGGCGTTAAGTTCCGCCACTTAACACGCAATGCCTCCGAATTCGGCGGAAAGTGGGGGAACGGAGTGTCTTAACACTAGGTTCCCTCTGCCTACCATGCTGTGTGCGGGATATAGCGTGAAGCTATTTAATTTAATTTAATTTTCAATAATTTGCTTTATGTATTAAACTGTACACGCGACTTAACAGAAGCCTAAGCTAGCCTAAGTTATTCCTTAGAATATCAGTTATTCACCAGTGAAAGTCCTGGCAAAATTCAGTCCAGTTATTCTAGATATTAGTAGATTAGATTTGCTGTTTGTCCGGAACAAATTCAGATCGGAAAAAAATTTATACTGTTCGGAAAAAAATTTATACTGTTATGTGAATTTATTAAATAGCGGTTATTTTAATATTACAAATAGACACTCCTATTTTATTTGTGTTATCTTTTGTTTTAAGATGGCGTCAAGTAAATCACACTTAAAATACTATTTTGTATATCAATTCGCACAGAAAAATAACTTATGAAAAGCAACTACTTAGCAATAAAATATCGGGTTTCAGAGAAGAGGTCGGGGCTTAGAACTTGCGATCCAAGGGTAGGTTTAAGGGGCAATACAAAATATTGAATCTGTTTTGTCGCATTACAACAAGTAAGGAAAATAAGCTCTGCACTAGAGTGCAGGCGCTAGAGCACCCTCTATACAATATGATTACTTATACAATATAGTACACAGTGCCATTATTAGTTAATACATTTACCAATTACCATTAACACTATGAGCAAACGTAATTATACAAAGTTAAGGTTTATTTGCACACAAATGTCAAAAACAATACTATTTTTTTTTATGTCGCTGGGAAATGCAGTTTACGCAGACCATCCGTACGCAGCGCAGAACTGCTCTGAACGATTAACTAAGCATATATATTCTTATTTATAGTTAAAAAAACGCATTTCCCCACTTTTGGCACAATTAATTTTTATATAGTTAAACTTAACAATTATCAACCAATACTTTATTTCATTGCAAAGTGATTTATTTACGTAAGTAATATTTAAGTATCAATTTCTAGAAACGTATAATTTCGCGGTAAATTAATGTTTACCGCGAAATTATACGTTTTATTACATATTAGGTGTGCCACTTAGAACTTCGACTAGCAATGGTTTTTGTATTATTTTTTATTGTTTTTAGCTTCACGCTGTATCCCGCACAGAGCAGGGTAGGTAGAGGAATCCTAGTGTTAAGACACTCCGTTCCCCACTTTCCGCCTAATTCGGAGGCATTACGTGTTAAGTAACAGAACTTAACTCCGCGCTTTGCCTCGACACCATAGCGAAGAAAATGGAAATATTAAATATTTCCACTCCTTGAGTGGGAATCGAGCCCATAACCAGTCGCTTTACAGTCACACTCTGTGCCTCTGCGAGACGACTGGCTGCTTTTTTTAATTTTTATATTTCATTTTGAAACTAACTCAATTAACATGATTTTTGTAATGTTTGGATATATATTTTTAAGATATATACATAATTTTTATCATTCATGTATTATTATATTCATCAATTTAAAAATAATTTTATCACTAAACATTGTTTAAAATTGTTAAATATTACAAGAATCTAAGAGATTTGTGTAACTTTTTCCTTGTAAAAACAAAATTTGCATCCACAAAATTCTAAGCTTTGCTTATGAAATTTGTAACGTGCAAATTGAACAAAACGCATTCTACATACGTTTTCGTTTTATTTGTTTACCTTTTTAACATAGTTGTTACAAACAGCCAGTAGCTTCATAAACGTGGAGCGCTTATATAGCGTCCACAAATAATATTCTTAAAAAAATGAAAAACAACATCGCTACTAAAGTGTTCGTATATTTTCTTTTTAGTTCAGTGGTTTTGTTTATATACAAATTATTTATTGACATAAAATATATTGGCTACGAAGAAGGTAACAAGATTTTATTGCGGACCAAGTATCTTAAAGGCAATGATCAGGTTAATAACACTAATATAAATTTGAAATATATTTTACAATGGACATCATCACAAAACATACCTTTTATCTATATGGGAGTTGGTCAACAGGGTTTCATATCAAGAAATTGTACATATGTTAATTGCTATGTGACAGATAATCGTTCGTATCTGGGTGATTACACAAAATTTGATGCTGTTGTTTTCGCTGCGCCTGACGCGAGATTCCTCCACATACATGGAGATCGATACCAACTACCGATGCGCCGGTCTATTCATCAAAAATTTGTGTTTTCAAGCATCGAATCAGCTGATAACTACCCCATGTGCTCAAATCGTTTTGATGGTTATTATAATTGGACTTGGACTTACAAGACTGACTCCGATGTAACTTGGGGCTACTTAGCTATACGAGATTTGGAAGGAAATATAATAGGACCAAAGAAAAATATGCACTGGATAAAATTAAAGGATATGGCACCAGTTAGTGTTCATACAAAAAAAATATTGAGAAATAAGAAGAAGGCAGCCGCTTGGTTTGTGTCGAACTGTTATACAAGGAGTCAACGGGAATATTTTGCCCAACAACTGAGAGACCGGTTGTTAAAGTATAATTTGACCATCGATATTTATGGGGAGTGCAGTTCCAAGAATTGTCCCAGAGAAAATGATAAGTGCAATAAAATGATAAGAGACGATTACTATTTCTATCTGTCTTTTGAGAATTCGTTCGCCGAAGATTATGTTACAGAGAAAATATTGCACGGTTTGAATAACTATGCAATACCCGTCGTGTACGGTGGAGCGAATTACACAAGGTATTTTATTATGATTGTTTGTGATATTTTTATTTTTATGGCAAAGTTGAATAGCGTAGCATTAATATTTTTCTTCTTTGTTCAGTTTTTACAAAAATTGCAATTTATTTTATTTTATTTTATTGCGTATTGATAATATTTTTAATACATAATACTAGACTAGTTAATACATAGTACTAGAAACCTACGTTATTACAAATAACTTTATATGGCTTATCCATCGTGGCCATCGTGCCGCAGTGGGACAGTAACTGACTGTAATCGCGATAGGTTGTGGGTTCGACTAAAGCTTGGGAAAAAGATATTTAATTCTGGAGTAACTAAGACATGTGCGGCGTTAAGTTCCGCCACTTAAGCTAAAATATCTCGATTTCGTAATGTTTAGGCCTCGGGCGGAGAGTAGAGAAAGGAGAGTCTCGGTTACACTAGGATTTCTTTTAATTCCCGCCTGTAACAGAAAAAGTGAGAAGCTGTAAAAATACTTCGTAAAGACGTTGATTACATATTTTATCATTCTTAGAACAGTTTTCCTGTCATTATCATCTACATAAATATGTATCTACGCATACATACATACATTCTATTCCAATTGTGTAGTTTAGATTACAAAAAAGTATAAAAAGAGATCCATAAAAATATTATAACCATTCTAGCAGTCTATGATTAATTATGTTACATTGTAAACGTATTGACTGAATTTGCGCGAATTTATAGTGTAGTTAGAAAATAAAAATAATAATTACATTAATAGAAAACATTAATATTTAAAAAACTGGCCTCTCTTAGGCGTCTCAAGGTATATTTTGTATGCTTTAGTTTTAAGTAGTGATATTGTGATTGAAAAAAATGTTATTCATAGAAAAAAAGAAAATATATTTTTTAAAAAGATACAGACCATACCACGTAGTGTAAAAAAATAATAAATAAAATGTAAATATGCCATTCGGGAACCCACATTAAGTGTTCCTAACTTAATGTCAAATTTCCTGGGTACGAGCTCCGTATGCCGTTAGAGTAAAAAGAAGTATATTTCATAATTTCATTTTATTACGCAAATCTTTTTATTAAATTCTTTTTTAATTAAATTAAATCGGCCAGTCGTGGCGCAAAGTGTGACTGTAAATAGACTGGTTGTGAGTTTGATTGCCACTCTAGGAGAGGAAATATTTAATATTTCTATTTTCTTAGCTTTGGAGTCGAGTCAAAGTGCGGCGTTATGATCCGCCCCTTAACACGCAATGCCTCCGAATTCGTCGGAAAATGGGGAACGAAGTGTCTCAACGCTAGGTCGCTCTGCTTACCATCCGGTGAGCGGGATACAGCGTGAAGTTATATATTTTATTAAATTGAGACTACTATACTATATAAAGTATATCAAGTTACTTCTCACTGGATTTTATCTATTTATGTAAACGTCCACGTGTTAGTCTGGAGTCTTGTTATCGATATGATCACTTGAATTACAATTAATTCATTTATTAGATACTTATAATAGATACTTCAAGAAACATGACTTGATAACCTGCTATACATTAATTTAGCGACCCATTCGCGGATTCGCCGCGTTATTTGCAACTTTAGTCTCCTATTCGAGCCCCCTTAGTATTGTCTAAGCTTTTTGTTCAATTATAATAAAATATTGCCTTTACAAACAAAATTACAAATTTTACATCTTTAATAGATTAGTAAAAATAATTTCGTATTTATTTTGATTTTCAGGTTCATGCCTGATGGAATTTACTTGAATGCTAACGAGCTTGGCCCTGCAAGATTAGCTAAGAAAATGGACGAGTTAATCAAAAATCCAGATTTATATTCTGAATATTTTAAGTGGAGGAATCATTATACATATCACTATAGATATGAAAGCGTGGAAACAGATGACTATTGCAGTTTCTGTGCCATGTTAAATAATGAAAATGAAGTGAAAAGAACTACAGTATATTATAATTTTAGACATTGGTGGGATCCACCTAATAGATGTATCTAATTATGTTAAAATATTGAAAACATGTAAACCTAAGTAAAGACTGATAAGAGACTGATAAGATAAAAAAAGATGCATAAATATATAATAGTAAGTAATAATTCAGATTTAAGACTAATCTCTACCTGTCGCTTTATTCCCATTCAATCTGTACAGCAAGCCTAGTGTCAAGACACTCCGTTTTCCACTTTCCACGAAAATGAGACACTGCGCATTGCGTGGCGGAACTAAACGCCACGCTATGTCTTAGGTATAATAGGGGAGAAATGAAAACAATAAATAACTATTCCCTCGAGTGGGCATCGAACCCATAACCGTTACATTCGCATGCGGACCCACTGCGCAACGACAACCTATGTTGCCCTATTCTTTATTTTAATTATTATTTATATTGAAACTAGAAAAATTACTGTTGTAAAATTTTTAAAATGCTTTATTTTCTTTTATGTTATTAATGATTCATTTTTGCTATCGCGAACCGCGAATTTAATTATCACTGGCATTTAAATGAATAAATATTGATAGCTATATGTATGTTAATAAAATGAGGCCATGATGTTATAGTGGGAAATAGGCTGGCTGAAAAACAATGGTTGTTTGTCCGATGTCCATTCTTAAAATAAATTCGAATTAAATTATTTTCATTACAACTGTTGACCACAGTAGTTGAAATTGGTAGAAAGTGGAAAACACAGTGTTTTTAGACTAAGTTCTCTATGCCCACCTTCAGTAGGGTAAAAACCGTGAAGCTGTCAAATAAGTTACTAAAACGAGCATTAAAATAGGTAATCTATGTAGGGTATTGTAGATAAAAAAATATTTACAAAAAAACATTATTGATGTGATTACATTTTTTACGAAAGAACTTGTAATGCATAATCTTTGATATGAAGTCATGATTTGCATACATAATTACAGTAAGTAATCCATTTTTTGGTTTTATTAGATTTATATCTCATGTATTATCACTGCATGTACGTAGTAAGTAAAATATAAATAATTTACTAAATATTTTGAAAAAAAAATAGTCCACATCTAGAAATAGTACACACCTATATATTTATTTACATGTTTTTTTTTTTTAGCTTCTCGCTGTATCCCGCACACAGCAGGGTAGGCAGAGAGAACCTAGCAGTAAGATACTCCGTTCTCCACTTTCTGCCGAATCGGAGGCATTGCGTGTTAAGTGGCGGAACTTAACGCCGCGCTTACCGCTATTAAATAAAGTTGGAGTGTCTGTTTGTAACATTAAAATAACCGCTTACAGTATGCACGGTACATACTCGTATACCAAAATTACATTTTTTTATCTTTTTTATCTTATCTCTATTATCTCGGCCAGTCGTGACGCAGTGGCACAGGCGTATGACTGTAAACGACTGATTGTGAGTTTGATTCCCACTCGAGGAATGGAAATACTTAATATTTTCATTTTCTTCCCTCTGGTATCGAGGCAAAAGCGCGGCGTTAAGTTCCGCCACTTAACACGCAATGCTTCGGAATTTGGCGGAAAGTTGAGTTTCCTCTGCCTACCCCGTTGTATGCGGTATACAGCGTGAAACTAAAAAAAATATCTCTCTGTTTGTCTGTTTGTTTCGGCTAATCTCTGGAACGGCTGAACAGATTTTGACGTGGCTTTCACTGGCAAATTGGCTTAAGTGATGTAATATATTACAGCTACTTTTATTTTCCCTTTTGTTAAATTCCAGGCGGACGAAATCGCTAGCACAGCTAGTATATTATATATATGTAAATTTTATGGTAAAGGTATCTATTTAGCTTCTGTAAATCTGATAAAAAACCAAGAGGGCGTTTTGAACGATTAGATTTATTATTACTAAATAAGGTAGACTTTTTCATAATAAAATGGTAAGGCATTTGTTGAACACGTTATTTTTAGCCTCACTTGTCTATCAATTTTTTTTTTTTTTTTTTAGCTTCACGCTGTATCCCGCACACAGCAGAGTAGGCAGAGGGAACCTAGTGTTAAGACACTTCGTTCCCCACTTTCCGCCGAATTCGGAGGCATTGCGTGTTAAGTGGCGGAACTTAACGCCGCGCTTTACCTCGACACCAGAACAAAGAAAATGGAAATATTAAATATTTCCACTCCTCGAGTGGGAATCGAACCCACAACCAGTCGTTTACAGTCGCACGCTTGTGCCACTGGGCCACGACTGTCTATCAATGTATGTAGGAAAATCTAGAAACGCTTTTGACCGATCTTCTGTCGTTGACAATGTTAAAAAATTTACTCACGGGCTCACAGCAATTCAATATTTTTATAACATTTAACTGGTCTTTAGCAGGATAACTAAATTGGTGAGAAAATAATGTATGTAAAAGTAGTTTATTATTAAAAAAAACCGTTATTTATCTGACGTTAACAATTATTTTGCATTTTGCACACGGTATTTGTTGTCTTAAATACAAAAAAAATATAAAAAGAATTACTTTTGGAGTAAGAAATAACGTTTGAGTTTACGATATTTGTTCTATCAGTTATTTTTTTGTAATAAATACACTTTTTGATTATTTGTAAAATTATTAATTATATGATTATTAATCTTATAATTTTAATACTTATAGTTTAAATTTTATTTTCATTTATTTAAATCATTAATATTTAAAACTATCATTGTATTGTATCAGTAGTAATCTTCATCATTGCTGATGCCCAGTTGTGAAACGTTAAATATTCAACTACATAAATTGCCAAAACAGTAACGATTTACTGACTCAAGACTTCAAGACTATAAACTACAGTTTACATAAACACTTACTAAAACAAGCACATATGAAAGGGTGTTTCAGGGCGTTATATACAATAAAGAAACATTTTTATTAAAACTTTTTCATTACCGTTCTCCGTCTAAGTTCGTAGGGGATAAGCCGCACCTCCAGAGGCCCGAAGATTACGATCGTAAAGGACGAATTTGCCAAATGACGTTCTTTGAAGTATTAACTTTTCTTTTGAAAGTTGGAGCTTTCACGTCTCTTGTAGCGTTTACATCTCTACAAATCCTTTTAGCAGATTTTGTTTAACATATCATTTTAATGTCTACAGAATATTTTATAGTTGGGAAAGAGACAATATGCCAGAAAATAACGTAATGGGTTCATATTAGGACCGAGTATTTGCGTTTCAGCATGTATCATATATGCTTTTAGATAATAAATAAGTTAATAGTGTTTTAAATTTAAGAGTATTTTAAATAAACAACGTATTAGAAAGCTGTAATATTTTTATGTTTTCATGATTATATCTATTATAATAATACACGATTATAGGCTATTATGTACTTGAAGGGAATTATTTTATTTCAAAAAGATTTATGCAGACTGATGACTTTGAAACTTGGCAAACTTTAGGCGAAGAATAAATATTGCAAAAGTATGTAATGTCGATAAGCTAATTACATTTTATCCATACTTATATTATAAATGCGAAAGTCTGTGTGTTTGTCTGTCACGTTTTCACGGTTAATCTACCGGTCCGATTTGAATGAAATTTAGAATGAAAGTAGTAAAAGTGAGTGGATCTAAGATAGGCTATTTATTTTTTCGAAAATCAACCTCTAAAAGGTTGAAATAGGGGATGAAACTTTATATGAAAAATTTAAACCGCTTGACCAATTGTAATGAATTTTGGCATAAATATGGTTGATAATCTAAGCTTAAACATAGGCTACTTTATTTTTTAAAAATACGCCCCTGCATTGCAATATAATGAAATAGTTCACGCGGCGAAGCCGCGAGCGGGCCACTAGTTAATAATAAGAATAAAAGTTCAACGTGGCTTAATGAGAAAGCGTTCAATTGTCAACGCCATACGCCAACGCTGGTAATGGGTTCGACTCCTTGTCGGGAGATGTTACGTGATTATAATAAACTCAATTGTAATTCACCGCTCTGGTCTTATGGCGGCGGCATTAAGTTTACACGCAATATCTTGATCTGGAATGCGCAAAATGCGAAACTAACGATACTATGCGGAAAAAAGCGTGGTACTGAAATAAAATTATAATCCATGTTTCTCTACTACATTTTAATTAACGCTAGTTAAATATCATTTTAATACCATTTCCAAGATAGCATGAAGAAAATCATAATGACTTTATTCAAGAAGCCGTAGTTTGTCTAAGCGGGTACTTTGAATTTTAAATTGAAATTGCTTTTAGGCTCTTTAGTCAATCTGAAAAATCGCTCTCGTTATGTTAAAGTATAATACTGAAAGGTTCCTCCCTTGGATTACATTTTTAAAAGTACACAATGGCTTTATGTGCCGACTAACCTATCTTTGTATATGTTTAAATTTATGATAATATTATATGTGAACCTTGTGGTGTAAAGTTATAATATATAAAATCATTTTTATAATGCTATGTGCAAGAGCTTAGTGTTTTAATATATATTTTATTTTTTATTGATGATAGGCTTACGTTTGACCCCATCAAGTCTGAGGGCAAGCATATTGATGTGGTCTACGTTGTTACACGCTTGCCTAGAAGAAACCTATTAACTCTTGATTTAAAGATCCTCAATTTGTACGACTCGGGAAATACCGCCACCGGCAATTAGTTCCATTCTTTTGCTGCCGAATGAGGAATAAGTTAATATATAATGCCTTGAATTTGTCGTCGTCACCGACGTCCAATTTCGAGGACCACAAATTTATTCGATTTATCTTAACTAAAATTAAATAATTGTAGATATTACTTGTACGCTTTTCTCCAGACAGCTGGGTAGTCAAAGAGAACCTAGTGTCAAGACACTCTATTCATTTTTACCGCCCAAAATAGATACAGTATATGTAGAACGGTGAAAATCAACGCGGCGCTTTGTCTTAGGCACCATAGCGGAGAAATAAAAATAATAAATAATTATTCCCCAGAGTGCAAATCGAATCAATAATAAGCGCTTTTTAATTTTTTTTTATCTTCACGCATGTAGATGTTGTATCCTGCACACAGCAGGGTAGACAGAGGGAACCTATTGTAATGACACTCCGTTCCCCACTTTCCGTCGAATTGCGTGTTAAGTGGCGGAACTTAACGGCGCGCTTTGCCTCGACACCAAAGTTCACTTTACAGTGTCACTTATTCTACCTGTAACCATGGTTATCTATATATTTTCGAATATTTAAAAGCAAATTAAAAATCTTTAAAAAATCCACGACAGTTTAATTGTAATTGAAAAATGAATTAACTGCAGCGCCCCTGGTGAGTTGGGTCGATAAAACATATTTAAGAACATAAGCCAATTAAACCTGAACCTATCATAGAAAACTGTATCAAAATCGGACTAGAAGTTTTGGAAATAATTAACAAACAAAGAAACAAACAAACCTTGAGAGGTTTGTTATAGATATACAGTCGTCGTACCGTCGTGGGTAAAAATACCCGTAATTAATCAGGTTAACATAGTCTTATTAAAATTTACATTACTATTTCTATTACATATTCTATAGTTCAATGTAAAACGTAAAATACTGCTTTATCTGTGCCCGTAGGGACCTTGTTGGTTTTGGAAATTCACTATTAGTGCTCTCCAACACTCCCCGAGGAACCTATATTGCTAATTTCAGCTTTCTACGCCCAGTAGTTTTGGCCGAATGTTATAATAACATTACTTGATATCACAGTGTTAATGTTGACATTAAATGAATGCGAGAGTCATGAATTCGAATATTATACGAGACAAAAATATACCTAGCTAATCGTCCGCGGTCTCGCTTGTATAAACTACTAGCGGCCCACTCGCGGCTTCGCCGCCTAGACTGCCTAATTGTTTCGTTATATTGCAATCCTCGGGGGTGGATTTTGGAAAAATAAAGTAGCCTATGTTTAACCTTGGATTACCAACTATATCTATTCCAAAATTCATTACAGTCGGTCAAGCGGTTTTATATAGCGGTAGACTTTTCATATAAACTTTCATCCCCTATTTCAACCCTTTAGAGGCTGATTTTTGAAAAAAAAAAAGTAGCCTATGTTAGACCCAGGGTTATTTACTATTTTCATTCTAAATTTCATCCAAATCGGACTAGTAACTTGCCGTGAAAGCGTGACAGATAAACACACAGACTTTCGCATTTATAAGTATGGACTACAGACTGTAGCTATAGCTATTTCCTATATTTGGCAGCCCGCTTAATCGCTTAATTAAAAAACTGCTGAAATTTATGATATTATTGAATTATATATTATATTTTACAGGATTATATTAATACCACCTTATGCACGAAAAGATTTTCGATAACGTTTTTCTTTGGTATTACTTTATATGTGTCAATTGATCTGACTGAAAACAAATAGGTAATTGTTATGCTGCGCCACAATTTTTAAAATAACTAACTTTTGCCTTAAAATATAATTTCGTGTAAATTTAATATTCTTAACAATTAAACTTTTAATAAGATTGAAATTGTTACAGTTCTTTAAATAACGAATATGCGTATAAAATATTATAACTTGTATTATTCGTCGAAGTTAGACGTGCTTATCGAGCATATGACGATCAGACGGCGTGTCGATCAATAAGCCTTATATTGTAAGCTTGCATTCATATTGTTATGGCATTGAATACTATCTAGGTATATACTAAGAATATATAGGCAATCTTGACGTAGTTAGGTCTTAATGCAAATAGTTATTGTAGGCGTAAACTATTCAGCAATGTGAAGCAAATGTGGTGTTGAGATCTGAAAATACTAGTTTTTTTCAGCTTGGTTATCCTGCGTCAGAGAGAGCGTAGTGTCCGAGAGAGCCCAGATATTCCGTTCTCCACTTTCAGACGTCGGGTTACAGTCAGACGCTATCCCACCGCGCTGTGAGGTATTTGAGCATGCGATCGTTTTATAGTGGTGGCGATGGTAAACTATTTGACGTTAAAAAAATGAAGTATGTAACTTCTTATTTTGAATAAAATTATTTGACTTTGACTATGACTTTGACTATAGTTTTAGGTTAGTGGATTATGTTAAAACATAGAAGACTAACGACAGCTTGCGGCTTTGCCTGTGTAGCTATACAACTTATGAAACAACCCTCATGCCCTACTTCCGTCTTTTTTGGAGTATATTTGAAAAATAAAGTAGCCTATGTTGGGTGTTATAAATAAATTGATTTATATTTATTGCATAACACAATTATTTTTTCTAGATTTGATAAATTGACAAAAAACACATAATAAAAAAATATTGCGGTAAACAAAATCATCAGTGTGAACACACCACTCGTAGGTATATTATGTTTATAATTAACACTTCTCTTGTAGGGATATTCCCGGGCAAGCTCGACTCCATTTTGACCTTAACCTTCAACAGATTAAAAATATATTTTTTTAAAATGTTAGCTTATTTTAATTATTTTACAGAGGTATATTTTTATATTTACATATTATTTAAAGCCCTTTTGTGATACGAAAGCATCTTTTTAACTTAATTGTATATATTGTTTTTTATATGAAATTTTAGATTTTGATGATTATGGTTCTCGCTCAGTTCAATGATTCTATTTAAATTATTTCCACTTTTCTCTGGCAAGGCAAAATCCGGCGTTAAGTTCTGCCACTCAACATACAGTATCGAATTCGGTCGGAAAGCAAAGACCTCTTGTCATTAGGTTAAAGATCCTTTCTGCATTTTCTGACAGCGGGGTAAAGCGTCAACTTGCTTTTTTGTAAATATAAGTATTTAAACCCACGAACAAGTCGTAAGACGATACTCGGAAGATATTTAACTTCTAACAAAAGAATGTTAATAAAAATAAAAAAACACAATAAGCCAGATGAGATGATGAAGTCTTACAAAAAAGTCGAGCAGGTCAAAAGGCAACTAAAAACTTCTAGACTTTATATTTTTGTTTCAGGTTAAGTTTTCAAGGAAAAAGCTTTCAAGCTTGATGTATTATTATAGACTTGTGTGTAAAGTGAATTTACATGAAAGGAAGTTTCTACGAAATAAATATGTCTTTGAGATGTTTCGAATATAAAATATATTTATTATACAGACATCCTATTTTTATAATCTATACATATAATAAGAACGTAACTAAATACTGTCTGTACGTGAAAGATTTATTGGGAGATTTTATCAATGTAATAGAAAGTAAAATGATTTTTAAACATTTTTAAAGTGTTATTCCACACTTAGGAAAATTGAAAAAGACATTTAGAAAAACGTATAAAAATTAGAATGCAGCGGGTTCGAGCCCGCGTCTCCTGAGTACCGTTCAGGCGCTGTCACCACTGAGCTATGCGTTGGACTACCAGCTGTGTCGAAATTCTTATACGCTTTATTACAACTATTTTTGTGCAGAAGATGCTAACAACAAAAATATAAATTTAAATAAAGCTTGTGTTTTGAGTGAGTTGAGTGAAAAAAACAAAAGAGTTAGTTATAAGAGTCATGTAGTTTACACAGGCGAAGTTGCGAGCGGGTCGCTAGTAAAATATGTTTTTCAAAGAAAACAGATTTCAAAGAAAATATAAAGTCGCTTCGATTTTTTTCAAGCTATTTGTAATCTTCAACAATGATAGACTTATATCAGGCGACGCGACGTTCTTTGTCCGGGCACAATTTCGTTCGAGTGGAAGTCAAGAAACTAAATAAAAAGTACTTCGGTTCGGTTTAAGAGATCCACAGTGGGATACTTTCTTTTATATTATTGTATTGCAGCGTACACGAGACTTTCTTGGTAATCGAATTTTCATAAAAAAACTATATGTTTATTATATTATCTACGTATTACGTTACTTAATATCAGATCTTGTTTAAATATCATCTTGTTATCTTGTGGCACAAGCGTGTGACTGTAAACGATTGGTTGTGGGTTCGATTCCCACTCGAGGAGTGGTAATTTTTAATATTTCCATCTTCTTCGCTCTGGTGTCGAGGCAAAGCGCGGTGTTAAGTTCCGCCACTTAACACGCAACGCCTTTGCATTTGGCGGAAAGTTGGGAGCGGAGTGTCTTAACACTAGGATCCATCTGCCTACCCTGCTGTGTGCGGAATACAGCGTAAAGCTAAAAAAATCATATCTTTTTTAAATACCATCTTGTTAGGTATAAGTAATTTCATCTCTTGTTTAGCATAGAATATGCTTTTTTCAGCTTCATTTTTCTTGCATAGCAGAAAAGGAGAGGTGCAGAGAACCTAGTGCCGAAATACTCTGTTCCCCATTATTTTTATCTAAATTGAGTGTTGAGCGGAGGTACTTAATACCATGCTTTGTCTTTCCAAAACACAGAAATGAAAGTCATTTAAAATGGTTACACTTGCTTTACCACTGTCCCACTGTGGGATGTTGTAGTCTCATATATATTTATGTGTGTATTTACATAATGACTGATTTAATTCAATTAACAAATTAAAAACATACCTTACTAGATTTAAGCGTTTAAATATAATTAATAATAATAGACTAATGTTATTACAGCATTTATATTAAAGAAAAATTAAATTAACCTACGTAATTAAGCTTACTAGCAAGTAACTAGCAAGTAGATGTAGTCTAACCACATTCGAACTAACAGTTATCTCGTGTGACCACCAAATTATCTTATCCGACATCGTCAGTGCCGTTTGACTGTGAATTGCAGTCCATTTCACAGCTGTAGTTGTTGAGGCAAAGTGCTATATAGTATTAGTATCTATGGATGTTTTAAAATCAATATAAAGTGAAATGTGTGTTCTAAAACCTATATTTAAACAAATATGGTTTGAAAATTATTTAAATTCTTTTGGTTGTATTTTTTGCAAATTTTTTTTTTAGCTTCACGCTGTATCCCTTGCGGGGTAGTCAGAGAGAACGCTACGGTCCCTGCATACTTCTTTCGCCTCGTCCACTGTCATCAACCTTTTCATACACGTCCTCCGGGGGGTCCTCGTGCTTTTTACGTGACCTTCCTCCAGTATCGTGGATACTGTGTTTTCGAAGGTCAACCGAGGTCTCCCCCTGCCTCTTTTACCACTCACCTTTGCTTCATAAATCTTTCTTACCATTCTTCCATCACTTATCCTTTCGGCGTGCCCAAACCATTTCATTGCAGATTCGATCAGCTAGTCCGCTCATCCTTCGAAGAAATATTAAATTATTGTAATTTGAAAGTAATTTAAATGCAATTAATCTGCCGAATTGGAATTTAAACCACGGCTTACATACAGACACTATTTTACTGTGCTACGATAGTTTAAAAAAAATTAAACGCCGGATGTAGGTGTAACCTTTACACTTGAAATAATTTCTCTAAAAATTTCACTACACACATGCATTTGTAAGCAGATATTCTATCAGCTTAGTTAAACTTAACTGACTAAAACAAGGCTAAACTAATAACGTTTATTAAAATTCAAATGACTAAAAAATGACAAATTCTTCAAATATACTTTTGGCGTTAAGTATTCGATTAGGTTCACACTTCAGTTCTAAAGGTGCGAATGATGTTATACCTATGATGATGATGGTATTATGCAAAGCCTAAGTATGAATTTTATAATAAACAGATCTAGTATTATTTTATTGAGGATTTAAAATATATACAACTCGTAACCTGCTCGCAGCTTTGCCTGTATGGACTACACAACTCTAGCTGCTACTTATTTTTGCCAAAGTACTCGCTTCATTTTACCGTTTTATGTTTTTCATTTCTTATTTCACCCTATGGGTTGGTTTTTGAAAAATGGATAGCCTATGTTTGACTATGCAATGTTATAGAAAAAAAGCGAAGTGACTTTATACTATCTTCTTGAGAAAAATTATCGAAATCAGTTAAGGTTTTTTAAACAAACCACCGCCCCCTATTTAGCCCGGTAGAAGTAGAAAAAGAATGGACAATATTTGACTGTGTCTTTCTTTAATTATTTTCATTCCAAATTTCATCCAAAGATTAGTCGTGAAAGCATTACAAACAGACTTTCGCATTTAAAATATTATGATGCATATTTAAATCCTTATTAAAAATAAATAAAACAAATATTTTGAAATTTTATTTATGACTATATTTAAACAAATTTTAAAATTAGCAATAATAATATTTTACATATAATAATAATTTTGGTATTTTCCTTTGGGTTATAAAATTTTACATTTTAAAAGGTAAGTTCATTGTAAGTTTCGGCGTTGCCAGTCCACTCAACACGTTATAAATTCAACAAGTTTTATTCGTGAATGTATTGAAAAGATGACTGAGTGGGCAGACTTCGATACCTTTCACATTTTTATTATATTTGCCTCCTTTAAAGTTTTCCTTAGAATTTTACTTAGCGAGAAATTTCATGTGACGGTTTTAGAACTTGCTGCTAGCTTATTAAATAAGCTCAAAGTTTAATCTTTATATTCTTGGTTATCCCTGTATCTAGTATGATTGATATATCTTATTTATTTATATGAATGAATATTGATGTCTTGATCTATTTGGTGATACCGTAATCCGAATTCATGTTTCCATGTCCAGTATTTTTGACACGTTTTTATTAGCGTACACGATCGAGGCGAATATATCCCTTCAATAAATTACTTATTTATAGTATCATATTTTCTATATTTTTTCGAGATTTGAAGTAATTTTATCCGTAACCTACTAAATATTAGAAAACTTACAAAAGCAAGGTCAAAGTAATCGGTAATGTCGTTCAAGTTATGCGAGAGCGAGGGAAATAGGATTCATTATTATAGAAAGTACATAGATGTCAGATAAAAAAAAGTTGTAATGTCATTTAGATCCACTTCTTGCTGTCTGCTGGGCTTGAGAACGCCTGGAACCTGTGATAATGATATCAGTTTTTTGTGTATTAAAAAATGTTTTTTTAATACACAAAAAAATGAGAATAAGCGTTAAGCTGGTAATGAAATAGATTTGTTAGAGGGACCAGGATACCTAGAAAATAATAATCTTAAACTAACTATTATCACAGATTATTCTAAGCGCTAGTATTTATTCATATGCAATTGTTATGTTTTTAAATTTCCTACCTTAGCAAAATAAAAATTTGAGTTATTTTAATCTCAATCAAATCAACAATAGATTAAACAAATTTATTTCAATAAATAATTTTATATGCTGGTATAAATATTACTTATGTGCTATAGTATACAGGGACCGTAGCACTTGACGCATCAAAATAACTCTTTTTTGTTTACCAATTATTTAACCAAAATATTGTTTTCCTAACCATTGAACACAAAATCATGTTTATACCGTACCAAAAATAATTGTGTAAACTTAAATATTTAAAAAGTATTTGTTCGAGAACGAAGCAGCTCTTTCTAATGTCGTATAATTGGTCTGCACTAAGAACAGTATTTTCCGTGTTTTCATTTTCCGTCTAGCTAGTCTTAACGAATGCTGGTGATCATTAGGCAACCAAGTAACTAGAGCTCTTGACATAGATTCCATGGACAAAGGTTTTTTTTTTTTATAAAGCATTATATACTTTCATGCGTAATACTACTGACCTTTTTATTTTTACGCGTTTTGGTATTTATTAATATTTTAATATTGAAAATATTAATATGCCAAATATTAACCGTTTTCTATTTCTCATTTAATTTAAAGTTTTATTGGTATGAGAGAACTGAACGCTGCACTATAACTTGACTATTTTTAAATATAAATTTCTACTATTGCAAATGGAATTCTCAATCATTATGTAGGAATACATATTCGACAACTTACAGCTTTTTGCGGCATAGCAGGGCAGTCAGAAAAAATCTATAGACGAGACACTCTGCTTTTCGTCCGAATTTAAGAGACTTTACAGTTTAAATTTAAAAAAAAATACCACTTCAAAGGAAAATTAACATTTTCTTAGATATAAATAAATATAGAACCAACTTGAAAACGACAACCTCTTAAAAATATAATAAAACTTGGATGAACTTTCTCACATTATAATCAGTCTCACGTTAATGGCCTAAGTTAAGTAGCCCTTGAAATCATAGCCGCTACCTGAGAGTATCCTATTCCCTAACTTCCTACTAAGTTGTCAAGCGAACTTTTACCCCCGTGGACACATTAAGCTAACCTAACCTGTCGCTGCCGTTGCTAATTGACCAGTTGTTCTATCTAAGTTATCTTTTTTTATAAAACAGTGGTAAAGATTGATTATATAATTAAATATAACTGTATGAATAAATTATTTGGAACGTATAATATTATATATATTTTATTTTATTGGGGCCATCATGATGCAGTGGGACAGTGGCCTGTAAGCACGATTAACGATGGGTTCGATTCTCGCTCGAGTTAATGATTATATTTAAGCTATTATTATTTTTTATCGCTCTGGTACCTCAGAAAAAGCGAAACATTGAGTGTTTTGACACTCAGTCCTTTTTGACTACCCCGCTAGGCAGGAAAAAGCGAAAAGCTCCTTTTCGCTTCTTTTCCATATTTTTAGACATATCTACATTTAATAATAAATACATTTTAATACCCAGGGAAGGTTTTTTGCTTACTTCTGGAAAATGTGTAAAAAGTGTGAAAAGAAAGGGAAATCAAATAAAGCTCTTAAAAGGTATGATTTTATGTAGGGCAGGGTCACTCAATGACTTGTCGGACATAAGAGGGATATAAGCACAAATTGTCAGCTATACAATTTAAAGGGAAGAATTAAATGATCATCGTGGCACAATGGGTCTGTGTCTGTCTGTAAATGCGATTGGTTGTGAGTTCGATTCCCATTTGAAAGGATTATTATATATCAATTATTTTTATTTTTCCACTTTGGTGTCTAAGGCAGAGAGCGGCATTGAGTTCTGTCACTCAACACGCGAGGTCTTAAATTCAGGCAGAAAGTGAAGAACGGAGTAACTTGACACTAGGTTCTCGCTGTCTACCTTTATATTTGGAAAACTGGCTTAACATTGAAAAAAAAAACAAAACTGAGATTAATTATAAAAGATTGATATATAAATAATTAGGGAGGCAATTGAATAGTGGCTATCTATAAACGCGACGGTTGAACATTCGATTCCCACTTAGAGGATTGCTTATATAAAATTTTAGTTACTCCAATCTGGTACCAAAGACCGACTGCAGCGTTTAGTTCCGCCACTACGCAACCTGCAGTATCTCAATATATCTTAATTCTTATCGAAAGTAGAGAATGGGGACATTGGGCTCTTTCTACGTACCCTACTATGCCGGAAAAATAAAACCTTAAAGTTCTATATTATTTGCGATTTCCCTACTCCACGCCCATACATTATAATTTATATGAAGGCATACCGGTGCCAAACGTCCTTGACCCACCTGTTGCTGTGTCCGGGATCAAATCGATGAGATATCAAATGTCTTGTGAAATCAATTACGGCTGGAGCCATTATGGAATATTGTTTACTATTGTTTGTTGGAACAATGTGGTTATGTGGAATATGAAGAATTTTGCTAATAGTTATGTTATATTAAATTAGACTAAGGAATATTTTAGCAATTTTTTTATAAGCAATAGCTTTGAATTAGAATTGGAATAGAGTTTTTAAAGAATATCGCTTCTAAGAGATTTAAAGTTTTATAAACTTATTGTTTTATAGCAACATCACGATTGAAAAAGACATTTAAAGAAAAACGTATAAAAATTTTTGAACGCAGCGGGATTCGAACCCGCGCCTGCTGAACACCGTTCAGGCGCTCTCACCACTGAGCAATGCGTGCATTGCGTTTTTCTTTAAATGTCTTTTTCAATTTTCCTAAGTGTGGAATAACACTTCAAAACTTTATAGCAACATCACGATTTTTCATGCATACCATGTTGGACAGAGAATATCTAGAGTCAAGACTCTCCTTTCTCCACTAATCCTTCCTGAATTCGAGACACTATGCGGGGCTCAACGAATATTTTTTGTCTTACCAGAGCGAAGAAATAAAAAAAAATTGTATCATTCTCTAGAGAGAATTGAATCCAGAACCAATCTCGTTTACAGTCAGAGGTCTCATTTTTTTTAAAACTTAGGCCTATAAGAACTTTTCAAATATTTTTCGTAAGCTAAGTACAACTTTTGGACTTAATTGTCACCTAAACTGTTTAAGAGCAATTTATTCCAACAAATGATACCAGATTCTTCTGAAATCCAAGCTTAATTTTATTTGGGAATGACCTTCAACGTGTAACATTGAGGATAGAGTAATGGATATCTCGACCCTTTTCTGTTTACCATCCTTGTTGTGAATAGAATTTTAAATTCATCTACCTTATTGTTTGGTAAATGTATTCTTTGAGGTTATAAAGCTATGTATGCACAGTATATATTGCGTATGTAGCATTTGAATTTCGTATTTATTTTTTACGTGTCAAAAGTATGTTTTTTACTATAGTATATTATTTTTATTTCATTTTATATTCCCTATAGGGAATATAAATAAATATTTGTTTATATTTATTTATATTCCCTTTGGCTTTATTTGATCTTATGTTCCCTTTGGGTTTTTCTTAGGTACCAGAGCGAAAAAATGAAATTAATTTAAAATAAAATCCCTCCCCCGAATGGGAATAGAACTCACGCTGTCACACTGCGCCCCGATGGAATCTATTTGGACATTATGTTTTTTTTATGTATGTTTTTTAAATAATCCTACAGATGACTCAATTTAATACTACTAACATTTAAAAATGCCACTAAACAAAAAATATTTTAATATCGGGGAGGAATACTAATTTTCAAACACATATAAAGTATTTGAAACCTTTCAAGAATCAGAAAAATCGTTTAATTCTACTAAGTGATAATTAAATGCATATAATAAAAATATACTGGTATACCCATGACTTACACATTGTATTACTAAATTTATAATTTAACCAGTAAATATAAACATAACATAAAGTAAATAAAACATATTTTTGTATAAAAAACAAAATAAATATACCTCAGAGGTGGTATTGTTTTAGGAACGTCCGCAGGCGCGTGTTATTTCATCTAAAGCGGGGTTTGTAATTGAAAGTTATGTCAGTGTTTTCAGTCTCGCGCGTAAGTCAATTTGCAGTATTTCGATTTAATATCAGCTATTTATTTTTGGGGGTTGCTGTATGAAATATTGGTAGAGGCTTAATATTTAAATATTATTTTTTAAATGACCTAAATGGACGCGTAAAATTCGCGTTGTCATAGCAACATGTAACTTTGACAGACAGACAGACACAGACATTTAGAAAACGTATAAAAATTTTGAACGCAGCAGGATTCAAACACGCGCCGAATGAATACCGTCCAGGCGCTTTCATCACTGAGCCATGCGTTCTGCGTTCTTTATTACAACTTATTTTTGTTTTTAACACCTCTGTAGAGAGATTTTTACAAATTTCTGGTACCCAATGATTATTCTACTAACAATCGTTTGGCAATCGCTGCGTTCAAATTTTTATGCGTTTTCTAAATGTCTTTTTTAATTTTCCTAAGTGTGGAATAACACTTTAAAAATGTTTAAAAAAACTTTGTACAATGTCCACAGTATTGACTTTCTATACTTCTTCTTCATATAAACGACGTGTTTGCCTAATTTAATTTTGTACACATCATATTTGTAAAGTGGTATAAATGTAACTAATGTCAAGACACTCCGTTTCTTTAAAGTTAGGTACTTTGATTATTATCTATTATTTTTATTTAAAAAATAGAGTAAAAAGACGGCGTCTCTGACTACAAAAAGTTACGGTCTACGTTATGGTCATATTTAAATTATTTTCATTATGACATCTTTTATGTGGTAAAAAGCGTAAAAATTAATAAAAACATGGAAGAAAAATATTCAAAACCAATACTTAAATCAATAATACAAACAATAAAATCTATTCATATAACGTTTACACGATAAAATATACCAAAATAATATAGCAACGAGCCGTTCGGATCGTAAAAACATAATTGCCCGTATGAAAACGTTTAAGTACCTATTCAATTAACTCGCATTGCATGAGTTGATTTTGAGCTTGCCCATGATTTGATTACTGTAGAAACATTCCATTTAATATATTCAATATTAGCTGTTATGTGCATTATAATAAATAAATATTTGTACATGATACTGTTTTATTATAATATTAATTTAATACGCAGCTGAACCTTACAATTCGCGCGGAATTTTACATAAAAGTTATAATTCTAAAATGAAGGTGCTCTTAGTTACTCCTTATTATATTAGCGAGCAAGCGTGAAAGTCTCATCAAAATGGGCCTATCCGTTCCAGAGATTAGCTTGTATAACAATATTCGCTTTCTGTGCTGTATTATTATAAAAAAATATTAGATTTCTGTAGTTTTTCTCAGGTTAAGCTTTAAAAGATTAAATAATAAATTAGAAAGACACGTGCTTACAACTTTTAAGCACTAAAAGTCATTTCAAGAAGCTTATTCTGTAGGCAAACGAAACTCCTAATTTCCCGTTCAATCATAGATAACTCAATCTCGCTTGCGACGTAGACAGTAGTGTTTAATTTCAATCTGCGATGGGCAGTATGTGGAAATGGACATGATTGTCAATCCGTCGTTCATCGGAAAACGGATATCGAGTAAATTGGACAAAGATTGTATGTCAAATTATGATTTTGCAACGAGATTTGTAACAATGACCATAATTTAATATCGCCTCTCAATAACAAAACGATATGACATCTTATTACTCTAGTAGTCTAGTCTAGTTGTTTTTTATTGCTTGATATTCGAGGCCCTGATTTCGAAACTCAAATAGCTTGTTCCCTGTAAAATCAAAGTATTTTAAGAGTTTACTTGTAAAAACGTGTAACACGGTATGCGTTTGCGCAGAAGGTAGATCTTATCATCGCAGTTTTGAAAGGACAAGGCAAACTAGGAAAAGAATTTTGGAATATAACCAAAAAATAATTTAGTAATTTTGTTAATAGGCAGTTTGTGTGTTATTAAAGGTAGTAGTATTATGAGTAGCACTGTTTTTATATTAATTGAGCTTCACGATTTTTCCCATAAAGAGAGGTGGTACTTACTAGAGCTGAGCTCAACGCCACGCGTGTTGTCTTATATTCAGTTTATGAAATTTGACATAAAAATAGTTTTTCAAATTGATTCTATAGATAACAAATTTAAAATTATTTATTATCTACCGCAACATAGTTTAATAACATTACATATACTTGTAATTAATAAAGATACTTTCATGTCTTGTGCGAGATTTAAGCTACTATTGAATATGAATTCCCTCCACCCTGCGCAGACGTACACTCTTTTTGTGTCCATTTACATCTACTCATCGCCGATTAAAAAGTCGGTACTCGGTGTAAGTAACTGAAAACTAAAAGTCGTCAGTTGAAGACACAAGCAACATTAGCAAATTTCCTTACTTTTTAAAAAGACATTTAGAAAACGTATTAAAATTTGAACGCAGCGGGGAAAAAATACGTTTTCTAAATATCATTTTTAATTTTCCTAAGTGTGGAATAAAAATATTTAAAAAGTTGTTACTTTTTTATTTATTAATTAAGAAGACAAACAGCAATTTAACATACAGAACAAAAACAAAACAAAAAGTAACACATTAGCCAATTAAGTCTCCTCAAATTCACAATTAGCGACCCGCTCGCGGCTTTGCTCGCGTGAACTTCATTATTGTAGCTATTTCATATTTTCAACGGTACACATAAGTTAGTATTTATATTAATCATACAATTTTCATATCCTATTTCAGCGCCATTAGGGGTTGGTTTTGAAAAAATACATAGCATGTCTTTGACTTTCCGTCGTCATCTATCTTCATGACAAAATTCATCGAAAAGGGCGGTCAAGCGGTTTATACATTATTTTTCATACAAACTCTGAACCCGCTATTCAATCCTATAGGGGTTGATTTTTGGAAAAAGGTAGGATATTTTTTACTGTTGGGGCGTAGTGGCACAAGCGTGTGACTGTAAAGCGACTGGTTGTGGGTTCGATTCTTATTCGAGGAGTGGAAATATTTATTATTTCTATTTCCTTCGGTCTGGTGTCGAGGCAAAGCGCGGCGTTAAGTTCCGCCACTTGACACGCAATGCCTCCGAATTCGGCGGAAAGTGGGGAACGGAGTGTCTTAACACTAGGTTATGGGAATCGAACCCACAACCAGTCGCTTTACAGTCACACGCTTGTGCAACTACGCCACGACTGGCCCCTTAATTAATTTCTTTAAAGGGT
Organism: Dryas iulia moderata; assembly: GCA_019049465.1. Taxonomy (NCBI): domain Eukaryota; kingdom Metazoa; phylum Arthropoda; class Insecta; order Lepidoptera; family Nymphalidae; genus Dryas; species Dryas iulia. Next base: position 10,796,389 of record CM032422.1, on the reverse strand, counting down.
ATCAAATCCACGACCAATCATGTTTACAGTCAAACGCTGGCCCACTGAGTCAAGATTGCTTAAGAATTTATTATATATCATCATTAACTAGCGTATAATTTAGAAAATCAATTACTAGTCTAATGCAGGCATAAGTATCAAGGTTGGAAACCACACTAAAGAAACCTCGAGCCTGTCCGTTAATTAAATACAGCCGTAATTAAAACGTAGGTGTCAACTCATCGAGATAAAAACTTGTGAAAGAAGCCTTCATTAAAGTTTCCATAGAAACTACTTACTTCATTATATTAATGACATGATTTTCAGTGTCAGTTCTTCTTCATCTGATGTCTTTTCAGTTTACATACAAATTGAAATTGATATTTGACTAAAGCCAGAAAAATACAATAAGGGTTTTTTTTTGCAACGTCTTACTTTTTCCGTATGTTTCAGGGTAGTCAGAGAGATCCTAGAGTCAAGACATTCCGTTCTTCACTATCCACCCGAAATCCTGTAATATTGCGTGTATAAGTATGATGATGAAGAATATTCCGTGTTAAGTTATGTATAGTACCTCAATCTTTCAACTTAATCACTCTCATCCATTTTACATGTTAGAATCTAAAAGTGTAAAGTTAAAAATTGTATAAAACAAAAAGATTCACTATTCTACTTATATATGTATTATATAAAAATGCTTTTCCATTCATTAGTCTTAGGCGGGCTAAGAAAAGAGAGACTTGTACTACGCAGGTCTCTCTTTTCGCAGGTCTTTACGCAGGTCACAGTATCAATGTGTTAACCCCAGAAACATCCTACCAAAAAGCATAACCAACTACCGTGTGAGTACCTTTCACAAGATATTTTATTTTATTCATATCTTCTTTTTACTCGATCTTTTATTATTTAAGTACCTAATAAATATATTCACTATTATACTAAACATGTCCTAGTTCATATATTTTTACTTTTACTTAAAGTTGTCTCTTTGAGGGTCATCTCTTTAGGGAGTCCGTTACTTAAGCTGGATAATATCCGTAACGAAGAGACTTTTATATATTCTCCTTTACCCACGTAGTTGAGTAGTGCTACTCAAAACGCAATGTAGTTTTTTTTAGGAGAGTGGAAAATGGAGTGTCTTCAAATTAGGTTCTTTTGCTGTTATGCCGTTAGCGTAGTAAAGTGTAAATATATCAAGTACTTGAACGTTGTTTACATAATATAAATGAGTCACTTGTCTATATACGTAAGTGTCAAAAGTTTTTATCTGATTAGATTACTAAAGGATAAGACTACTAACGACCTTTTCGCGGTTTTACCCGCGTGAACTAAACTAATATAGCTGCTCCGTATTAACAACGACATGGGTCGAGAATCCATTTCGTTGTAAATACGCAGCAAGTTAAATGGTTTAAATTTTATTCAAACCTTTAGGGGCCAATTTGGAAATAAAAATCAGTGTGTATTTCCCTTGTTGTGTCTGTTAGTACTTCAAATTCAAATTTCATCCAAATCGAACCAGTAGAACAGCTTCGAAAGCGCGACAAACAGACAAACCGACTTTTACATTTATAATTTTAGTATCGATGTGAAACAAAAACTGTTAAATTATTATCCTCTACTTTGTGGTGGTCGGTACCACTAACTTTTTACAAAAAATCTCTGTCATCACAAACATCTGTTGCAAACAATCTCTCTCAGTCTGCTTAGCTAGTTCCAGATACTTTTGACATGCCTGAGAGAGTCACATTCCTTAAAGTTGTTTTAAAGTCGGAAAAAGAGTTATTTTCATTAACTTAATTTTTTTTCGATTCGAATAAATTACGTCAAGTCATGAAGTCATCTAGTCAAGTATGTTTTAAGTTATACTAATAAATATAAAAAAAAGCAATTCTCGGAATTTGGACTTCTAAAATCGTTAGAATGAAATTTACCTTTAAACTTTATGATTAATATTTGCCAAGAAGGTTCAGATCGCGAAAAATATAATTTACTAACTTTAGGTGAACTATTTTCTCCTAAAAAAAATATGATCTTTATCTCCCTTTATAGACCCTAGCATAAATTTGATACGTATAGGAGGAAGACTTAAGAATTATTTTATTATTTGAGTATAAACTGTAAATTAATATTTACTGTCTTCCATATACTTAATAAGTATAAATATAATAGGTACAAAACGGATTCAGTTTCGTAAATGCTAGATGTTTGTGGGTTCGATTCCTATTCGGGGTAAATGACTACCTAAGACAAGACAGGTTATTAAGATCCGCCACTCAACACGTAATGTCCCGATTTATAGGTGGAATGTGAAAAACGGTGTGTCTTTAGACTAGGTTCTCTATGCTTACCTGCATATGTCGGAAAAATTGTGAAGCTATAAATAATAAGTCTAACATTTATGCATTGCGGACTCCTAGTATTTCTTATTCGCCAAAAATACTGACCTATAAGAGAGCTAGACCTATAAAGGAAGCTGACCTATAGTAAAGTATAAAAATGCAACAAATGTACAATATATAGTGGAACCAAAGCTACAACCTTCACGCTGTATCCCGCACACAGCAGGGTAGGCAGAGGGAACCTAGTGTTAAGACACTCCGTTCCCCACTTTCCGCCGAATTTTGGAGGCATTGCGTGTTAAGTGGCGGAACTTAACGCCGCGCTTTTACCTCGATACCAGGCGAAGAAAATGAAAATATTAAATATTTCCACCCCTCGAGTGGGAATCGAACCCACAACCAGTCGCTTAACAGTCGCACTTTGTGCCTCTGCGCCACGTCTGGCCCAAGCTACAACAATACTACCAATTATCTACCAGAAACATGCCTTCATCTAGAATTCTCTTTTCTTCATACCGAGGTTGATTGTGCGAGGCGAAGAAAGGGCAATACAGACACTTGATACGCTTAGCGCGCGTATCTACGTAAATTCTTATTCCAGACTGACAGACAGACTTATGAGAGGTAAGTTGCAAATTACAGCTATACCGCAATAAATACAGTAACTACCAGTAACCAACCGCTAGTAGCTGATATATTGGGAAAAAGACAAGAAATTGAAAATTTGAATAATAATGAAAATCTGAAATTCTAAGTACTTTTTTTACTCTTCAAGGTATTTTTCAGTAAAATAGTAAATAATTTCTTTATCATGAATGAATTTTTGACACACCACATACTATGCCGTACTAAATAATATAGTTGCTACTCTCAGAAGGTGGATAAGGTTTGTAACAAAGGTTTCAGCAAACTTGGAGCTACATGGTTTTATTTGTTTTATTCGTACTTCATTATAAAGGTACAACTATTCAACACCAAATCTCTGTTTCTTTGATGCTTTCTCCCTCATTATCAGAAACAACCTAGTGTTAAGAGTAAAGAAAATAGAAAAACAAAAGAAAAAGGAAAACTATGTTCATCATGTTTTCCACTTTCCATCTGAATTCGGGACATATTGAATGGCGGAACTCAATGCCACGCTTTATTTACTATAACAGAAATGAGAAATAGAGATAATAAACTTACCTTTAACACTTCATAAAGTAAACACTTTTTTGACTAATAATCATTTCTCTAAAACGTTTACCTTAGACAGATATTCTTTAAGACACCACAATTAACTATATAAAATGATAGATTAATTAATTTGTACTTCTTAATAACAAAAACGACGTCAAAAAGTACGTATGTCATAAATTGAATGCAACTTTGAGAGGAAGTTTTGATAACAAGATTAATTTACTTACAATTTATTCCTCCATACTTCATCTAGTAATGATTAATTACGACTTTTATATTGTTTTAGTTCTCAAAAGTATGGCCAAACAAAAGGACAATAGTGTAATTTAGGTTCCATTTGAAGACTTAATTGAAGATTAATGATTTTGATTTTGATTTTACGGAAGCACACATAGGAAAAGATCCGTTTCATGTACCTGCTGGCATTCTATTATTTTGGCCTGAAAATGGCAATAAATTTTGCGCTTTTTTCTGCATAGTGGGGCAGGTAAGAAATATATCCAATTATTTTTTTTTTAAATAATAATACATAATAAGAATAATCAACCATAATAAAAAAAATTTTAAATGCTTTTTGAGAAATTATTTTATGAGTCATAGGTTCTAAGACAAAAAGTTACTTTACTCGTGCAATACTTATATATTTTTTATAATTACGTACTCGAATAATAACTGTCAGAATTTTTGTATTTAATTAATTAAAGAAAAAATAAAAAAAATCACGTGTCATCAAATCGGTTCGGTTCTTAAATTATGGCGTTCCGAGAGTGCCAGTAGAACACAAATCACTTCGCCAATGTCACGTTGAAAGGAGAACACACGAAGGAGAATATTTACCAAAAATAATACTTAGTGGCCAGTAGTGGCCAGTCGTGGCCCAGTGGCACAAGAGTGTGATTGCGAAACGACTGGTTGTGGGTTTGATTCCCACTCGAGGAGTGGAAATTATATTTCTATTTTCTTCGCTCTGGTGTCGAGGTAAAGCGCGGCGTTAAGTTCCGCCACTTAACACGCAAGCCTCCGAATTCGGCGGAAAGTGGGGAACGGAGTGTCTTAACACTAGGTTCCCTCTGCCTACCCTGCTGTGTGCGGGATATAGCGTGAAGCTATTTTAATTTTTTTTATTTTAATACTTAGTTAAAACACAGGATGAGATTGCATTTATACAGGAAGAGATCCAATAAAAAGTCTGCATCTACAACAAAACAATATAATAAACATTTCAACAAAACACACACACACACAAAATAATTAGTACATATACATTAGAACATAAATAATATTATAAAGTATATTAATCTACAATGTCATCAAATCAATCATTGCTTCATGTATAGATCGCTTAAGAATTGTCAGCTTGACAGCTATTAGAGAAAATATAGAATGTGATATTTATGTTATTTTTTATTAAAATACACTTACAGTCATTATTTTAAAATTATAGTTTCTTTTGCTATCTATTATGTGTTATGGATGAAAAAATTACGTCCTAAAAAACTTACATTATAAATGCAAACAAAGTATTCATTGTCAACTCAAGTCTCTACAGTGAAAAGTATTGAAATTATAAAAGTGTATAATTTTTTTTATTATTCTATTTTCGGTATACGTGAAAATAAATATAAAGAGAGAGTAAATAGAAATATAGAGAGAAAATAAGTGGAAATATAAAGAGGAGTTAGAAAGATTATATAAATAAGAAAAAAAAAACAATGTGTTCGGTCACTGGGATAATAATGATGATGATAGACATAAAATTATTGTATTAACGATATGGGTGATAGCCAACACTGGAGAGGATTTGAAGGATGCCCTTAAGGTAAAAATTACTAGACTAGTCTACTACTTACAAGAATTTAGCTTACTTTTGCTGATAATGGGGTATGGGGTAAACAAATTGTAATAACTATGCTTACGTATAAATAATACATATAAAAAATATCTAAAAAAAAATTGACATAATAATATATATCGCCACGTGTATGATTCATCAACAGAAGTCTAAAATAAACGTCAATTTTATCATGTCTTATGATAATAGAATGTATAAAATATGATAATTTGCAGATAACAATTCAAACACATTTAGATGTTGCGTTTAGTAAATCATTTGTAATTTACTGGTCCATTAAATTTTAATACAGACACTTAATTATTTAACGAATACAAATATGTCGGAAAGTCAAAAAGTGTGGGCAAGATGGGAAAGGAAACAAAAAGATGGTAGTGTAATAAAATTAAGGATTGAAGACTTTCCAATTGAGCGTCAAGACGAGGGCTTTGATTTTATGAAGCAATACTTTATAAGGGACGAAGCGTTTCATGCTGCTGCAGGTACGTAGGTTTTTTTAGCTTCACGCAAAGAGAACTTAGTGGCAAGACATTCCGCTCTACACTATATGCACGATTTTGAAACATTGTGTGTTGAGATGCAGAATTCCACGCTACGCTTTGCCTTGCCCTCTGGCAAAAGAAAATAATTTAATTATCATTGAGTAGAAATGAGTAGAAATCGAACCCATAAACATCACGTTTACAGTCAAACGTTGTTCCACTGTGTCACGTTGGCGTTAGGCCTATTTAATTTCCTTGTAAATAGTTTTATATTCAGAAAAGAGGTTTTTAAGGTTACGTTTAAATTCACATAATAATTACTTTTTATTCTATTTCTGTAAGAGAGTACTTAAATTCACTCTGTTCTCCACTTTCAGTTTGTACAGGCATAACATCTTATTTTGTAGTATGTATGTTGCTATGTTGATTTGGTCTTAAGATAGTTACTTATGGTATTGGGTATGATGATATGATATACGAGTATGGTATGGATAGCTTTACTAATGTATTTCTTAAACATCAAGAATACTTTTAGAATAAAACGTTTATTTAATGTAAATATTAATGTTTATAATATGTATGTTTTCAAATTGTAATAATCGATTATTCCATAAGTAAAAAACACCTTCACACTTTTTCCTTCATAGCGGGGTAGGAAATGAAAACGTGTTGTCGAGTCACCTTGTCTTCCAAAATCTGCCCGAAGTGGAAATATTGAGTGTCGAGTGGCGGAATTCAACGCTGCATATTGTCTTATGTACCAACGCGAAGAAGCCTCGTCAATGCGTCTGACTGTAAACTGTGGTTATAGGTCGGTTACCTGACGGGGATAATGATTATATTTAAATTATATAGATATTTTGTCAATTATTATTATTATTATTATATTTAACTATTCTATAATAATGGGAAAATATATAATTTCAGAAATACATAAAAATGAAGAATCTACCGAGGAATATAGACAACTGCTTAATATTTTCTATAAGGAAAATCCTCCCCGGTCTGTATATTGTCGGTTAGACGACGACAGCTCCAAACCAGAAATTATTGGTTTATCGTTCATGTCATTAGTAAATGGTTCGGAAGATGTAAAGGAGATTTTTAAGCAGGTAATTGGTTTTATTACTAGTTTTATACTTTTATTGGACTTATTTTGAAATTATAAAAATATGTTAACTGTGGGTAACATTGCTAAAATATCTTTTATTTCTTTTAGCAACTTCAAAACTTTCCCTGTATAGTAGGATAATTAGAGAGAACCTAGTGTCAAGATACTCTGTTCTCCATTTTCTGCCCCAAATCGAGACGATGTGTGTGTATTTGACCCCTTGCTTTGTCTCAGGTACCAGAGCGAAAAAAATGAAAATAATATACAATCATCCCATAGTTGGGAATCGAACCTACAATCATCGGGTTTACAATCAGGCCTTATATGCGCCACTAAGGCCTCTAAACAGTTCATTAACTTAAATTGCATATTCAATTTACATGTAACTATTAGTTTGTCATATATCGATTACAAATTGAATTGAATGAACGTTTGATAGATCGTACTTCAGAGCTAGTCCGATATAAATTATTAAAGATCATTTAGCGCTTTCCTAAATAAAAACGAAACAAAGAATATATGGACTACTAGCGGCCCGCTCGCGGTTACGCCGCGTGGACTACAATACTGTTTCGTTATATTGTAACCCTCGGGAATGGATTTTTGAAAAATAAAGTAGGTTTTGTTTAACCTTAGATTATCAAATATATATATTCCAAAATTAAATATGTAATTAAGTACAATCAGTCAAGGGGTTTAGATTTTTCATATAAACTTTCATCGCCTATTTCAATTCTTTAGAGGTTGATAAAAATAAGTAGCCTATGTTTGACCCTAGATTATTTACCACTTTCATTCTAAAATTTCATCCATATCGGTAGATTAGCCGTGAAAGCGTGACAGACAAGAAAATATCAAAACATAAAATCACTCATATGAATATGTTGGTTGAAAAATTTGTCAAGTTACATTTGTCAGCTGTCTAATCATCATTTTAGAATATTAAACTAAGTTGTCATAAAAATACTTGGAAATTTGTTTACAATAAGAGAAGCTGTGCTAAGTTAATTAGACATATACGAGAACATGAACAATTCTAGAAAAACTACTGTTACTCATTACTCAGATTTTCAAAATTGAAATATAACACACCTTTAATTATAATATCCTATATTTATTAATTTTTTTTTCGCTTCACGCTGTATCCCGCACACCGCAGGGTAGGCAGAGGGAACCTAGTAGTAAGATACTCCGTTCCCCACTTTCCGCCGAGTTCGGAGGCATTGCAAGTGGCGGAACTTAACGCCGCGCTTTACCTCAACACCAGAGCGAAGAAAGTGGAAATATTAAATATTTCCACTCTTCGAGTGGGAATGGAACCCACACCCAGTCGTTTACAGTCACACGCTTGTGCCACTGGGCCACGACTGGCCACGATATATATTTATTAATACTTGGTTGTATTTATTTTTTACCCGCGACGGAACGGCGACTGTATATGTGTTTGGGGTGAGAGGTTGTTTGTTTGTTTGTTTGTTTGTTTGTGTGTTTGTGCAAATTACTATGTCAATTATTTCCAAAACTATAAGTCCGATTTTGATACGGTTTTCTATGATAGGTTAAGGTTCAATTGGCGTATGTTCTTAGATATGTCTTATTGCCTTAACTCACCAGGGGGCGCTGCAGTAAGCATTTTACGTGAAAACGAATGTTTTCAATTATCTCAAAAAATAATAGTCTGATTTCAATAGATTTTCAGTGGTAGATTCAGGTTTAATTGGTGGATGTTCTTGGATATGTTTTATCGTGCCAAACCACCAGGGGGCGCTGCAGTAAGCATTTGTTTGTACTTTTTTTGTATTTATTTGTCTAAAACCGAAACTACTGCTCCGATTAAAAAGAGTTTTCATAAAAAGATTTATCTTTGCTTGGTGCATATTTTAAGATTTTTCTTTTTTTGTTACGGGGAAAACTCACCAGAGGGCGCTGCACTAAACATTTGTTTATGCAGAGCAAAAACTACTAGTCCAATTTAGATGAAACTTTCAAGGATGGGTTCAGGCTTAATTGGTGCGTCTTTCCATATATGTGTTATTGTGACCACTCATCAGGGGGCGCTGTAATAAGCATTTGTTTGAGTTTTTTTGTGTAAAACCAAAATTTTTCTTGTATTATTTGTCTAAAACCGAAATTACTTATCCGATTGGCTAGAGTTTTCAGAACTAGATTAAGCTTTACTTCGTACATATTTTAAAATTTTTGTTTTTACGTTACGGTGAAAATTCACCAGGGGGCGCTGCAGTAAACATTTGTTTATGTAGAGTAAAAACTACTAGTCCGATTTAGATGAAACTTTCAACGATAGGTTCAAGTTTAATTGGTGCATCTTTTCATATATGTGTTACGGTGATGACTCACCAGTGGGCGCTGCAGTAAGTACATTTGTTTGTGCAAAACTAAAACTACGAGTCCGATTTGAATGCAGTTTTCAATGATAGATTCAAGTTTACTTAGTGCATATTTTCATATATGTGTCATGTATGTTTACTTAGTGCATATTTTCAAGTATGTGTCAACTCTCTAGGGGACGCTGCAGTAAGTAGCTGCTTCCATTTTTTGTGTATAACAAAAACGACTAGTACGATTGGAAAGAGTTTTCAGTATTAGATTCCGCTTTGTTTAGTACATGTTTTTAAATTTATATTACGGTGACAAGTCACCAGGGGGCGCTGCAGTAAAATATTGTTTGTGCAAAGCTAAAATGACGAATTCGATTTGGATGCAGTTTCAGTGATAAGCTCAAGTTTAATTAGTGTATGTTCTTGGATATGCTTTATCGTGTTAACTCACCAGGGGGCGCTACAGTAAACATTTGTTTGTAATATTTAATGTAAAACCACAACTACTAGTCCGATTGGACAGAGTTTTCAGTATTAGATTTACCTTTACTTGGTGTATGTTTTTAGTTTTTTTTTACGTTAAGAACTCACCAGGGGCGCTTCATTAAACATTTGATGGTGCAAAGTTAAAACTACGAGTCTGAATTTGATACAGTTTTCAACGATAGGATCAGGCTCAATTAGCGCGTGTTCTCGTATATGTGTCGTGGTGACACCTCACCAGGGGGCGCTGTAGTAAGCATTTGCTTGTATTTTTGTGTGAAACCTATTTAGATGCGGTTTTCTGTGATAGGTTCAGGTTTAATTGTTGCGTGTTTTTATATGCCATAACACAAACTACCACGGGGCGCTCCAGTATAAATTAATTTGTTCCAAATCAAAACTACTAGTGGGTTTTGTGATTTTCACTGATTTGGTTAAACTTAAGTTTCCTAAAAATGTTGCGGTGACAATCTGCCAGGCGCTGCAATAGGCATTTGATAACCAGAAAGCATTGGGCTTATAATTTTTTTTGGATTTGCATGAAGATTAATATAAAGTATTTCGAAATTATGTAATAATATATAATGTATATCTATTCACTTTAAAAAGTTTAAAATAAAAAACAAAATTAAAAATTTTGAAAATACCCACGACGGTTTAATTGTAATTGAAAAAGGATAAAATAACTAGAAATCCCCCGCCTAAAAGAATATATGTAACGAGATGATGGGGACAACTTCGTCGGGGGCTGCCAGTTGCAACCTCTATTTTAAATATAGTAGCTAACAGTATAGATTTCGTTCTTAAAGTTTTTAAAAGGAATACCAGTTATGAAAACTGTAAATTCATATTAATATTTTAATTTTTTCCTAAACCTGTTTTAACAGCATGAAAACCTAGGAGAAGTTAGCAAACTTAAAGTAATGGCAGCTCCGACGAAGTCGTCCCCATCATCTCGTTCCATATATTCTTTTAGGCGGGGGATTTCTAGTTATTTTATCCTTTTTCAATTACAATTAAACCGTCGTGGGTATTTTCTAAATTTTTAATTTTGTTTTTTTGTACATATAGATTCAGTCACTACTAAGAACAAAAGAATTACAAACATTCTTTGATCTTCTGGTGCTAATAGAAGAATGGTGCGGTCCAAAAGATTTCGAGAAATTCTATGATGGTAGAGGTATTATAGTTGATCCAAAGTATAGAGGGCTCGGTATCGCCAATGAATTCGTGAAAGTCAGGTGCGCAAATATTCAATGTTTGTCTTGTTTGATTTTCGTTAAAGCATTTTTGCGGACGATCTTATGATGCTCCGTTCGTTGATTTCTAAATCTTTTCTTTGATATGCTTAGTTAAATTCGATTATGACTATATGTTTCAATATATTTTTTCTTATACCTTAATTATACCGCATAATTTGTAGATTCTTCACTGTTTTGTTCTTTCTGCCTGAAAACAACAAAGCGTGTTGATGTACTGAACTCAACATTGAGTCGCTCTTACCAAAAGTGGAGAAATAAAAATCATTTAAATATAATCATTCCACTGTGTGGGAATTGAACCCACTTCTACAGTGGTACACTCATTTTTCAGTAGTACAGTCATTTTAAAGTAATAACTTATAAACAATATACCTACGAATAAATTGTTTATTTTTAATATTATTTAAGTGTTCTTCACACACTTAGGAAATTGAAAAGACTTTTATAGAAATTAAAAAAAATTGAACATAGCGAAATTCGAACCCGCGCCTCCTGGGAACCGTCCAGGCGCTCTGTCCGCTAAGCCATGCGTTCTACTACCAGCTGCATCGAAATTCTAACAACAAAAATAAGTTGTAATAAAGTATATAAGATTTTTTTCGTTACATACAGGCTGGCTAAATGCTACAAATCATCCTCTTCCAGCAAACCTTGTCATTGTCTGCTTTACTTTGGCAAAAATTAGAAAACATATTCAAAATATTTTATTTTTGGAAAATATATTTTTTTAAAAAAGGAATTTTATTTTTTTAGGAAACTTATGTGTATTGAAGACGATGTTCCCGTCACATGTGCATGGATGACTGCCATTGGCACTCAAAAAGCAGCTGAGAAAAATAATTGGAAGATTTTAAAAGAAATAAGTACTGAGGAACTTGGAAAAAGAAGTGGGTTAAATTTTGGAAATAAATTATCGACTTTTAAATTAATGTACACTACAAAAGAATAATAGGATAATTAATGTAAATAAGAAAATAACAGCTATATATACAGCTACAGCTAATTCTTATATGTAAGTAGTAGGCAAAGGCTTGTGTATATAATTATTTTAATATGCATTATTTATGTTTATCATTGATATTTTTTGTGATTGGTTGATTTAAAAGTTTTGTTATTTAATTAATTTTGTGAAAAAAATGATGTTTTAAAATTTTCACGTATTTTCTTTCTGTGTATCGTCCAGCAAATAGAAATCTTTTTTAAACAATCTTTATCATTATTATAAACACAGTTAAATTCTTTCTTTTATCCACTTCCAATACCAATATAATATCGCAAAAAACATAGAACGAGTAAACGATTATATAAATATATATATAAACAATGTTTATTTCTAAAAAGATTCATAGCATAATGTTGCATAAGTTAAAATCCTAGTGACATCAACGCTTCTATCTTCGAGGCGTCGATGTGCCGTAATTGCTTGTACGTCACTCACCGGGCTATTCTACTCTAATCTTTTAGCTATGAAATCAAAAATATTTATGTTTAATGATAAAAGAGACTTATCGCAACTGATAATCGAAGGTAAACAAAGTTATATTACATTTCAATAAGATTACTCTGACTATGCGTACCATATGTTGGTAAGGTAAATATTTTCCCCTTTCCATTTTGATTTTCCATCAACAATGTTTACTTTAATATATATTTTTTTGTGTTTAATTTAGAAAATGCGAAAAAGAGCTTTAATATTGGTTGCTGATTCCACTGAGCCTGCTCAGGAACGAGTGCGTATTAACAAAAAGTAATGATTAAAATTGACTAAGCATATATGCAAGCCCTTACTACATATATTGTAAGTTTCACGCCTTTTCACTTTATTTAAGCAGAGAGAAGTTAGTGTTAGAGCACTCCGTTCTCCGCTTTCCGACTTAAATCGAGACATTGTGGCTGAAACTAATTGTCACGCTGTGTGCTCGGTACAGAAGCGTAGAAATGAAAATGATAAGCTTCGTGGAAATCGAACCCACAACCATCACTTTTATAGTCAGATGCTGTCCAACTGCGACACGACGGCCTTAATTTCTCATATTGTTTGGTTTTGTGAAATAAAACTGTTTAGATACTTTATTAATCCATAAGAGAAAACATTTTTAATAATAAAATGTGAAAGTGTCTGTCAATATAACAAAATTTGATTCGAATACGACAGGTATTTCGTAGAAGGTTGCTGTGACAGGCATCTACTTGTTTCAATAAAATAAAGTTTTATTGTTGAAAGAAGTTGAAATATATGTATAAAATAATCAATATGTGTTCAATATAATTATACATTATAAGAGATTTGTATAGGAAGTGGACAACTTTGTGTGGGAGATTTGAAATAGGTACATATTTGAAAATAGCTAAAGATTCTCACTCGGGGAGTGGAACAATTTAATATTTCCATTTTCTTCGCTCAGCAATGCACGGCGTTAAGTTCCGCCACTTAACTTGCAATGCCTCCAGAATTCGGCGGAAAATGTGGAACAGAGTCTCTTAACAATAGGTTCTCTCTGCCTATCCTGCTGTGTGCGGGATACAGTGTAAAGCTAAACAGCAACTTTACGCGTAAGTTTTATCAATGAAAACAAGTACAGTATAAAAATACACATAATTAACTTTTCCCAAATATTCTTCAATACTTAGGAAAAGTTACTACATTTTTTTAAAGAAATGACTATTTTTAAGCTACTTCCAAAAGGAGGAGGTTATCAATTCGGCTGTATTTTTTATGTGTGTTAGCGCCGTGCTTTTTACTCAGTGGATCGATTTTGATGATTATGTTTTCGAATGACAGGAAGAGGCCCCATTTTTATACAGTCAGATCTTACTATGTAGTTTTTTATCAACTTTATAAGAAGTGGAAAATGTACAACTCGACTGCATTTTTATTTAATATAGCTGTTTAATATAAAATTAATTGATAGCGAAAGCTACAAGAACAACCCCGTAACGAAATTAAAAATATCTTTCTCGTCCCTAGTGGCTTTATAATAATATGTAAATTGATGCTTTTTACGCTTGCCTGCCACTTTATGGATTCATTTTTATCGTTGGATATGTTTAACGGTCCAAGTATTTTTCTTTATTTTTCTCGCTTAAGACTCTATATGGATATGAACTATTAGAAACAGTACGTAAGTATTTTATATTTAAGTAATGGCGACCTTGAAAATTTAATGTATTTAATAAAAATCATGTAAACTATTTCAAAGCAACAGTTCATTATTAGGTCAAATTATATATCTTCATATTTTCTAAAACTACTAAAAATAAAAGCTACAAAAGAAAACGATATACTTTATATTATTACAATCATATTTTAAGTATATACAAAATATAAAAGCATATAGATAATTACTAAAGTATTTATGTTTTTTACATCTTTACGCTACAAATTCATTTCATCTTTGCAATTCAACACTGCGTTTTATCTTCATACCAGAGTAAAACATTGAAAACAATTGAAATCGAACACACTACCCGTGTTCATTCAGACATTCTCCCACTGAGCCACGATGGCTTCAAATCAAATCAATTTATTAGCAGATTAGTATTTACTTGTTGCCAGTCGTGGCGCAATGGCACATACATGTGACTGTAAACGACTGGTTGTGGGTTCGATTCCCACTCGAGAAGTGGAAAAATGTAATGGAAATATTACATTTTTTATTTCGCTCTGGTGTTGTGGCAAAGCGCGGCGTTAAGTTCCGCCACTTAACACGCTTTTTTCTCCGAAATCGGCGGAAAGTCGGGAAAGGAGTGTCTTAATACTAGGTTCCCTCTAAAATATTAAACTTTTTTAAGTTTAATTCTTCTCTTTATATTAGGATCATATCATCCAAATCTATAATTAAATTTGTCTTTAGCAAACAAAAATAGTTCAACACTGTAGCATGATTTAAAATAGTAGTTATGACAATTTTATTATTCTGGACCACTTTGTCTCGTATCCATAAAAACGAAAGTAAATTCAGTTTGAACGAAGGAATCCGCAGCAGGTGTTTTATACGACTTCCGCAAAATCAAACAATGATTTATTAATATCATAATATTTTGCTTGCGTAAGTATGGAAAGAAGTGTGTGGAATATTTTTATATCCTTTTAGCTTAAAACTCTTTTAGAAGACATAAATTGTAGAAATTGCAGACGAAAACGTATTGAGGTCGTTCATTTTATGTACGAAAATGCAGCTTTGTGGTTACAATGTGAGCTCAATAAGAAAATTGGACACTTTAAACATTTCGGCCATGTATAAATTTTTAGTTCAAACTTAATAAAAAGCAAAAATGGTTGTATTTATTCATTGTTAAGTCTCTTTATACTTAATTTTATACATGTAGAGTTTGTCCATAAATTTGTGTCTTTGTAAATCAGTAAAGTAGCAAAAATTAATGCTTTCTTGTCACCAGAACGAGGAATGGAAATTCTATTCAGAGATAATCATTCTTATTAGGAATCAAACCCACAACCGTTGTGTTTATAGTCAGACACTGTCTAACTAAAGTAATGAAGAGACAAAGCGTGGCGTTGGGTTCCGCAACATGAAATGTCTTGATTTTAGGTAAAAAGTGGACAATAGAATGTTTAACACTAGATTCCCTGGCAACTTTGCTATGTGCAAAAAAGTCAAGCTGATTTTTTTCTTACATTGCCATATTATATTTGCCAAATATTTTTACATACATATTGTTAAGGTCGCATATATTTTACGCATCAATAGGACATTTTTTTTTGGCTTCACGCCGTATCCCGCACAGAGCAAGGTAGGCAGAGGAAACCTAGTGTTAAGACACTCCGTTCCCCACTTTCCGCCGATTTTGGAGGCATTGCGTGTTAAGTGGCAGAACTTAACGCCGCACTTTGCCTCGGCAGCAGAGCGAAAAAAATAATAATATTAAATATTTCCACTCCTCAAGTGGGAATCGAATCCACAACCAGTCGCTTTACAGTCACACTTGCTGCCACTGCGACACGACTGGCCCCTAGGACGAATAATAATCCAAAATTACATAAAAAATATGAACATCAAAAATAATTGTTTACATCTGCCATACGATGCAATTATTGACTGAAGAGCGTTGACTATACACATAGTTAGTAGAATATACAAGAAATAAACTTTTCAAAGTTTTAATCAGAGCTTGTTTGTTTTGCACAGTGTATGCACGTATGTACTTGACATTTTATCTTTTAATCAATACGCGGTGACTGTTGACACAGATTTTAGCACCACCGTCATATTGAAATGTAGATATATGAATGGCAATCTAAAACACCGTTGACAATGGTGTTACTATTTGTGTTCGCGCTGCTTCATATAATTAATAAGAGTTGATCTGCATACTTTTTTTAGAGATTTTAAGTATGTTTTTTTTAATTTGTTTTTTTTTTGATTTGTGTTGTAATATGAATTTTGCTTATCTGAAGCCTATATCTAGGCGTTTTTGTTAACTATATGCCAATGTTGGTGATATTAGCTGGCCACTAGTAAATTGCCAATACATTTTTTTTTTATTTTAGCAACATTTATGAATATTAATCAATTTATAACTAAGATATTTGCTTATTTTAATTTCAATACCTGTAAAATGAATTTTGTAAATATTATAACACTAAAATAAGAACCTTAAGTTAAATTAAATGAAAAGGAAGTATCTACTTAAAATATATTACTGAATAAGCCTAAAAAAATAATCATCTACAATAATTTTAGCTTTTAAATTTACCTTTAAAAATTACTTTATTACGTTATTAATAAATATACGAAAAAAATATAAAAACTGGCATCTTAAATTCATCCAACATCATCTAGCCTCAAGATGCAATATTGATATTAAAGTGTTCTCAGCGCAAACTTTAAGCTCTGCATTGAAGTTTATCTTTTATTTTACTTGTTTTCCAACTGTTGATCTTTGTGTCAACTCAAACGATCATTGATATATGTACTGTCCTATTATGTCTAATATTTTTTTTAGCTTCATTCCGTGCCCCTCTTTCCCCGAATTCAGAGGCATTGCGTGTTAAACGCCGAGCTTTGCCTCGATACCAGAGTGTAGAAAATGGAAATATTAAATATTTCCACTCTTCGAGTGGGAATCGAACCCAGAACCTGTTTTTTACAGTCACACGTTTGTGCCACTGAGCCACGACTGGCCCCAATAACTACGTCCTACTATCCTGAAAAGAGAAATTATATTGTGGTTTATATATATACAAGTTTTATATTTAAATGGCTATACTAAGTATTAGTCAATTTCAGATGTACTTTTCGTTTCAGCCTCACGCTTTTTTTTAATAGGTGACAGGACAGGTTTACAAGACACTCTGTGCTTCATTTTCCGCTCGATGTCGAAACATTTGTTGTTCAATGTTCAAATTCTCTTAGTTAGATACAAATAATTTCCCTGTTATAACACTATTAATCGTGCGTTAGTATTTATAATTTTCCACAATAACATTACAAATTGATTGTGGAATAATGATATATTTAAAACTTAATTTATTTATCTGCTCAAGTAAGAAAAAGTAGCGTTGAGTTCGCCTTTCAATTTTCGTTTTCTTCCAGAAAGTGTCTAGTTTCTTTTTGACTATCTTGATATCTGTTTCTGTAGGATGCATCTAATTAACTTAATATAATTGAAAGAAAAGAAAACCTGTATAAAAAATAAAAAAAATATTAGTAAAATAATTTTACGTTTCCGATATGCTGAAACCTTATTACTGAATATGAATGAAAATGTATATTTTTTTTTAGCTTCACGCTGTATCCCGTGCACAGCAGGGTAGGCAGAGGGAACCTAGTGTTAAGACACTCCGTTCCCCACTTTCCGCCGAATTCGGAGGCATTGCGTGTTAAGTGGCGGAACTTAACGTCGCGCTTTACCTCGACAGCAGAGTGAAGAAAATGGAAATATTAAATATTTCCACTCCTCGAGTGGGAATCGAACCCACAACCAGTCGCTTTACAGTCACACGCTTGTGCCACTGGGCCACGACTGGCCACATGAAATAAATATTATATTTGCAATTTTTATATTTTATTTGAAGTGTACATATATACTGTAACAATAGTATTACTTAGTCAGCACGAAACTAAATTCGTCATGGAGATATATGCAGGTGAAGTTCCGGCTCGCAGCCAATTGCCGGCCTGACTCGATTTATCTAGCAATTGTAGCTATCGGGACAGGTGCTATTGTCACCAGTGATCAAATGTTACGGACGCGGTACGTTATTCGTCAATATTTAGGTTTATCTTATTGACATTGTGTGTATGTAACATATCGATGGGATATATCTTAATAAATTAATTTCTAATCCGATTCAGCATTCTAATCAGGAATTTGAAGAAATAGAAATTATAGTTCTAAAAAATAAAATAAATAAGATAAATATTGCATTAGAATTATTAATAAATACGACATTTCGTAGCTTGACGCTTTTTTCCGCTTCGCACGATTGTCAAAAAGAACTTAGTGTTAAGGCACTCCGTCTCCCACTTTTCGCTAGAAATCTAAACATTACATGTTAAGTATAGAAATATTACGCTGCGCTTTGTTAGGTACCATAGCGGAGAAATGGAAATAATATATAGTAGCTCCACCAAGTCGGAATCGAACCCACAACCTTGCAGGTGAGTCAGACGCTGACACACTGTACAACAACAGCCTCAATAAAATTGAATTTGTATACCTACGTAACAAGTTTATTAGTTTATACCAAATTAAGTATTAAAATGTAATCAAAGCATTTTTATATAAAATTTTAATTTATTATTTTGTATTGTTATATTTTATCATTGTTACTGTCAATAAACGTATTTTCACTTGTCGGATTATTATTAATATTATATTACCAAATAAAGGAAAAACATTGGACCTTATTTTTATAAAAAAATACGAAAATATGAAATTTGTTGTACTTAAAGTTTATATAAAAAAGGAAAGAAAAAAAGCTATTATGGGAAGAAGAATTTATTAGAAATAACTTTAATTCATAAAATAAATATTACACACATTGCATTAATGTGACATAAACATTGCTAAGGCGTATTGAATGCAAGGCGGCCACTAAGATTTTTTCCTAGACATATCAATAGATTAGTTGGACAAAATGCATTCTTCTACCCACAATACAAGAATTCTCTCTGGTTGTAGCGAATACATAAAATGTCATATAATGTATCATTTTATATTATGAGGGTAGTAGCAAATTAATATTTATAAGGAGAATTGACATTGACTAAAGATTAGTAATAGTGGAGAATCTCTGAAAAAGAGATTACAGACAATGTTAGTGCCAGCGGTCGCAATGGTGGTAGCAGTGGTCACAGATTCAGGCGCAGGCGTTGTCAAGTAAGTGGAATAATAATTACCATCAAAATGTAAAATGTATTAGTTGTTATACTGTGTGACTGGTTGTGTATTGTATTTAAGGCTATAAGCACCAGAGAAGTGTATCAGGTGTAAAAGGGAAGTAGAGGCTGCGGCCAAGTAAACCAATGGCCTTAAGCTAGGTCGTAAATTAGGAGTAGATTATTAGTGTACAGTTATATGAGATGTTTCACGCTTTTTTGTCGGAGTGTGTGCCACTCCGTTGCGTACGACTGCTACGCGATAATTGTGGGTCCGATTCCCATTCGAAGGAATATCTATTTATTATTTTCATTTCTTAGCTCTGGTACCTAAGACTTTAGCCACTCAACATGCGGTGTTTTGATTTCAGGCGGAAAGTGGAGAACAGAGTGTTTTAACATTACGTCTTAATGGGCGTGAATGAGAAGTAGCATACAAGAGTGCAGCTTTGTGATATGTGTAAATTAATATAAGAACAGTATTAGATTGTCAGGTTTGGGCTGACTATAACGGAGGTTGGGGGTCACTTACAAAGAGAGTAGCCCTCGTGCCCTGGAGAATAAGGGCACTTCGAGTGTGTTGTAATAGTTTAAATGCAATGTAAAACATTACTGAGATGTAAATCAATGTTAACAGTTTCGTAACAGTTTCTCGGTGTATGAAAAATACTAGTGACTCGCTTATACTCATTAAATGGTGTTTATTTACGATATCACATTATAAATCTATATATTTTTATATTATCTTACTATATTATGCATATATTGAACATGTAAATATTCCTCATGAATCACTCTTATCCATTCGAAAAACCGCATCAAAATCCGTTGCGTAATTTTAAAAATCTAAGCATACATAGAGGTAGACGACTTTACTTTATACTATGTATTGATAACATATTCAATTATATTGGTATTGATGATCGTATATTCTCATATACTAGTTCTAAAAATAAGTTAATACTAAAAATATAACTGGCGACTCTGGGTGGAGAATTATATATAGGTGTGATACGCATTCGGACAATCAGTATTTTATTTATATTATTTTTCTTCTCCTTCAAAGAAGGAGTTTTTTGTACAGTTTTTGTTCAGTCAGCACTAAACGCTTGAGGCTTGAGACTAGCGGGATAGTGGATATCGAAATGTCTTAATACTAAATTATTATTATTATTATGTACTTACAACTACAGAATGCGGAAGATAAGTAGAAAAATGATTACCTCTGACCTTGTATAACAAAAGAAAATTGTATTCCAACATTACAGTAATATAATAAAGGGTAAGCAAAATTGCTAAAGTTAAGCGCAAATGTTTATACAAAAACTTATAAAGGACTGTAAGCCACTATATATTCATAGAGAGATGATTTAGTTTAGAGCAAACAACGCTTAGTTCTCGCACTCGCTAAACAATATTTTGTTGTGTAACTATATATTTTGTTTGGCATATGCTATGTACATGGAAGTATGTAGGAATATCAACTAAAATTATATTTTTAATAATTTGAAATAAAATGATTTTAACCGGATTAATCATGTTAAAATTTTATATTAGGAAGTACATTTTTAGAAAATCTCAGGGGCCAGACGAGGCCAGACGTCGAGACGACTGTTTGTGGGTTCGATTCCCACTCGAGGAGTGGAAATATTTAATATTTTCATTTGCTTCGCTATGACATCAGAGGCAAAACGCGGCGTTAAGTTCACCTAACACGCAATGCCTCCTCAAAGCGTGGAACGGGGTGCCTTAACATTAGGTTCCCTCTGCCTAACCTAATGTGTGGGGAATACAACGTGAAGTTAAAAAAAAATCTCAGGTTTTGAACATTTTCCAGTAGTCCGTAATAATTGGTAGACTATGTACAGTTTTATTTTAACATATGTAAAAATGAAGAAAACAAACGATTTTATTTATCTTATCTTGTCACTTGTAGATGCATAGAGAGGTAGTCAAAAAGAACAAAACACTTCATTTTTTCTCCATTTTCCATCTGAAATCGAGACACAACGGGTTAAGCGAGGAACTCAACGCCGAGCTTTATTTTTACTAGAGCTATCGCTTTATGCTTTTTCCCGCATAGCAGGGTAGTCAGACTAAGCCTAGTGTCAGGAAACTCCGTACTCCATTTTCTTTGTGGAATCGAGACTGCGTGTTAAGTGACGATACTTAACATCGTTTTTTTTTAGTTTCACATTGTAGTATCTCGTACACAGCAGGGTAGGCAGATGGAACCTAGTGCTAAGACACTCCACTTCCCACTTTCCGCCGAATTTGGAGGCATTGTGTGTTAAGTGGCAGAACCTAACGCCGTGCTGTGCCTCAACACCAGAGCGAAGAAAATGGAAATATTAATTATTTCCACTCTCCTCGAGTAGAAATCGAACCCACAACCAGTCGCTTTACAGCACACCCTGTGCCTCTGCGCAATATAATTAAATATAATTTCCCCGAGTGGGAATCAAATCCACAACTAAATATCATTAAAATCATATAAAGTTGTTGTTTACACCTTCCTAACAAAACGTGCAACATTGTAAATATTATTCATAATTGTTTGAAAGTAATCACTTAGTCGCGGCAATTTTTTCCCAATTTCCCGCGAGACTCATACACTTTGGTGATTTACACCATCGAAGTCACAGATTATGTAGTCAGCTCACGTTATAACGAAAGGAAACAATGTAATATATCGATTACTTACAAATGATAATGATTTGTTACTTTATATTTCCTTAAAAATAAAGTGACCAGGTCAGTCCTGGCGTAGATGCACAAAGTGTGTCTGTAAACGTGACTGGTTGTGGGTTCGATTTTCAATCGAGGAATGGAAATACTTATGAGGCAAAGCGCAGCAGTAATTTCTGCCACTTAATACGCAATGCTTCCAAAATTTGGCGGATAATGGAGAACAGAGTGTCTTAACACTATATTCTCTCCGTCTACCTTACTGTGTGTGAGGTACCGCGTGATGGAAAAAAAATTAAGTAAAATTCCTTAAAGACAAACGTCGACAGACTAACAAAGTACCTAAAATTCCAAAAAGACAGATGACAGAAACAAAAAAAAAAAAAAAAAGAATATCTTTAAGGCTTTATAATTTTAGGGGCTAAGCTGAGAAATTTTTCTCTATGCCTTTCATACACGCTTTCAGCTCTTTCGCGTGAAAACCATCAACGGCTTGTTAATCGAACAATTACCGCTTTCCCGGTTCATGAGTAATTACCAGCGCAGGTCAGAGAAGCGAACGGAGATGACTCGCTGGCTCACTTTACAAAAGTAAACGTCTTTTAATTGTCCCGTTCCTTTTGTCTATTGTTATGGCTAGATTGTCAAAAAATGTTTTTTCCCGCTTAGCTTAGGATAGTCAAAGAAAGTCTAGTGTCAAGACACTCCGTCTAAATACAAAACCAAATAAATATTTTCAGAAAAGCTGCGTCGAATATCTTAAACACTTTATTACAACTTATTTTGAATGTTAACATTGCTGTAAATTTCTGTAAAGAGATATTTATTTACAAATTTCTGCTACCCAAACATTATTCTACGAATAAACGTTTGGCAAGAGAGAATGCTATTTAATAATAAGACACTTTTTGGAAAACACGTGAATTTTAGATGTCAAAAGTATAATATAATTATTATACCGAGCAAAAATCGAACCCACGACCATGGCGTTTATTTAAAAGTCGGACGCTGTCCCAATATATCACAACGGCTTCGACGTAATTTTTTAATCGTATTTTAAGATATGTTGTCTTTATTATAACTTTCATTTATATGAACGGTAAGCGCGGCTAAGCATTTTTTATAAAAACCGTTGCGTAGTTCAGACCGAGTAATACGTAAAGGAAAAACTTTACATTACTTTTTACGAATGTATACGGACGGAGAAGTGTGAAATTTATCATATTTAATGTTTATATGAATTGCAATGTGAAAAGCTATATTTTTTAAAAAATATTATATTAGAAAAACATTAAGATATTTTTTTTCCGTTCCCCACTTTCCGCCGAATTCGGATGCATTGCGTGTTAAGTGGCGGATCTTGACGCCGCGCTTTACTTCTGATAGCAGAGCGAAGGAAATAGAAATATTAAATACTTTCACTCCTCGAGTGGGAATCGAACCCACAACCAGTCGTTTACAGTCACACGTTCGTGCCACTGCGCCACGACTGGCCCCAAGTAGGTTATTAAAATAAATATTACACACACACACACTATCAGACATATATTTGATATATATTTATATATGTGTTAAATCGCATACACTTTGTTAAGGAAACGTGTATTTTATGCGCCATCGAAAATTTTCATATACATAAGTCCCTCTAGATTTGATAACAGGCACAGTCAGAACCGTTCTAGCTATTAAGATTATCTAAATGCGATTCCAATTCGATAATTTTAACTTTCTTTATTATACACTAGCGGCCTGCTTGCGGCTTCACCCGCTGAATACAATTATAACTGCTTTGTAATATTGTTTGGAGTGTATTTTTTTAGCTTTACGCTGTATCACGCATACTGCAGGATAGTCAGAGGGAACCTAGTGTTAAGACACCCCGTTCCCCACTTTCCGCCGAATTTTGAGGCATTGTGTGTTAAGTGGCGGATCTTAAAGCCGCGCTTTTATCTCGGCACCAGAGCGAAGAAAATGGAAATATTAAGTATTTCCTCCTCGAGTGGGAATCGAACCCGCAACCAGCCGCTTTACAGACACATATATAACATATGTTTAACCCTAGGTTTTTATACAAACTTTCATCTCCCTATTTCCATCCCATAGGGGTTGACTTTTGATAAAAAAAAAACTTTTGTATGATCCTGAATCCTCAATTATTTTCATTCCAAATTTCATCCAAATTGGACTGGTAGATGTGCCATGAAAGCATAACAAACAAATAGACAGACAACCAGACATTTTTACTTATAATATTAATAGAGACGTATTGTTATTGTAAGCCATAAATAATTTTAGCTATAACATATTGAATGAACATTCAATTTGTACATTGACCGCTATTCAACCGTTGACAGATTTCGGCTTTAACTCACAAAGCGTTGTGACAATTGCCTTGGAATACTAACAGCTGTACGAAACCAATGCCCATATATTTGAAACACTTGCGGAATAACAGTTTGGATTTGGATTTAGGATAATCATTTCACTGTAGCTTGTTATTGTTATTGCTACCTAATATTTACTATGAAAATGACATTTATTAATATAAATTGTAGGGTGTCCTTTCGAATTCTTGAATTACATACATCTGTAATTCTAATATATTTAAGTAGGCTATTACGAGCACATGGTTGTAGGTTTGATATCACTCAGAAGAATTTATTATATTTAAATGTTTTCTAATTCTCTGCTGTAGTACAGGTACGGCAAAGCGCAGCGTTTTGCCACTCAACATGCAATGTCTTAATTTTTGCGTCTAAAGTGTAGAAAAGAGTGACATTACACTAAGTCTGTAGAAAACAGAGAGAACTTAGTTGATATGTTATAAAAAGGGTAAAATTGTTTTTTTTTAGCTTCACGCTGTATCCTGCACACAGCAGGGTAGGTAATTCGGAGGCAATGTGCCTTAAGTAAGCTTAACGCTGCGCTTTGCATCGACGCCAGAGCGAAAAAATGTAAATATTAAATATTTCCACTCCTCGAGTAGGAATCGAACCCACAACCAGTTGCTTTACAGTCACACTCTGTGCGCCGCGACTGGTTCTTGAAAGTAAAAAAACAAATATATACTATTTGATTTATTTAATAATTTTACGAAAGTGGACTATATTAACAGTGTTTTGATTCTTGTTGTAGAATTAGGGTATCTTTATTATGCTCAAGGTGTCTCTATATTGGTCCTCAGGGGCCTCTTGTGACTTAAAAAGGGTCTATGTTAGCTAAAATAAATGGTAGCCGAATTTAACGTATGATGTAAAATATAAATATACATAGGTTAAAGGACATGTAAAATAGTATTAGTTATTTGGCAAAAAAAAATTCTTAGGTAATTTGAAATGAAATATTGTAAAGTGAGTTTAAAAAATTAAAGATAATAAAGATCTATGTCCACATTTTATAAATATAATTATCGTAATGACTGAAAAAATGACATTGATAAAAAAAGAAGTTTATCGTTTTTTTTTTTTACGTAATAAGAAAGGTTCATTAAATAAGGTTATTCATATGTATTTTTAAAGTTATACATGCCCATAGGTCGGTTTAAACACTATACAAATTCTACTTATCCTAGAGTGAAGCATAGAGTAGATAAATCTGTGAGTTCTTTGCCTACAAACAGCAAACACTAGGCTAGATGATTAAATACTCTACTAGGTTCAGTTAAAATTAAGTTAAGCTAGCCAAAAAAATAGTACAAGCTTAGTAATTAGAAATATATATTCCTGTACAACGTATCATTCACATTTTACTATTAAGATGCGTGAAAAGTACCTTCCGTTTAAGTTACCATAAAAGTAAGTTGCAAAAAAAGTCCTCAGTCTTGCAAAATTACCATCAAGTACGCAAGAAAAGTCCTCATTCTTCTCAAATAGCCATAAAATTACGCAAGAAAAATCCTCAGTCCTGCAAAATTACCATTTTTTTCTTGCATGGTCTTTGCATACTTGATGCAAGAAAAGACCTGAGTCTTGCAAAATTGGCATCAAAATTCTTGAGTTTAATGACATTTAGGAATATGTGTGTTTATGTTAATTATACACTCGTGGCAAGCACAATATGGTTATTTAGGCGTTACGTGCCGCGGCTGCAAGTTACGTACACTTCCTTTTGAGGGAACCGAGTAGTAAGCTTCTAATGAATTACAAACATTAATTAATATGGCTTAGGAACTCGGTAATCTTTAAATATTTAAGTTATTTAACAAGAAAGTTTATTATGTGAACCATAACTGAAAACAGTCAGTCATAAAATCAGTCAGCACCTAAACTTTTAATTAATTTCGTTATAACGTATATACTTTATTTTTTATCAATTTCACGCTTCTTAAAATATCAAGTTAGTCAGAGAGAATCTATTGTCAAGACACTCTGTTCTCCACTTTCTGCCTGAAATCGAGACATTAACGGAAATTACGGCGGAAATTAACGGCGCGCTTTGTCATATGGTTCAGCAGGGGTAGTCAGAGACAACCTAAGTCCAACACATTTCCTTCTTTATTTCGTGTCTAATAAATGAAAATAATGTATCATTCTCCCGAATGGGAATCGAACCCACAACCATCGTGTTTAACAGTCAGATGCTATCCCACTGTGCCACTATGACTTATGTATATATATATATACTTACAGAGAATTTTTGCATGAGAAGATAAGATAAAGCAATTATCTAACAAACATTATATACATATATTTCGATACCCACAGCGGTGAAATTCCATTACCATACCATTATTTATTTATACGTAAAAATCTTTTGGAGATTAAGAAACAGAAGTGTTAAATGCCTATTTTTTATAACAATGAATAATAAATATTTATTTGGCTTACTTCTGCATAAAGTGATCTACACGGCTATGATTGACCATTTTTTCGCCTTGTCAATATGTATAACCAATATGGATATACTATATGAAAAGACGGACGCAGCTGAATTGTGGATAAAGCAATATACCAATAGTAAAAATACTTAAATGGGGTAGTCGTGGCGTAGAGGCACAGAGTCTACCTGTAAAGCGACTGGTTGTGAGTTCGATTCCCTCTCGAGGACTGAAAATATTTAATATTTCCATTTTTCTTCGCTCTGCTGCCGAGGTAAAGCGCGGCGTTAAGTTCCGCCACGTAACACGCAATGCCTCCGGAGTGTCTTACCACTAGGTTCCCTCTGCCTATCCCTCTGTGTGCGGGATACAGCGTGAAGCAAATAAAAATACCTATTTCATACAAAAAGGATTTTTACGTTCTTTGCCACATAGCAGTTTATTCATCGTGAAGCTGGTGTCACGATAATTCGTTCTCTAATTTCCGCTCGAAATCGAGACTTTGCGTACTTAGGTGCAGAACACAACTACTCGTTTTATCTTAGGCATCATAGCGGAGAAATGAAAATAATATGTAATTAATCATTCTATCAATTGGGGATCAAATTCACAATCATCACGTTTATAGTCAGACGCTGTTCCACTGCGCTGCTACGGCGTTTAACCTAATATATTATACATTATATATACCTCATTCAGGAATTCAAAAGAACGCCCTTCTGAAATTCAAGCTTCCCTTTTATTTTTACTTGAGAAACGCTCGTCCTTCGAAGGTGTAGATCTTGATAACCTTTACCTCGTCGAAGCTTCTCGAATATTTCGACTTGAGTTAAGCAGTTCATTGAGACAAAGCGTTGGGAGGACAATAAGATAGCACTTTAGTTAAAGTATGCATAATGAGGCGTCAGCTTCATTATTGTTATTCTGATTTTATTGCGGAATTGTTTAAGTTTTGATTGTTTTTTTAAGTGACTTTTAGTGTTACTTAACTCTGTATCAACACTTGCACTTTGAACGAAAAATAAATTATATATTTGTAAGTTTTAATAAAGTTTCAAGTCTACACTTGTAGGTATATACTTAAGAATCGAGTATTACATTTGGTTTTACTCTGCTTTACTTTACAACTGTTTTAAAATACGACCGATATCGTACATTTTATATTTGAATTGTTTTCCCCGAAAGAAAAAAAAACTCGGAAATTACTTTAACGAAATTCTTTTGGCTTGGCCTGTTTATTTTGGAAATGAGATTTATTTTGAGTAACAAAACTATGTTGTGCTCCATATTTACAAATATATAGCTTCACTAGCTTTGCCTGCGTGAACTATACAACTATAACCGTTAAGTATTTTCGTTTAAGTTATGCAGTTTATAAATTTTTATCCCATGTTTCAATTCCCTAGGGGTATTCCTGAGAAAATTCATCGAAATCGGTGGTCAAGCGGCTTAAATTGGCGGGTTGATTTTTGTAAAGAAAGAAACCTATGTTCAACTCTGGGTCGTGAAGTATTTTTTTAGTATAGACTTAGAGCTAGTAGTACTATTTTAATAATAAACAAGTAAAAAAGTACAAGCTAAAAGTTAAGCTTTGTACGTTGTTTTATTTAAAAAAAATCATATATTTTAAATCTATATATAGTACCCGGCAATAAATAATGCACATCGATGCTTAGAATGAAACAGTCGGTTAGCTTCGACTTCGTAGAGCGCTGTCTCGGTCGCTTAAAATAATAACAATGAGAAACGTCACATATCAACTGAGTGACAAAGACAGCGCTCTACGAAACCGAAACTGACCGACTGTTTCATTCTAAGCATCGATGTGCATTATTTATTGCCGGGTACTATACTAGCGTTGACGCAACACTTGAAGTTATAGTAACGGTAATTTTCTACGTCAAATCGTTGCTTAATAATCTGTATATTATTGGATATTCCATCTTCCAGTCTTTACAAAAATTATGCAGACAGTGCAGTACCTACTAATCTTGGCATAGTCAAAGTTTATATCGAGACAGCCAAGTGTACAAAGCCAGTATTTTTGGCAATATCACATTTTATATAACTAATTTCATAGTCTAGAATGCGTGGATACAAAAGGCATGACTTCAAATCCCTCGTTCGATTGCGACGCAGGTTTTCAATATCCTAAATGTCAAATATAACTACAATAAACTTATCAGAAAACATTAAAATTTAAATAGGTTTCGAAGGGACGAAAATGGTTTATTCAATGAATTAAGCACCTGGCGTAGCTGTCAGTACGCTTGTGCCGCTTCCGAGAGGCGCAGGTTCGAATCCCGCTGTATTCAAATTGTTATACCAATTTAAAAAAATATTTTTCCTAAGTGTGGGACCTAAGACTTTAAATATTATTTACTTTGTTTTGTTACTTATTACTTATTGACTTTAAAATAAAACTTTAAAAATTTGATATTATATACGCTATGATTTAATAATCTCAGCTCACTGGGTTAAGTGTTCTAATAGCAAGTTTGAAAGTTTATAACTTCTACTACACAAAGCGAACTCTTTATTGAAATAGAAATTAGTTTGGACGACGCTGCGGAGTTTTACTAAAAATCTCTTTAAAAAAGTTGCTGCTGATGTGGAAGCTTTTGAAATATTAATAAAACTTTTCTTATATATTGACGGTAACAATATAGCTTTTTTATGAAGTCGTTAAAGTGTAAGGATGACTATGGGATAATATTTGGTTCGTTTTTTACTTGGTTCATGTACTCGTATATAGTTCCCTGACTAGCACTATTTAAAATGCTGAAACAAGGAAGTTGTTATCAATTGATTTAATATAAAAATTATATTTCTTTTCTAATAATTAATATTAATATTAATAATTCTGCTGTATTAAAACTGACTTGTACAACTTTTTCTAATATGTTGTAAAAATATATCTTTCCGACAGCTAGTAACTATTACGAATTGAATGATAGCAAAACGTGGCTAATTAACCTAATTGCAGTACCCCTATTATAAAAATCAAATTTACTATTAAACGAACGAAAGCCTTAAGCTTTCATAATACACTGAGACAGTGTTTGAACTATTTTGACTATCCTGATCTGGTAAGTTCCTCCACTCAACACGCAATATGGAATACACGCAGTATTGATCAAAATTTAATTGTAATTAACAATTAGATGTTAAAAGTTAAACATTTGCGATAATCATAATTAATAATCAATTCATTGTTAATTGTAGTGTTAATGTTAAGGAATAATTAATTTTCAGCTATTTGTGATTTTGATGTGATTTCCACATAAACATAATGAATTGTTAATATTTTTAATGGTTAATTGCGATTAAATTTTGCCCAAAACTGGAATACGGGTATACAAGGATAACATAGTGTCCTAACTCTAGCTTCTCTCTACTTCCTATGCGGAAAAATGTGTGAAGCTGAAAAAATATCAATTTAAATATGAAGTTATTCATAGTGGCCAGTCGTGGCGCAGTGACACAAGCGTGTGACTGTAAAGCGGCTTGGTTGTGAGTTCGATTCCCAGTCGAGGAGTGGAAATATTTAATATTTCCATTCTCTTCACTCTGGTGTCGAGGCCAAGTGCGGCGTTAAGCTCCGCCACTTAACACGCAATGCCTACGAATTAGGCGGAATGGGGGGAGTGTCTTAACACTAGGTAAAAAAAATATTCACAAAAATATTAATAGTTTGTATACACAAGAAAAACCATACTAGAAAACTAGTTAAGCGTAATCAAAGAAGTAATCTCACTGATTAAAACAACACTCTAGCTGCTTGAGAATCCTTGTCTAAAACAAATCTGGTAATTGAAATCAGATGTCAAACAGTTCTGAAGATCGTTAAAGTATTCTACAAACAGTCTCTGTGAGTCTGGAGAGCGTAAATTTGTATTTGTAATTGCTAAAGAATTAATCTCTTTTCTATTGGACAGTCAGTGGGAATCTAAATAGATAGATATATATTGAAGCAGCGGCCTGCTCGCGGCTTTGCCGCGTGAACATTTCACTCGGGGGCGCATATTTAAAAAATCAAGTAGCCTATGTTTAAGCTTAGATTATCAACTATATTTATGCCAAAATTCATTAGAATTGATCAAGCGGTTTAGATTTTTCATATAAACTTTCATCCTCCTATTTCAAACTTTTAGAAATTGATTTTTGAAAAATATATGCCTATGTTAGACCCAGTCACTTTTACTACTTACATTCTAAATTTCAGCCAAATCGGACCGGTAGATTAGCCGTGAAAGCGTGGCAGACAAACGCACAGATTTTCGCATTTATAATATACGTATGGATTCTATGAATGCAGTCTTTGTTATATTTAAAATTTTCATAATAAAATATTACAACAATACTGTTAAAATAATACGCAAAAATTAAAAAATATATATATTTTCCAAAATTTTGTCATAATTGTTTGTTTCTATTACCTAAAACTTATGAAAATAATTTATCCTGTGACTTTGTCCACGAATTCTGAAATAAAAGTAGCATGAGTTGCTACTTATCAGCTATCTGCCAGCGAATGTCTTATCAGAAAAATGTATTTAGTAAAAAGCGGTTATTTTAATATTACCAACAGACGCTCTAATTTTATTTATTAGGATAGATCAATGCCACTGTATCGCATTCGGACACTGGTTGCAATCGTGATTATTAATGGGTTCGAGGTTCGGTTTCCACTTGAGGAAATCATTTTCATTTCCCCGATCTCATACCACATCGTAGTACATCGCGATGTTGAGTTTCGCCACTTCTCACACAATAAAGAGTAAAAGAGAACGGAATATCGTAACGGAACGGAACGGAATTCTGTCTGACTACATTATAATTCGGGAAATAATATGAAGCTAATAAAATATTCTAATTAGTTTGGACAGTCTCATATAACGATAATTTCAAAGAAACATGATATGTATGTATGTAGGGATCAGCAAACGCAATTAGTAATATTTGATTTATTTCAACCTTTGAGGAGTTAAAATTGAGGGTAAAAGGTAAAATGTACGTGATTTATTAGGCCTAATGATTTATTCTGTTCTTTTGGGATTTTATTTGTTCGTTATGTAGAAAAAGATTTAATTCAATTTATATTTTGGGTTTTTGATTTGACGTAGAATTGATAGATTGATTATGTAAGACTTGTTAAGAATATACCTCGACAAATATTGACAATTTTTCTTGTACGCTACATGTTTTAGGGAAATAAAGTAAAAATTATGATAATAAAAGGAGATTTATGTTTTTCCCATGTAGCAGGGTAGTAAATAAAGTTAATAGGGAGTATGTATTTTTTGAAGTGAAAACTTCTTTAGGCGCGTTGAGCGTTTTGGTAGAGGGTAAAATCCTCGGTTCGCGTCACCGACATGCTAATGATAATAGTATATCTATAGCTATAGAGAGCCAGACTAGCGCACGCGCAGTAGCCTGTGTACACGTATAATTAATGTTCAAACTTGAATTCATTGAAATTCGTGTAAATATAAATACTATGTATAATTAAGATAATTGTATATTAATTAATATATAATTTTTTTCAACCACTTTGTATTTATATTTTGTTCATGATTTGTTTAACCCATCATATGTAACTAATAAATAAAACATAAAAATTTCATATAATTTTTGCATATAGTTTTAATTACACTCAACTTAATAGTTCCGTTTTCACTTCTATCGGCAGTCCCACGACTGCTACTGTTTTTTTTTTAATATCATCTTTGCGTGGGATTTGAACTTGATATAATATTTGGCTTACTATAAGATACGCCATTATCATGACTAAGTTGTTGCATGTCACCGAATATTTGAAAAAAGAAAACCTTATTAAATAATCTGACAAAAACAACACTTCTTACAAAGCTCCTTAAAGTATATACATATAACAAACATATATTATCATACTTTTTAAAGTAAATATTGTTTTTTCTACAGTGGACAAAATAATACGCGACTTACAATTTATTTTATTCCGCACGACTGTCTCTATTTGAGACAGATCATACCCTCATCATTGCTCGGTTTCTGAACAATACAATAAGGTATTCTGTGTGGATAATTTCAACATATTTCGAACTGGTAGACCGTGAATGCCGCAATTCTTATTAAATATTTCGGCCTTTTTTGACGTTTTAATTAAATACAAATAAAATATTTCCATTTGACCTATAATAACTTATTAATATCGCTTCCAAAACGTTAATAAGAAATTGAATATAGCAAATTGTATATCGTGATGTTTGTGGTTGCGACCCTCACTCAGGGAAATTATATTATATAAATTATATACATTAAGGGCGTAGTCGTAGCGCAGTGGCACGAACATGTGACTGTAAACGACTGGTTGTGGATTCGATTCCCACTCGAGTGGAAATATTTAATATTTCCATTTCCTTCGCTCTGGTATCAGAGGCAAAGCGCGGCGTTAAGTTCTGCCACTTAACATGCAATTCCTTACGAACGGAGTGTATTAACACTAGGTTTCCCCTGCCTACCCTGCTGTGTGCGGGATACAGCGTGAAGCCAAAAAAAAATGTATACATTATGCCATTATGGTAAGACAAATCACGGCATTTTGTTGCGTCACTGCTATCACAGAGATGAAGTGCTTGGGAACATTTTACGATCGTCTTAATGCAATGCTTTTCCTAATCACCCCGCTATATTTTAAGGTATATCTCATTCTTTCTTTTAGTCCTTTAGTATGCTTGATTCAGGATAATGATGATTTGAAATTTAAGATAACTTAAAAGTGTAGGATAAACTAGGAGAGAATATTTGGAAGTTACTTTCAGCAAGAGGGGAAATAGAGAATTTTACACTTTCTTGGAAAACGTCAAACTTACTTAAGGTAAAAATGTAAATAGTTTGGTAATAATCAGGTTCATATAGTCAATTTGGTATAAAGTTGTAGTAGAAATATTTTATTTTTTGAGTTGAGTTACACAATATACACGAATGCGAACCCACTTTGTATTAAGTACCAGAGTAGAATATATAATCAATTCCCCCATTGGGTATCGAACCCACAACCAGTCACGTTTACAGACGAAGGTGGCAAATTATATATATTAAAAAGACAAAAATAAAATATTTTAAATCAATACCCTGTTTTAATATTTAATGAAGTAAATATTAATTCGTCACAAGTGTGTAAATAACTGTGTGTTATAATTGGCCTGGCATTTCCATAATTAAAACAATGTTTTCGGTAAAATTTATTTTAATATTGTTATATTGGAATGATATTTTTATATTTTTTGTTTGTTTTGTTTTTTTTATAGCTTCACGCTGTATCACGCACACAGCAGGGTAGGCAGAGGGACCCTAGTGTTAAGACACTCCGTTCTCCACTTTCCGCCGAATTCGGAGGCATTGCGTGTTAAGTGGCGGAACTTAACGCAACGCTTTGCTTGCTTACCCTCCTGTGTACCCATACACACAGCGTTAAGCTAAAAAAAATACTTCACAATTTGAATAAAATATTTCTTTTTTAAAGTAATCATATAGAGAAACTTACATAAAATGGAAGCTTTAAAACTTCGAAAATTCACTAAATTTGATTCATTCAAATAAAGTTCTATTTCAAACAGTGGAAATGTGTACGTAAATTTTGGTCAATTTTGTAAGTACTGTATTTAGTATTCACGGTGTGTATTTCAGTTCGTGCTGTCCACGTTTGCATTTCGTCTACTGTTCTCAATAGAACAATATACTACTTTTCAAATTGTATTAAACATAGAAATAATAGAGTTTTCTCTTTAGCTTCCTCTTTTTACTACAAAGAGAACCTAGTGCCAATACACTCAGTTCTACAATTTTTTTCTAAAAACGAAACATTGCGTGTTAAGTGGAAGACTTTTAGACATTTTTACTTAATAAAGCGGAGAAAAGTAATAATAATAATTATTTATATATTTATAAGTTTATTACTTATAACTATATACTTATTAAGTTTATACTAAACATAATTTATTTATTTATTATGGTGCCAGTCGTGGCGCAGAAGCACAGTGTTGTGAGTTCGATTCCCACTCGAGGAGTGGAAATATTTTACTATTTTCATTTTCTTCGCTCTGGTGTCGAGGCAAAGCGCGGCGTTAAGTTCCGCCACTTAACACGCAATACCTTCGAATTCGGCGGAGAGCGGGGAATAAAGTGTCTTAACACTTGGTTCCCTCTGCCTGTCCAGCTGTGTGCGTGCGAGATACAGCGCGAAGTTAAAAAAAATATAAATATTTTACTAATCACGTTAAGTGTTGTGCGGTGTTTAGCTCTGTAGTCGAATATCCAGTTTTTAACACAAAAAGTTTAGAGTTTATGTGTAAACAGAAAGTTAAATATGTGAGTAGGATATACCAGGTTTTCTCTGGCTTCTAAATATTATAAAGCAGTTTTACAGAAATAAATAAAGTAATATATCTTTAGACCATACTAATATTATACCTGCGAAAGTCCGTCTGTCTGTCTGTCTATAACGTTATCACTATTAATCTACCGGCCTTATTTAGATGTAATTCGGAATGAAAATAGTAAATTTACAGAGCTCTTCTCCGATCAACTCCTAGGTACGACATAGGCGATGAAAGTGTGTGTAAAAAATTTAAACCATTTCATTTGAACGAGAACACGTGCTATCGAAAATTCGAAGCCGTTACAATTGTGTAGTACATGCGGGCGAGCTGCCAATAGTAAATAAGAGGAAAATTGAAAAAACCAAATGATTCACCTTCGTTTCGTGTTCTGTTTTACACTTGCGGTTCTGTTAGTCAGTTCGGCACTCCCAAAATCCTAATTACATCCGAAAAAAGAATTGTGACTACTTTGTAATGTCTAACGAAAGAAGGTCACTTAATTTAGGTCACATAAAACTGTAATTTGTTAACAAAATTAAAAGGAGTTATTATTAGCATATTTTTGAAAAGAAGTTATTATTAGCATATTTACTTAAACATTTTAGTACTGTTTCAAATAGAAAACGGTTGGATGCATCTTTTCACCACTAATTATCTGAGAAAAGTCCTTGTACTTTACGTATTTTTAATTGTAAATTTAAAAGCTTACTATAACTTTTTAAAATTTAATTTGTATTAAATTTGCTTCTTTAGAACTAACACCTACGAAAAGTCGTGTGGTTCTTATTTGAGTACAAAACTTTTTATAGCTTCAGCATTTTCGTGCATAGCAGGGTACGCAGAACGAACTATGAGCTCACTCCAATCTCCGTTTTAAAAATAAAAACAAAATCGAGACACTGATTGTTTAATGACACAAGTCAAAAGTCCGGCGTGGGCTGTTTTACCAGTGCGGTCAGTTGTAAATAAGTCAAATTATTAATTCGGCCGAGCGAAGATCGAACCAACAAACATCTCGTATATGTATACTTCACATGTTGTTCCATTGCACGACAATATCTTCGAATATCTATGTTTTAAATTGTCTCACTAACTAGTAAAGCTCTGCTTATTTTCCCCACCTATGGGACGACACAACTTGGCAGTATTATTGATTTCCCTCAAGTATCTAAATATCTGGCATTACATTATTACTTATCATAGCCTAAATATTACCGAGAGGCAGCATATAGACGAATTTAGCTACTTACGTCCTTTCTTGTACCCGTCCGCCCACCGAACTATTCATTAATTAAATTTAAGTCGGCTGTCGAGATGTATTTAGAGATAACAAACACGTATAGCTAAAGGAGGCAGCAATCTGTGAAATTTGGGAACAAACATGCGTGATATTAACGTCTTGTCACATTATCTATGTAGATAAGTGCCTGCGTGATTTACTTCGCTGCTGTTCTGAAGATATGTTGTTTACTATAACTTATACTGAAATTCGTTTGTGTCAGGAACAATTATATACTGACGTATATGTATTTGGATGTTTTAAAGAAATTATTTTTCCAAAGTCAATTTTACTGTCAGAACCTTAATTAATTATAATCTTATTCGATTCTTAATATTTGAAAATCAAATCTAAAATAAAGTGTTAAAATTATGTTCGTGTTTTCTGTTTTATTTCCGGTATTTTCTAATACGAGTATTTACTATTTACAAACTTCCGTTATTTATGTTTTATACAAACATTAATGTGTTACTAGAACCTTTAAAGACTTATTCACTTTTTAGAGGCGATAACTAGCGGCGCAGTCTGAGTATAAACATGGTGGTTGTGGGCTCGATTCCTACTCGAGGAAATAATTATATAAAAAAAAATATTTCTCCTTACCTACGACAAAGTTGTGGAGATTCTTGAGTACAACCAGCAGTGGACATCATATGACTGAAACAATAAAAAAATCTAATTTCATTCTTCTCTACCCCTATTTCACCTATTCCTACAGACATCAATCACTTAAATTACAATTAATACCAAAAGATTTATAGACACTACACATATTATTACAACATTCTCAATACCGTGTCTCGGAGATCATTTACACATTACCGTAATTAGGTTTCCATTAATCGGCGTATTCGAGCACTTAGACAAACACCGCACCGTTAAATGTATTATTGGCAGTAATTATGACGTAATTGCGTAATTTGCAAGTACCATTATTACTCTATGTCAGGGTCTTTATTCTTAAGGTGTGATGGAGGATAGATCGTAATTGTTATTTTATGAGGAAATTTGGTTTAGCTGTACTAAGTTTAGCTGTTTTAAGTTTTCTCTTTCCACCTTTCTATACGAATAACTTAATAGCTATTTAAAAATGTCACATTTACTTATATATTTAGGTAATTTCGAAACAACTCTAGTTGTATCTCTGTAGTTATAAATAATATGATAAAAATATTGTTTTTCTTTTAAAAACAATTAAAATATTGTTTTTAAACGAAAAACAATATTTTAATTATTTTTAAAAAGGACATTTACCTTTAATCTTCATAGCGCTTTCAAATCATTTTTTGCATTTCGGCCTCATTCGAGACATTGCGTATGACTAATGTACCGTGCTTCGTCTATTTAGAGAGGGGAAGTAAAAATAATTTTAATATAATCATTTCACCCTAGTGAAGATTGAACCTACAACCACAGTGATTATAGTCAGACCCTGTATAATTGCGCCACGATGACCTCTAAAGAACAATTAAGTTAGAATAAAACAAGAGTGGGACAAGTTTAAACTCATTTGGAATACTTTAACGAGCTATTCATACGAATTCGGGTTAATATACCACTGTACATAAATTCGTATTTGAACTGTCCTCGTTGTTCTTTATAGTCGCGAAAGTTTTATTAGGGTGTACACAAAAGCCTCCTTTCCGGATTATGAACATATAAACTAGCGACTATATACTAGCGACACTTCGCTGCTTCGCCTGTGTAAACTATAGTATTAACTAACTTCAATACTTGCGCCCGCGTTTAAAATTAAACCATAACCATTTTTTAATTTTATAAACACCTGTAACTTTTTAATTTGTAAAACGGTGCAAATAAACATTAAATGTTAAGAGACGAATACTAAAATACACTAATCAAAGCTGCGTTTAAATCGGTTAAGCCGTTTCTGAGATGCAAGAATGCACAAATGCATAGACAAATAGAAAAAAAATCAATGTTATACTGCTATGAAAATGCTTTCAATAATATTTTTTCTCGTAGGACTTACATATACAGACGTCGATCAGTTATATTTTTGGTATATATATAGATAGATGTAAAGCACCATAGAATGGTGCCAAATAAACAAATTAAGGATACTTCAAGCTTTGTCAGTTACTTGTGACAGTAAACAACTTCATATAAATACTTCGTTTTATGATCGAAGTTGAAGAACGTAGTTGTTATTAAGCCACTAAGTAAAATAAAGTATTTTTATTAGACAACTAGCTGTTTACGAATGGTCTTTAAGTCTATATTTTTTTACAGTTCAGTGGATAAAGAGGTAAAGATATATATTTAAGTTATTTTGCAACCCTCGGGGGCGCATTTTTAAAAAATAAAGTAGCCTATGTTTAAGCTCAGATTATCAAGCATATTTATGCTAAAATTCATTACAATTGGACAAGCGGTTTAGATTTTTCATATAAACTTTCATCCCCTATTTCAACCCTTTAGAGGTTGCTTTTTGAAAAAATAAGTAGCCTATGTTAGACCCAGTCACTTTTACTACTTTTATTCTAAATTTCATCCAAATCGGACTGGTAGATTAGACGTGAAAGCGTGACTGACAAACACACAGACTTTCGCATTTATAATATAAGTATGGATGTAGTTTTAACTTAGATCGTCAAATGCACTACTAACCACCATTACTCTGTCAAGAATGTGACAACGTAGAATAAGATGTATTTAGTTATGACAGTAAACTTAGCAGATCACTTTTCAGCAGATCAAAAAGCATGTGAATTCTTTTCGCATCCAGCTGCGTTAGCTCCTCATAGGTCCCTGTATAGTTCATGATAGGTTTTAAATATAGTTCAAGCGTTTTTACCCCAAAAAAGTATATGATCTACTAACTTCCCATCTTGTCACGTCGAATATTTGATTTTTATACGTACGTATGTGACGTATAAGTTCAACAGTTCCTAATAGTTTTTACTAATAGTTCTTGTTCAACAAGTCTGTCATATTTGTTTTTTTATCATTTTTAAACAGTATCTTCTAAGTGCATGTTCGTTTTTCTACCTAAATAAAGTTGAACTATTTATACAAACGTTGAATGACGACAACCTTGTCTATGATGTCCGAGTATACACATACATATATGCTGTAATTAAAATAAATAATTTCCAGTTCCCATTTGACTCCCATTAAGACATGTGAATATTCATTTTTATTTTATTTTTGATATATTTATCCGGAAGGAAAAACGAAAAATATTGTATCTTATAATGCATTAAATTATTTTGAAAATCTTAGACTTTAGTATTAATAGCTAAAAGGTAGTGATACGAAGTTCACCGGGCTAGCTAGTATAGTATGCGAGTACATATAACAGACACTATCGTAGCGCAGTGTGACAGCGCCTGACGTGGCGTGAAGCGCGATAGTTGTGGGTTCGATTCCTGCAGGGGGAAATGTCTTGTAATGTCTTGATTTCGAGCGGAAAGTGGAGTGGGATTGGCTTGACTCTAGGTTTTCTCTGAATACCCTGCTATCTGTGATAAAGGTAAAGCTGTTTTTTTTTCTGAATAACAGATTTTATAATATTTATTAAAAAAGTATTACTTTTTAACCAATATTCTGTTAAATTTCATAATAGATACCAACTACTCTACTCCATTATGTGCGGTACATTAAGCGTAGAATTACCAGATCACCTCTGTTGTATTGAATTGAATTATTTATGGCAGAAGTTTATTTTATATTTGATTTCATTTTCATATCAATATTGCAAATATATTATATTACTAGAAGCCAGTCGTGGCGCAGGGGCACAAAGTGTGGTTGTGTGAGAAATTGAAATATGAAATATTTTATATCCTTCGCTCTGGTGTCGATGCAAAGCGCGGCGTTAAGTTCAGCCTTTTAACACGCAATGCTTCCAAAATTCGGCAGAAAATGGGGAACAGAGTGTCTGACTAGGTTCCCTCTGCCTACCCTGCCACGTGCGGGATACATACAGCATAAGGCTGTTATATTTATATCATGGGAATACTATCCAAAATAATAATACCACGATATTTTGTATTTAGCTTCTTGCTTTATTTGTTATAGCAGCGTAATCAGAGAGAACTAAGAAGAATTAAAAGAGAGAGTCAAGACACACCTTTCTCCATTATGTGAAAATATTTAAAATATAATTATTATTTTTCTGACTTGTCATTGAACCCACAACCATCGCCCTTGTTATCAGACGCTGTCTTAAATTGTCAACTTAAATTATAGATACACTTATTATGCCTGTGTGTATAAGTAAATTAAAAAAAATACAAAAAAAAAAACTGCTATACTACTAGTATATTTCATTCAATAGAAACAGAATAAAGTACCAAAAAAACAAGATTGTATTGTATTGATAGGTGGAAAACATTTTGGCAATTACCGTACTATTTGAGGCAAATCTAATTCACAATTGGATCACTATAGCTTTTCAACAAAAGGTTCCCTAAAAAAATAAACTATAAAGAGAAATTACACGATCAATCTTCTTTGTGTTAGGTTATAGTAAAATTTAGTTGGACTAACTTAGGTACATATTTTATCTAGTCATTAAATAACAAGTTCTTAATAAAAAGAGTTTTTTTTTTAGTTTCACGCTGCATCCTGCACACGGCAAGGTAGGCAGAGGGAACCTAGTGTTAAGACACTCTGTTACCCACTTTCCGCCGAATTCGGAGGTATTGCGTGTTAAGTGGCGGAACTTAACGCCGCGCTTTACCTCGACACCAGAGCGAAGAAAATGGAAATATCAAATATTTCCACTTCTCGAGTGGGAATCGAACCCGCAACCAGTTGTTTAAAGTCATACGTCAGTACTACAAACGTCTGGCCCCTATAAAACGTTCGTAATATTTTATTTTATTTTTCCGGTTTTGCGACAAATGAATATGGTTAAGCTAAGAACGTGATAAATCACCACATTCTGTCTGCCCATACTAAAAATACAACATAGCCGTTTACACTATATGTTAAAAAATATACTCGTATTTTTACCCTAGCTGATACTGACCCAATAGCTGTCATGCTTATTTAACGCTCCGTGAGTCTTCACTTTACTGACTTTCAACATCTTCTAGTAGGCCATTAGGGGCCGTACTACGTCTAACTAACAGGGTTTGTCATGAATAGTAATAAATTCCGCGCTTCGCCTTATAAAACAAGATGGGCATCAGATTATATGGCATAGAGAGTACCTTGTTTTCATATTATGTATATCTAAAAAGGCTTGATGCCTTTTTCCATATAGCGGGATAGTCCTTGAAGATCTAGTGTCAAGATACTCCGTCCTCTACTTTCCGCCGGAAATCGAGGCATTACTTGTTGCTTTTTCTTTAGTACCAGAACGAAGAAATGAAAATTTATATATTTATTTTATTTTTATATATTTGAAATAATTATATTTCCGAAATGTATTTCCTGTGAGTGGGCATCGAACCTACAACTATTGTGTTACAGTCAGAAGTCTCACTGCGACACGACGGCCTATAAAATTAATTAATTTCGATAATTTGTGGCTGCTTTGATTAAATGATTTCAATAATATGAACACATATGTGGTGTCAGAGTTTGTTGTGGCTTAGCTAGTGTTGTGCGTAATAGAGTAGTATCTGATATGTTTATGTTATTGTGGCAAAGTAATATATTTAATAACTAGCGACCTGCTCGCGGCTTTGCCTTTCTAAATGTGTAAATTACGTCGTTTAGATTATAACTGTTTCGTTTTTTCCACCCGCGATATAATGAACAAACAAAGAAATATACTATAAAATTAAAAATAATTATCTTAGGTTCTATTGCATTGATTAATAATACTCATAATAGTTTTTTTTCTCTATATTTTCTAAATTCAAATATTTTCCATAAGGATAAATAGTACTCAGTTACATTATTATATGTAGGTACAGATAAAACATATGAATGTGAAACACATACAAATTTGAACGTAGCGGGATTCGAACCCGCGCCACTTGGAAACCGTCTAAGTGCTCTGACCGCTAAGCCATGCGTTACGCGTAGTCATTTATTATACGTTTTCTAAAATGTCTTTTTCAATTTTCCTAAGTGTGGGAATAACACTTTAAATGTTAAAAAGTATATGAATCTATCTTCCTTTATTCACTGTGTGACTAACAAACGACGAACAACACACATTCCTGGGTATAAAGCTGTTTGCAGTCTTTAGGAGTATATGAAAAATGACTAAGACATTCGTAAAATTACTAAGGAATTGAAAAAATAATGTTTTAGGACTTTCCAAGTCCACGGATAAGAAGTTGCGAGGAAAAACTAGCCGCTTACAAATTAGTATTGATGATATTCTGCACCAGTTGAGACGTGTCTGGCTAACAGTTGAAATCTCTATAAATTATTTTTCGCGCTTGGTGATACATTATCTTAGAGCTCAATGTTGACTTTCTTATAGAATGTTTCTAAAAGATCAGATATGGGATATTTTTCTATATCCCTTCCATCTAGTTCGAAAAATTACTACTAATGTTATAAATTTCTTTTATTATAACACTTAACTGTAACTGTCTGTAGTGGCCAGTCGTGGCCCAGTGGCACAAGCGTGTGACTATAAACGACTGGTTGTGGGTTCGATTCCCACTCGAGGGGTGGAAATTATATTTCCATTTTCTTCGCTCTGGTGTCGAGGCAAAGCGCGGCGTTAAGTTCCGCCACTTAATACGCAAGCCTCCGAATTTGGCGGAAAGTGGGGAACGGAGTGTCTTAACACTAGGTTCCCCCTGCCTACCCTGCTGTGTACGGGATACAGCGTGAAGCTGTATAAAAAAAAAACTTAACTGTTGGTTTCTTCGAAGGAATGATTACATTTAAATTGCAAGAGGAAAACCTCAGCACGTATTGAGATTCGGGTTCGGGCAGAAAGTGGAGAACGGAGTGCTTTGGCACTAGGTACCCTCTGATATTCTAAGCGAAAAAATGCGTAAAACTGTATAAGTATTTCATAACTCCGGATAACGTGTGAGAAAATAATATCAAGCTTATTCTAATATATTTTGCGTGAGATAATTTAGCCAAACTTAGCTAATGTACAGTGAACATTAAGATACATTAAGTCTGGCAGAGATTGAGTTTGCTTTAGTAGTAGTCTGTTTTCATTTTGATAACAATAGTTGAGTACATTTTTTTATTCATTTCAGTCATAAATAAAGTTAAAATTTTAAAAGACAGAACGTGGTTTCCAACTTGTATGTAAATACACAGGTGTAATAATTCATTATTATTTGTGTTTGTATTTTACGACTAAATCTTAATGTTAATTTCCTCATAAATAACTTGTCTTATGAACTAAGGCATAGTTGAAAGTTTTTGAGTGAACGAATGAATGTTCAACTAATAACCTACAGTAAGATAAAAACTTCACTCCGTTTCATTCTATATGGTAAGTATAATTGTATACTACGTTAACTATTTATTACTACTAAAATATCATATTTGTTTCAAATGATTACTCTTTAAATACTATTTCTTTTTCAAATAAATAAAACACGTAACTGTTAATACATAATTAAATCCACTTAAATTATATATGTATTCACAGCATATAAA
This sequence comes from Dryas iulia moderata, assembly GCA_019049465.1. Lineage (NCBI taxonomy): Eukaryota > Metazoa > Arthropoda > Insecta > Lepidoptera > Nymphalidae > Dryas > Dryas iulia. The sequence continues at coordinate 10,752,309 of CM032422.1, read as the reverse complement.
ATTATTAGAACAAGCTCATATCAACAGAAACAGTTGAGTTCATCAGCGTGTGTACACAATATTATTTCTTGACAATTCTTGTAACATTACAAATGGGGTTGTGTAATGACGTAAGCTAAAATAAACAAAGTATTCCATTGGCGTCTTATAATGTAAAGCTTACAAGGAGCATAATACTATAATTAATTTAACATATTGATTAATATATATTTAACTTGTATTTTTTTTATTGCTTCACGCTGTATCTGGCACACAGCAAGAACACACAGCAGGAAATACAGAGGGAACCTAGTGTTAAGACACTCCGTTCCCCACTTTAGGCCGAATTTGGAGGCATTGCATGTTAAGTGGCGGAATTTAACGCCGCGCTTTGCCTCGACACCAGAGCGAAGGAAATGAAAATATTAAATATTTCCACCCCTCGTGTGGGAATCGAACCCACAACCAGTCGCTTTACAGACACACTTTGTGCCTCTGCGCCAAGACCGGCCCCAAATTAATAATTTTATTTCTATATAATTATTTTTAAAAATATATTTTTATGTGCTAAAACACTACACAAGCCATATATGTATATGTCCAACGGTCGCTGGCCAAATCGTCACACTTTTAGTGTTGAATGATACGAATTAAACTAACTAAGATTGTTATATCAGTAACATCTATCATCATCACCGTTACTTGTAAGACAAGCTGTATCTGATATGGGCATTTTATTTTATACTACTTGTCTCACAAGTCACGTTTTGAAAAATTTTAAGGTCATAGTTGTACTGTTTTAAAATAGTATTTTATTATTTTAATACAAAAGAAAAATACAGTCATTTATAAGTCTTAAACGTATTTTAAAGAGACAGTATCAACTTTAAGGACATAAACAAACAGTAGTTCCGCTAATTAAAAATAGTAGAGTATATTAAAATAAAAAAATATGACATTGTTAAACTTATTTATAAAACATCCTTCCAATTTTCAATTACTCAGTTATATAATATATGAAGCTTTAACAGTATTTCGCTTTAATAGAAAACGTATTAAGTTCTCAACAGTCGTCCCCACACAGAACGAGGTTCGCAATAGAGCGTTTCGGCTCAAATTAGATTTTATTATACTCCTAAGCAGCCCCATTCACTTAAATTCAGAATTAGACCTGCGAATTCGTAATTCAAAACGATGTACTTGTAGAATGATAACAAAATACATTACTGTGTTCGTGTTTCGCCAAAATCGTGGCAATTTAGATATGATTTTACAATTTCAGAATCACTTATGTTTAATTAATTTAAAATGTAATTAAAATAGGGTTTGGATATGTGTACAAGATGAGGCGTTGAATTCCGCCAATTAACATACAGCTTTAGCTTTGAAAGTGGAGAACGGAGTGTCATAATTCTAGGTCCTCTCTATATATCCTGCTGCACGACATTAAGCATGAAGCTGAAAAATATATATTTGAATAAATATGTACATTGTTAATTTATGTACGCGATCTTATTTTAATTTCAAAGTCAAGGCAAATATAACTCTATAAAATATATCAAACTAGTGGCTCGCTCGCGGCTTCGCCGCTTGAACTATATCGTTATATTGCAAACCTCGGGGGTGCATTTTTAAAAAATAAAGTATGCAACATAGGCTATGTTTAAGCTTAGATTATCAACTATATTTATGCCAAAATTCATTACAAATGGTCAAGCGGTTCAGATTTTTCATATAAATTTTCATCCCCTATTTCAACTCTTTAGAAGTTGATTTTTGAAAAAATAAGTAGCCTATGTTAGACCCTATCACTTTTACTACTTTCATTCTAAATTTCATCAAAATCGGACCGGTAGATTAGCCGTGAAAGCGTGACAGACAAACACACAGACTTTCGCATTTATAATATATAATATATCAAACAATTAAAATGTTATAATTCGGGTAATTCTTTAGAACGGAATGTCTTCATACTAGATTTTCTTTACTTATACTGTAATCAGGATAAAAGCGTGAAGCTAAAAGAAAAGAATAATTTCTCGCAATTTACAAATGTTATACAAATACCTACAAAGTAACACTTCTCGTGGAACGATTTTTTAATACTATATTATACTTATAGTGCCCAAATTAAACTCAACTAAATAAAGTGTCTGTTTTTTTGAAGTTGTGTGTGAATAAGAATATAATTTTAACTTTATATAAAGCAATAATGAAATATAATAAATCTATATGGACACTTTAATTTAAATTCTGATATAAATATTAAGCTGCATTCGTAAATGGGTGTAGACAATATCCTGATTTATTTACCAAGGACAAAAATATGACGCTAGAAGAGTAGGTATATTTTTATATCATTGATTTACAAATATTACTTTCCTTTATTACGTAACCAATTAAACTAGTCATTTGTTATTCTAGGGACTCATCTCTTTCTTTACCTTTTTCTTCCAATAGGTAGAACAATTAAGTCCACTATTTCCAGAAAGATTATTATTACAGCCCTAATTCTATACCTAGCTATTTTTATTGAAGGTCATATGAAAGTATTGTTCAATACATTTCTAGCAAAAATAGATCTTCAAACGAACTATTCTTGTTACTTGTAATATATTCATGTCACTGGATAAGGCAAGCGTGAATGAAGTGCATACGTGCAGCTCCATTATTACGAATACAAGCATAATTTCTAATGAATTCGAATGTTTTATGTTTCATATATTGTAAAAAAGAACAGCTTCACGCTTTTCCTCGGTGAACTTAGTATCAAGACACTTCGTTTTCCACTTTCAGCCCGAAATCAAGACATCGTGTGAAAATTGGTGGAACTCAACGCCGCGCTTAATGTTAGATACTAGAGCGAAGAAATGACAATAGTAAATAATTATTCGCGAGTGAACCTACAATCATCACGTTTATTTTTTTTAGCTTTACTCTGTATTCCTCACACATCAGGGTAGGCAGAGAGAACCTAGTGTTATGATACTCCGTTCCCCACTTTCCGTAGAATTCGGAGGCATTGCGTGTTAAGTGGCGGAACTTAACGCCGCGCTTTGCCTCGACACCAGAGCGAAGAAAATGGAAATATTAATATTTCCATTCTTTGAGTGGGAATCAAACCCACAACCAGTCGCTTTACAGTCACACTCTGTGCCACTGCGCCACGACTATCTCCTATTCACAGTAACTGTAAATAGTCAGCCGCTTTATCACTGCGTAACGACGGCATATTTCATATTTCATTATTTATCTATAGCAAAATTTCGACGAACTTGCTAGTTTGTCTTATATGACGGAAAATAGTTAAGCTTTCACCATTTTTCGTTACGGACATGAGAACTTTTAAGCTTCCTGAAAGTTGTAAAATATATTGATAAAACTCATTCGATTAAATCCGGCTTAAGTACATACACGTATAATCGACTTTTTTAATAATATGTCACTTACATTTTTTTATAACTATGTATAATATATTGAAATATTTATGTTATAAGAAAAAGCAGCTTTTGAATTTCAATTTTCAACTTAATGTTCAGACTCAGGACATGGCGTATTGAATGGAAATGGAAATGGACTAATTTTTAATTAAAATGTGATGAATAAATTAATAGATATCAAGAACAAAATCTATTACACTTTTAAGTCAACACAGAGGGAAAGAAGGAACCGGAAATTACTTACGATATGTTTGAAATTTGTAAAATTTACACTTAGGAAATTGAAGAACATTTAAGAAAACATAAAAATTTAAACGCTGGTGAATTCGGAAAATGTCCAAGCACCCACTAAAAGTGACAGTCAAAAATAAAAATTTACATGCTTCATTTCTTGAACGTCAAAAGTTACAACAGTTTACTTATTGTGCTTATGCATCACTCTGTATGCATATTTGTATCGTCGTCGGACATAAGACACTAAACACATGCCTCCTGGGATCTCCACGAACATCAGTACTGCGTTACCATATATAGCCGCTTCCGGTGACCTTGACTAAAGGCCGGTACACCAATTAGGGGGCTTGTATGATTAAGGAAATATCTGTGTTATGAAAATAATTCTTATTCGAATACGGGGAATATATACGAGTACTTTATTACATGCTGATTGTTTCATATTACTTCTACATTATTCTATATCTTATGTTCCAAACGCTTTAATATGTATTTTTTTCTTTTTACTTTACGCATTTTTAAGCTTCACGCTGTATCTCGCACACAGCAGGGTAGGCAGAGGCAACCTAGTGTTAAGACACTCCGTTCCCCACTTTGAACGTATGTCACTCAGTCACACACTGCACCACAATAGCGCTATAAATATTTACTACAAGTAAATTCAGATCAATGGAATATAGACGTTCTGGAAATAGGTTGTTTTCTTTATAATTTTACTTTATAGAACTACGAAGGTCTGTCTGTGTTTTTTTTTAAAAAAAATCTTCTATTTTTGTTGTAAATTCCTTTTTTTTGACAATATCAGTACTTAAAACTAAGTAAGCTTTAACTAACTAAGCTTTTTTAGCTTAACGCTGTATCCCTAGCGGGATAGTCAGGCAAACGCTACGGTCCCTGCATACTTCTTACGCCTCGTCTACTGTCATCAACCTCATCATACACGCCATCCGGGGGACCTCATGCTGTTCGTGACATCCTTCCTCCAGTATCGTCGATACCGTGTTTTCGAAGGTCAACCGAGGTCTCCGCCTGCCTTTCTTACCACTCACCTTTGCTTATAAAAATACTCTAGAAATAGCTTGACATAGTAATATATTGTATCAAATACATACAACATGTATAGATAATTCGAACACCCGTAACACTGAATACTACAGTTGTAAATGTGCTTTGAGTTTCAGTTGTGTCAAAACTATCCAGTTATAATTGCCATTTAGCAATTCATATGGATACAAATTTGATAAATAATATATTATTATTAAAGTTACTAAATCTAATTAGTTCTCATTAGTTCATTATTAGTTCAGTAGTCATGGGTATTGTAACCTTATTACTACTAATAATTAGTTAGATGCATTATTTTGGTTACATAATATAGATAGATGTTGATATGATATTGGTATATATTGAGGCCAGTCGTGGCGCAGTGACACAAGCGTGTGACTGTAAACGACTGGTTGTGGGTTCGTTTCCCACTCGAGGAGTGGAAATATTTAATATTTCCATTTCCTTTGCTCTAGTATCAGAGGCAAAGCGCGGCGTTAAGTTCCGCCACTTAACACGCAATGCCTCTGAATTCAGCGGAAAGTGGGGAACTTAACACTAGGTTCCCTCGTCCTACCCTGCCGTGTGCGGGATACAGCGTGAAGCTAAAAAAAATGTATTACAGTCTAAAATTTATATCTAAAAATATAATCAAGTAGAAATAATTCATGTACTACAACAGATTTGAAATTCATTTTAGTTCATTCAAAAACGAAAATTCATTGTAAAATGGTCACAAAATTTTTGCTCTGAATGTACAACGAATGCTAGTTGCTATAAATAACTAAATAATTGAACTGCATTCGCCAATGCTTCTCTCATAGGACTTAACGTCGGATTTCTGAAATAGAAACAGTAATACTCATGTACAAAGTTTAGTCATATGTTTTTTCAGAATAACACTATACCGGAAGTTTAAAAATTATTACTACATTTTGTACATTCTACTTCTCTTGTTAAATTATATTTTTTTTTAGAATATAAAAAAATATTTAATAGAAAAGCCGTCGTAGTGTAGTGGAGCTGCGTATGATCGTATGGTTATAGGTTGTAGGTTTCAATTCCGACTTGGGGCAATTTTCATTCCTTCACTCTGGTGCTAAAGACAAAACACAGCGTTGAGCTTTACCACTCAACCTGTCATGTCTCGTCTTCGGGTGGGAGAAGGAGGACGGAGTGTCTTGACACTAGGTCTTCTCTGACTACCCCGCTATGCGTGTAGCTGAATACAAAAAAAACATATGTATGTGATATCAAGCTTAACTCTGCACTTTAGTTTAGTTCCCAGAACGGAGGAATGAAAATAATTTATAACTATACCCCCAAGTGACAATCGAACCCACAACTACTGAATTTATGATCACACGTTCTTTAACTGTGCTACGACGGCCTCACCTTTAAGATTTCGAAATAATACTCTTAGTTTTTGGTTTATTTATAAATAAATCTCTTATAGTAAGTATGGTTTTAAAGGTCAAATACTGACTTCAAGTTAAATTTTAAACTTTTCAAAGTTTGAAGCTGTTGCGCTATTTTTATCTCTTATTTTATCTAATAAAAAATAAGGCAGTTTCTCACTTAGCACACTGAAATAACTTTAGTAAGAAATTCTTAACTTCAAATACTTGAGCTACTGAGCTTTTTATGCACTTGTTTTAAATATCGCTGATTAAAAAAGCTCTACTGCAAATAAAAGACTATAGAAGAAGAAGTGTTAAACTTACAAGTTTTGATTGCTTAATATCATAAGATATTGTTTCATCCGTACTTATATTATAAATGCGAAAGTCTGTGTGTTTGTCTGTCACGTTTTCACGGCTAATCTACTGGTCCGATTTGGATGAAATTTTGAATGAAATGAAAGTAGTAAAAGTGACTGGGTCTAACATACGCTACTTATTTTTTAAAAAAAACAACCTCTAAAGGGTTGAAATAGGGGATGAAAGTTTATATGAAAAATCTAACCGCTTGACCAATTGTAATGAATTTTGGCATAAATATAGTTGATAATCTAAGCTTAAACATAGGCTACTTTATTTTCTAAAACAGCGCCCACGAGGGTTTCACTATAACGAAAGCCGCGAGCGGGCCGCTAGTCAAGAATCGATCTTGAGGCCCGTCGTGGCGTAGGGGCACAAAATGTTGCTCTAATACGACTAGTTGTAGGTTCAAATACCACTCGAGGAATTTAAATATATAATATATCAATTTCTTCGCTCTGGTGTCTTGGCAAGGCACGGCGTTAAGTTCCGTCACTCAACACGTAAAGCCTCCAGAATTCGGCAAAAAGTGGGAAATGGAGTGTTGTCCCTTCCCGTCCTTAGTGGGGGTAATGGAGGTTTGCCTGCTGTGAGTGAGATACAGCGTGAAGCTAAAAACAATCAAATGATCTATTCTTTGAAACATTAGACTGGAACATATAACTTTTTTTTTTCAGGTTCATGCTTTTTTCATGCAGGTCAAAGAGAATCTAGTGACACTTTATTATCCACTTTTTTCCCGAGATCGAGATATTACGCGTTAAGCGTTACGCGGCGGAACTCAACGACACACTTTCTCTTCAGTACCACAGCGGAGAAGTCAACACGGTATACTCATTTCCCCGAGAGGGAATCGATCCCACAACTGTCGCTTTTAAAGACAAACACTGTTACGCTTCGCTACGACGGCTTCATACTTTCGACATCGGGGCAATCCTATTTAAATAAAATGATTATACAAGTGAACAGATTTAAAAAAAAATAGATGCATGAAAGAATGTAATATATTATATAAGCCAAACATTATAAAAAAAAAAACTAAGAATATTGTGTACATTCCCTAGTATTACTATTAATATTATAGAAATTTTCTAAAAAATATTTTCTAGTTATATCGATTACTTATTTTAATAAAATCAAGTGGAAATTTAGAAAAAGCAGTGAAGTGACTCACCACTAGGTTTTTTTGTACTTCCCTTTGAGATTTAGGTATCACAATAAGATTTTTTTTAATAGATTCATAAAATATACATACATATATTGCCATCTGAAATGTAAGGGCTTAGAAAATGTTTCTATTTAAGTAGCATAGACATCTTGTCAAAGGTAATTACAACGCTTCGTGTCCTTCCGCCTTTTATGCTTCACATTTGTTATTTTCTTTTTGTATATATATTTCTTTTTGTTCTAACTTATTATGTGATTTGTGGTTAATAAAGAATTGTAAATAAATAAATAAAATACATATAGCAATAAACAATGTGACACTTTTTTTTACAAACGTCAGTCCTGTCAAAAGTCAAATTGAATTATAGTACCCGGCAATAAATAATGCACATCTTTGCTTAGAATGAAACAATCAGTCAGTTTCGACTTCGTAGAGCGTCGTCTCTGTCGCTAAAATAAAACGGTCCGGTATCTATTAAAAGCTGTTAAAGCGATAATAATAGTAGTCAAGTTCAATGAAGCTGATTCCTTTTCTTTAATAATTAAATTTCACGCTTGAAAATGAAAATACTCTATATATATTTGAACCTGAAACCGACCATACTCTACCGTATCTATACAAAGACTGACGAACCAGTAGGAAGCGTCACATATCAACTGAGTGACCAAGACAGCGCTTTACGAAACCGAAACGGACCGACTGTTTCATTCTAAGCATCGATGTGCATTATTTGTTGCCGGGTATTATAACTTTGTTTTTGAGACTTTGACTCTTATATTTTTATTTTTAAATCGCATCGCGAAATAGGAATAATGGGATAGTAGTCACACAATATCGAGATAAAAAAAGAAAAAAAACAATTTTATTACAGGAATTTCATATCATATTTTTAACTTCAAAAAAAAAACAGCCATCCATTTCACAAAACGTACGCATGACAAATATTTCATTTTAATTTACAAAAAAATAAAAATAGTTTGTTTGTGTGTAATTCTGAAACTGTCGTTTCGAGATGGAATGCTAACATCGGAACATTGTTTCGTTAGAATACGGCTGAAACGTACTGGAACATGGTATTGACTGTATGACAATACTTGTATATTGGAGTAGCTCGGACATTCAATTTAGCGCTGCTGCAATTTCGACAAGACTATCATAAACTATCATATTTAGTAGTCGTGTTTTTATTTATGTTTTTTCTCGTAGTAGGTTAGCTAAGTGAGAAAGAATCTACATAGTGTCAGACACACTGTCCCTCACTTTAAGCTAGAAATTGAGCCATTGGGTGTTTAATATAGGAACTTAATGATGTGCCGTTTCTTAACAGAGTGGAGAAATATAAATAACCTGAGTGAACTACATAATCCTTATATTATATTGCAACCCTCGTGGGTGAATTTTCGACAAATAAAGTAGCCTATGTTTAATCTTGGATTATCCACTATATCTATGCCCAAAATTCATTACAATCTGTCCAAGTGGTTTAGATTTTTTATACATATAAGCTTTCATTTCCTATTTTACCCCTTTAGAGGTGGATATTTGATAAAATAAGTAGCCTATGTTTGACCCTGGGTTTCTTACTACTTTCATTATAAATTTCATCCAAATCGGACCGGTAGATTAGCCGTGAAAGCGTGACAGACAGACAGACACATTTTTGCATTTACAATATAAGTATGGATAAAATATAATCATCATTCCATCATCGACACGATGCTGCACTGCACTACGATGGCCTCTAAACTTATATTGTTAATAGATATGACTGACAAAAGGTGATATTTCACCTATAAACTGAAAGTGCTATCAAAATTTTATGGTTTTGTGAACCAATAAAATACCATACTTGTTGGATAAGTTTTCAATAAAATCATCATAAATTTAGCTATATAACTTACCTGATATCGCCTCCATGAAATATTTAAAACGCGTCAACGTGTCACGCGATATGCATATATCTGTTTTACTAAAAAAATGGCCCAATGTCATATATTTTTTAACAATATAACGCTTAACGATTTTCCCCCCTAGGTTAGGCAGAGAGAACTTAGTGTCAAGACACTCTTTATTGCCTCAATTTCCGTTGCCTCAAGTTACATTATTACAGAGTGACTATAGGTTATTTATATATGAAGTTTGTTTTTATATGTTCATTATATTATTGATTTCATTTCTTATATACTTAATCATATACACATATATAATAAGTAGTTCGGATTAAGAGTTTAGGTTTTTTTAGCTTCACATTGTATCTTGCACACAGCAGGGTTAAAAGAGGGAACCTAGTGTTAATACACTCCGCTCCCCATTTTGCCGCCGAATTTGATGGCATTGTGTGTTAAGTGGCGAAACTTAACGCCGCGCTTTGACTTGATACCAGAGAGTAGAAAATGGATATAATAAACAATTTCACTCCTCGAGTGGCAATCGAACACACAACCAGTCGTTTACAGTCAGTAATTTGTTAATATTCTTTCATATTTTGTTTTATATTTACATGTATATACTCGTACTCGTACACGCTTTGCATTATTTTATTCATTGAATTAATCGTTTGGTCAATTTTTACAGTTTAAACAGTCGCCGAAACAATGACCACAGTCGTGGACGTGCAAAGTTGAAATTTAGTATACAACTTTTTACGAAATATAAGGACGACCGACCCCTTAATAAAATAGAACAACAAAAAGTTTACAATATTTTACTATTTATTTTTTGCGCTTGAAAGGATATAAAGTGTGGATGACAACTAGTGTTCCCACATATTTTTATAGATAAAAATATATATCAGGACTTCTTAAACTTTTGTCATTCACGACCCCCTCATTTATTATTGCGAGTTTCTTGACGACCCCATGCAAAAAATAAATTAATACTTTTTGATGATTTATTTATTAGGTAACAATATACATATACATATGAAAATATATAGTTTTAGAATTCCAGAAAACTCTAGTGATGTTATAAAATAGTATATATAAATATTTGACATTAAAATCTATCGACCCCAATTTTGCTACGCGACCCCATTCGAGGTTACCCATAGTTTAAGTAGCCCTGATCTATATATCTCATAGTAATCTACACCTTCCTTGGTACCTTGTAACGGTCGAGATCGTCAAATATTTAAATAATACACACATTTAGATGAAGTTTAGTAATGCACTACTTAACTAAAATAGAAGCATTAGATATGCTAGGAGCACTAAGACGGGCCTGAGGATGAGATTATTTTGAGTGTGATTAAATATTCAACGTTATTATGTTTACTGTTCATTAAATAAATGAAACCTGAAGCAGCCTTAAGTTTCAAATTATTTACTATGTTAAAGATAAATATTAAAATAAATTATTTTAAAAAGTATATAGACTTAAGTAGATGATGTTGGTGGTGTAGTCTGATTTGAGATAGTTTAGAGTTGATCGTAGGGCTTATATTTTTATTTAATTTACTAAATAGGTATCTGTTTACTATATTTTACATTAATTATAATTTCGGGCCAGTCGTGGCAGAGTGGCACAAGCGTGTGACTGCAAACGACTGGTTCTGGGTTCGATTCCCACTCAAGGAGTGAAATTATATTTCCATTTTTCTTCGCTCTGGTGTCGAGGTAAAGCGCGGCGTTAAGTTCCGCCACTTAACACGCAAGCCTCCGAATTCGGCGGAAAGTGGGGAACGGAGTGTCTTAACACTAGGTTCCCTCTGCCTACCCTGCTGTGTGCGGGATATAGCGTGAAGCGAAAAAATAATAATAATAATAATAAGTCATAAATGGTCTATTATCTAGTTTTATCTCGCTTATTAAGTGAGTAGGGGGAAGCTGATGGTATTTTTTTCTCTCTTTCTGTCAGAATTTGAGATTTTGGGCATTGCATATTGATACTTAAGGCTGAGCTTTGTTTTATCATAGCAGGGAAATAAAAATAATTTAAAATATAATCCCGTGTTTGAATCGAATTTACAATTACCGCGGTTGATTCAAATGCTGTCTCACTACGCGATGACGTCATCAATGAGTAGACTAAAGTAGTTGTTAGTAATATTTACGAGCAAGTTGTGTAAGGTTCGATAATTTAATTTAATAACTTGATTGTACGCTTAAAATTTATAGAATACTTTATAGTATACAAACCTATCTGTACATATGAAAAAATTAATTATATACATTGTTATTTTTTTGTCCGGTTATCTGTTCGTCTGTCCATTTGTACGTGTTAATCTCAGAAACGGCTTTACTGTTTTAAATTGTTTTAATATTTGTATTTCGGTGAAATTCCCTTAATATTATGTGATTATTAATTTCAATTGGTTCATATTTGGTTCAAAAAAGATAAAATAATTTAAAGTTTGTTCGTCAAAATTACTATAAAAAAACTGTTGTGTTAAATTGGCTGAAACTTCAATGTACGTAGGTGAAGCCGCGAATGGGTAGCTAGTCTGAAAGTGTAAAACCAAAAACATACAACAAAGGGTTGAAAAAATTAAAACATATCAGAATTTATAATATTACGAAAGCGAAAGCTTTTTAATAGCCAATTTATTCAGGTTACCCATTTACTAAGAAAATACAGAGCAAGTAAACCTTCATTGTAGCTCCCCAGGGTAACTGAGCTTGGGTCTATTTGATAAAACGAAGAATTGAGTGTTAATGATAATTTCTAATTAAATTTTAGTTTCGCTTGGATAATTCTAAGAGGGGACATAGATTTTTAGCTTAGTTTAAAATTAACTTGATAATGAAATGGGGATAACTTCCTGTTAAAATAGAATTGTAAATTTTGATATATTTTGTACATAACTAATACAAAGTTTATCATCGATTTTTATTATTTTTTTTTAGCTTCACGCTGTATCCCGCACACAGCAGAGTAGGCAGAGGAAACCTAGTGTTAAGACACTCCGTTCCCCACTTTCCGCCGAATTCGGAGGCTTGCGTGTTAAGTGGTGGAACTTAACGCCGCGCTTTACCTCAACACCAGAGCAAAGAAAATGGAAATATAATTTCCACTCCTCGAGTGGGAATCGAACCCACAACCAGTCGTTTACAGTCATACGCTTGTGCCACTGGGCCACGACTGGCCACAATTAATTTTTATATGTGATCTAATGCTTGTAGTATGATAACAAGAACAGAATAATCTTTCACATGATAGCTTAATTACATTTGATCTGTGTTAAGCAATAACAACGCCTTTAGATTGGTTTATTATGAAAGTTTGCACATTGTTTGTAGTAAAATACTACTCAAAACAAAAATATTAAAAATAAAACTTAAATTGCACGATTTGGCATGATTTTTAAAAATGCTTACTCTAGTTACTACTTGCTCACTATTCAGTTGTATAGCTGAATAAAACAATATTTCTTCGAAAATATGAACCGACAAACATCGATTTCATTCCGGCACGTTTCTCACTCCCACAATTAGTACACTTTTTGTGATGTTCACAAAAGCACTGGCCGTACTATTAGTATAGTGGCCGAATTCATACAATTTCGTAGTAGCTTAAATGCAACTCTACCAGTTGAATACAAATGCGGCGAATATTAAATACCAACGATTTTATCTGAAAGCCTGTGAATTATTTTAAGCTCGCGTGAGAGTTGTTGCCGGCAATTTGATCTTTTTACATTTTTTGGACACATTTATCATATTTGCATTGAATTGATTTTGTTTTAATATTATTATTTTTGATTCCAATAATTTATTTAATGCTTTTGTTACATTTACATAAAATATCATCTAACGCATGGAAAGCTCGAATTATTTCCATTATATGCCCTTACCAGTATGTACATTATACTATACATGTTCCATAAAAAATATAGATTGATCAAACCTTATAACCAAAACCACTGAAATAGAATAACAAACACGATATAATATACATAATATCATTTAAATACATTTTTGTTTATATATAGTTATCGCATTCATAATAGCGAGACCATCTCATGACAGTGGGATAAAATGGGCATCCTGCCTTTCCTGTTATACAGGAAGAAGCGTGAAGCCGCAAATGATATATACTTAAAATAATTGTGAATCTCATAGTGTCGAAATGTTTTTATTTCCCGAAATCTACAGTTTATCCCTTTCACCCGCATAGCATAGTAGTTAGAGAGAGCCTAGTGTCCAGACACTTCGTTCTCCAGTTTCCGTCCGAAATTGAGACATTGCACGTTGAGTGGCGGAACTCAACGTCGCACTTTGTCATAAGTAGGAATAAGCATGTAAATAAAATGATTTCCTCTAATGGGAATTGAAACCACAACCACTGTGTTTACAGTCATATGCTGTCACCCTGCACCATGACGGCCTCAATAAATGTATTTATAAGCATTTTAATTTTAAGAATTTATTTTCAGCTTGTATTTTAGTTAATACACTATTAAATAAGCATATCAATATTTTCGCCGTCTTCTTGCGTTCCATTTGTTTGAAAATTTGATCATTTATTCGGATTTGATGACTATATAATATTTATTAGGATGACGATTATAACGAATGAGTACTTTGAAATATTTTTTATTTATTTTAAAAAAATATTTCAATATTATTGTAGTAGTTTTCATTTATTTCAGAATTTGTTCTTAAATTATATATTAGGTACATCTAATTAGAAAAGTTTAATATTTTTAAAATGAGTTAAAAATCTACTAATAATTATTACATATTATTATTTTAGCAGAAAAGTCTTAATAACTTGATTTAACGAGTTTCCATAACAAGTCAATAGTATAAAATTACATTAGCTAAAAACTTCTTTATAAAATTTATTAGCCTACTTTCATTATACCTATAGAAATAATTAAAGTATATTTGAATTTCATAGTAATTCCGGAGAGAGCAATTTAAAATTTAATTAATTTTGAAGGAGGTATATTTGCTCCAAACAATGAATAAAAAATGAACGGCAACCCGATATCTCGGCAACGTTTTTCAATATACAATCTTAAGGCTGATTTATGAGAAAAATAACTGTTAACGTTTGTCTTTCCGTTTGGTGAACAAATAAAAAATCTTTTTAAATAAATTATTAAGAAATATGATTGTATTAATTTAAAAACTCTATTGTGGCTCAACAGCAGCGCTGTGATCGTGTCTTTAAAGTTTACGCGAGAGATTTTTTTTTTTTTAGTTTCACGCTGTATCCCGCACACAGCAGGGTAGGCAGAGGGAACCTAGATGTTAAGACACTCCGTTCTCCACTCCGCGAGAGAATTTATATGAAATAATAATATTTTATATTTATATACAGTCGTGGCGCAGAGGCACACAGTGTGACTGTAAAGCGACTGGTTGTGGGTTTTATTTCCATTTTCTTCGTTCTGGTGTTGAGGCAAAGCGCGGCGTTAAGTTCCGCCTCTTAACACGCAATGCCTCCGAATTCGGCGGAAAGTGGGGAACGGAGTGTCTTAAGACTAGGTTCCCTCTGCCTACCCTGCTGTGTGCGGGATACAGCGTGAGGCTAAATAAGATATTTATACAGAGGCCTTCGTGGTTCTGGTGTAGTGGGATGACGTCTGACTGTAAACGCGATGGTTTTGACTTCGATACTCCTACTCAGGGAAATGATTATACATTCATTTTGCCGCTATGGTACCAAGAACTATGGCAATGTCCAGATATTGGACAGTGGACGACTATCCTGCGGATTTGCGGAAAAAAGCATGAAGTTTTTCTTTTCTTTTTTATTTTTATATTGATTTTTATTTTTATTTCGCAAGCTGAAGACTGCAGTTATGGCACTCAATACCTCGGAAAATTACTTAGAATAGACAGACGAAATTCGTTAACATAAAAAAATAAGAATATTCTAATACGTGTACATATGATCTTACGCACAAGACTGCGATTTTCATAGTAGGCGGCTATATTTTTCTTCACAAAATTAAAGAAAAAAAATTAAGCTTACATTCCCAAATCAGAGTAGGTATATTCAAAATGTTTCATTTGCTGTGGCCAGATGCCACCAGGAGAAATATTATCTGCAATTTGAGATGCTCGCTTTTTCTTTTCACTTAGTAATACTTCTACAGAAGTAATTTAGTCATATCTATGCCGATGAGACGATTGTGCAATTTGTTTGAATGTAATTTGTTCTTCGTGTTTTTTATATAAAAAGTTCAAAAAAAGCTTATTTCGTTTCCGCCTATATTTATAAGCTTTTAGAAATGCACAGAGATACATCAGTTTGAAAGTGTATTTTAGTATTCAACGCATGTATAGCGTTTGATATAACATGTTACTTATTCATGGTACAAATATGGACATATCAAATAGTTTGTGAATATTTTCACACAAACTAAATATTATATAGTGAAAGCTTTCTCAGTAGTTCTCTTTTTCTGCATATCATGATTTGATATGTCAAGTCACTTCGTTATCCACTTTCGCCGGATATCAAGACATTGCGGGTTAGTGGCGGAACTCAATGCCGCGCTTTGTCTCTATACCAGAGCGAAGAAAATGGAAATATCAAAAATATTTTTTTAATTTTATAAAAAAATTGAAAAAAATACTAAATATATGAATATCATTAAAAACATCTTACTAATGAAGGTAAGAAAGCTTCTGACGGTCACGACACAAGCAACAAAAGTTCAAAGTATTCGTGTGACACTATATTCATTTTCGTTTACAGAATTCACAAACGCGCGCCTCAA
This sequence comes from Dryas iulia moderata, assembly GCA_019049465.1. NCBI lineage: Eukaryota > Metazoa > Arthropoda > Insecta > Lepidoptera > Nymphalidae > Dryas > Dryas iulia. The sequence continues at coordinate 10,736,010 of CM032422.1, read as the reverse complement.
GCCCGTCTGTTTTTCCGGTCCTATTTTTTCGGTTCGGTTTCGTTTTGAGAATGTAGCCTGTTAAAAAATGCCATTGGCAAAAGCGAATTCTGTACCCTTAGGTAATATGGAAATTGTCTAACATACGCGTAAGTTGAACTCAAAAAGCATTAATTATGTACAATAATGTAATTGGATTATTCTAAATGTACTTTATTTTTGCTAATTTATATTGTATAGTCAACATTATGGGAAGAAGAAGAACTTAGATGGTTGAGAACTGAGTATATCATTAAGACAATTAGTATTATGATTATTTTATATCATAAATGAATTAAAAAGTCTTGTATATCGTACATTAATGTAAAGTTTTTATTTAATTATATTGAAATATGACGAAAAATATACGTCAATTTAATATAATTCGTGTGGAATACAGAATGGAGTGTGTACACTAAAATTTATTAAGGATTTACTGAAGATCAACTACACACAGTAATTCCGCCCAAACATTAGAGCTTAAAGCTCAAAAACCCGTAGCAAAATAAATTTAAAATTCTACAAAATAAATATTTTCTTAGAAAATAAATTTAAAATGACGATTGTCAAACGCAAAGCTAATCAAGGAATCAATTTGTCCGTCAATATGAGCTACTTTACCTGTAACAGGTAGGGGAGGCAGGGCGGGCGGGCAGTGCAACCGCTGCCTCCGCGCGAATCGGACGCGCGTGTTCTGTGCCCATTCTGATACTGTGTTGTTCTATGCCGTTTAGTTTTTTATTTATTTCGTGTTAAAAAAGGATTTTTAAGGTATGTTTTTCTTATTTATTATTATTTTAGAAAAAAATAAATTCTTGATTTTTTTTGTTAAATAAAAAATGTAATAAGTCGTATATTAATAATGTTACACTATTAACTATATTAAACGTTAAAAAATGTAAAACTAAAATTATTTTAAATTTAATATATTGAATGTTAACAAAATAATTACCGCCAGCGGCTCGAGCTCACGTAGATTTTACTTGTTGCATTTCATGATCGCTTCATTTGTGTAAAGTAAATCTTTCGTATTTAAATCAAATATTACATAGTATTATTATTTAAGCAATAATCGTAATTCTTACGATAATATAAGGTTTTTGTAAAAATACCATTTTATAGTCAAAATGTTCAGAAATAAAATAAATATATAATGATATTCTTAAAATTATAAGCAACAAATTTTATATAAATTAACATTTTTTATATTTATTTTCTAGTAATTACTGTATTTAAATCCCAAAAAAATCATAGATTCTTTTCAAGAATAACAGTTTCATTTAAACTAATAATAAATTCGATTTATTTAAAAACGGTTAAACTGAATTTGCATTTAAAAGGTAGACGAAACATCCTTTTATAAACAACGAATATTTATTCAGCCTCTCACTCATGTGTCTAAAACATTTTTTTGTTCCAAACTACATTGTTTGTAGTAAAATATTTGCTTTTTACTCAACTTTGCTTTTGCAATATAAATTATTTAGTTTATTCTAGATATTTTATTTATTTTAGCTTCACGCTGTATCCCGCACACAGCAGGGTAGGCAGAGGGAACCTAGTGTTAAGACACTCCGTTACCCAGTTTCCGTCGAATTCGGAGGCATTGCGTGTTAACTCGACTCGCGCTTTGACTCGGGTGGAGTTGTTGGTGGTGGTTCCACTCCTCGAGTGGGAATCGAACCCACAACCAGTTGTTTTACAGTAACACTTTGTCGCTCTGCGTCACGACTAGCCCCGAGCTTCTTCTTCCGTGTGACCGCAAACGACTGGTTGTGGGTTCGATTCCCACTCGCGGAGTGGAAATATTTAATATTTCCATTTTCTTCGCTCTGGTGTCGAGGTAAAGCGCGGCGTTAAGTTCCGCCACTTAACACGCAATGCCTCCGAATTCGGCGGAAAGTGGGGGAACGGAGTGCCTTAGCACTAGGTTCCCTCTGCCTACCCTGCTGTGTGCGGGATACAGCATAAAAAAAAAATAATAATTTGGTATTTTGTATCATTTTGAGAATAATAGTATTTCTTTTTTCAGAATAGAATACGGTTTTTGGCATTATTATATATTTTTTGTGTATTTACTTATTTTATTTCAATTTCTGTGTAAGTCACAATAAATAGGCAGTCTAAACACTGGTTGAATTAAATGCCAACAATCAATCTAATATTTAATTTGCAAACAATACTAAAGCAATAATAATAATTTTATGTGATATGGCTTTGTTATAAGCGGCTTTAATATTTCATATAAAAAGGATAGAAATATAAAAAAATACAGTAAATAAATAAATAATAAGCACTCATTTATTATCATAAAAATATAATATACGAGGATTATTCATGCTATAAGCTCAAAATTATGGCAAGAGGCGTAATTCAGCTAACGATGCTTGAGGCTAACATCTCAATCATCACAGTCTCTCGGTTGCACCTCAACAATTTCACGATTTTTTAACATAACAGGGAAAATGTAGTTTCAAGATACTCAATTCTCCACTTATCCTTAACAATTTAAAATATTTAAATTTATTAAAAACATATGAATTTACACAAAGAATACAAATTATAATTTGTCAAATTTAGAAGGATTAGCATACTACAGCAATAATGTAGATTATATATCAGAAACCAAAAGTTAAAGCCGAGACAGTACAAGTTGGACAAAGGGCTGTAGAGAATTTCTAATCCGGGTTTGGCTCCAACCCAAAACTAACTTAAGATTAGATATGGTCATGGTGGTCTGAATCCTATTTTACGTTTTATTTCTTTATATATAAGTATAAATGTATGTAATGCCATAAAATGGAATTAGAAAATTATTATTATTCATAATCTTATATAAATTCTGTTTAATTTTATGTGCAATAATTTCAATTTAGGGCAATTTCTGGTGAAAAATAGAGAGAACAGAATGTCTCGACGCTTGCCCACCTAGGGAAAAAGGGTAACGCAGTTCATATAAATCCCAATTTTTCCCTCTCAATTGGCCAGCCATCAATAACTGGTTGTGGGTTCGATTCCAACTCGAGAAGTGGAAATATGTAATATTTCCATTTTCTTCGCTCTGGTGTCGAGGTAAAGCGTGGCGTTAAGTTCCGCCACTTAACACGCAATGCCTCCGAATTCGGCGGAACGGAGTGCTTTAACACTAGGTTCCCTGTACCTACTTTGCTGTGTGTGGGATACAGTGTGTAGCCAAAAAAAAATCAAAAATCGCAATTTGTCCTGATTTTTGATTTATTTTGTAAATACTTTAAAAAAAAATTAAGAGTAATTTAATTTATTTAAAGCTTTACAAAAAACGTTGCGTTGAATTCCGCTAATCAACGGGCAATGTCTCGGATTCGGGCGGAAAAAGGAGAACGGAGTGTCTCAACACTAAACTCTTTCCGCCTAGTCTGATATACGAAAAAAGCGTGTAGCCGAAGAAATCAAAATATTTCATCATATATTTTTTGTTTATCTACTATTGCGGTCCAAAGCTAAATGCCAATTACTACTGTATTAAGCTTTCAGCTGGGTCTCTTGTTAAAGTTTTTGTTTTTTATTTTTCTTCCTTTTCAACAAACTTATAAAACAGACGAAGAAAGGGTTAAACATAAGTAAAACATATTTTGTATACATATTTGCAATATGTATGAGTACATATTTTCCAGAAGTTTTAATATTGAAAGACCTGCTCGTAGAATAAATTTCAACTACGAATATGAATGTAATTGGGTTACCCTGTTCTAAATATATAAAATGTAGTATTGCGCTTTTAAATATGGTATTATCGAAGCACATAAAGAATAACTTGAATTGAATATTATTGTAATGGATGCTGGTTTTATAGAAAGAAATAAAAAATGTCGTGGTAGTATTTCATTTTTAATACTTTTTGTCCAATACACTTTTTGTAAATTAAAATATTTATCTATTGTATTGTTCTAAATTTAATTTCTATAAGAAATTCTTAAACGAATATTTGCTTTTGTTTTCGACATTATACAAAGAAAGAGGGCAATCGTTTTATGTCTGTTATTTCAAAGCATAAGAATCGATATAAAAATGTAGCTTATTTATTTCTTATAATTTTCATTATATCAAAGAGGTCATCGTGGCGCGTCAAGTGACTCTATAAGCGAAGGTTATGGGTTCGATTCGAGTAGCACATATATACAAATATGCACGTATAAATTTACTCGATATTAGATTAAAAAATATTTCACACTTTGACAAATAATTTCATTACCCGTTACTGTTAAAGTAAAATCAAAAATAGCACCACTTTTTGCGTGAAGATTCATTTCATTACACACGATGTACAGCAATTCTATGAAAAAAATATTTTTATAAGCAACGAAATATGGATAGAAAATGTATCAAAACCTGAACGTTGCCTTTTTTGTGAAAGAAAGACATTTGACGTTCTTATGTTTTTCATTTTTGCTTTTTCATTGTAAAAAAAGCCTATTTTTCTTATTTCTCTTTTTTTAGCATGATGCTGTCTCCCACAAACAGCAGGGAAGGCAGAGGGAACCTAATGTTCAGACACTCCGTTCCACACTTTCCGCCGAATTCGGAGGCATCGCTGTTATGTGGCGGAACTTAACGCCGCGCTTTACCTCGACACCAGAGCGAAGAAAATGGAAATATTAAAAATTTCCACACCTGGAGTGGAAATCGAACCCACAACCAGTTGTTTTACAGTCACACTTTTTTTATATTTTTTATTATTTAAATATGAGGTCATCATGGCGCTATGTGACTGTACGCGACGGTTATGGGTTTGATTTCGATTCGAGGGAGTGACTAAATTTAAAATAAACTAGTGACAAGACACTCGATACTTGGTAACTAGGATTCGGGTGAAGAGTGGAGTGTCTTAACTCTTTGTTTAACGTGTTATACGGTGCATAGCATGCAGCTGAAAAAATATAGTAATACAAAACTAGCCTACGTTCCATTCCGTTATTTAGTTATGGTGTTTCGAACGTGCAAGTATAACACATCACTTCGCCAATGGCACGTTGTATAAAAAATACACGACGGAGATTGATTGGCAAAAAAGATAGATTTTTTTAAAAAAAATTAAAGACAGGCAAATCATAACATTTACGAAATATCCATATTATTTCAAAATTCTCTCAAAAATTTCATATATACTTTACTCCTAAAATTACTTTAACACGAAAACACAACAAAACTATAATAAACCAGATCAATACACTATAGCACTCACGTTATGCTCGTAGTGTACACATACGAGTATACGGTAAAACATCCAAAATATAACTTCACCGTAATAACGGTAGACCTAAAGTGAAAATCAATTTCCACTATTAATATAATAATGTGTTCGTAGCAGCCCATCCAATATGCCCCGAGGCATCGTTGTCACGTACGCTTATTCAAAATATAATTACGTATGGAGTACGTAATTATATACTATTAGACTAAAGTGTTAATCCATCTGCTAATTGTTATTGTGGAGATTAAAGTAGTTTCTATATATACAATGTAACTTGATCTATACATACTATGTAACCGTCAGCCTGACAGTCAGTCAACTGACAGTAGTCAGCAATCTGAATGTAATATGGACGACATATGAGAAATATTACTATCGGGGGCAATTTTATTTTATTTATTTGTTCGTGCGTCTGTTGGTATGTGCGTTTGTGCAGAAACGGCCCGGCGGATTTAATTGCAGTTTTAACTACTTCACGCTGTATCCCGCACACAGCAGGGTAGGCAGAGGGAACCTAGTGTTAAGACACTCCATTCCCCACTTTCCGCCAAATTCGGAGGCTTTGCGTGTTAAGTGGCGGAACTTAACTACTGTATTTTGGAAAGTGTGCTATCCTAGTATAATATTATCTAACATTTAGTGTTCATTTTATTGCAATCATAAATAAAAAGTTACAATAATTTGAACTATAAATTTATATTTACGCAGGCAAAGCCGCAAGTGATTTGCTAGTCTATATATACAGTCGAATTTAGCATGTACATATGTTTCTTGGGAAAAAGTGGCAAACACTAAGAAAGGGATTTCGATATTCCTTCGTGAAAAAGAAAAAAATTTTGCTTAAATTTTATGGTAAGCGTTATAAAGTCCATGCAAACAAATTTCTAGCGACAATATTTTTTATACAGAAACATATTATAATCATTTGTTACTACAGTGCATTGTAAATAGTTCAAAAATACTGATGGTAAACTAAGACTTAAGACTTGAATTTCTCACCACTTTTCCTCACCAACACTTGTGAGATGGTGAGACATGACTCTGAGATCATAACAACTAGTAGCTGTCTGCAACTTCGTTTCCGTAGACTTGATGACTCTTCCTACCAAAATATCTTTCACATTCGACAGCTTTTGTTAAAGTGCAATTTCCTAATATCTTATAGCTTATCTTTTATGGTTCCACTCCATAAAGTCAATTATTTTTTTTTAATATTTTATGTACAGATTATACATGTGTTATTTTTTATTGCAGCGTCACGCTTTTCACCGCATAGCGAAGTAGTCAGAGAGGATCTAGTGTCATGACACTACGTCCTTCACTTTCCGCCCGAAATTGAGATATTGCGTGTTGATTGGCGGAACTGAACGCCGAGTTTTATATTTGGAACCTGAGCGGAAAAATAAAAATTTCTCGGAGGAATGATTATTAAAATTGAAAATTTAAAATAATCATTCCTCCGAGTGGGAATCGAACCCACAACAATCGCTTTACAGTTAATTACTGTTCCACTCTGCCACGATGACCTCAGCCTTTATTTTGTTAAAACATTTAGATATATATCCCTCATGTTCGTAAAATATTTGTCCTGGAAATATAATTCCTACAGTAAGTGATATCTTTAGAATATATGTATACTAGCGGCCCGCTCGCGGCTTTGCCGCGTTGACTATTTCGTTATATTGCAACCCTCGAAGGCGCATTTTTTAAAAATAAAGTAGCCTATGTTTAATCTTAGACTATCAACTATATTTATGCCAAAATTCATTACAATTGGTCAAGCGGTTTAGATTTTTCATATAAACTTTCATCCCCTATTTCAACCCTTTAGAGGATGATTTTTGAAAAAATAAGTAGCCTATGTTAGATCCAGTTAATTTTACTACCTTTATTCTAAATTTCATCTAAATCGAACCTGTAGATTAGCCGTGAAAGCGTGACAGACAAACACACAGACATTCCCATTTATAATATGTATATGTATTGCTTGTAAATATATTTAAGTATATTTAAAATCTATACATATACTAGGAAAACTAACAAATTGTATCTAAATTGAGAAGATATACTATTTATTACTACAAAATCGTTAATCAATAATAATACGGACGTAATTCTGCGTATAACAGGATAATGCATTTGTTATTAATGAATTCAAAAGCCAAGAATTTACTTATGCTTCGATTAGATATAGGTTTATCTATTGGAGAGCTATTTATTGGCAGACGAGGTTAATTTGGCTTGCGTACCAGATCAGGACAAAGCGTTGTAACAAACCTTGAGTTTCAATAAATGTTTATTAAATTCAAATTTTAGTGTAAGAAGTAATGGAATATTATTTTGTGAATCGCAACTGAAATCTTATTTATAATGCCAGTCGTGGCCCAGTGGCACAAGCGTGTGACTGTAAACGACTGGTTGTGGGTTCGATTCCCACTCAAGGAGCGGAAATTATATTTCCACTTTCTTCGCTCTGGTGTCGAGGTAAAGCGCGGCGTTAAGTTTCGCCACTTAACACGCAATGCCTCCGAATTCGGCGAAAAGTGGGGAACGGAGTATCTTAATAATAGGTCTCCTCTGCCTACCCTGCTGTGTGCGGGATAGAGCGTGAAGCTAAAAAAAAATATATATATTTACTCTATAGTATATTTTCCAGATATTACGTTTGTGGAATAAACAGTGCTCTGTTGCATGCTCTAGTCTTTATACTGGCATCCTCTGAACATTCGAACAAGGTTACCGGGTCAAGAGTGGATATGTTTCCACTCGGACGTGTTTGGAATGCAACGTAGCCAACTGATTGGTGTACGTGGAAATTTTCTTGGTGTACCGCGAATTTAAAATGCCGTTTTACAATATCTTGAAAAGTGTAGCAAAGAAAAACTGAAAGCTTAGTCTGCTCTTTATTTTCTTTCTTTCTTATTATTTTCTTTCTTTATAAATTTAATAACCTGCTGAAAGATCAATTGATTTTAGTTAGTCAATTGACGTGTGAGTTGTTTTATAGATTGTCAAGTCATTATTTCAGGCAAAAATAATTCTTTAATAAACAGTATGTCATTTGACTTTTCCTATAATAAGATTCAGGACAGTTTTAATTATTATTGTCGTGTTATATTTTGTGACGATAAGCAGTCTATAAGTGCTGTTGCTTTTTGGTAAGATATATAATAACAGTTTAGAACCAAAATGACTTTTTAGCTACCCTAACCGTGCTACGTACATGTCGGCGAATGCCACTCCGCCTGAGTGGCGTCCATTTTCACAATGAAAATACTAGTTGATACACACAAACAATGTCAATGTGTAATAAACAATTATTTATAACAATAAAGTCATTACACCTCCATAGAGCATTTCACACTTACATCAAGACTATAATGATATAAAAAATAACCAAATATTTCTTTAAACTCTCGAACAGTATATAACTATTTGAACCATGAAAAAAGGAGCCAAAATCATGTAATAAAATCGTGATTGTTCCCTTTTCCCCCGCCTGCCTCATTTGTCGACTAGATGGCGTACCTTTCAAGCTGATCTATAGAGTGATCCTATTCACAAGGGTTCCCTGTAAGTGAATATATTTTTTCAATTTCACCCCACGGCAGTCATGCTTAGAGAAATGGGCTATCGTAGCTTCCAAGCGGATTTTTTAGAATAGGCCGTGAAATATGTATGTCGCTTTTATAAATATTTACCAGCTACATTTCGTTTTAGTGCTCTTGTTTGTGAAACAAGTTATTATTACTGTTGTTTATAGAACTCATGTAAATATTCATGGAGATTAAAAATGTGAATAATATTACCGCGAGCGCGTGGCGTTAGCGGTCATCGTAGTAGGGAAATGAAATATTATTTATATCGGATAGTGGAGTTTGGTTTGTTGTTTATGAGTTTGTATGATTATTGCAGTAAAATGTGCATATATATAATTAAAAAAAAACAGCTTCAGGTTTTTTCCCATATAAGAGTGTAGACACAGAGAAGCTATACATATGACAATCGACTTAACGCTATAACACTTCGTTCTCCACTTTCCGCCTGAATCAAGAAATTGCCTGTTAAGTGACGAAATCCAAAGTTACATATATTCAGGGTTATTTGTTGTAGTGTTATGCAATTCCTTAAGGAATATATTTTCTTTACAGTGAAGTCAACCTAGTTTGTATACAGCCCAGAATATTTTTTTTAAATGAAAATAATGTGTTGTTGCACACTTATGCTTATAATTTATGTCAAATGTTAATACTCAATGTCTCGAATACGGGCAGAAAGTGGAGAATGAGCTGCTTTTTGTAATAGCTAACTTCTGAAAGGCTACCCAATATGACGTAATATATAAATATAATATGATGTAATATATGAATACTTATTTATCTATATTTAGATATTGAACCCGTTACTACTAGCAGTATATACATCGGTCACGACTTTTTTTTTTAGCTTCACGCTGTATAATCATACAGCAGGGTAGACAGAGGGAACCTAGTGTTAAGACACTTCGTCCCCCACTTTCTGCCGAATTCGGAGGCATTGTGTGTTAAGTGGCGGAACTTAACACCGCGCTTTGCCTCGACACCAGAGCGAAGAAAATGGAACTTTCATAACATATTTGTTTTAAAATACCACACATATTCTGTTAAAGCAAAATTTTCTTTTATAAAACAGAATCATATTTCTACAGAACTAAAATTTAAATTTAATAGACACAAACACGATTCAAAAGTTCATACAAGAGGCGTTCATTTAAATACTCGCGGGTAGATTTGCAATTAAAATGCCGTTAACAAAGTCGCGAGGTTTGAGGGTAATTTACGTGAAGGATCTAGGATGTACAGTCACTTAAATATTAGAGTACATTATGTTGAACAGAATTAACATATTGAGTTAGGCTTACGATTTAGAAATAGGGAGTTATTTAAAACAAAATATATGACATTTTGGATTTCTTAAATTTGTGGTGCGGTAAGATAGCGTTTGACCATAAACACAATGGCTCTGTTCTACCCAATTTCATTTTCTTACTCTGGTATGCCAAATGCAGCAGAAAATCGAGTAGTAGACTTACTTTGTTTCTGTTTATCCTGCTACGCGAATAAAGCTTGAAGTTGAAAAATAATTAAAAAAACGTTCCACATCCGTGGTATAAAAATAACCTATAGTAATATAACAGTATGAAAATACTGACAATTTTATATGAATATGTTCTAATCGGAAGTGGCAAAAGTGTAAAATTGGAAATTACGTTTTTTTTAAAGGACAAACCCCGGCAAATTCTATGTCACACTATGAACTGAAAGATCATTGGTAAATTAAATTTCAGTAGCTTTTTTTCTGTTCACAGATTATTAGAACCTCCTTTAACAAATAAGCAACTTCACACTTACGCTACCCGATAACCCAATGCCACTCTGTTCTTCATTTTTCTCCTAAAATCGAGACATTGCGTGTGACTGAACTCGACGTCGCGCTTTGTCTTGAGTATCAGAGCGAAGAAATGAAAAATTAAGTATAATTATTCTCACGAGTGGGAGTCGAACCCACAACCATTGTGTTTAGTCAGATATTACACTGCGCAGTGACCTAAATCATTTTATCCCTGAACTCTTTGAATGTATTAATTATTATTGTCAGTTATGGTAAGAATAGATTAATATATTACTTAGCATATTAATGTGTCGTACATTTTAGATGACAATATACTGACCATTATACAATTTCACATTTTTCCTTGAATAGCTTAGAGTTGGTAGGAAGGACCTTAAGACACTCCGTCCTCCACTTTCTGTCAGAAATCAAGATATTTCGGGTTATATAGCCGAGCACGCTGAATGCTCTTTAACGTACTAGAATAAATTAAATATAATCGAGGAAAACAGTAACAACAACCAACAGTGCCGGACGCTGTTTCATTACATCACGGCAGTCTTAAATACTTATTATGTACAAATCTCCATAATATGAAAAAAATTAAAGCTACATATAAAGCAATAAGCTATTGCAAATCAATCGGCCATTTTTTGTATGTTTGCTTAAATAAATATGAAAACAAAATAGCACGGTTGTATACAGTTTAACCGTTTTGTCCTGTCATGGGCATCACTCATCGAATACGACCGACGTAAAAGGTTAATGATTTGGAAATCTTTCCGATAATCACACCAGATGATTTTTTTTCTATTATGCTCATATGTTTTTCAAATTGGTTATGTTTTTTTTTAAGTTTTAGTCGTGAAAAAAATATATAATTATCACTTATACTTGCTGTATTACTGAGATTCTACCAGGTTAGGCTAGATCTTCGAAAATCGGTATCAAAATTATAAATTTGAAAGTCTATGTCTAATGTCTTTGTTTTACGCTTTCACGGCAAAACTACCGGGCAGATATGGATGAGCTTCAAAAACCCAGGAACAAACATAGTCGACTTTTGTATTCAAGAAGCAAATTGTATCGAAATAAAATAAGGTTTTTTTTTTTAAAATTTTGCTTGGTAGCTAAGTTAAAAAAACTGTTAGCTTAACTTAAGCGAGAACGCAGGCCGTCGAAAATACAATCTAGTTATAGTTGAGTAGTTTATGTGGGCGAAAATCCACAAAATTCTAAAAGCTTTAGGAATTCAGCTGAAAAAATTCCTCCTTTACACCCAAATTACTTTTTTCTTTCTGGAATAACAAAAAACATAGAAAATCAGCATTTTAAAATACTTTTTTAAAATTTATATTGAAAAGGCCGTCAAGATGTAGTTGGACAGCTAGTGACTATAACTGCGATGTTTGTGGGCTCAATTCCCACTCAGGGGAATGAATAAATCTTATTTTTATTTCTTCCATTCTGGCACCCAAGACGCAAACACGATGTTATGTTCCACCGTAAGGATTCAAGCTGAAAATGAAGAACAGAGTGTCTTGACACTAGGTTCTCTCTGACTACCCTACTAAGCAGAAGAAAGCTTTAAGCTGCGTTATTTTTTTTATTGAAACAAGTTCTAAATCTTCTTGATTTACTAGTTGTTACAAAACCAGAATAGACTATCCTAAGAAACATTAACGACAGACATGTTTGACTTTCATAATATGAGCTTTTCAACGGAATTGAGTAAATTTAGTTTTCCATACATCAAATAGACTGTTCTGGTAAAAGCTCGTCATCATGACATGCAAATTTCAATATAAGATGTATTATTATTGTTCTTGTAACATTAGATGAAGCTTCCTATATACGGATAAGGGTTTTTGAGGAACTTTTATTCACTTTTCAGCTCATAAGTACCGTAAAAAATTGAAAAAGACATTGTTTTAAGTTTTCATATTCGTAGTTAAATATTGATTAACTGTATTTAGCTACTCTTTTTGTATGTTCTTGTCCATAAGTACTTCTTTATCAAATTATAGAAAAAAATATTCTGAATACATCCAGCCTTTAAGATTATTTGATAATACTAGTTGGAGTAGCAATTATTGCATAGTTATTATATTATGTTTTACATGTTCTATGCAGATCTTAGCTTACTTGTACAAAACACTAGAATAAATTATCAACACTTCGTAATCAAATCATGCTTAAATTTTTAATACTGTTATATTTAAAATATATAATTAACAATTTTTGTCATTATAAAACAAAAAAGATATTAATTTTCAATATAACATTAAACTAAACTGAAAATTGTTTAACTGAACGTACAAAACAGATTCCGAGTGCAATGATAAATATCCACTTTGAAACACGAATATGTATTGGATAAACTAAGCGGGTTGTGCTAATGGATACGCGATAACTAAAAGCTTGTACGCGTCACTACATAAGCTTTTGTATATTGACGATTGGAATACAAAGACTTGCAATTTACATTGCTTCTTATAGAAAATTCAATTTTAAATGTTCTTTGCTATATAATTGTTAATTTTAATGTATGGTGTAGGATTTTTTCATTCTTTAATGAGTGACTAATATACATGCATAGAGTGCATAGCTGGACATACTAGATGTACAAATCTGAAAATTTCAATAAAATCAGTATTATATAAGACAATTGCAGATTGTACGACAAGAGTAATACAATACCATTAAACAAAGTTGCGGGCGACAATTCTTATTTATTAAAATAATTGAAAAAATAACTCAAAAGTTTTATTTTTTATTTTTAGCTTCACGCTATCCCAACACAGCAGAGTAAGCAGAGGGAACCTAGTGTTAAGACACCCCGTTCCCCACTATCCGCCGAATTCAGAGCATGTTAAGTGGCGGAACTTAACGCCGCGCTTTGCCTCTGATACCAGAGCGTAGGAAATGAAAATATGAAATAATTCCTCTCCTCGAGTGGGAATCGAACCCACAACCAGTCGTTTACAGTCACATGTTTGTGCCATTGCGCCACGACTGGTCCCCTAACTCAAAAGTTAATGACTGTTATTACTTAGACCAAACAACTGTGACCTCTTCATATTTTAGAACATTTTTACAGCTTCACGTATAGCAGGATGACTATCCTATGACTAGAGAAAACCTAGTGTCAAGGCACTCCGTTCTCCAACTTCCATATGAAATCGAGACATTGCGTGTTGAATGGCGGAACTCAACACCGCGCTTTGTCGTAGGTTACATTGCGAAAAAATAAAAATAGTTAAAATATACAAATATTTAAACGAGTCGGAATCGAACCCATAACTATCACGTCTACAACCATACGCTGTTCCACTGGTGTACAATTGTCTCTAAAGTAAATACAGTTTTGTCCCAATTTGAACTTCGCTTGTGTTTTCAATCACATGAAAGTTTATCTATTATTTGTATTAACATCAAGAATTCGTACAAGAAAAAGATTCTATTTAATATTTTATTTTGGTCACGTATTATTGTTACTATGACAATATAGACACATCCCTAACGAGCCTGCTCCAGGGATTAAAGTATCTACTAAAAAAAACAAAATTAAAAATTTTGAAAATACCCACGACGGTTTAATTGTAATTGAAAAAGGATAAAATAACTAGAAATCCCCCGCCTAAAAGAATATATGTAACGAGATGATGGGGACGACTTCGTCGGAGCTGCCATTACTTTAAGTTTGCTAACTTCTCCTAGGTTTTCATGCTGTTAAAACAGGTTTAGGAAAAAATTAAAATATTAATATGAATTTACAGTTTTGATAACTGGTATTCCTTTTAAAAACTTTAAAAACGAAATCTATACTGTTAGCTACTATATTTAAAATAGAGGTTGCAACTGGCAGCCCCCGACGAAGTCGTCCCCATCATCTCGTTACATATATTCTTTTAGGCGGGGGATTTCTAGTTATTTTATCCTTTTTCAATTACAATTAAACCGTCGTGGGTATTTTCAAAATTTTTAATTTTGTTTTTTATTTTAAACTTTTTAAAGTGTATAGATACACATTATATATTATTACATAATTTCGAAATACTTTATATTAATCTTCATGCAAATCCAAAAAAAATTATAAGCTAATGCTTTCTGGTTATCAAATGCCTATTGCAGCGCCTGGCAGATTGTCACCGCAACATTTTTAGGAAACTTAAGTTTAACCAAATCAGTAAAAATCACAAAACCCACTAGTAGTTTTGATTTGGAACAAATTAATTTATACTGGAGCGCCCCGTGGTAGTTTGTGATATGGCATATAAAAACACGCAACAATTAAACCTGAACCTATCACAGAAAACCGCATCTAAATAGGTTTCACACAAAAATACAAGCAAATGCTTACTACAGCGCCCCCTGGTGAGGTGTCACCACGACACATATACGAGAACATGCGCTAATTGAGCCTGATCCTATCGTTGAAAACTGCATCAAATTCAGACTCGTAGTTTTAACTTTGCATCATCAAATGTTTAATGAAGCGCCCCCTGGTGAGTTCTTAACGTAAAATAAAAAGCAAAATTAAAAATTTTGAAAAAACCCACGACGGTTTAATTGTAATTGTAAAAGGATAAAATAACTATAAATCCCCCGCCTAAAAGAATATATGTAACGAGATGATAGGGACGGCTTCGTCGGGGCTGCCATTACTTTAAGTTTGCAAAAACCTTCTCATAGGTTTTCTTGCTTTTAAAACAGGTTTGGCAAAAAAATTAAACATTAATATGGATTTACAGTTTTGATAACTGGTATTTTAAAGACTTTAAAACGAAATCTATACTGCTAGCTACTATATTTAAAATAGAGGTTGCAACTGGCAGCCCCCGACGAAGTCGTCCCTATCATCTCGTTACATATATTCTTTTAGGCGGGGGATTTATAGTTATTTTATCCTTTTACAATTACAATTAAACCGTCGTGGGTTTTTTCAAAATTTTTAATTTTGCTTTTTATTTTAAACTTTTTAAAGTGAATAGATACACATTATATATTATTACATAATATCGAAATACTTTATATTAATGTTCATGCAAACCCAAAAGAAATTATAAATCCAATGCTTTCTGGTTATCAAATGCTTATTGCAGCGCCTGGGAGATTGTCACCGTAACATTTTCACGAAACTTAAGTCTAACCAAATCAGTGAAAATCACAAAACCCACTAGTAGTTTTGAATTTGAACAAACTAATATATACTGGAGCGCCCCGTGGTAGTTCGTGATATGGCATATAAAAACACGCAGCAATTAAACCAGAACCTATCACAGAAAACCGCATCTAAATAGGTTTCACACAAAAAATACGAGCAAATCATCGTGTCATCTAGACACATACGAGAACACGCGCTAATTAAGCCTGATCCTATCTTTGATAACTGCATCCAAATCGGACTTGTAGTTTTAGCTTTGCATAATTAAATGTTTAATGCAGCGCCCCCTGGTGAGTTCTTGACGTGAAAAAAAACCTAAAAACTTACACCAAGTAAAGGCAACTCTAATATTAAAAACTCCGCCCAATCGGACTAGTAGTTGTGGTTTTGCATTAAATATTACAAACAAATGTTTACTGCAGCGCCCTCTGGTGAGTTAACACGATAAAACATATCCAAGAACATGCACTAATTAAACTTGAGCTTATCATTGAAACTGCATCCAAATCAAATTCGTCATTTTATCTTTGCACAAACAATATTTTACTGCAGCGCCCCCTGGTGACTTGTCACCGTAATATAAATTTAAAACATGCTCTAAGTAAAGCGGAATCTAATACTGAAAACTCTTGACAATCGTACTAGTCGTTTTGGTTTTACACAAAAAAATAGAAGCAGCTACTTACTGCAGCGCCCCCTAGAGAGTTGACACATACATGAAAATATGCACTAAGTAAACATACATGACACATATATGAATATATGCACTAAGTAAACTTGAATCTATCATTGAAAACTGAATTAAAATCGGACTCGTAGTTTTAGTTTTACACAAACAAATGTACTTACTGCAGCGCCCCCTGGTGAGTGGTCACCTTAACGTATATATGAAAAGAAGCACCAATTAAACCTGAATCTATCGTTGAAAGTTTCATCTAAATCGGACTAGTAGTTTTTGCTCTGCATAAACAAATGTTTACTGCAGCGCCCCCTGGTGAATTTACATCGTAACAAAAAAACAAAAATCTTAAAATATGCATGAAGCAACGTTGAATCTCATTCTGAAAACTCTAGCCAATCGGATAAGTAATTTCGGTTTTAGACAAATAAATACAAGAAAAATTTTGGTTTAACACAAAAAAATACAAGCATATGCTTACTACAGCGCCCCCTGATGAGTGGTCACCATAACATATATATGAAAAGACGCACCAATTAAGCTTGAACCTACCCTTGAAAGTTACATCTAAATTGGACTAGTAGTTTTTGCTCTGTATAAACAAATGTTTACTGCAGCGCCCCCTAGTGAGTTTTCCCCGTAACAAAAAAAGAAAAATCTTAAAATATGCATCAAGCAAAGCTGAATCTTTTTCCGAAAACTCTTTTCAATCGGATCAGTAGTTTCGGTTTTAGATAAATAAATACAAAAAAAGTACAAACAAATGCTTACTGCAGCGCCCCCTGGTGGTTTGACACGATAAAACATATCCAAGAACATCCACCAATTAAATCTGAATCTATCACTGAAAATCTATCGAAATCAGACTACTATTTTTTGAGATAATTGAAAACATTCGTTTTCACGTTAAATGCTTACTGCAGCGCCCCCTGGTGAGTTAAGGCAATAAGACATATCTAAGAACATACGCCAATTGAACCTTAACATATCATAGAAAACGGTATCAAAATCGGACTTATAGTTTTGGAAATAATTGACATAGTAATTTGCACAAACACACAAACAAACAAACAAACAAACAAACAAACAAACAAACAAACAAACAAACAACCTCTCACCCCAAACACATATACAGTCGCCGTTCCGTCGCGGGTAAAAAAAAAACTAAAAACATACACCAAGTAAAGGTAAATCTAATACTGAAAACTCTGTCCAATCGGACTAGTAGTTGTGGTTTTACATTAAATATTACAAACAAATGTTTACTGCAGCGCCCCCTGGTGAGTTAACACGATAAAGCATATCCAAGAACGTGCACTAATTAAACTTGAGCTTATCACTGAAACTGCATCCAAATCGAATTCGTCATTTTAGCTTTGCACAAACAATATTTTACTGCAGCGCCCCCTGGTGACTTGTCGCCGTAATATAAATTTAAAAACATGTACTAAACAAAGCGGAATCTAATGCTGAAAACTCTTTCCAATCGTACTAGTCGTTATTGTTATACACAAAAAATGGAAGCAGCTACTCACTGCAGCGCCCCCTAGAGAGTTGACACATACTTGAAAATATGCACGAAGTAAACATACATGACACATATATGAAAATATGCACTAAGTAAACTTGAATCTATCATTGAAAACTGCATTCAAATCGGACTCGTAGTTTTAGTTTTGCACAAACAAATGTACTTACTGCAGCGCCCCCTGGTGAGTGATCACCGTAACACATATATGAAAAGATGCACCAATTAAACCTGAACCTATCGTTGAAAGTTTCATCTAAATCGGACAAGTAGTTTTTACTCTACATAAACAAATGTTTACTGCAGCGCCCCCTGGTGAATTTTCACCGTAACGTAAAAACAAAAATTTTAAAATATGTACGAAGTAAAGCTTAATCTAGTACTGAAAACTCTAGCCAATCGGATAAGTAATTTCGGTTTTAGACAAATAAATACAAGAAAATTTTTGGTTTTACACAAAAAAACTCAAACAAATGCTTATTACAGCGCCCCCTGATGAGTGGTCACCATAACACATATATGGAAAGACGCACCAATTAAGCCTGAACCCATCTTTGAAAGTTTCATCTAAATTGGACTAGTAGTTTTTGCTCTGCATAAACAAATGCTTAGTGCAGCGCCCCCTAGTGAGTTTTTCCCGTAACAAAAAAAGAAAAAACTTAAAATATGCACCAAGCAAAGATAAATCTTTTTATGAAAACTCTTTTTAATCGGAGCAGTAGTTTCGGTTTTAGACAAATAAATACAAAAAAAGTACAAACAAATGCTTACTGCAGCGCCCCCTGGTGGTTTGACACGATAAAACATATCCAAGAACATCCACCAATTAAACTTGAATCTATCACTGAAAATCGTATCGAAATCAGACTATTATTTTTTGAGATAATTGAAAACATTCGTTTTCACGTAAAATGCTTACTGCAGCGCCCCCTGGTGAGTTAAGGCAATAAGACATACATAAGAACATACGCCAATTGAACCTTAACCTATCATAGAAAACAGTATCAAAATCGGACTTATAGTTTTGGAAATAATTGACATAGTAATTTGCACAAACACACAAACAAACAAACAAACAAACAAACAAACAAACAAACAACCTCTCACCCCAAACACATATACAGTCGCCGTTCCGTCGCGGGTAAAAACGAAAAATACAGTCTTGTCGAGAATATGTACAGCTTTGACAATAGTCATTTCAAGTAAGTCATGCTAGGAACCGCCTCTTTGCTCTGCATGGCAGGAAGAGCTGAGCGTAGTACATATTTAATGTTATTACATGTTGAAAAGCAAACACTTAACACTAACATAACACTTAATGTTCCACAGCTTAAGTCTATAGGCATATATATAGGCACTTTTTCACCATTTAATTATCATTTATTTAAGAACTACAATTACAATTGTCACCAAAAAAACTCCATAGCACACAAGACACTGTGCTCTATATCCCTGCCAAATTCCAGAGGTCTACTACAAATAGCCCAGGAAGAGTTAAAACACAACGAAACACACTTTTGACCAGTAAAACAGATTAAAAATAGTACAAACGAACTGGTTATTATTTTTTTATACAAACAAAGTTGCGGGCGACGACTTGTATCTATTAATATAAAAATAAAACAAATATATATATTTTTTTTTAGCTTCACGCTGTATCCCGCACACAACAGGGTAGGCAGAGGGAACCTAGTGTTAAGACACTCCGTTCCCCACTTTCCGCCGAATTCGGAGGCTTGCGTGTTAAGTGGTAGTAACTTAACGCCGCGCTTTACCTCGACACCAGAGCGAAGAAAATGGAGATATAATTTCCACTCCTCGAGTGGGAATCGCACCCACAACCAGTCGCTTACAGTCACACGCTTGTGCCACTGGGCCACGAATGGCCAAAAAGTAGCTGAAATATTTACAGCATGTGCCATATAACTTGGACCAAGCAATTTGACCTCTTGTTATTAAATAGCATTTTTTCCTTATATTACATATACAATCAACATTCCATGTTTTACGGCCTTGATTTTTACTTGAACAAAATCTTTGTCAGGAGATTACAGCGTGCACGTTTTTCGTTAATAATTGATTTTCTCATTACGAAGGTAACAATTCTACCTAAAGAGAATACTTTACACGGGCATCGGCTTAGCCAAATTAAGATGAAGTAGTGGATTTGTGGTGAAATTATAAATTCTTATTCTGAATTTTGTTACTGTGTTATTTAATTTGTGAAACTTGTTGTTTAATTTATCAATGTCAAAGAATTACTTTGTAAATGATTGCTTATTATGTAAATAATGGATTAGATGACGAATTTCTGTATATTGACATTATGAAAAAAAAACGAAAACTTGTGGCCAGTCGTGGCCCAGTGGCACAAGCATGTGACTGTAAACGACTGGTTGTGGGTTCGATTCCCACTTGAGGAGTGGAAATTATATTTCCATTTTCTTCGCTCTGGTGTCGAGGTAAAGCGCGGCGTTAAGTTCCGCCACTTAACACGCAAGCCTCCGAGTTCGGCGGAAAGTGGGGAACGGAGTGTCTTAACACTAGGTTCCCTCTGCCTACCCTGCTGTGTGCGGGATACAGCGTGAAGATAAAAAAAAAACTTTGTGAGATCTTTGGTTTTCGCAATTATTACACATTTTAAATTAAACTATTTTACCAGTTAAAATAGTTCTTCGCATATATTTTGGTATTTGAAAATATATTTCAATAGTCAATAGGCCAGCGACTACCAATAACAGATAGGTCTGACTGTGATTATATTTTTTAGTTTTAGTTTTAGTGTAAGCTCATTAAATTTTATTTCATGTATTAATTTTAGGTACTTTTAGGTATTGGATCATATGTTATTTTTATAATATTTAGTCCTTTTTTACTTTTCTAATTTTTCTGAAACCTTTAGTGCTGAGTGTGTGGAAAATTATACGAAGTGAGTATCCTTGATAAATTCGGACAAAATAAGCTAATTATTTTTAAAATAATTTATTATGATGATTTGATATTCCTACCTTGACTAACTTTTCTACCGTTCAAATGATTATAGCTATATATATATTTTTTGATATAACTATTAAAATAACATTATAGTATATAAGAACTCAGCGTACCAGAAATTATTCCATACATTGGGGCTTAAAACTTCTAAAATAACTTGACAATAATCGTACATGAAATTGTAATGATGTAGGCCTGATGTTACAACTCCGATTACTCTTGTAACTTTATTAAAAAGTCTTAAAAAAAACAATATTTTTTTTATAAAACAGATAAAAATAAAACTTATTCTGCGCAGCCGGGTATAGAACGCGTTGCTTAGCGGTTATAGCGGTTGGACGGTATTCAAGAGGCGCGGGTTCGAATCTCGTTCCATTCATTTTTTTATGCGTTTTCTAAAAGTGTGTGAACAACATTTTAAAAATGTTAATAATAATAATAACATATATATTTTTGTTTCAGATATTCGTGTAAATAAATAGAAAATTCAATTCAATTCAATTGTATACCAGTGAAGTGTATGTAATTTTCAAGACTGGACTATATATTATTCCATTAAAGGTGAGTACGACTAAATTAATATTTTTAAAGATAATATTCATATATTTATACGTTTGAAGTATTTTACATAGAATCCATTCATAATTATTTTTCAAATTGTTAGTTATTATTAACTCTTGGCTACGGGAATAAGTAGTATGGATAAATGTAATAAGGATAAATTTAATTTTTTTTTCTATACCGACTTTACCTTTTAAAAATATCACACAGAAAACTCAATACGTTATATCTTAATTTCTGGCGGAAAATGGAGAACAAAGTGTCTTGACACTAAGTTATCTCTAACTAAACTATTATTTTTATTTAATTAAAATATAATTAATTATTTAATTTAATAAATCAAATCACAAAATCAAGGCAATTACTATAGAAATCTCCATAATCTATACATATTCCTTAGGTATAGGTAAACATTGTTGATTGCGTGCAAACTAAGGGCTCCCATTAATGCGATTACGATCGTTTATAGCATGAATAAGGCGTTTCGCTAACAAAAGTGTATTGTCAACTTTATAATCGCAACGGAACTGTGAGATAAGACCGATACCATGGTCTGCCCTACTTTACACCCAATGGGTGTGTAGGCTTCTTCAGTGAAAGAGGAAGATATAGATGAATGTTTTGTATACTTGAAGGTTCTGATTTAACGTAACGTTTTAGAATTGTTATCAAATTTATTGATATTCTGGCTTATGTACTATATTCTTTTTCGTATAATTGGTATATTTATAAAAAAATGTTAATAATACTCTATCTGTGTATGAAAGTAAAATCTGGCATGTGGTCGCCTTGGCATTGTAAGGATATACAAAAATAGTATAAATTTACATATTAAATATGAAATAAAGAAAGTATTCAGCAATGTAAACAAATACTAAAGTATTTTTTAACATCGTTGAGTACTTTCTTTATATATAACTAAAGTCGGATACATAACTAAAGTCAACATATTTTGCCAAAAAGTAAATATAAATAAGTATGTATGATATATATATCATACCTTCATAATTAAAATGCCAAATTTTGTCAAGTTATTTAGATGCCGTCGTGCTGCAACAAGATGTGTCTGACTAAAATTTGACAATTATTTAAATCACCAGTTACGCAATATCTATAAAAGTATTAACAGAAGACGAAATAACTTATTACTGGTAGTTCGTCGCAAGCCATCGCTATTTTTAATTTTAAAAAACGTTCTCGTAAGTTTTTCACGTCAGTAAAACTAATTTTAATCAAACTGTCGAGTACTTTACTCTAAAATACTAAGAATAGTAAATTATCCAAAGCAGACTCCGACGGATTTATTTCCGTCGCCTTGTTATATAAATTCTTCTTTTATACTTATTTATTATTATTTTTTCAACTTCACGCTGTATCCTGCACACAGCAGGGTAGGCAGAAAGAACCTAGTGTTAAAACATTCCATTCCCCACTTTTCATCGAGTTTTTGAGGCATTGCATGTTAAACGACGGAACTCAACGCAGCGCTTTGCCTCGACACCAGTATCTTAATACTAGGTCCCCTCTGCCTACCCTGCTGTGTGCGGGATACAGCGTGGAGCTAAAAAAAAAAATTACACTATTATCTTTGTGTGCTTTTTACAACAAAATGATGTTGTTTTTTATTAAACTGGAGATTTGGGCAGGGGATAACAAACAATAAGGGCTGATAGATGATCTTATCAGAACGATGGGATAATAGATGAAAAGAACAAATAAATGAATTGATTAGAAGTATATTAAGGAAACTTCTACGCTGTTGAGTAAAAGGGGGTGAATAAGAGTTGAGAGAGAAGTAGTAGTTTTAGCCTATAATATTTCTAAAATTTATTGAACTTTTGCGTATTATAGTATAAAGATATCTTTACAGCGTCCGCGCGCAGCTTTACGTCGACATTAAGCAGTGTATTGTAAAGCTTTCTTGGCTAAATGAATGTGTTGTATTTCAAGCAGATGCTCGGCGCGTCAGTGAATAATGCGCAAAATGCTTGAACAGTCCGTTCAGATCGTAAATCGTAGCATGAGTAAAGATTCCGTTTAAAGGGAGTACTAAGAAAAATATACGAAAATATAGATGACTTGTATTGTCTAAACAATTTTTTAACACAAGAGCGGTTTTGTTATGATTTATAATATTTTTTTTCCTCAAGGATGTCTTAGAATCGAGGTAAAAAATTCTGTACTTAATTCTTTTCCACCGACTTATAAACATTTTCGCGGTACTTTTCGATGTTTCACGTATCATCTTTTATATAAACTTGTACATTAACACTTTTAGAGTAAATGTGAATAGCTACAAACTATTGGAATGTTAATATGTTTTTGAATTATAGGTTGAAAATTGTTATTATAATCAGTATACTTAGGTATAACCATACCGCATGTAAGTCGTGTTCCGCAATAGTTAAATACATTTTTTTCATAAATATAAAGTAGGTAGTATAGATAATCGATTTCGAATTGCATTTTCATGAAAGTCTTAAATTTTACCAAGTGAACTCAGAGGAGTACTCTGCCTTTAAGTGTCCAATGCTTCATTCAAACAGAAATATCTTAATTTAATTTATATTGAATGGTGTTAATGCAGTACATTACTTACGTGAAACTTATAAACGGAACTAATGCGTAAATAATGTTTTTTTTTTCAATATAGCAAGATAAAAATGTTTGGGTCTAGTAACTTGAATGATACATTTTAAATAACACTTTAGAAGACCCCAGGTTTGGATCCGTGCTTAAGGCTTAATAGTTTAATTTAAAAAATACTTTGAATATAAATATTATTAGTGAATGTGAACTCACTCCCGTTTTTAGCTGGTTCACCAGCTCTTTATCAGTCAGTAGCTTCATACTTTATTCCTAGGAAAGTCAAATGCGTTGTGGTTCCTGCATATTTCTTCCATCTCGTCCACTTTCATCAACCTTTTCATAACCTCCGGAGTTCCTCATACTTATTCCTGAAGTTCCTCAAGTATCATCTAAACTGTGTTCATGAAATTCAACTGAGATCTCTTCCTATCCCTCCTTTGCGTCGTATGTCTTTCTTATTTTTGTTTAATTACTTATCCTGAGTGATGTAGAAAATAAATAATAAATGTCACTTTTAATTCCATACTAAAATACGGGCAATTTTAGTTTTCTAAGGAAACCGAATAAAACAATAGAGAATAAAATACTAAAGTTGTTATAAAGCAGTTCCTAAGTTTTGTAACATATTAAAAAAGGAAAACCAAAGTATGTTACCGACTTTCAGTTCTTGTTGACTTACCTACTTACCTTCTTATGAAAAAACTTGCGCATGTTCGAAATTCCCTAGCAACTTGTACTGACTTGAGTACTCTACAAGACCTAAATAGGAATGTAATTGAGTTATTTCTTAAAACAATTATTTTACTATTTTTTCTTTATATTTTTTTGCGTTTTCTTATAATTTCTTACGCTAAATGTGTTATGTAGTTGGTGTGCTTATGTTATATTAAAATAAATTCTATAATCTACCATAATTAAGTTAAGTGTTTCTAGTTTAAGTACAATCTAGTAATATTTTTGTATAGAAAATCCACTATAGCAATTCAATATTGATGTCAATACCGATGCATTGTAAGGTTATTTCAAATGACAATAGCTTGAATGAAAATGAAATACTTCTTATGAATCTAATGTTACTTATCTAGACTAAAATATTAAAATCAGAACTAAAGCTTTTTAGCTTCATGCTTCAGAGAGAATTGTAATAATACTCCTACAAACATCGTATATAAAAAAGAAAAACCAAAGTATGTTATCTACTTTTGTATATAAAAGTTTATTTTTTAAAGTAAGTCAACATAAAATAGTAAAAAAGTATTCTTAACTTAAGTAAGTATATAAAGAGTGCATACGTATTGCTATAAAATTATTTAAAGTAAAAAATCTTAGGTAGAATTTAAATATGACCTGAGACAGCCAGTTCAAACCAAGGTTGGCGCCACTAAAATTTGGCACAATGAACATTTCAAACTCAAATAGTGCTTGTTAAAGTCTTTCAGTAAGTGAAATTTTGTGACTCAATTATATGATTTAACTATTAATGATTGTTAATATTAACATTATTACAGCAAAACTGATTGTTGACAAATTAACAACAACGCAAACTTTTTCAACGTTTTTCACCTACTTCAGAAGATTATTTCCTTTTCCTTTAACATGAATAATTTAAACAAATTATTCTGAACTAAACGAATCTAAACGAAAAAATATAACAATACTTGTATAAATAATGTCTCAAATAGAATAATGTTAAGAAATATAATTCTTAAAATTACTTATATTAATTAATCTAATTGATATTTTCTAAACATGTAGATTTTTAATTCTCATAGAAAAATGAATTATTAATTATAAAATAAAAAATAATGAATTTCAAGGTAAAGAAACCGTAATTGATGAGCAACAAACGATTTTGGAACTAAAAATTTTAACACTTTTAAGTCATTTTAAGATAATACCCCTCTTAATAACAAACATACAAGTAGTAATGTATCAGTGTGCCTAATAAAATTTGTATCCAGAAGTAGAACAAGTCACGTGCAGAACAGAAGTCAATGGACATCAAAATTATCGTTCCATTGCCCTTGCTATTTCTAGAACAACATCGCTTCTACGAACTTAAATAAAACCGGAAACACCCATAGAATGCACTATAGGAATATTACATCTAGGAATATAGAAGTGATTACGGCAATCAGAAATGATTGATTGACTTGAGTAGGTACAACTATACTACTATACTATACTATGCTATGTTTCTAAACCATTCTCCAGAGCTCTTGGATGAGAACGACTCTATTTTTGGAGCAGACAAACGGATCATACTGAGATCAAAACAAGTTTAAGATTGGAATTTCGCATCGGAAATCTCATTTAGCTGTTACATAGAAAATGGGAATCCGTGGTAATGTTTGTGTAAATATAAACAAACATATGTAAAGTATTATGCGATGCTTTTCATAATCTTTTATGATATAGTTGCATAATGTTTTGTAAAGAGAATTTATGTCAAAAGTTATAATTTTGGAAATACAGAAGCTGCTTTTTTGCTAGAAATCTTGAAATAGGTACTAGTAGAACTAGTTCTTTTTTTTTTAGCTTCATTCTGTATCCCGCGTACAGCAGGGTAGGCAAAGGGAACCTAGTGTTAAAACACTCCGTTCCCCACTTTCCGCCAAATTCGGAGGCATTGCGTGTTAAGTGGCGGAATTTAACGCCGCGCTTTACCTCTTAGAACTAGTTGAATTATAATATTTTTTTTTTATTTTCCGTATATTTTAGACATAGCGTGCTACATAATAAAACTCAAAGTTACGCACTTTACTTAACTAAATTGGGTAAATACAACATTTCATCTTCATTAATATAAGAAGAGAAATAAAAATGTGACTGTAAAGCGACTAGTTCTGGATTCGATTCCCACTCGAGGAGTAGAAACATATAATATTTGAATTTCTTCGCTCTGGTATTGAGGCAAAGCGTGGCGTTAAATTCCGCCGTCTAACACGCAATGCCTCCTCGGCGGAAAGTATGGAACAAAGTGTCTAAACACTAGGTTCCCTCTGCCTACCCTGCTGTGTGCGGGATACAGCGTGAAGGTAAAAAAATAAATAACAACTCGCACATAAAAATACATAAAAATACAAAATATAAATTGAGATAAATGTCAGTGAAATTCTTCACGTTAAACTTTTTACTGTACTTTTAAATAGGTCAGGTTAGATTGTCGAACTATCTAAAATACCCATTACTCTTCGTGTTCACTGGGAGAGAAATCAGTATTCATCTAGCTAGCTCATTATAAAAACGTAAATATCAATATACGGCCTTTTAATATACTCGTATGATGAAAAATGATCAGAATCCAACGAATAAAAAATGTTGCTTTTGCCTCCCAATGTTTTTTATTCTTTCTATTGCCTTTAACGCAATCGTGGGTAATACATATGTGATTAAACGCTATAATTACCTGTAAATTTTACTGAAATATTTTGATGAATAAACTCCGAAAACGGTAAACGGAATTCCAAATATTGAATTAGGCTGTAAATTTAAGTTTTAGTGGTGCCTTATAATACAATAATATGTTCCTGTTTTTTTTAATAATCGATAAATTACAACAGATTCGTAAAGTCAAAGATTTGTGCAGGAATAACACGAATGTCTCGAATGTCTCGATTTAGGCGGATAATGAAGAAATTGGGAGTGTCTTGACCCTAGGTTGTTTCTGTCTTCTGTGCTATGATGTCCGTGCTTCCGTGTATTCCGTGTAGAAAAACAAATATGAAGCAACATCTTTAAATATTTTTTTTAATTTTTTTAGCCTCACGTTGAATCTCGCACACAGCAGAGTAGACAGAGGGAACCTAGTGTTAAGACACTCCGTTCCCCGCCTTACGCCTAATTCGGAGGCATTGTTAAGCGGCGGAAATTAACGCCGCGATTTACCTCTGATACCAGAGCGAAGGAAATGGAAGGATATTTCCAATCCTCGAGTGGGAATCGAACACACAACCAGTCCTTTACAGACATACGTTCGTGCCACTGAGTCACGACTGGCCCTGACTGACTTTTTATAAAACTAAAAAGATAATTAACAATATCATACTACACAATTTCCTATAATTCACCCTCTGCACTATAATTGCTAAAGCTTCACGTTTCGGTGGTCAAATATTGAATGTGGTTAGAGATACGCAAAACTGAATTTCTCGTTCGCATCTGCAATATAAGGTATGAAATTTTAGGTATTGAAAATTCAGCTGGCAGGCGCCAAATAGCTGTGATACGAACTCATTCAGCGTGGCTTATAAAGGACGGCTCGGATTTGCCGTACTAGATATATTTTTGAATATGTCTCCTGAGAATACAAAAATCCCGATACTGGGTTAATACTTGATATTATGTTTGGATTTAATATAATGTGTAAGTCGTTAAAGTTACGTTTACTGAGCGGTTTTTGTGTTATATTATTATTTTTATTTTAAGCACCTGTATATTGTGGTCGCTCTATTTGTTCGGTCGAATCAGATAATTAAAGAAATGAAAGAATATTACCTCTATCTTCTAGGGTAGGTTAAGAAAAACTAAATAGAAAACTTGTTATTATTTTTCCTCTATTTAGATATGATTATATTAAAACATTATAAAAATCACAGAACGAGAGAGGTTAGTGTCAATACACCCTATCCTCCACTCCCGCCCGAAATCGAGACATTGCATGTTAAGGGGTGCGACACAACGCCGCGCTTTGTCTCAGGTACCAAAGCAAAGAAATGATCATTTAAATATAATCATCCCCCGAGTGGGAATCAAACCCACGACCATCGCTTTATGGGCAGACGCTGTTCTACTGCACTATGTCAGCCTACATATACATATTATTATGTTATATACCAACAACTTAAATAATTAGCGTAAAATTCATCTTATTTCATAAATAACAATCCATGAATCTATATGCAAATGTAAATATAATTCATTTTACCACAAAAGCTTATAGAGTTTGTGAAATTGGAACACGGTTGTACCCTTGGCTTCAACTTGGCTTCGTTAGATATCTAATATTATGTATTTTATGGCAACACAAAATATTACTATTTTTGTTGTCTAAATATGGGATAAAATAAGTTTTTTTTGGGATAATGTTTATAAAATCTTTCATATTATGTCTCAATATTTCAAGTAATAAAATTGCTACAAAATGGTTTAAGTTGCTCAACTCTTAGTTCTGACAGAACAAAGTTAAGTTTAAAAAAAACTTCTTAAGCTGTTTGTAATATTCGGCTAATTACATAGAGTGTGTGGTATAATTACTATTTTGCATGTCTTTGGTAAGAAGTGTTTTATTTAATAATAAGTAAGAAATCTCAAATCGTTAATAATATTTGTGAAGATTATATTTTACTTTGTGCGACATAATATTTTGAAAAATACTAAAATTATATACATAACTAGATAATAATAGGTATGTATAAAAAGGGCTGAACCATATATAACTCCATTATTCTTTATTCTTCTAAAAATTCTCAACAAATATTGGATGATATAAATGTCACGCAAAGTCTCAGATTCGGACGGACGGAAAGGGGAACGTGGAGTGTTTCGAGTTTACCCCGCTATGCTAAAAAATGGCGTGAACCTGAAAAAAAAAAACAGAATTGAGGTTTACCATTAACTTTTTAAGATTTTATTTATATTTACCATTTACATAGTGTTATTACGCTTCTGCCGCACTGACTAAAGTAGTTACAGACATAGTTATTCATTATTTTTTGTAGCGTCACGCTCTATCCCGCGCACAGCAAGGTAGGCAAAGGGAACGTAGTATTAAGACACTCCATTCCCCACTTTTCGCCAAACTATCGAGTCATTGCGTGTTAAGTAGCGGATCTTAACGACGCGCTTTGCACTCAACACCTGATCGATGAAAATGGAAATATTAAATATTTTCACTCCTCTAGTGGGAATTGAACCCACAACCAATCGTTTACGGTCACATTTATTTGCCCCTGCGCCACGACTGTCCCCAAGACTGACATACATATAACCTCCTAAATGTACATATACATATATACTAAAATGTAAATCTCTGTCTGTGACCATCAAATAGTATGAATGACTTCATGCTGCGGGATCCTTTTATCAAAATTTCTTTTCCTTTTTATCGTACCCCTCGCTAACACAGTGACCTATTGTAATTCGCCTCGTTCCGTGGATATACTTTTGCTGGAATGTTGCCATATATTAAGAAAACAGTGCGGCCTTGGGCTAAAGATTCTGATTTTAAACGCCATGTTTAACTCTATGATAACGTCATGTACGATTTCCTAGGCGCTTTGTAGAAATCTGATAATACATATGTCAGTATGTATGAGTCTATTCAAAATAGGCAAATAATAGAGCATTTAAGGCTGTATTAATTTTGTGTCTAACAGCGTCTGACTGTAAAAAAGATAGTTGTGGGTTCGATTAGTACATGCTTATATAATACTTCGATTATCAACTATATTTACTGCAAAATTCATTACAATTGCTCAAGCGGTTTAGATTTTTCACATAAAATTTCATCCCCTATTTCAACCCTTTAGATGTTAATTTTTGAAAAAAAAAGTAGCCTACGTTAGACTCAGGGTTATTAACTACTTTCATTCTAAATTTCATCCAAATCGGATCGGTAGATTAGCCGTAAAACCGTGACAAACAAACACACAGACTATCGCATTTATAATATAAGTATGGATTTTCTATTATTATATATATCTTTATTTTAAGCGGAAAATGTATAACGGAGTGTCTTAACGTTAGGTTCTCTGTGTCTACCTCTCCATCCGGGGAAATTCGAGAAACTGCTTGTTTTGTTTTTTTAGAGCATTTAATGATATATTAGACATATATTACTAGAAATAAGCATTAATAAAATTATTTTTTAACCTTACTTTCTAGTTGATTTACATAAATGAAAACATATTTAACAACAATATTAAGTAGCTTTAAAAGTTTATTATTAGGATTGAGAACTTTTCTCTTCAAACAATATGTAGTTATTTCCCCTTAGTGTTGATTGAAGACAGAAATATTAATTGCCATATGAAATACATATAAAATATAAATCGATATATTTTATTTGGTCAGCACTTGATCAATCAAACATGAGATTTTGAAGAGTCACTCATTCGAGGATTGACATCCTCCTGTGTTTAATTTTTTTGTGTTGATTTTACTAAATCATGTTAATTTTCGTGTTAAAAATAAATAAAAATTGGAAATGTACTCTGTACTTCGTTCTTTACTTTCGTATATATAAGTAGTGATGTACATATATTAATAATGTTTTTTTTATTTAAAAAGTTGTCACATTTTATAGCAAGAATGATTAGTCTATTCGTAAATCAGCCCATATTCCAACTTCTGCCTCCTTTAAGATAATTTATACATAAATTACTGAAACTAATCGCTGTGGCTTAACTAATAAATCCGAAAATATATGTATGAACATAAATACAAATATTTTACTAACCGGAATATGATCCCGCGACTGCTGTTATCATTTTACCAACATATTAGAACGATATTTCAAATTGATACACTTTGCAATGTATTGAAAAG
Organism: Dryas iulia moderata; assembly: GCA_019049465.1. Classification (NCBI taxonomy): domain Eukaryota; kingdom Metazoa; phylum Arthropoda; class Insecta; order Lepidoptera; family Nymphalidae; genus Dryas; species Dryas iulia. Next base: position 10,704,326 of record CM032422.1, on the reverse strand, counting down.
TCACAAAACGTTTAGGATAGTAAGAAAGTCTTAGTAAGTAATTAAACACTGTCCCGCAGCTCGGCGAACTGCGGCGGAAACTTGTGGAATTATTTAAAACTCAGCTGCGGGCATAAAAGTTTCTGCATTTTTTTGCGGTGCTCTAAAACTTCCAAGCCCTTGTAATTGTTATCACGCGTATTAAAAACTCTGTAAATGAACGCGTTAATGTTTGCTTTATGGATCCTCGTACTAAGTATATTGTTACAGTGGATGGTAATGGACAAATAATTATATATCACCAGTGTAGCTTTTTTTTGTTTTATATTTCATGGTCTTCTGATGTGAAAATAGAAGTTTAGGCTGTAGATAAAAAACATTTTGAGTTGTATTTATATATTATACGAAAAAAATTCTAATAATTTTACCCGTTGGGAAAGGGTAAGAACACAGTTCCCTCCCTACCCCAGTTCCTCTCTCTCATTCCCTTCCCTCTTTTCATTCCTCTCCTATTCTCCTCCAAGACCGGCAACGCATCCACAACTTTCGTTAGACATAAAAGATTGATAGTTACCAAATAGTGCTGTATATGTTTATTGCTTATAATAAAGTCTAAATACTGGTCATTGTGGTGCAGATTAATTAAATTATTTGTATTTCTCCTCCCAAGGGGGTAAGTTCCGCCACTCAACACGTAATGTCTTGATTTTGAAGTACTTAAAAAGTAGGTTTATCTTACAAAATTTATCTTTATAACAATAATCCTTATAACATTGAGAAAATATATTGGATAGATTTTGCCGCTGAAACAAAGTCTTTATTAATTATATATATCTGCTATAGCTTATACTTGGTAAATTGTTTCTTGTGCCTTACGAATACGAAAAAATATTATACAAATAATAAACATACCAAAATTCATCCAGTATATGACAACAGAGCATAAAAGTATATTGATCTCATTAAGGCCGTAGCGAAGCAAAACGTGGCCATAACCCGAACATCGCGACCCGATGAATATAAAATGCAAATGGGAATGAAAATTTCATTTTATCACAAAACTCATACGAGGTCCGAGAGGAAAGCTACAGTAAACTACGAGCATCACGGAAGCTGTGCAGATAAGAGCCCTGTCTACGTACTAAAGTTTACATACTGTTTAGTTATGTAGAGTGCTTTAACAAGTCATTATTCTGAGTCCTAATGCATGCTATGTATAAAGTACCTCGGAGTATATTACATTGATTGTTTCTGCTTATATTGCTTAGTTGTTAAATTAAGCAGATTTTGATTGGGGTTGGCAGTTGAATGGAGGGCTGTTTGTATGTGAACAATAAGATTCCTCATATAATATTCTACTAGCATGTTAATATTGAAATGTACCAAAGTTTGTAATTAATTTAATTTGTACCTGAATGTAATTCAATGTAATTCATTGAAGTAAACGAGGAAATAGTAAAAATAATTATATTTGTACAGAGCTGCACTGAAAAAATGAATAAACTTTGTTTTTATATAAGAAATATGTTCCACGGTACAGAAATGTTTGCGCAAAGAAAATACAAACAGTGAACCTACGTTCACTATAAAAATAACGCAATGCGCTTCAGTAGATACAAGATGATATAAAGAATACAAACATATCTGTATATATTTATTTATACACGAGGAAAAGCTTTCAATCCCTATTTATGAAAATTATGCGGACGGGAAAGTATAAAATTTATCATAGTTATTTATCGGTATAAAAGTATATGTCGTGTAAATAAAGTAGTATAAATATAATAAACTAGTGGCCCGCCCGCGGCTTTGCCTGCGTGAACTAAACAACTATTTCACTATAGCCACGCGCCGACATCACATTAGAAACGTCTAAATATATCAGTGTTTCTCTACTATATTATGCATGTATTATACAAATAACTTTTCCTTTTGAATCATCTATCTATTAAACGAAACAGCATCAAAATTTTACGTTGCGTAGTTTTGAAGATCTAAGCATACATACAGACAGACACGGCAAGCGACTTAGCTTTATACCATGTAAAGATTATTAAAATAAATAATACATAAATAAAATCGTGTATTTGACATGAACTTTTGTATAAAATGGCATACATATGTACGTCGCTCGGGCAAAGAGTATTTTAATTTCAACGAGGTTTCTATTAGCAAAGAAGTTTCTTCTCTATACATATTACGTATGTATATCCTATTTATAATCACAATATCTGTCTGAGAGTTATTTTTAATTCTTTCATATGGCATTTTTAATATATTATTTTTATAAAAATTATTCTGCATGTATTATTTTTGCTTATATTCCATCTGAATTATCAAAGGTCATATCGCTTATAACTTTGGTGGTCACTTGCTCAATAACTGTCATTGCAATTATTGTAATCGTCATTTACGTCAATTATCGGATGGGTTTTGTAATACACTTGAGAATAATCTGTGTATTATGTCAATTTTCATTACTGATGTTTTTTGTTTATTTTCGCCGATTTAACATTTTCAAATGTAATAGTAAATAGGTAAGGAGAATCCAGAGTCAACACTCTGTTATTTACTTTCCCATCAGTTTGTTCAACCACAGATATTTTTGGAACAAATTCTAGTAATGTAAAAAAAAATAATTGTGGCCAGTTGTGGCCCAGTGGCACAAGCGTGTGACTGTAAATGACTGGTTATGGGTTCGATTCCCACTCGAGGAGTGGAAATACTTTATATTTCCATTTTCTTCGCTCTGGTGCCAAGGTTAAGCGCGGCGTTAAGTTCTGCCACTTAACACGCAATGCCTCCGAATTCGGCGGAAAGTGGGGAACGGAGTGTCTTAACACTAGGTTCCCTCTGCCTACCCTGCTGTGCGCGGGATACAGCGTGAAGCTAAAAAAAATCTAATTATTTCACTTGGTTTAATTCAAAATCGTAGCTGATGCGTTGAGCCAGTATCTACTTTAACTAGTAACCAGCAAGTATGTTAACTGGACCATAAAGTCACCATATTATTTTTTATAAATTTATATGCATTTCTCTACCTATATATGTATATTTTTAAAAGAACTTTGAATATTTTTTGTTCGTCTTTTGCATTGTTTTTTTCCTAATTAAATTGTTTGCCTGTACGACATAAATAAATAATATAGAGAAAAATACTTACAACCACTATATTTCCATATATTTGATTCAAAAATTACATTGCATTCTACGGAAGTGTAATCCTTAAGCGTGATATAAAATTTCTAACGACTTCCATTAATGTTAAATCGACATCCGGGACAGACTACTTAGCTCACCCTCGCAAACAGGGAACATTTATGATGTTACCTCATCAATTTCAAACCTAAGTTAGTGTAATATATCTACTTAAGATAATCTAGTATCTTATAAGTATTATGCATTAGACTTGAAGTGGAATAGCGTCTGACTATAAACCTATTTGGTTGTAGGTTCGATTCCCTCTCAGAGGAAAAAATTATATACATATAGAGAGAAATTGGGGATAGTCGTGGCATGGTGGCACAAGCGTGTAAACGATTTGTTGTGGGTTCGATTCCCACTCAAGGAGTGGAAATATTTAATATTTCCATTTTCTTCCCTCTGGTGTCGAGGCAAAGCAAGGCGTTAAGTTCCGCCACTTAACACACAGTGTCTCCGAATTTGGCGGAAAGTGGGGAACGGAGTGTCTTAAAACTAGGTACCCTCTGCCTACCTTACTTTGTGCGGGATACAGCGTGAAGGGAAAATGTACATATAGAGAGAAATATGTAAAACATCTCAGTGCTCGTACTTAGGATAAAGCACAGCGTTGAGTTTCGCAAAATAAACATACAACGTCTAGATTTTAGGAGTGTCTTGACACTAGATACTCTCTAATTACCCTCACCTCATAGTAATGAGGGAAAAAGCGTGTAGTTTCATTTTCTAATAATGATTATTTCTAAGAACACTACTATTTTTTTCTAGGCTGAAAAATAAATTTTAATATAATTTAATTTATAATTACTTACTAACAATGTTATTGTTTATTATATGACTTTATAATTCCAAAGCAGAAATTGTAATGAGAACGAAATATTTCAATCAAATCACTCACCTTGAGAAATTGGATTGGACGAAAACAAAAGATCAAAGTGTCTATTTGTTATACTCGGAATATTTCAATTTTATGTCGCTCCAGAAATTTAGGCTGAAAGCATGAATTCCAGAAATATATTCTAAACCTTTGAACAAGACTAAGTATTTTATAAAAAAATGTTTCACTTGTTATAATAGGTAAGATTTGAGATGTTATTTATTTTTAAGATGCGTTCAGTCATTGTAAATTGTTTTGTTAGTGTTCAATAAACTTATAACTTTGGTTTGGTGCTGCTTTATTCATAAATGAATTAATTTAGTTTCATTAAACTCACTTCGTCCACTACTGAATTGTGTTTATGTATTTTATGTAATATATTAAAGGCTAAAAACTGAAGCTAAAAATTGTGTGTGTGACGAGATTAGTTTTTATATGGCATAAAATGATGTTATGCTTAATAGGGAAGCTTTAACCTTAAGTATTTTTTTTTTATAAAGTAAATATATTACTTTTATACATATAATCTGTGGTGTAATGACCAAATGTTTTTCCTCAACGCCATTTGCTTTGATTGTATGTAGCTGTACACTTTTTTTCATATAACAGGTATATTATAGGGTAAAACTAGGTAAAACGCCCCAGTTGACAAAACACCCCACAGCCATAGCAGGCACATTAAGAAAGCTAGATGATACACGTATTGCACGGAGAGTAGCCATAAGTTGATAAACAACATAGCTAATGTGCACGTGTGGTTTATTATGCTCCGTTAAAAAATATTAATAAATTTAGTGTTTCAGTGAAGTTACAATTTGTGGTAAGTTGCAAACATTTTTTTATATTTTAATACTCATTAAATTTAAGTTAAATTGATATTAACTGTTGAAAATACACATAAATACACTTTATTATAAATGTTCGTTAAACGTGATAACTTTGAAATTGAGGCTTTTTTCTTGATAGGGCGTTTTAAAAAGCAAAATTTGCAATACGCCCCACCGCATGTTTTTTAAAATGCCCCCGTACCGAAATTACATAGATACCAATTTATATTGTATTTTAATTACAGAGTATGTCTCTTAAATATAAACGCAAGACTCTTCGAGATTCTTGGAGGCAATGCGATCTGTATGAAGTAAAAAAATGGGAGAGAATGAAGCTTCAAAGCACTTCAAAGTTCCATCTTTGAGAAGCACCTTAAAACTGTTCGGATATGGACATAAATAAAAGCGTTGAATGTACAGAAAATTACTACATAACAAAGTCTTCTGAAGACTGGATTCAAGTTTGACACGTTCAGGGTACCGCGTTTGTGTAACAACTATGGGCAGAAAGCTGAGAGAGAAGCTGTTAAAAGCAGCAAGATTTGATTTTATTCTATTCAACTATTTTATGATGATTTTAAATTGGTTTATGTCAAAGTTAATTGAAAAGACTGTTATGTTAATCATTAATTTAGAAGACTGGTGTTTTTTATTGTTACAACTTTTCTTTTAATTAATTACTTACAAATGAAAATATATTTTTTTTATTTAGAGTTTTTAAGGACTTTTAAGTCTTGCCTTACATTTGTGTTATGTTTGTAAGTTATTAAACTATTGATATATTGTGTTTTTACGTTTTGGATAAAATTTAGGTATGGACATATATGAGGACATTTTAAATTGCATGGGGCATTTTATAATACAAAACGAGGCGTATTAGGTAACATGTACCTGATAAAACGCCCCACTCCATGTCTGCAAAAAAATTGAAATAGATCTTTAACCATCGTTCCTATTACATTAAGGTTTTGTAAAATTATTGTTAACGAACCTATTAACGTCCAGGAATAAAAGAAATAATTAAATCTATGATTATTTGGGTTTTATTGAAGGTTAAAAAAAAGTGGGGCGTATTACCAAGTTTTACCCTACTCAGTTCACTTCCGCCCCGCCAAGTGGCGGAACTTAACGCCGTCCTTTGCCTTAGGTACCGCGGAGAAATGAAAATAATATATTATTATTGGCCCTAGTAGGAATCGAAACCACATTCATCGTGTTTACATTTGGACGCTGTTCCACTGCACCACTAATATCTACTGTTATAAGTTAACTAAATGTTTAAAACAAAAGAAATAATAAGCAACTATTTTCACATATAATACCATAACTCAACAATATCTATCAAAGACTATACAAAATCTTTCCGATTTATCGACATTGATCGGCTACGACAGAAAATGAACACATTTCCGCCCTAGATAGTCTAATAGTTGACAGAGACGTAATGGCGTGGAAAAATAAACGTAAGCCTTATCCTTTTTCTCAGTCTATTGATATTATTTGTGAAATAAACTGTTTAAATAATAATAGATATGTTAAAATAGCTCAAGGGGCCAGTAGTGGCGCAGTGGCACAAAGTGTGACTGTAAAGCGACTGGTAGTGGGTTCGATTCCCACTCGAGGGGTGGAAATATTTAATATTTCCATTTGCTCTGGTGACGAGGCAAAGGTGCGGCGTCAAATTCCGCTACTAAACACGCAATGTCTTCGAATTCGGCGGTAAGTAGGGAACGGAGTGTTTTAACACTAGGTTCCTTCTGCTTACGCTGTTATCGAGTCGGTGGTAGCTTTATGTACATTTGGCGATTCAAAAGTGCTTTCAAAAGTCTGTTTGAATAAATATATTTTAAATTTGAATATGCGGGACACAGCGTGAAGTTAAAAATATATGAGTATGCAGGTTCGATTTCTAAACAGAAGAATGATTACGATTTAATTATTATCGTTTCTATTTCGGAGAAAGGAAAATAATATAAGTGTAGAAACGACGAAATGTGGCCTTGAGGTCTGTTACTCAGTACACAATGTCACAAAATCCCCGTCGAAATTAAAAAACTAAATAGGATTAAGAAAAAAACAGAATTATAAGTGTGTTAACACTAGGTTTTCTCTGACAGGGGTGTAAATGGTATAACCTAATTGATTTTTTAAATTAGCCGCGTTATTCATAATTCCCGTAATATCTTTCTTAGTACACCAGCTTACTTTACTTACTTCTTTTAAATTATTATTATATAATTGTTATTTTTTTCATTTAAAAAAGAAAAGGTATTATTATATGTCATCGTGTCGCAATGGTACAGCGTCTGACTGTAAACGCTAAGGTTATATATAGATTCTATTCCCACTCATTCGTTTATCATAATTTCTTCATTTTGGTACGTGAAACAACGCGAGGCGTTAAGTTTAGATACTTTACTGATTTCTTCTTCTTCTTTATCATCTTCTTCGACACGCAATTTATCGATTTCTAGCGGAAAGTGGAGAGAGAAATATTGTGAAAAAATGCAAAAAGTTGCTTTTTTTGCTTAAAATCTAAATTCTGCCTTTATTGTATAGTCACTTTTTACTTATAACTCATTATATCCCTCGACAACATCGTTAATACTGTTGAAATTGTAACGAAACTCAATTTAAAGATTGGGAAGCGGCGTGATTGCGTTTTTATAACGCAAACACTTTATGAAGGGTCCATTGAAAGTGTACAATGAAAAAATTAATAACAGAGAGTATTGCTTGAGAAGCACTGAAAAGATCGTCCCTTTTTTGTTAGTCTGTTCATTAAAATCTTTAATATATCTATTAATATTGGAAATTAAATAAATACTATTTTAATATTGGAAATATTAAATATTTCCATTTCCTTCGCTCTGGAGTTGAGGCAAAGCGCGGCGTTAAGTTCCGCCACTTAACACGCAATGCCTCCGAATTCGACGGAAAGTGCGGGACAGAGTGTCTTAACACTAGGTTCCCTCTGCCTACCCTGCTGTGTGCGGGATACAGCGTGAAGATAAAAAAAAACTTATTTTAGTACATTTTTCTGAAGTTTCTAAAGTTTGAGATAAAATATAAAAATTCTATTCTATTCTATAAAACTGTAATGGGGTTAAAATTATACATCTATACCAATATCATAAAGAAGAAAGATTTGTATTTTTATATGTTTCAACTCAAAAACTATGAACATTTTTACACTAATTTAAAAACTAGTAACTTTTGTCTGTCTATCCGCTTTTCTGTCTGTTTAAATATATGTTTCACGGGTAATCTACTGCGGTACTTGTAATAAAATGTAATATGGGTAGTCTGAAGATCAACATCTGAACGTTTTTTCAACACGCTACGCCGGCGAAGCCGCGAGCATAAGCTAGCTTAATGTGAACTAAAGAATATTGCTAGGTCTCTTCATATAATTAACAAATGCCAAAAAATATAGTTCTTGTCTTTCCATGTATTTATTGTTTGCCTTTCACGCAAAAACTACTGAACCAATTTTGACTTAAATATGATATATAATTTTCATATTTAATGCAAACAGTTAGTGCGACTACGACGAGCAAGACGCAATATTAAAGTTAATAATGAATTCTGTGTATGAGTTAAATTATTATTATTACGCTATTAATAATCTTTACTAACAAGATCTTGAAATAATGTAATCCAACAAGGCCAAGGTAAAACAAGATCAAATTCGAAATCATATGTTCGGTGCTCCATGGAATATATCAATAATCCATGTTTATATTACTAAAACATCATCGCTGTTTGTTTAAAGAAGTATTTACGTTCGATACTAATTAATTTACCGTACCTGATTACTGGAAGTTATGGCTGTTTGATGTTTAAAGCTTTATTTGTTACTTTAACAATGGAAAATATCCAGATTCAACGAAAATCCACTTGTTGTGACTCATTTTCATGCCTTGACTCGATTTTTATAGTCTTAACTACATACTAGCGATCTGTTTGCGACTTCACTCGCGCGTAGACTATACATGTATAGTTTTAACTTTTATACAAATGTTCATCTCCTATTTCAACATTTTAGAACTTGGTTCCTTAAAAAATAGTTTAACCTTACTATCTTCCTGAGAAAAGTGATCGAAATCGGTCAAGTGGTTCAGATTTTTCTTACAAACTTTCATCCTACATTTGAATACTTTAGATTTTTGTAAAAAACAATAACCTACGTTAAGACTTAGTTATAATAATTTAAGAATTATTCTCATTCCAAGTTCCTTCCAAATCAGACCGGAGGTTTAGGTGTGAAAGCGTAACGTAAAGCGTAAGCAGTAACAGACAGACATACGCATTTGAAATATTAATATATATTTTCACATTGTACCATAAAATTGCACGTTCTAGTGTATCGCGAAACATGTAAGAGCCGTTTGAGTTTGAAGTAGGTACTGAAATATTAGGTTACTTACATAACTTTGTGGTTGTTTATATTGCGAAAACCGAAAACAGTACAAATAAGTAAAATATGAAGGCATTACGTTTAGCTATACTTGTTAGTTGAGCTTGTTTATTACTTTACGTCTGAAAAAGTTTTTAATTAAAGTTGTAACGATATATTTACCTAGAAATGTCTTAAAATTAAATTTTAATTTAAATTGATTTTATATTGATATTTTTTTTGTTAACTTAACGCTGTATCCCGCACACAGCAGGGTAGGCAGAGGGAACCTATTGTTAAGACATTTCATTCCCCAGTTTCCGCCGAATTCGGAGGCTTGCGTGTTAAGTGGCTCGAGGGGGAATCGAACCCACAACCAGACGTTTACCGTCACACGCTTGTGCCACTGGGCCACGACTGGCCACATTAAAATATTATTTCAAAAACTTGAATGAAGCTGGATTCGAACCGCACCGCATCTTAGGAACCGCCCAAGCATAACTGTTAAGCCTCTAGTTCTAATACATCCCGCTACATCGAAAATCTTATATGCGTTTTATAACTTAATTTTGTTGCATAGCAGTTGCCATTTTTAATAATATTTTTCAATTTTCTAAGAATTATATAGTTAATGTTAAAAATATTGATTTTTTATATTTTTGACTCTGAGATTTTTCAAGTCGCAGTAACAACTATCAAAAGCACTTTCGGGTGTGGACTTAAACAGAAGATGGCAATTATTTTGAAGTTTTCTACGTCTATTGGCGCTCTCAAGTGACAACCATCGAAATTTGTGGTCATTATTTTCTAAAATTCACAAAATGACCTGTATATAAAGTTATTAGAGAAAATAAATATAAGTTAAAAATAACTATTATTTTATAGTTATTTTTAACTTATATTTAGGGGCCAGTCGTGGCGCAGAGGCACAAAGTGCGACTGTAAAGCGACTGGTTATGGGTTCAATTTCCACTTGAGGAGTGAAAATATTTGTTAGTTCCATCTTCTTCACGCTGGTGTCGAGGCAAAGCGCGGCGTTATGTTCCGCCACTTAATGCGCAGTGCCGCCGAATTTGGTGGCAAGTGAGGAACGGAGTGTCTTAACACTAGGTTCCCTCTGCCTATCCTGCTATGAAGCTAAAAAAATATATATACTCGTATTTTACTTATAGTATACATTAATTGATCGAACGCTGATTTTAGGTTCCCAGTTTGCAAACATTTTAGTATAACTAAAGTTAGTTATGTGTTCTGCGTTATATTAAAATTACTAGGTGTATTAACCATCTATTTTGGGCCAAAAATGTTAAAACGTTATATGAGCATGACATTATAAGTAATTATCGTTAGCCAGCCACCTCACTGACCTTTAACGATCAATATCAACAATATCTACCATAGTAAAACTGTAAAAACAGTATGTTTGTACGTCCACATAATTGGCACTAGTAAATTTGAATGAAAATGTTTTTGTCATATAGCTTTTAAGCTTAGACTAGAGTAGGTTTAGAGTATAATTGACTTTGAAGAGTGGAACACATTATGTAGAACCAAAACAGTTCTGCTATAAAATATAAGTATATTGCGTTTATCTAAATAGTTCAGAGTGGTAGTTGTTTTAGTAGGAATCGTCTTAAGTCTATGCAAACATAGTTGCTGGCAGCTACTAGTAAGCAATAAGCGTTGGTTCTGCTACGTAAAATTATTACATAACAGAAATCATTAAAATAGCAAAAGAATAACTCCTAACCGTACTTAACAATATTACCTAACACTTCTTAGAACCAATTTCCCCTACGTATGAGTTATAGTGACACTTTACACTGTTATTGAGAGAAAAATTAAAAACTGGAACACCATTATTTTGGGAAATCTGCCAACAATAGTAAGAAATGTTTTGCATGCACACTTCTAATGTTATTGTTATTGAATTTAGCTACAGTATTCTTGCTTCCCTTTTAAAATATAAGCTCTTTGAAACGAGAAATCGAATTGAATGGTAATGTGCCGTATTACAACGGCAATTTGAAAATAGTCTTGTGAATTTCGTGTAAAGTTCTCCATCTGCATTGGTATAGCGAAACGAGAGTGATCTCATGGGTACGGAATGTATACTGTGCGTACTTTAGTATCTATATTTGGAACGATAGGCATTGCATATATGACCTTGAAATATACCATTCAATGAAAAAAAATGAAAACTAACTCAATGTTTAAACTTTTGAAAAAAAAAACTTTATAAAATATTTCAGTTTTCATATTTGTGTTGGAAGTTTAAAAATATTTTTTAGTATTTAACTGTTTGCTGTATGTACATTAAAGTGAAATGAGTAACATAATGTAGCATGTGTCCGTAGAAAGTTTTAAAATAAATGTAGCGTATTTCCCAGGCGTTCCAGTTAAAGGCAGGAATCAGGCCACAGCCCTTAGCGAGCATCTTTTATGAGTACGCCCTCTGCGTTTTCATTGTGTGTATTCTGATGCGGCATAAAATAGATAAATATTAAATATGAAGATCTGATAGGATAAACTGTCAAGGTCACTGTTATATTCCGAATATGTTTTAAGCTTTAAAAACAAGACAATTCTCGCGCAGGGCACCATCTGTAAATGCGACTGGTTGTGGGTTCAATTTCCACTAGAGAAATTAAAATATTTAATATTTTAATTCCTTCGTTCTAGTGTTGAGGCAAAGTGCGACATTGATTTTCGTCACACCACACGGACGGTCTCTAGAATTCGATGGAAACATCTGCCTACCTTACCGTATGGGGGATGCAGCGAGAAAAAAAACTTGTTGTAACTATACTTTCAATTAAAACTCAGAAAAAACACTTGCATTAATAACTTAGAATTAGAAATCCTTAGGAAACCGTTCTCTATAGTAATGAGATGGAGACTGAAACTATTAATCGTTATTAATGGACACTGTGCAACTATGACATGACAGCGTCAGCCAAGGGGACAGCAATTGTGTTCACAGAGTTTGAGTATATTATTGTATGAAATATTATTGAATATTTTGATTTAAAAGAATTATAAATATTTTTAAAATAAAGTGTGGCGAGTCGTTACGCAGTGGCACAGGCGTGTGACTGTAATCGACTGGTTGTGGGTGCGGTTCCTACTCGAGGAGTGGAAATATTAAATATTTCCATTTTCTTCGCTCTGGTGTCAAGGCAAAGCGCGGCCTTAAGTTCCACCACTTAACACGCAATGCCTCCGAATTCGGCGGAAAGTGGGGAACGGAGTGTCTTAACACTAGGTGCCTACCCTGATGTGTGCAGGATACAGTATGGAGCTAAAGAAAAAAAGTAAAAAACAAAGTGAACACTATCCGTCTATTTTAAAAATGATAGTATTTTAACAATACTTGTTTATAAACTATCATTTTTAGAATAGTCGTAATATTGTAAATGATTGTCAATGTACAAAAAAAAACAATTGAAATTTTGTCATTTTTGCGGTAGACGTATTAATTTATTTGTATTGCAAATTTTACATACCTCGTAGAAAGAACGTTCTATGCTTACTCGTATATCGTCCTAAATTTTATTATTTTATAAAAAAAAATATATTCATTTAATGTTATTTTTATATTCATGATGTAAAAAGTACTTTCATCTTATACAACTTTTTTTTATGCATTTTCTACGTTAAATCTATTTAATAAATATACAGAGAAGAATATTTAACAAAATTATTTTTTTCATTATTATGAAACTTATTATCCTCTCTTTTTATTATTACGCGGCTTATTATTATACTTTTTATATTTATTATTGGCGGGAGGCAAAGTCACTTTAATTTTTTCTATTTTTAAAATTATAAAGAACTGCATTATGTGTATATCATACCTTATTCAGCCAGAATTACATTTCAAATAAATAAAATTAAAAAATGTATAAATTATTTAAATTAACCTATATAAAAATATTATATATGTCTACATATATTAATATACAGCAAGTAATTTACAACAGGTCTTATACTACAGCGTTTTAATTTACTCCTCACTTAGAGACCGATATGTAAAATTTTATCACCTGTGGCATTCAAGTACACAATCCTGAACTAACTAGACTAACCGACTTTCATGTAAGCCAATGTATTGATTACCGATCAATGTGATTTAGCAATTGTTAAGTATGGCTAAATCTTATCATATTGGCATATTTATCTTATTTTATTATATTAGTTACTGACTCATAGCTAGGTGTAGATTGTGAATTGAGAAGTTTTCATTTTGTGGCCAGTCGTGGCCCAGTGGCACAAGCGTGTGACTGTAAACGACTGGTTGTGGGTTCGCTTCCCACTCGAATTCACCGGAAAGTGGGGAACGGAGTGTCGTAACACTAGATTCCCTCTGCCTACCCTGCTGTGTGCGGGAAACAACGTGAAGCTAAAAAAAATACATTTTTAATATTTAAGATGTTTTGATTTACGCAATATACGCAATATGCAATATATCAATATACATACATACATAAGTATATCTATCTAACATCCTTAAACGAGCAATATATGTAAATAGTACAACGATTTTTATGAAATTTAGTTTAGGGGACGATAAATCGATCTAGCTAAGTTTCATTATTGGAATACGTCGTGTTATCCATATTTTCAGGCAATGAAAACTTGCTACAGTAATACGAAGACGAATTTCACTACTCTATATCATAACTATAGCCCCGGTGAAAAATAAGGCAGTCTCTAAACTAGAAAACCTCGTTTCACATCCAGATCTCATTATAATTATAACTTCCAAAAAGATACCAATCAAAACTCGATTATCCTGATATATATTTTTAAGTAAAAAGATATTAAGCACGTATCGCTTAATTTAAGATCTTAACAATTAAAAGCAAATTTCCAGGTCAATATTTAAATTTATCGTGAACTTCTCCAGGCATCAAGAATGTAATATTTCCAGGCGACGCTATGCGGTGCGGCTTTAATAGGTATTTGAGATGCCTTTAATTTTAACTTGACCGCAATACCTGTACTTCATAAAGCTACTGCTTGTGCATACCACAGACTTGGTCATAACTGTCTTAGAAATGGAGATTACTTGAGCGAAATGAATATTATCCATGTATTTGTTTTGAAGAAGTATAAATAATTATTGCTCTTCAATAATTAAGGAAAATTGATATCATTTTATAATATTATAATGATGAATCCAAATAATAATTCATTGGACAAAATTCATACTAATATTATAAATGCGAAAGTTTATATGACTGTGTGTGTCTGTCTGTCTGTTATCATTTCATGGCTAGTGTACTGGCCAGATTTGGATGAAATTCTAATTGGAAATAGTTGAAGACCCATGTTATTTACAAAATTATACCTTACAGGTTTCGATGAATTTTCATAGGAAAACAGTTTACTATTTATTAATATTCATATATTTTATTTATTTTGTTTTTCCAAAAACCAACCCCTTAAAAATTTAAATCGGGGAGAAAAATTAGACGGAAGAATAAACCCCTTAATTGAAAACGCGGGCCGTCGAAAATAAAAAGACAACTATAGTTTTGAAGCTAAAGCGGGTAAAGCCACGAGCGGGTTACTAGTATATAGGTATTACTAGTATATATTTGATAACCCACTCAGCGTGAGCCACTAGTAAAAAATATTTTAAAAATTGCCTTCTGCTAACTACGAAAATACTACAATAGAAACTTTTATATTAAAATAAAAGTTTCTTTTAATAAGTAGGTATGTGGAGTACATACAACTATACTATTTTTCCACAATAAAGTTTTTCTGAATTGTAGGACAAACTAAACTGTTTGCATATTTATTTTTCAGCTACTTTTTTTACTTATCTTCAATTTCGCATCCGCATAGAAGAGTCAGTCAGTCAGAGGGAACCTAGTGTCAAGACACTCTGTCCTCCACTTTCCGCCAGGGATCGGGACATCGTCCATTGAGAAATCCAACGTTGCTTTGTTGCGCCAAAGAGTCATGATGCCTTCTTTTCGGCTTTCTTTCTTTTATATAGGCATATCCAGTTTTTGATTTGAAAGTGACATGAAAACATAACTTGTGGTTTTCTGAGCTATCAAGTTGTATTAATGAACTTTTAAAAATTTTAAAGTGTTACTGAAAGATTTATGACTAACGCAATATATTTACAAAATACAAAAATTCAAACGTAGCACGACTCTCTCTATTGAGACACTAACAACAAAAATATGGTGTAATAAGCGTACAAGAATTTCGATGACGCTCGATAAAAATGTATGACTTAAGTTGGGTAGCGCTAGAAATTTCACAACAGTTTTATATTTTAATTATAACAGTGATTTCTTCAACAATAGTAGTTAAAAACAGCTAGATAACAGCATAATTTGTTAGTATCTTTTAAGTATACTACCAAAAAATCATTTAGAAAAATATGTTGTAAACCATCAATTACTTACCCAAACCTTTAAATTTGTATATGATTTGTATTGATGGTATACTTATCAAAAAATATGTAAAAAATTATGGCCAAAAATCAGGAAGTTTTGATATTATGAAGCTTCAATACTACTCAGGCGTAAAGTTAATTCTGTTACAGCACTTCGAAACATTTATACCGCATATACAGCATGTTATCATACTAGTCTCTCCTACTGTAGGACGAAATCTTTACAATAAAAAGGCACGAAGCTGCTTCATTACCCAAAATGCTAAAAAAAAACAGAAAAAAGTCTTTAAATCTAAAAAAGGGTAGGCGTAAAACAGATGCATAAATAGTATACTTCACCTTTCCACTGTTTATCTATCGCGGCCGTTACCATGATTCATTGCGGATTCGGCTCATGCCAAACTTTCGAACAAAATGTGCACTCGATAAATCAAGCATCATAACAATCGTTTCTACGTCAGCTACGTGTTTCGTGTAAATTGCCGACGAAAAACTGTTTGGCCCTGAGCGGCTGGTTGGTGGAATTAGACTATACTAAAAATATGTACTTGCTGTAATGAACTCATCTTTATCTAAAGGGATTATATTGAACAAAATTCTGAGTCCATCGAGCCAGTTGACTGAAAACGTGACTAGTTGTGGGTTCCATTCTCACTTGAGAAGTTGAAATACTTAACATTTTCAATTTCTTCTCTTTGCTATCGAGGCGTTAAGTTTCACCACTTAACACGTGATGCCTCCGGAATTCAGCGGAGAGCGTAGAACGGAGTGTCTTAACATTAGGCTCGGTGTGCTGCCCTGCTGCGTGCGCGATACAGCGTGAAGGTAAAAAAGAATTTTCATATTTAGAAGGCCAAACGATATATATTCTAGATTTTTGTTAGGTTCATAAAAAGTATGTAATATATTCTAGATTTTTGATAGGTTAATAAAAAGTATGTAATTACATACTTTTATGTTAAAGGAAGCTTACACTAAATTCTATTTAACTACCCCATATCCAACATCCATAGAGAAAATACGTGAAAATAAAAAAGTGAGATCATAAAATATATGTTGTCAAAACCAGGAGGACTATTGTATTGCTTTATCTGTTGTGTGTGTGTCCCCAAACGTTCCACTACAAAATAAAAATTCAATACACAAATAGAAGAAAATGAGTAGTTTTTTTAAAATAAAAAGTTAATATTGCCGATCCCGTTGGTCTTGAAAAGACACTGGGGAGAATGAAGGAACAGCATCCTCGTCCTAAGTGAATATACAAGCACTATGTGGCTTCTTGAAGGTCACAAGGGCGTCCCCTGTGGGACTCCTACTTCATCTTGCTGACCTACGAACTGGCTGGGATAACTAGAGACACCGTTTGTGCGTTAAATACGCGTTGCATTAAGAGTAACACTTTATACGAAAACGTCAAACATATGAATTGATGATGAATTTGAAGTGATTTCCTACGCAACATTACAAATAATAGCTTTCTGTACCTCGTCAACTTTGACTGTACCTACCAACTCCGCAGTCCACATAGTTTCCGTAAACAGAAGTCTTAGAACTTTGTGATATTGTATTATAAGACATATAGAGATATAAAAAAATGTCATATTAAAGTTTAACGCAAACCACATAAAAGAGGAAGGTAAAATTTCACTATTAAATTAAGAATACATTCAATTAAAAAGTATTTTCTAAATTAATAAGTTAACATGGCGCAGTTAAAATTTAAACTTACGTAAACTGCTAGTTTAAGTATCATTAGGCTTATAATATGCATCTCCATGTCCTGAAGCTTCAACACACTGCAAGAGACCGATGGGTAAAAATGAAATGTTTTTTTTTGTTATTATCTCTTTAACTACACAACATGAAGTACTCAGTATTTTAGATAAAAAATAAAAAAAATATTTAAAACGTATTGAAGTATATTATGTGCATACTTGTTCATATAAATTATGATTAATATGTAAAAAAGGAATTTATTTAATTCCTTATTTAAATATATTACGAAAGTTTTAGACAATTTTATACCAATTACTGTTGGCAAAAAAGGTAATTTATGCTTATGTCGAAATAGCATCAGAGAGAACGTAGTATCAACACACTCCATTCTCCACTTTCCGCCAGAAATCCATAGATTATATATACTACTAGTTGTTACCCGCGACTTCGTCCGCGTGAACCAAGAAACATCTTCATTGAGTTCCGATCAGCAGCTCTACCCAAAGTGAAAATAGTTAGAGTCAGATAGATCTCCCAATCGCGTTATACGAAAAAAACCACATCTGTGCCTTTCAAATTTGACGGTTGCCCTCGATTTCTCCAAGATTCCATCATCAGATCCTGATCTCCTTCCCATGGGACCAATTGTGAAATATAACCTCACGAACAAAAAAAAATGTTGAAAATCGGTCCACGTATCTTCGAGTAATCGGGGAACACACATAAGAACCTCCTTTTTATGTCGGTTAAAATCCCTATAAATTTTAACTTATTATGTTATTTTGATATCAAACCTACATTACTGCAAAGTTTCATGAAAATTCGTTCAGTAGTTTTTCCGTGAAAGAGTAACTAACTCGCACACATCCGTACAAACTTTCGCATTTACAATATATATACTATGATATATAAATATTCTGCTACATGTTTTTAAATATCATAGTAAATAGCACACATCATTTGGTGCTAACGATATACGAGTACGTCTCTATTCCAGCTGTAGGCATATAAAAACAAAATTACCGAAAAGTTTTCAGACATCACTGAAAAATATGGGTCGACAACGCTTGGAAAAAAATTAATCTCTCGCTCCCTTTTAAAGGTATGACGTAAAGTCAAATATTCTGTCTTTTTGTCCCACTTGTGATGCGAATCTTTGTAAAAGCCAGCTAAGTCTCACTTAAAATGTCCTGTAAAATGACGCATTTATACGTCACTTCACTGCCTAAGTGGCCAAGATTGAAAACCGGAAATATCGTCAGTAAATTTTATATTGTAAACTTGAGTAGCAATTTTTAATAAAATGTTTTTTTTCAGCTTTAAGCTTTTTCCCTTATTAGGCAAAATAGTTCTGATTACTCTTCTCTCTGGAGAACTAAAGCAGAGATATTAAATAATATATAGCTATTGCCCTGAATGAGAACTAAACCCACGACCATCGCGTAAGACGGTATCCCACTGCGCCACGACAGTTTCATTTAAAATTTTAGTTAATCTAAAAACTCTATTAATGCCTACAATAAATCTACAGCCATATTTAAAAATATCAACTTTAACAAATCATTGTACATTTTCATAAACATAAAGCTAACAATGCTCTTGAGGAACACAAAAATTGTTTACTAAGTACTGATAGTCCTGGTAAAGTACATTCTGTAAGTTGCGAGTCCGCACGGCTGCACCTCGGCAGTTTGCCAAGTACAATGTATTCGGGAAGTTCATCGCAAAACTTTATTCACTTCCATTCGTGGCTGTAACAGAACCTAATTGGCCTTAAAACGATATGAGATTCTTTTTAAATTTATAAACAAGCAAGGTATCTGAAAATGTATTTAGGTATGTTATTGTTTAGCGACTTAATTAAAGGTCAAATTTCTGGTACGAGGACAAAACGCGGTGTTTAGTTCCGTCACTGCACACGTAATGTCTGAATTTTGAACGGAACGTGCAGAACAGGGCCTCTTGACACTAGGTTCTCTCTGACCACCCCGCTATGCAGCAAACTCGTTAAGCTGTTAAGCTGAAAAAAGTCAAAGTTCAATTATAATACATAATATTTATTAAATTTATTCCAGTCTATATAAAATAAACAAATTCCATGATAATAAAACGAATATACACTAACCATAACAAACTTTTACAATCTTAAATATTCACTATATCAGAAACACACAACGTATCTTTCAAATAGTCAAAAACAAAGAATCCGTCTAACAATCGATCAAATAGCGGAAGAATCGGACAAACATAATAAACGAACAGGAATTTGGCAATTGATTTACAGCTGAATGATACAAAACATTCCCTTACGTAAAACGGTGAAATTACGTGAGCTCGGCTCATGTGATCGTTTCTAACTCAATTATAGAACTTTGTGCAGTTACCTTCTTCTTTTTCATCGTTATTTGATGTTTAATTAATTAATTGAATAGATTTTTTAGGGGCCAGTTGTGGCGCAGTGGCACGAACGTGGGACTGTAAAAGACTGGTTGTGGGCTCGATTCCCACTCGAGGAGTGGTAATATTTAATATTTCCATTTCCTTCGCTCTGGTATCAGAGGTAAAAGCGCGACGTTAAGTTTCGTTACTTAAAACGCAAATCATCCGAATTCGGCGGAAAGTGGGAAATGAAGTGTCTTAACACTACCTAGTGACCCTCTGCCTACCCTGCTCCCTGCGGTGTGCGGGATACAGCATGAAGCTGAAAAAAAAGAAAGAAAGCGGCTTCAAGTTTTTTTCCGCATAACAAGGTGAACCTAGTGTCGTTCTAGTGAGAAAACCTAGTGTCAAGACACTCCATTCTCCATTTTCCTACTGAAATTGTATGGTGTTTGTCGGAACTCAACGCCACGTTTTGTCTTAGATAGCTAAGCGGAGAAATGGAAATTATTTAAGTCTAATTCCCCTGACTGAAAATCAAACCGACGACACACCTTGATTACAATCTATCAACTGTACCACTCTGGTCACATTTTATTTTACTTATGGACGTTATTTGTATACAATGTCTTGATTTAAAGATATCGTTAGCTTCTAATTTATTATTATTAGTCGATTAAGTTATTCGGGTTTCGGAAATTTATTGGGCAAATACAGTTTTTTTATTTCTAAAACATGCACAGGTTATGTGTAATAACGGTCTAGACTTTGATGTTAGTTTATGCAGCGTTGCGAATTTAAATGTTTGCAACTTTTAAAATAAACCTCGCTAATGCCGCATTAGATACCATATGCTAACAAATTGCTCTTATATTACACATGTTTACCTTTGCTGAAAAATTCCGAAGTGTCTTTTTTAATCTTTAATTAACCTGTGCAGTGCTAAAATAACAGTTTTTTTATGAAAATAGGTTTTTTTTAAAAATGCATACTTTTCGAAGTTATAATATGTATGATCATATAAAAAATTGTACAGGGTTAGCTTAGGATCAAAAATATTTACATTTTATTTTTATTAATTTATTTAACTCCATTTCTTTTTATTTATAATATAAAAATCATATGTTTTAACATTTTCGTGCTTATTTCTGCATAGCGGAGAAGTCAGAGAGGACCTAGTGTCAAGACACTCCGATTTCCACTATTCGTTTTAAAAACAAATGTTCAGTCTTATCTACTTTTGTGACACAAAATTTCACAAAAATACTATATTTTTTATATAATTATAACACTTACTAATAATATAACATGTGTTAAGTTTCATTCATAAATATTTCATAGGTATTTACAATTTAAGCGTATTAGAATACTGTTACACGTTTGTTTATGGTATTTCCATCCTGCATAGTTAAATATTGATATCTAATAATACTCTAGCTAATGTACTTACATATGTACGTATGTCGGCATGAATTATCTATGGAACGTACAGTATGTTTTTATATAAGCTTTCACAGGGAGTGTTTTAAGCTTATTTGACTAGTAATATAATGTATTGAGTAAAAAACAAACTATAATCTGTAAGGTGAGGAAAGAAGTCTTTTTGAAAAGTTGTGAAAAGAAAATACTATAATCTAACTGAAATAAAATAGTAAAAACGGAATATTTGTACGTGCACATCTTCACAGCTACTGGACGGATTTGATTGTATCCTTTTTTTTGTACAGCTTTCTAGTTTCACTAGGACTAGACAATAGCTGATTTTGAAGACTAGAACATCTAATGAAGAAATATAATAGTCTAGCTAAACTATAAGAAATAAGGAAATGATACTTAAAAAAAGTTTTTCAGCTTGATAAACGTTTTCCGTTTACACATAAAAATAACAGATGATTTAAAATCATAATAATATTATAGTTTCACAAAAACGGAGCTACCAATTCTAAATCATTGTTTAATTTATATTTAAATTTATATTTATGTAGGCATTGCAAACCTAGTAGTAATTAAATATTCTATTCCTTATTTTCCGCGCAATTCCGCAAAATATGACAAATATGACTGTCTGTCCGATTGAAATTCGGAATAAACATAATTACAGACCCTCATCTCCTTTAAATAATTAAAGAATGAGATGAACATTTTTATGAAAAATATAAACCGCTTGACCCATTTGGATGAAGTTTCTGAAAGAAATAGTTGATGAGGGAAGGTCACACAAAGGCTACCATTTCTTTAAAAATCAACCACTAAGGGTCTGAAATAGAAAGAGAAAATTGATGACACCACGAGCAGGTCGCTAGAAATTCTTATATTCCATGTTAATACTTAAAAAAAAGGAATTTTTAGCAAAATTAACCAAAAATACCCAATTTTTAACCAATAATTACGCTAAAACAAGGTACAAACAAGCCACAATATTCGTAACACCACAAGCATGTACCACAGTTCCGCTAACACTAACAATGGGCAGATGAAGTAAAAATAGACGCGTAATATAAACAGTGCGGACAAAGTGATCGCCGATGAACAGGCCCAACTGTTGACCTTCTGTATCGTTTTATACACTCTTTATAATATATACTTTTATTTTTTACGATATCCTGGTACTGAGATATAGATAGCTTTATTAATAGCTCTCTATATCTCAACTGTAACATATATTTTAGACTTTTTGCCTGAATTGAAATTCATACATTGTCTGTCTTGTCCGTGCATAAAATTTATATAACTATTGTGGTAAAGTACGTTAATAATAATATTTTGTGTATAAATTTATTAAATATTTTGTTGTCATTTTAGGTAGTATAATATAGCAATGGTTTTCTAGTACGTCTTTTAAACATGAAATGTGTTCTTTAAACATGAAATAAAGAAGCGAGTGATATGTTTTGCTAGTATTTTTTCTGTCATTTCTGTATAATGACATAATAAAATAAATAGCTTCACGCTATATCCCGCACACAGCAGGGTAGGCAGAGGGAACCTAGTGTTAAGACACTCCGTTCCCCACTTTCCGCCGAATTCGGAGGCTTGCGTGTTAAGTGGCGGAACTTAACGCCGCGCTTTACCTCGACACCAGAGCGAAGAAAATGGAAATATAACTTCCACTCCTCGAGTGGGAATCGAACCCACAACCAGTCGTTTACAGTCACACTCTTGTGCCACTGGGCCACGACTGGCCACCTGTCTGTATAATGACATAATAAAATAATTTTTAGTAATAATAGTTTCAAGGTAAGACTTTTTTACCTGCACTAATCATTTTTATTTTAAAAAGGTACTTCCGCTTTTTTAGTATAGGAAGAAAAAAGGTACTATCACAACACTGCTATACTTTCCACCCGAATATGAGTCATTGTACACTAAATAGTAGAACGCGTCACGATCTGCCTTATTTGAGTGATAAAATGAGAATCATTCAACATCATTTTGCCGCCAAACGGGGATTGATTCTGCACCCATCTCGATTTTAATCAGACACTGTTTCACTGCGACACCATATCTTTTATTTTATAATTTACCAGTAGAAAATTTATTATAATCCTGAATAAAACACAGAAATAAAAGTAAAACAATGTATATTCGAAAAGCTATGAAATCAATCTCCAATAGCCGGGCTTGAACTAAGTTAATTAAGCAGATTTCGAGGTACGGAGCAAGAAATACAATAACTTTGAAACTCTTGCATGAAATAGATGAACGCAGAAACTATTTCACTTAATATCAAAGCTTAACAATATAATACTGAAATAACTTGGCTTTATATATTGTTATGAAGACTTTACTTTAGATGTTTTATTGAAATTGATAGTTATTTGTTTGTTTATAAATGTTTAGTAAATATTTATTTACAAGATGAATGTATATAACTTTTTTAGAATTAAAATTAGTCCTGTTATATTCCTGACTAAAAAATATAAGTAAAATGAAGAGCGTGCTTATTTGTCGCAATTTTTTTTTAATTTTTTTTTTTTTTGCTTTTTTTTTAGCTGCACGCTGTATTCCGCACACAGCAGGGTAGGCAAAGGGAACCTAATCTCAAGACACTCCGTTCTCCACTTGCCGCTTAATCCGGCGTTGCGTGTTAAGTGGCGGAACGTAACGCCGTTCTTTGCCTCGATATCAGAGCGAAGAAAATGGAAATATTAAATATTTTCATTCCTCGAGTGGGAATCGAACCCACAAACAGTCGTTTTCAGTCACACGCTTGTGCCATAGTTGAAAAATTATACGTTTGTATAGATATAGATTTGTTTGTCTTTCATCATTCTAGCGAGACAAAAAAAGGCACTCAATTGCTTTACCCTCCACTTTCCGCCTAATTTAAAGAAATTGTGTATTAATTTGCGAAACCTAATGCTTTATGCTTCGTCTAACTATATGAGTAACCTAAAATATTATAATTATCAAGGTTATTCAATTAATTATCGAACCCACAGCTGCACCATGACGCTGAGTTTAAATTAAATATTAAAATTAATATAACCTTTTAATAATAATAACCTTTAAAACTCAAATACATAATCTTCAAAACTGTAAACGGCTATTATCACAAATGCACAAATCACAGTACTAAGTAATGAACAACCCGTGTGTTCAACTCCTTAAATGTTGTGGAAACAAGATAACAATCACTTACTAGCCCGAGTAGTTTCTAACGATGCCAAATAGACGGGTAAATCAAGTAGATCTTTTATTTAACAAGGTGTTTTGTATTGAATAAAGTTTATTTTCTGTTTGTATACCTGCATTGAATATTGTTATTATACTTGTATGTATAATTTCAATTATTTTCTAAAAAAGGTTGGCAATTACGCAAATATTTTGTTATGAATTAAAGAGTACTATGATAGTTTCCTTTGTTTTTATAGTTAAGGCTATTATATATTTAAAAAGTGTAGGCTTGTTTATACCTTTTCCTACAAGGTACACAAAGGAGGCCCTAAATTACACCACAATTACTTTTACCTTCACTTTTCGTCTAGTTTAGAGAAATGAAATATTAATTTACTAAGCCTAGTGTTTTATACTTTGTCTTACTCTATATTGAGGAGCCGAAAATACTATAAAAATCAAGATAATCGAAATGAAAATCGGACCTACAGCTGTACCACAGTGCTCTAATCAAAATGAGCTCAAATAAATAAGCTTACGTACTCCAATTTAGCTCAAATAAATCAATTTAGCTTTAATAAATAAGCTTACGCACTGAAAACAGCTATTATCACAAATGCACAAATCACAGTACTAAGTAATGAACGGCCCGTGTGTTCAACTCCTTAAATGTTGTGGAAACAAGATAACAATCACTTACTAGCCCGAGTAGTTTCTAACGATGCCAAATAGACGAGTAAATCAAGTGGATCTTTTATTTAACAAGGTGTTTCGTATTGGATAAAGTTTATTTTTATATACCTGCGTTGAATATTGTTATAATACTTGTATGTATAATTTCAATTATTACTTAATTTTCTAAAAAAGGTTGGCAATTACGCAAATATTTTGTTATGAATTAAAGAGTACTATGATAGTTTCCTTTGTTTTTATAGTTAAGGCTATTATATATTTAAAAAGTGTAGGCTTGTTTACTTTCACTTTTCGTCTAGTTTAGAGAAATGGCATATTAAGTTACGAAGTTTCGTTTTGGATAAAGTTTATTTTTTGTTTGTATAACTGCGTTGAATATTGTTACTATACTACTCGTATATGTATATAATGTTAATTTACAAATATAATAAGTTATATAAGTTATTAAGCGTATGGCAAGCGGTCAGAAGCTTCAGAAGTCAGAAGTATAGAGTAGTAAGTAGAATAACTTCTTTAAAATCGTATTGATTAGAAAATCAATATAACGAAAATATGTGACGAAAAAGAGACAGATATATACGTCTATAGAATTTAACAAGCAAAAGACTGAAATATTATACATTAATAGTGTTTTCCATTAGTTATTATTAATATATGTAGAATAAAATATAACAGTGGCCAGTCGTGGCCCAGTGGCAAAGAGTGTGACTGTAAACGACTGGTTGTGGGTTCGATTCCCACTCGATGAGTGGAAATTATATTTCCATTTTCTTCGCTCTGGTGTCGAGGTAAAGCGCGGCATTAAGTTCCGCCACTTAACACGCAAGCCGAATTCGGCGGAAAGTGGGGAGTGGGGAGCGGCGGAGTGTCTTAACACTAGGTTCCCTCTGCCTACCCTGCTGTGTGCGGGATATAGCGTGAAGCTATTTAATTTAATTAAATTTTTAAAATATAACATAATATAATAGTTATTTCTGTATATTTTTTTAATAATATTATATTAAATAAATAGTAAACTATTCTGCTTCACTTTTACTTTTATCTAATGTGAACAGCCCATAAAATATATTTTTTTAACTGGGTATTTCACTAAGCAGATAATGTGTTCAGTGATATTATGATTTGTACGTTATAGGTATATCAAATGCTTGTTAAAAGGAGTGTCGTTATATTTTCTTTGCCTGCATTTAAAATATATGAGTGATATTTACAGTACCAGCGACCTACTCGCGGCCTACTGCGTAAATGAAAGTTTAACAGGCACAAAGTGTAACTGTCAAATGACTGGTTGTGGATTCGATTCCCACTCGAGGAGTGGAATTATTTAATATTTCCATTTTCTTGGCTCTGGTGTCGAGGCAAAGAGCGGCATTAAGTTCCGCCACTTAATACCCAATGTCTCCGAATTCGGCGGAACGTGGGGAACGGAGTGTCTTAAAACTAGGTTCCCTCTGCCTGCCCTGCTATGTGCGGGATACTGCATGAAGCTAAAAAAAATAATAAAAAAAAACCTAATATAATCATAACTTTAGTATGTATGTATACAAGAATTTTATAATATTCCGTAACTTCAGAATGTGGAATTTAATTTTCTAGTTGCAATTGCAACTATTCAGTTGCCGAGCAGCAGCCTTATTTAATATGACCTATCACATACATATATCTGTTCATGTCAGAAAGTAATTTCTTATTCTAAATTTGAAAACTTTTCATCTTTCACTAGTATGGCTTTAATCAACTGGCAGAGCACAAAATAGAAATTTGTTTTGTATTTTCAGTTAATATGTTTTAAAATCTCGATTTCTTTAAAAAATGCATTAAGAGCAAGAATTCTTTCTATAAAGACGACTTATTGATAAGTCGTTGTTTCCTTTCTTCCTATTCTTCTTGTGAGATGTATTTAAACATATATTTCTACAGACGAAATGCATTCATATTATGTATAGAAATGGTTCTCTGCTAACGAGTAAAACATAAACATATGGAACATCAGTTTATTTCACAAATAATGATATCATTGAAAGTTACTTACATTACATATACTCTTATTTTTATATTTAGTACTTATTTCGGAGATACTTACTAGGATATTCTATTCTAGATATAGAATATTCTAGTAGTATAGTCTATTAAAATAGTCTCTAAAAGTCTACGTTGTATGGGAAGAACAATTCATTCAATAATAAACATTAAGAACTTTTTGAGAATATATTATCCACAATATATCCAACTCAATAACTCCTCAATAAAAATAATTAAACTGATCCATTGTTATACACAATCTCAATAAATACAATAAACATTACTCAAATCTCAATGGAGCCGTTCAAATTCGCGTGAAAGAAAATATTGACGTTTGGTTTATGAAAATAAACTGACTGACATTGGAAATAACTGTAGTACGAAACTATGGGTTTAAATTGCGTTATTTGGCTTGCGTGTGTATTACAGCATGCAAAATGAATTTGCATAGTGGAATAACCTTTTTAACATGAATATTTTTAATATTATATTATGGTACAGTAAGGCAATATCTGTAATGCCTACGGTTGTAGGTTTTGATCCTGGTCAAAAAAATATTTAATTTTTTGATTAGCGGCGGCCTGAAGCGGCGAACTCGAGTGAAAAGCGGAAATCATAACGTTAGAAAAAGCGTGAAAATTGTTTTACTATGTCTTAATCTATTTTACACACAGATGACAAAAATAAAATATTTGAATGTAAACATGCTTATTATAATCCAATTGTGCTATTAAAATATTTAAAAAAATGCACTAGAATATGATACTCTACTACTGTTTATGATTGCCGTAAGTCAAGAAGTAGTAAAATATATACAATATTTTTTTTAGCTTCACACTGTATCCCGCACACATCAGGGTAGGCAGAGGGAACCTTGTGTTAAGACACTCCGTTCCCCACTTTCCGCCGAACTCGGAGGCATTGCATGTTAAGTAGTGGAACTTAACGCCGCGCTTTGCCTCGATATCAGACCGAAGAAAATGGAAATATTAAATATTTCCACTCCTCGAGTGGGAATCGAACCCACAACCAGTCGTTTTCAGACATACGCTTGTGCCACTGCGCCACGACTGGCCCCATTAAAAAATTATGAATAGTAAATAAATATATTTTAAGTATATTTTAAAAAGTATATGAATATTAATAAAAAACCTCTTTTATAGTAAAAAGTTTTAATTTAATTTAATAAGGTTAAAACCACTATTATAAGTGAATAGGACAATACGCTCATGAATAGCGTGTCACGCTGTTTAGCATATCAACACCAAACAAGCATTTACTCGATATGCAGCATATAACAATGGACGAAAATTATAAATTATATCGCATAGAATATTATTGAATATTAGACCAACAATTATGATGAAACCGACAGGGGCAAAACCGCGTTATACAAACCACATAAATAAATAACTCTTGGTGTAATTAACATATTCGTAATAACAAGAGCTTCCAAATATTTGTTGTTATCAAATAAATAAATATAACTTTTGATGTTGCAAATAGGCACGTTATTGGTACGATTACAGGAAAAAGAAGTCTGAGGCAATGCCTGGATCTTATGATTTAAGTGTAAACTTAAGGAATATTTTAAAATGCATACGAACCCTAGAACTTAACGTTAACTGTCCAACCCGAATCCAACGAATGTTCTCAAACTCCTACAAACAACCCTTTCTCTTGGCCAACAGGCCAACGTCCAACGAGCGGCCTAGTAAGTAGCATATTACGTCACAGATACAGATTACGTTACGCCACAGATATTTCACTAAAACTGCAATAGTTAGCGGTAAAGTAACCTTAACTCAATACAAGCCAGTATTGGGTAAAATTTAATTACAATTAACAATTCACTATTTGTTTGTGAGGAAATCGCATAATAACTACAAAAAATTGAAAATAATTAATTTTAAACTTATTGTTTTTTTTTACTTTCACACTACAATTAACTATGAATTAATTGTTAATTATAATTTTCGGCCAGTATTATTATTTGTAGCAACAAGCACTGCAAATAAATATATGCAGGTATATATTGTATTTTTATAAAATTTTATAATAGTAGAACATAATACTATTTTATTTAATATTTTTTAGAAATAAAAAAAAAATTAATTTTATTAAATGTCAAACTGAATGAATTAGTTACTGACAGTTACTTGATTCAGCCAGTTATGACGTTTAAAAAAAAGAAGAAAAAAAAGAAGGTAGGCGGGAAGTGTTTGGTGAAAAGTCACTCGAAAATTTATTGATATTAAATTTCAAATAATACAAATTAAATAGGTGAAAACGTATATTTAATAAGAAAATGTAACAGTTAAAATGTAAGAATCATATTTTTGTACTAGTGTTTTTATTACGTACTATACAAATTTGGGAAATATGAAGAATTTGTAGGTAAGTTATTACTACATTCTTTTTATAAATTTAACATAAAATTATAAATAATTAAATAAGATAATACTTTAAGATGTTAACATTTAGAGTATCGTTCATATTTGATATGTAAATTATGTTATTATACAATTAAATTAAATCAGGGCGTCTGCCGCCATACTATGACATTTATAACATGTCTTACTGCTACTAATAGAGTATTCATATAGATGCGTTGAAAGATGAAATTATTTTATAGTGAAGTTATAGTAAGTAGCTTTTCCTCGGACTAGCTCTGAGTGATTCCAAAGGATATGACACTTTGGATTACCTTACAGATTGCTAATTAATGTAAAATATTTATATTTGTGGAGGTTTTCTTGATTCTATATAATTTTTAATAAAGTTTAATATATTATAAACAAATCTTAACAGTTTTCTTTAAAGATTTTGTGTAACTAACAAATAGAACAGTATTTTTTTTTACCATGTAACAAATTATTTAACCAAAGAATGACGATTTAGTATACATACATATCTTAAATAAACGCTGCTGTCAGTCATACATTCTCACTTCGTTGCCACATTACTACACTTCTTCTTTCCGGCAATTGTATATCTATAAACTAGTAAAAGATCTCGACCAGTCTATAATGGTAATCAGTTTAATTCTAGTACATATTCCTAGTAGTCGTAGAATCTTTTCAAATTAGGTCAGATAAAGAGAGGATTTCAGACACCACACACAAGCATTAGTGGAAATTTAATCAGAGTCACGCTTTTTCCTAGATAGTAACCTTACTTATAAATGTATACTTACTATCGCAATACTACTGACCAATTATACGGTCCTTTCCAATAATCTTATTGCTTTATCTGAAATCTTCATAACTTTATGACATTAAGTCACTTATCAAAAATACTAATGAAACAAATTATATCTGTCAGACGACGTTCACAATATTACTTCTGTTATTACACATTGTACTAAATTAATATACGTACTTATATGTTATAATTAATAATATTCTATACAGAAATTACTCGTGCGTTTTACACTTGACAACGTCGACTCCATTTTCTATTTAAAGCTACAATTAGTGTATACAATCACTCATTTAACTCATTTCAAAGAAGCTCCTGGAGTAATTTATTGCATGAAATCATTTTATCGCTTTGTTCAAAGAGTAAGGTGTTTAATTAACGTACAGATAAATTTAATTAAAAATAATGATAATTATTAAGAAAAAATTAAAGATATATTGCGTCTTATATGCTTTTGTGCTAAATAGAAAAAGAGCAATGCTATATTTTTTTGCTTTTAATATTATGAATTTTTCCTGCATAACAGGATAGTGAAATAGAACGTAGTGTCGGGACACTCTGTTGTCCATTTTTGTCTTATCGTATTTTGTCTTGCGCGAATTGATTTAAATATTCTCATTGCCCGACTAGGAAATGAAACCCACAACCAAGTCAACAATATCCCGCCATTATATATTTACGCCACATATTTTATCCTTTGATAAGAAATGTTATTTAACTTTTCTATTATTTTTTTAAGCTTCACGCTATATCCCACTCACAGCAGGGTAGGCAACCTAGTGTTGAGACACTCCGTTCTCCACTTTCCGCCGAGTTCGGAGACATTGCGTGTTAAGTGGCGGAACTTAACACCGCGCTTTGCCTCGACACCAGAGCGAATAAAATGGAAATATTATATATTTCCACTCCTCGAGTGGGAAAAGATCCCACAACCAGTCGCTTTACAGTCACACTTTGTGCTTCTGCGCCACGACTGGCACCAACGAACTCATTAATTTCTTTAAAAAATGTATATAATATTCGGGATTCTAAATAAAATTTTAGCTGTTTAATAAATATTTGCTATGCATAATTGGAATACCGTGAATAGGTCTCATTAACATCCACTATATCGATAACGTATAAAGCTTTTATAAAAGAGCTTATAATGAATCGTACTGTACGCTAGCTAGGCATTAGCATATCGTATGGAAACGAAATGCTAATTAATGAATATTCTAATATTATGTGCTTATTTTTATAAGTTATATATCTTACTAGCTACGCCCACGAGATCCATGTCGAATTGCATGAAAAAAAAATATTATATTATAAGCGGAAATCAAACTCACTACTAGCCAAATAATATTTCACTGTATCACAATATATACTAGCTTTTAACTTTCTATATAATAACACTATAAAAATACAAAAATAATACTTGAAAAACATAAATATTCTCGAACAAGCGTTACCAATTCGATATCACTTCACGTCTGGAATTACAGACAGACAAAAATAAATGTAACCTATTGTACCACTTCAGTACTACACGAGAGCGTCGGCATTCGGCATCAGCACGTAGGCGACCATTCAAGACACGCGTTTCAGTCATTCCGTATGATATTGCTCTGTGGTACTATTTATATGTAAAGTACATATGTACGGGATCGTGTTAAGCTCAAAAGCTCAGTTTTTGTTTTTGTTTGTTAAGTGTTATGTGTTTAAAATTTGTATGTTATTTTTTTTAAGATATATTTATTTATTTCCATTTGAGGAACTCGTTGCGAAGTGGTATAGGTGACTGTAAACGTGATTAGTTGTGGGTTCGATTCTCACTCCAGAAAATATACTTCGGTTTATAATATTTCGATTATGTTCAATACTCCACTCTAAAAAATACGACGTTAAAGTCTGCCAATCAATAAGTAATTTCACGTTTTTAAGAAAAACGTGGATAACGGAGTGTCTGTACACTAGGTTTTCTTTATTTAGTATGCGGAAAAAAACATTAAAAACATGGATTAATAATACTAAGACATGTAAATTATATATTGATACCTTTTCTTTCTATTTATAGCGATGTTTTGATATAAATTGACCAACAACACCTATCGTGTACATTGGTTTATGTGCGTCTATCTGTAACCCATTTGCTACGCTCGACCTTTACGGAGAATGTTTTTGATGGCTGGCGTTCAGTCCATGCTATGATGCTTCAATGTACGTCGCTATTCCTATCGCGAGTTCATTTGTTCTCTCTCACTGACAGAAATATGTTGCTATAAACTTCTTAGAAACTCCGTTTTTTTTTTATACTAGTGGTTTCTTTAAAATTCTTGCTACTTGATTAACTTTACTTTTCATTTTACACATAAAGGAAAATATTGCAATTTCACGGTGTTCCAGAATAGGACAAACAGAAATCATCTATTGTCAAGACACTCCGTTCTCCGCTTTCCACCTAAAAGAGAAAAAGCGTTGGGTAAAACTCAACGTTACTCCTTGTCTTTGCTTATTAGGTCCAGATCCAGATCTCTAAAATCAAAATTAATTAAGTAATATAATATTCTGCATTGGAATCGAACCCACAAACCATCGCGTTTACGGTCAGACGCCACTATGATTTAAAATCTCTTTTTTACGCCCATTTTAACAACATTCCATGCGAGCTTGCCAAAAACAATTTTATTTAATTTCTTTAACACGCTAAGTATATTTTGCATAGTATTTTAATTTGGTACGGTTTTTCTCGGGTCGATAAAAATAATATATCATTTGACGTTCAAAATATTTAGCGTGTAACTTTTGATTTCAAATAAAATTCTGAAAATAATCAGAATGCATGTAACTAAAAATCCACTGCGTACGACCTACTAATTTTTATATGTTTGCAAATATTTTCATATCTTAAGTTTAATAACAATAGCATAGCATTAGCAGTAGCATTTTAAGTCAATATCATTCTCTCTCCCCAAACGACGATCTCCATACTTTGAAATTATCTTTGTGCAGTGCAGTTTTAGTAATAACAATAGTTATTAGAAGCGTTTGAGGATTTCGATACAGCTTAATAAGAACGTATGGCTTAATTATCTAGAGCGCTTGAAAAGATTACTATAGGTGCGGGTTCAAATCCTGTTTATCTGACTGTCTTCTGTCTGACTCTGTAAATTTCACTAGAAAATAATATATTACTACTCCGTTTCAAATTTCACTGTGATTTTAACTGCTTCATTAGTCAAAATATGTTTATATTATTAAAAAAAACTGTAACTTCACTCTACAATGTACATGAAGTATTTAATAAATAACGATTGTTGTAAGCTCGCGGCAAGCCAATGCTTGCTGTGAATTTTATTTTAGTTTTAAAATAAAAGTGACCTAAGGCCGTGAGCTTACGTGAGCTATGTGCTAGTGAACGTTTCATCAAAATCGATCAGACCGTTCCCGAAGTTATTTGGAACGAGTAGTCAGATAGACAGATAAAGTGTAAAAGTTATCTTTTTCTTATATGTATATACCGTGCATACATATTAATTTAGTAACAAGCTGTTATTTTAATATTACAAACAAACGCTTCATTCTTATTAACTTATATAGATTACAGATAAATCTTTTTCATGATTTTATATCTGTAAATTTACTATCCATTGTTATAAATACTATGATAAGGCAGCGCTTGTTGAATAATAAAACAAGGAACATATTTTTATCTAAAATATCCATTATATTCATAATGCTTAATGTCAATTTCTAAGAAGAAATGTATTTCAGGCCTTATGCTAACTTTTGATTTATTAGTCCGACGTGTTACCGACTGACTCGATCGGTATGGAGTTGTTAGTTTGTCAAACAAATGATTAATATTTGCTACGCTCAGCCCATTTACATGGCCTCTTTAACGTGATTGATAGTGCAATGTGTCATTTAAATCCACTATTTTATTTTATTCAAGGATAATAATGAGATATGTAAATAACATTTGTGGGATGTCTGAATTAATTGAATACTTAACTAAGCTATAAAATAAATAATTGACAAATCTTGGTCTCAATATAACTTGAATTTTCATAATTATTTCAATATGTATTTTTTTATGCGATTGTAATAATAAATACGAATACATTAGTAAATAATATAAGTAACACTGACGAGTATACGCGTTACCTGAGCAAAGTGTATTTCACTTTACACAAAAGTAACTAATAACCTTTATTCCTAATGCCATATTATGAAATATATTGGCTTTTGACACTTAGTCCCATATAAACTCTAGCCATACCAAATTTCTTAATTCTCAATAAAGGGACATGATTTAATTATGATCATTCCACTGAATTGAACCCACAACCAACCGTGACAGTCAGATACCGCGCCACCACGATTATAAGTTATATGTTTATGGCGCAAATATATAAAAAAAAATAGCTGTTAAAAAATTTAAATATGCTTTAATGTAGGTAATTGCTCAGTGTCTTAATATACAAATACTATTTTTTAAAAAAGACTACGAAAATATAAATCCCTCATTATATTCCTAGATTATTCTCTTACTACCTTTCAAACTTGAAAGTAGCTTAACAAGAGTATAAGATTTTATAAAACCACTGAAAAATATACAAAATGAAGCATATTCTATTAGCTTATTTTCTAAGTTAAATTGAGGGATTTTCGTCGAATAACCTGTTTTAAAACACATTCACAGTTGTATGGCTACGATCCTTTATGGCCGCCATTCCAGCGTAATGCCCATAAAGCCGCATCGACCGAAGTGCCACAGTAATGTTAATTGCCATACCTCTACGGTGTTTGCCAAGGCACTCCGTTTAATGAGATGCCGCCTAGTATAAGGCAATTCTTGTATAATGAGAAAAAATATTTTTGTTTCATTAAAACATCCTTGCGATGTAGTTGTTGTTAAATTTGTATGCGGTTTGCCTATTTACAAACGGGGTATATTTTTTTCTTCAAGCAGCATTTCCCTTGAGAAGAGAGCACAGTGTTAAGAATATATATAATAAATTATAATATAATTTTCCGATGAAACTCTAAAACTGAGAAGATATGTCTGACTGAAAATCTAACCCAAAATCATTTCATATGCGTTATACCTCGTATTTAATCTAAATATCACTTGGTTTACGTGTTATATCCTGTAGTTTTATTTGCGTGAACTTTGTATGTCTTGCCATTCTATTCCAAATTCTATTTTCTTAATTTAGAGACTGTAAAATTATTTTCCGCAACTGGAATAATTTCATAAAATAGTCTTCTAGTGCTGCCATTCACTGCTTAAAGCTTGTAACCATAGACTCATGCCAAATTTCAATTCCTTGCGCCCAGTAGTTTTAATGTTACTGACTCACAGGCGGAGTCACTCAGTAATTGAAACTACTTAAGGAGAGGGAGAAATGAAAATAATACAAATTCATTTCCCCCGAATGAGAATCGAACCCACGACCATCGGCATGTACAGTCAAAAATAACTACCCACTAAACAAGACTTCCCACTAAAAAAATATTAAAGTAGTATTAAAATTCTAACATATTGTCACAAAAAAAAATGTCCTTGATAATACAAAATATGACAAATGTGATATAATTTTCCTGGGCACAGTAGGTATCATGTTGCACGAACCGGCACGTAGAAATAATGGCATATTTGTAGTGACAATCGATTTGACGGTACAAATGGCCTGACTATTGCCTGGCGTGCCACAGATAATTTATAAGCATTATTCGAGACGTGTTTTTGGTATAATATCTTTATGTGTGTGTTACAGGGATCTAGCATATAACATTTTACTAAGGCAATTTTGTTTTGTCGTTAACAAGATAAGTCTGAACTAATAATAAAAAATATTTTAAAGAGTATTTTAATTTTATAGGAAACATACAATAAATTCGATTATTACATACTAGTATCCGCCTGGAACTTTCCGTAGACCGTAGACGTCATGACTCTTTAACACTAATTCTCGAGATATTGTGTATTAAAACTTAATTCTTAGAAACCATAGCGTAGAAATGAAAATAATATATAATTATTCCCCTAAGTTGCAATCGAACCAATAACCATCGTGTTTTCTTTTAAACGATGTTCACTGCATCATGAAGGCCTTGGGGCTT
This sequence comes from Dryas iulia moderata, assembly GCA_019049465.1. NCBI lineage: Eukaryota > Metazoa > Arthropoda > Insecta > Lepidoptera > Nymphalidae > Dryas > Dryas iulia. The sequence goes on along the minus strand of CM032422.1, from coordinate 10,667,883 downwards.
ATATTATAATAGACATATGTTATGAGGTAAGACAAAGTCCATGTCGCTAAACAACATTGTAAAGATGTCATTTCCGTATATGCCATAGCTACAGCTCATTTCTCAATTTTATTGTTAATAAGTACTCCAACATCAGGCTAAGTATTTTTTTAAGATACCACTTTCTTATACATTACAGTATAAATAGGCGCTTAGAGAAATAATCAGATTTTCTAGACCTTATTTTTATAACGTTAACGAAATATGCCCAACATAATAAAGAACTTTTACTAAGAATGTATATCATTATTACTTACAGTTTAGTTGTACTATTAAGGTTCTTCATCAGATGTTCCGGATTTTTGTTTATTAAGTTTTATCTATAGGTATCAATTCAAGCTTTTTTTGCTAGACGAAAACAATCTCCTCTTTCGACGTTATATATATATACAAATATTTAGACAATTCTAGTAATGCAGACCAGTGACTGGAATGCTTTTGTAAAAGCTCTACACATAAATGTACATTATCAAGAGCTTTAGATACCCACAATCTAGCGTATTCGATTGAGACTGTAGTAGAATTAGTTTTGCCTTTACTTTGGTTACTAAGTAGCAGCAAATATTTTAGTATATTACTTCAAGACAATGTACTGTTAGAACATTATGACCTCAAATAATGTTTTATGGGAACTTACGTTTAATTTACACAGCTGCGACTTGATGTAGTATTGATGATACTAGCTTGCGTCATAAATTTATAAATGCGGTTCGAAGTCCTTTACTAAAGGAATAATACAATATGTATGTAGATATTTGTTGTATTAGTAAATATATAATGTGATAACATAATTCGCATTAATATATAATTGAATATGTGGTTTCGATTCCAACTTGATGGAACGATTATACATTTCGCCATTTTTTAAGTATGTGACGGTGACCTAAAGTATAAAAAAAAATGATTTAACAGTAAAATGTCATAAATATTTTATAAATGGTTTTTCCGAAGATTGTGCCTAAAATAATCTTGCTAATTAATTGCAATAAGCGTATGGGAATTGCGACGTAGCTGAATATAGAACACATGGTATATTTCAAGGTGCAAGGATACGAATATCGATTCGAATTCTAAATTTATATATATATATATATATATATATATATATATATATATATATATATATATATATATATATATATATATATATATATATATATATATATATATATAGATATATATATATATATAGATATATATATATATATATATATATATATATATATATATATATATATATATATATATATATATATCTCTTTCGTTTTACATATGTATTCTTAGACTAGTAGTTAGGTAAAGCCCGAAGCTGGCTTTTAACATGGAAAATATACTAAGTAATGGCAAAAAACTTACAAATACCAAAAACATGTTAAATACGTCAAAACACTGCAATACATACTAAAGAATATTTCACAGTTATTATGAAACGCTGACATAAAAGCGATACGAGTTCTTCTTTATGTACACTAAAGGGAATTATGATGCCCAAATACAGTGCTTCGCATGTTCCCAATCTTTATTACTTTTACATGCCAGATTGAGACGTTAACATAAATTCCTTCCGTTTCGCGAGCGAACATTACTCGTTAAAGTTTACATTGTAAGGTGTTTTATTATTAACTGATGTGTAAATTATATTTAAAGGAAAATTACGACGTTACGAATGAGAACGAAATAAATTATAGTATACAAATTAGTCAGTCGTAAAAAAATATTTTATTGTATGTTTGAAATATTTATTTTTGTTATTCGTACGACTGTCTATACCACAACTATATGCATATAGTAAAATGTGGCTGATTGCTGTCTGTACATGGAAGATATATGAGAAAAAAAAATGAACCTAAAACTATGATATTGATTTTTTTTTTTGTTTGTTTGGTTGTCTGTTTGCTTGTGCTTACTGAACTGAGAAACGCTCAACCATTTTAAATGCAGTTGTGACTATTGTTATTTGATAAACGTCTTTAATATTTACTGTTAATTTTAATTCATTTCGGTTGATAAATAAAAAAAATACAAAAATTTAAATAATATCGTGACAGGGCGAAAACATAATATATATTAACATAGAAATTGTTATAGTCGTGAAGTATTCTCAATTGTTATAGTCGCAAAACAAGCCGCGAGCGGGTCGCTAGTACACATATAAAAAACAAGCAATGCTGCGATTCCGATCATGTTCCATTCATTTTGCTTCCTTACATTTTATTGCTCTACTTATTTTTGTAACTATATTTTGGGTCAGATTTGATGTTTGTGAACTAGACATCTCGTGAAGTCTCTTAGAATAAATTTACACACAACTTTGATATACCTAATAATCCCCTAATAATTAATTTATAAAATACAATAAAGAATACAAATAATCCCACCTTGTATTTAATTGGGCAACATAATAAAACCATAAAATATCCTGCAGCTAGTTGCAAAATATAGTTATTTTGCAAGTATACTTATAATGTGGGGCCAGTCGTGGCGCAGTGGCACAAACGTGTGACTGAAAACGGCTGGTTGTGGGTTCGATTTCCACTCAAGGAGTGAACATATTTAATATTTCCATTTTCTTCACTCTAGTATCGAAGCAAAGCGCGGCGTTAAGTTCCGCCACTTAACACGCAATGCCTCCGAATTCGGCGGAAAGTGGGGAACGGAGTGCCTTAACACTAGGTTCCCTCTGCCTACCCTGCTGTGTGCGGGATACATCGTGAAACTTATAATATAAGACAATAAATAACACCCAATGACGTAGCACAGTTAGAAAGCTTCTGAACTGATAACGCAGTGGTTGTAGGATCGATAACCATTCGAAGAAATGATTATATATTATTTTATTTTTAGTGCCCTGGTACCTAGGACAAGCGTTAAACTACAAAAAATATTTTTAAACTGGAGCTTAACATTTTAAATATATTTATCAGCGTATTAAAATTTCTTATTAAAAAGTTCAAATTCAAAGTTACTTAAATTGCAAATAAAATGTATATACATAACGTTGTTTTAAATAAATAAAATATTTTTACCCTTTACCATATTAAAAACCAAATAAAAAACAATATTCCAATCAAAATTATGTCAATAGGCAATGTACTTGAAAGTTTTAAACTTTTCAAATCTAAAATAAAAATAGGTTAAAAAGTATAATGAAATGCTTTGCATTCACATAAATCGCAAAACTCTCTCGTGATATTCATATAAAAGTGGTAAAATAGCTCGGTATTCCTCTTAAAGCTTAGTTCTAAATTTATCATATGAGACATGAAAACGAAGGTATTTGCATTATTCTATTCTAAACTATTTTTTTTAACTTCACGCTATATCCTGCACACAGCAAAGTAGGCAGAGGGAACCTAGTGTTAAGACACTCCGTTGCCCCATTTCCGCCGAATTCGGAGGCATTGCGTGTTAAGTGGCGGAACTTAACGCCGCGCTTTGCCTCGACACCAGAGCGACGAAAATGAAATATCAAATATTTCCGCTCCTCGAGTAGGAATCGAACCCACAACCAGTCGCTTTACAGGTACACTCTGTGCCTCTGCGGCACGCAGTCGTGGGGCCAGTGTCCCTTATAGAAATATAACTACACTATCCATTTCACTGTAATATTTTGATTTTATTAGTTAGTAATTTTATTTTACTTCATGTTTTATTTTTGTGCACTATTTACTTAATATACATTTAATGTTAATGCAAAAATAATAAATTTAAAAAAAGTAAACGGCTTCAAAATACCATAAATGTTCTTAAGGACACGTTTTTTTGTGTTATCATTAGAATAATTTAATACAGAATATTTGAACTTGATAATGATTGTCGGTCTACAAAAAGCGTGATTAAAATCATTCGGTCTCCGCAGAGTAAATGAAGTTTGCACTCATAGTACGCGACAAAGCGTTCTTTTCATGTTACGCAAGTATTCGTAATAAAGGTTCTATTTTTCCTTTCAAAATTTCTCATATTCTCAGTACTAAGAGCCTGTCTCTTAATGAAGGGGATATCTTGAAAATACGTTTAGAAATATATTTTATATTTATTGAGAGTACTCAGAGATTATATTTAGCACTTAAGGATAATTAATTTCAGTATATCAGTAATTTACTATATGATATTGGGTAATTATTTTTATACAAAATAATTATACAAAATAATTTAAAAAAACGAAGTACCTTAATACTAAGTTCTCTCCGCTTACCCTGCTGGGTGCGGTATACAGCGTGAAGCTACAAAAAAATTAAAATACCTATAAAAACAAGCTACAATTAGTGTACTTTCTGCTATTGTGTATCAAAAAGTAAAGACAAAGTTATTTGTATTTTTAATACAAAAACTTTAAAGTAGTACTCATGAATTTTAAAATATTAAAAAGATTCACGGTTGTTTACCACATAGTAGCGTAGTCAGAGAGTCAAATGTCAAGTCACTCCGTTCTCCACTTTCCACCTGAATTCCAGACATAAAAATAAAGATTGAAATGTTATTGTTGACCATATTGAAATATTACTGTATAAAGTTTTAAGAAAGTAGTTTATATCAAGTATTATTTTTTTTAAAACATTATAGTTTTCTGCTCGTTTTCGACTTTAATTTTCCATCTATTACGGAAACTTCCGTTTGATCTCATCGCTACTTCCTATTTCCATTTCCTTGTCTTTTACTAGTTGGCTTTTAGCTTGGCTCAAAATCCATTGGACTTATAATGCTTTGTGTATTTCAAATCTTTTGTTGCGATTAACACAACTGCGTTAATCGTTACAAAAGGTGGCTATAGGAAACTTTGCCTTAGCTATATTATGAAATAATCGTGTCGTATACCAATCCATTATCCGCTTTCGGTCCAAAATCGAGACATTGTGCGTAGAAGCAACGCCACGTTTTATGTTAGGTACCAAAGCGGAGGAATGAAAATAATTGAAATAAAATAAAATATTCACATAATCGAACCCTCGACCAGTTTGGAAATTGAACGTACAACCAATCACGCTTACAGTCAGACGCTATCTCACTGCGCCACAATGGCCTCTGACGCAAAAAACTGAGTGACTTGACACTAATTTCTCTCTGACTGCCCTGCTATGTGAAATAAACCGCGGAACTTCATACCCAATCAAGAATATCAAATCCTCCACCGTGGTGTCTGCATCGTGCAGGGATTTTTGAACTCAGTTACTACACCTTCAAATCTATTAAATTTCTGTATTTACACTTAAAAAGGCCTAAAATCGATTAAAACCATTAGACGAGCTTTATGAATCATTTGCAAAATTAGCCTAATTATGAGATAAACCTTGGTTTTCAGCATTTCACTTGATTAGTCGAAATTTTCATCAACCATTGGGAATAATATAGTTTATAGATAACAATGCCTTGAAAGTCAAAAGTACATTGAGTTTGTAGAAATCGCACTAAAAACGTTTTTTTTATTAGCGGATTTCACTTTTAATAGCTTAGGAGGATAGTAAAGGAGAACTTAGTGTCAAGAACTCCGTTCGCCTCTTTCTGCCCGAAACTACATATTAACCGGCGGAACCTAATGCCACTTCGTCTTAGACACTAAAGCGCAGTTTTTTTATAGCTTCACGCTGTATCCCACACAGAGCAGGGTAGGCAGAGGGAACCTAGTGTTAAGACACTCCGTTCCCCACTTTCCGCTGAATTCGAAGGCATTGGCAAGAGGCGGAACTTAACGCCGCGATTTGCCTCGAAGTGAAGGAAAAGGAAATATTAAATATTTGCACTCCTAGAGTGGGAAACGAGCCCATAGCCAGTCCTTTACAATCACACGTTCGTGCCACTGCGCCACGACTAGCCAAAGCGCAGTTTTATAAGCATGTTACAATTAACAACTAACATTTGAATGTCTATCCAAGTTATATATAACAAGCTTGTCCTCTTCAAAGAGATGAGTAAAAATAAAAAATATATAATTTCGACGAAACAAGCATTTATAGCTTTATTTTAAGCTTAAGTTCAACCTCGGACCTAATTAATTTAAGTGTTATGAACGATCAATTTCAATCATCAAAAGGAATAATTCCCGTAGCCAAGATTAAATATTACTCTTGTATTCCATAAATTATTTACAACTTCCTCCACGCGCGGAGCTTATTAGTTGTTCTTGCTTCTTTTTTACTGATATATTCTTTGATGTGCGATATAACAATATTATGTGTTTTCAAACGGAATAATAAAGTTACATATGTGAGGAAATATAAGATTGAGTTTCTTACGGTTGCAGGATTTTCATATAGCATAGCCTACCCTAGTCATAGAGAACTTAGTGTCAAGACACTCCGTTCTTCTGCCTGAAAATCGAAACATTGCGTGTCAAGTGGCGGAACTTAACTCCGCCCTTTGTTTTATATTTCAGAGCGGAGAACTGAAAATAATGTATAATCATTCCACCGAATGGGATTCGAACCCAATCGCGGTTCAGTCATATTCTGCCCAGTTGGGCAGTTACACAGTGGTGTAGTTACACCACGACAGCCTCTGAGTTTCTTCCAGTGCACATTAATAAATGATATATATTTTTATATTTACACAGTTTTGTGTTTTTTAATATTCATATATTTTTTTCTTTGTTACAGATTAATTTACATTCCGTGAACATGGAACATGCTCTCCTGTCTTTGAGTAGACTGTGCACGCACTCGTTACCGATACAAAGTGACACTTATCTATACAGTTGAAGTTCCGAAGATGGTGAAATAGTGTAGTGTGTGATAAAATGAGCTTATAAGTTAAGTGAATGTCGGGAGAACGGGAGATGCCATACTACGGGTACCGCGAGGGCGGGTCGGACTCGAGTGGGGGGTGCTCAGACTCAGATGGAGGGGAATCGGACTCGGAGGGTGGGCTGAGCACGGAGAGCACGGGGGGCCAGGGTCTGCCCTACCCCGGGTTCACCCCGGTCGCCCTTATATATTTAACACAGGACACGCGCCCGAGGAGCTGGTGCCTCAAGCTCATCACGAATCCATATCCTTTTCAATATTTTATAATAGTATATACATATATTTATATATACATACATTAGATTCTATATTATAGCAGGGTGACACCCCTGTTTCCGTATAGTATTGTAGCCAGAGACAACATAATATCAAGACACTCTGTTGTCCACTTTCCAAAATCGTAACATTAAGTGTTTAGTTGCAGAACTTAACACCGCGATTTATCTTAAGTACACTACTATAGTGGAGGTACTGTAGTGGGGGAATAAAAATTATAATTTATAATCATTCCCTCGAAAGAGAATAGAACCCACAACCATCGCGTTTACATTCCAACTGCACCATATATTTATATTGGAACATGACATTAGACCCTGGCATATTTAAAGTATTCATAAATTTCTAATATAGTACAATTTTAAACATAAACATATTGTATTAAAACCATAAACTAGAAATATGGAAAGGGCCTCGAAATCGAAACGTCAACGTTTTATTAAATTATATTTGTTTTGACGCTTATATTATGAGTTATGAGGGCAAGACCTAACGACGTTATATGCCTACGTATATGTTTTATAGTGTATGTTGATGACAAATTGATTGGTAACATGAAATTCTGGTATGTGGCCAGTCGTGGCCCAGTGGCACAAGCGTGTGACTGTAAACGACTGGTTGTGGGTTCGATTCCCACTCGAGGAGTGGAAATAATATTTTCATTTTCTTCGCTCTGGTGTCGAGGTAAAGCGCGGCGTTAAGCTCCGCCACTTAACACGCAAGCCTCCGAATTCGGCGGAAAGTGGGGAACGGAGTGTCTTAACACTAGGTTCCCTCTGTCTACCCTGCTGTGTGCGGGATACAGCGTGAAAAGCATATCAGACAGATAAATTTTCACAAATTTTCATATTATTAGTATGTATAAACCTCTTAGTTTACAGCCTATAAGTAATTAGGAAATTCTTGACATGTGTCAGTTTACGCTGCCTACGCCAGGTAACTCGCTAAGTTATAACATGAATAAATAACATGGAGATCAAAGCGTTGACTGTATCGGTCCAGCATTAATTGCTTATTCGGTACCACACGTTAATATATAATCAAAAGGACCGGTTACAACATTCGCGGACCCTAATCTCACAAATCAAGTATGGGAAGGGAAGGTTATACGAATTGCGTTTTAATTATTTTTTTTAATAATATATGTATGTATTTAATTGATATACACTAATGTACTTAGTTTAGTTTATTTCTAATTTACATACGTCACATCATACGTCATGTCTGTATGTCTATTTAATAACTGGAAAATAAAAAATACACAATAAATATCCCTAACAAAGCGTAATGGAAAAAATTGGTTAAAAAATAAAAACATTTTACACATATGAAAGTTCAGTACAAAAGTGTTTAAATTAAAAAAATATATTTTTTTAAGAAAATCACAATTAACAGTAATTTTCAGTTAAGTTATTTTACTTCAAATGTATGTCTTTAAATTATTTTAAAGATTTCGTGACGCATTTAGTACCTGACCATATACGAGTAAATATGGTAGACCTCGCAGTCACAGCTGTTTTTCAAATAAAAGAGAGAAAAAATAACAATACACAAAAAATATATTTTTTGCTTTTTTCTGTCAAGAAAATAGATTCACGAATTGTAATTTTGATATGGCTTCAGCGTACTGTATATTGTCAGTGACGGTTTCGCGGCTTTTGTAAGGCAGGATTTGTGCGGATGTAACAAACATTGACGTAAGGATTTCTATCAACTTCAATATAATGGTACGAGGCAAAAACATACCATCTACCATAATATGTAGGTAACATACGTTTTTATAAATATAATATGAATTTTCTTTATATTTTTTTGCTTTTATACTAAAATTACTATAGCTTGTTCATTAAAGTGTATTTTGAAATTATGTTGCTTACATGTCAGTCTGACTACAAATTAGACTTTATAAAACCGCTCTGAATATACATAATATGTATTTATTCTCCATCAATATAATTTATGTCACATTTTATATTATATTGCCTTTTATTATATAAATTACAAACACTATTAATATCTGTAAAATGTCTAGGTTATGATCTCCATTTTAATACTTATAAAAACATATTCGACTATATATTACAATCGGCACAAAAATACTGTACAATTGAAGCAATTGTGCATTGGAAGTCAATAAACACGATAGTCATGGGTTCAATTTCCACAACATAATTATTATATTTAAATTCTTGCTCTAGTAAAACAAAGCACCGCATTAAGCCCCGTCATTCTACAGGCATTTTTGTATTCGTGGGTAAAACGGAGAACGGAGTGAGTAAATTCTCTTTGTACTCGTATAGTTTTTTTTAGCTTCACGCTGTATCCTGCACACAGCAGGTTAGGCAGAGGGTAGCTAGTGTTATGACACTCTGTTCCCCATTTTCCGCCAATTTTTGGAGGCATTGCGTGTTAAGTGGCGGAACTTAACGCCGCGCGAAGAAAATAGAAATATTAAATATTTCTACTCCTCGAGTGGTAATTGAGCCCAAAATCAGTCGTTTACAGTTACACGTTTGTGCCACTGCGCCACTACTGGACCCTATCCAGTCGACTCGTATACTATCCAGTCAAAAATGCGAAACAAAAAAAAAGAACGAGCAATATAGTAAAAGTTGGTAAAATAAATGTGGTGTGTTCTAGTTCTTTTAATTTAAAACTTTCAGATTTTGCGAGTTGCGCATTATATGTGACCCTATAATAGAGCAGACTGAACTGTAACTTCTGATATATCGAGCTGATTGAAATGAGGCTTAGACTCGCTTCGTTTCGCAGCTTCCATTTATACGGTTTCCATCCTATACTTTCAAATTATTATTTATTCAGGCATAATTTTTTAGATGTGAAATGTGAATTTATGTCGTATAACTTTTCTTTTCCTTAAGAACTTCCTCGCCATTATGACTTATCTTCTTCGTCCTCAGTCTTTAAATCTTATCATTGCATTTAATTGTTGAATTGAATCCAAAGAGAAATCTACTATAAATGTAAACATGTAGGCCTACGAACGAATACATAGCTTCACGGTTTTTACAGCTTCATTCTGTATCCTGCACAGAACGAAACCAACAACCACTCCTTTATCTGAATTCCGAATTCGAAAAATTGCGAATTAAGGAACGAAAATCTTAGCCATGACATTCTAGCAAATGGCGCCCGAACACAATATGCTCTGCATTGTATTTACAGCCAGGCAGAGCAGCTTATTCTTTTAGTGCTTATCAATGTGTTGAGACCTAATACAATAATTTTATTGTTTAATAATAACTTTTCTGTTTGTCTGTGCATTGTTTGTTGTTTGTGTGTATAAACACACAAAAAGCTCAGAAACGGCTTAGCCGATTTAAATGCAGTTTTAAGTATTAGGTATATTTTAGTAAGCTTGCCGTAACGTTTTTAATTTCAATCGCTTCATAAATAAAAAAGTTCAAATATAAAAATTTTATCATTTAAAATTTTATATACACAAATTTTGTGATTTAGGTGAAAAAGTGGCCGTTGAAATTAACTATATAGTTATTTAACGATATAGGTAGTTTCAGTCCTATATTTTACACAGGCGAAATCGCGAACAAGTGACTAGTAAAAATATATTTAACAATACACCTCACATTTCCTTGAAAATGTTGCTTCTATATACTCAACCTACTACTTCAAACAAAAAGTTACAGAAACACAGAACAAAATTGCAAACCGTAGATTACTATGGAGCTAACTATCGTATAAATTATGAAAGACGAGTCTGGTTTGTTTCATTCTACCAACGTGTGTACAATACGAGCATATTTTATGTGGTTAAAGAAGCGATGGGAGCGATATTTGAAATGAAAAAATGATCTTTTCTCGCGACCTTGTCTTATTTTTATTTTAGGCAAATATTGCGTAGATATTTTTAAAATTTTTAAAAGTAGCATTGTATGTTAGATTCTAGTTTTAAATAATAGTTTTTTTAAGTTTAGTTTTAAATATTTTTTTAATTATTGCTGGCTATTTTGAGAAGAATATTAATTTTAAACAACGAAATATTGCATTTTTATAGGATTTTAATACGGATTCGGACATGTATGCAGATTTTCAGATGAATTAAGATTGTAGAAAGTGTAAAGTTAATGTAGTGAAATTTACGCTAATAAAGAGATGTAAATATTACTCTTGTCCGCTTATTATTATTGTAAGTGTATATTGTATATTACTTATTTCTGTATAATCGTAAACTGAGAACGGAGTGTTTTGACACCAGGCTCTGTCGACCGATATTATGCAGAAAAAGCGTGAAGCTTAATAAATTATAGCATAAAAACTTTTTAATAACTCTTTCCTAATAGGGCGTGAGTATTTCAATTTAAATTTTAATAATTTACGTTTCAATTCCTTTTCAACTGTAAACATTTATTATGAAGAAACGAGATATACATAAATAAAAATTAATAAATGTAGTCTGAAAATTGATATATAATTGATATATACAATATTGGTCTAACACACACATTTGTTTTAATATCTTACGCATTGTTTGTTACTTTAATGAAACTTGTGTAAAATACACGTCACCTTAGCATCGTGTAGTCACTGTATACAGACAGAACTGTATGTCAAATACGTAATATGTGTAATTTCCTATATGTTCATTATTTTAATGAGTGTCAAACGCAATGTTAGAAAAAAATCAAGCTTTCTGCCCTCAATATAAACTTTACCAGCCTCACATTTCATACTCACACAACTTGTGAAATGAAGTACAAAGTGTTTCTGTCTGTCTCGATTCTATTTTTCGCAATAATATTTCTCATATTTACTACAAGAAAATACATTTTTCAATATTTTTTTACAGTCTAAAACAACTATTCAATCGTATACAACGATAGTTTCTCTATTTTCCTAGTTGAAATTGAAGAAGTGCAATCAAAAATATTCATTTGGACGTATCGACTAAAACAAAACACTGCAAGTCTACCCAACCATGCCGACTTGTACGGGAACAATTAGAGAAACAATAGCCACTAAGATCGTTCCTACGGAGATAACAATGCTGGTACAATTTTCGTAGCTTCATAGTTACGGTGTTAGTGAAAAAATTCTGACCTAAATTCGCCCATTTGTATACAACTTTTAGGTTAACATTTTAATTATTCATATAAGAAAAAAAATGTTGCAATATATTTGTATAAATGACCCACATATAGTCTACATATACTGCATGCTTTATGATAAACTTAAAAATAAGTTTTTTGGGAAATAATAAGCTTTTTTGGCCTGTTCTTTTTATTAATTTCTGATAATAAAGTATACATAAAGTAATGCAGCATTTAAAATCCTGTTTCCCCTATTCTACAAAAAGTTGTTATTATGCAGTTTATTGGTAATATTTTTTTTTTTTTTAAATTACTTATAGTCAACAAAATTCTCTAATTTAGAAATCTTTAAAATTATTCAATATGAGCTGTCCATGCGTAACGAAAAAGCTATAATTCAAAAATAAAACTAGTCTTAATCTCTCTTTATTACTTGAGAAATCGGCCAGGGCAAGTCCCATCAAAATCGGTTCAGCCTCTCCAACAATTAGCCCAAACAAACAGACAGATAGTCAGACAACTAATTGTAAAAAAAAATATGTTGGTTATTGTACCGTGTGTACATTACATATGCATTTACTTAAAAACCATCATTTTAATATATTAAATAGTTATTCCAAATTTATTTGTATAGGTTAAAAAGGCATGCAAATAGATATGATAAATCACTGCAACATCGCCATTGGTATTTTTTGAAACGCATTTTAATCTCGGCAACTATGTTTAATAAAAAAAAACGTAATAATGACATGGCGACTGCAATATACATGATAGTTGTAGTTCAATTCCGTCAAGGAGAAATTATTTAGATTTTTCTACTGTAAAAAGACATAGTATTAATACTAGATCCTGCCTACCTATAGCGAAGCTTAGACTATTTTTTTAACCAATGCTCATTCACTCATTTACTTACTCATTCGTATATTTTAAATTTTATATGTATAAAACTAGAAACCAATTACACAAATAAAAAACCCCGTTCTGTTTGATATATTAAAAATGGACAGCATTGTGACCTATATACAATATACAATATATATTTTTATGAAATCCAACAACGAAACTTTATTATTTATATGAATACTTTAGCAGTTAGACATAGCTAATGGCAACAGTTTTATCAGCAAGTTATAATTGCTCCACGGAAAGTCATAACAATTAGAGCTTTTACACGTAATGGTTTCGTATTAAATGTCGTATTTTAATATATTTATAATTTTTTATCTGTTATATTATTATGTACAAGAAAAAATGTCTACCTCTAATAAGAGGTATTGAAAGTTAAGAATATTAAAGAAATTAATAAAAATAAGTAAAGTAAGAAATTTAGTACACAATTAGTTAGTAAATTAGTAGGTACTTTTAAACATTTTTAAAGTGCTACTCACACTTAGGAAAATTGAAAAAGACATTTAGAAAACGTATGAAAAATTTGAACGCAGCGGGATTCGAACCCGCACCTTCTGAATACCGTCCAGGCGCTCTCACCACTGAGCAAGGCATGGCTCAATTTTCTAAATGTCTTTTTCATATTAGTAGGAATAAAGTATTGCCAAAACACATATTTATATGGATACTAATAATTTTTAATTTGATATTTCTATAGCTTTACTAAATCTATGCTACGTCAGACTAGGAATATAGCTATGAATCAATCTGATCATAACTTCTTTTAGAAAAACACAATCAGGATGCAGCAACATTGCTCATTGTGTTAACAGAATTGTGTGCTGCAATAATGTACAAAGTTTTACATTTTTCAATAAATATAACTTCAGGCAGATACCTAAATATTAAATAAAATCATTAATGAATCATTTAAGATATTGAAAAAAAAATACAATTAATGAATCATTTAAAATATTGAAAAAAATAACAATTAATGAATCATTTTAAATATCGGAAAAAATTAAATCAGGTCGTTAATTTTCCGCAAACAGGATATACAGTTATTGACTTAAATATACACAAAAATTTAATTACCAACATTTTAACAAACGCAAACAGGAAACGTTTATGATTTTGTGTTTACATTATAAATAAATTATACTTATATTTACACTTATGATTTATATTTGTAAATCATTATGTGCATAATATTGTATATTACTGGTAAATATTAATTTATTGACATACATGTCACGCATATACGGTACATCAGTCACAGTCGTATTATATACTTCTATGTATAAGCTAGTCAACCTGTTAAATGTTATGTAAAATTGTATGTTATCATTCTATAACCGAAATCTTAAATACGCACATGTCTTACTAAAAAGTTAAACTTTTTCATTATATTTTTAAATAATTTTCTGTTATAGGCTACTTCAACTAATACGTCTTTTTCATACCCACTTATTTTTTTAGTTTCACGATTTATCTCAAGCTATCTATATTGTAGCGTTAAAACACTTCGTTTACCACTTTCATATTGATTTAAACTTAATTTCAAACATTGCTTGTCGGGGGGGCGAAAATTAAAGCCATTTGTCTTATCAGAACGAAAAAATAAAAATAATATATTTTTTTACAAATAGCAAATAGTTACATTTTACATGACACAGCTATGTGACAGTATCAATAACTGACTGACCCAAATTCCGTTATCACGAATACTTCTCACCGCCATTTGCTCAGCAACAATGGCATTCTGAACACGTTAGAGATGATTTATCTCGTATTTTATTTTTACACATCTGCTAGCTCTATAAAATTGTAATAATAAATAAACAACCGCGCCTTGGCTTATATCCAAGATAAAAGTTTTAACAAAATGTTGAACTACATCACGGTGTTGACGTAACATTTGCAATCCTTATTTGATTAAGATCGTAATACAAAGTGAAAGTAAATGTACCTCCCTATAAAAAAATAATGGATTTTGTATAAAAATAACGTAGGGTGTAAATAAAATGGGGAAAGTCGTGGCGCAGCGGCATAAAGCGTGACTGTAAAACGACTGGTTGTGGGTTCGATTCCCACTCGAGGAGTAGAAATATTTAATATCTTCATTTTCTTCGCTCTGTCGAGGTAAACGGCGGCGTTAAGTTCCGCCACTTAACCACACAATGCCTCCGAGTTCGGCGGAAATTTGGGAACGGAGTGTTTTGCCATTAGATTCACTCTGATCATTCTACCATGCGGAAAAAGGCGTAAAACTATAAGAAATCATTCCTTTTCCTTTTAATATAATTTACTCCAGAGAAATAACCATTTGATCAATATAGACTCTTTTCTAAATCATGTTTGAAACTCTAGGTTAATAAATGATATTTGCTTTCTTTATATAATTTAATAGTTATTTTATAATTAATTAGTACAGCTTGTGAAATACAATAGATGAAATATTGAAGAAAATACAATTCAATACTGTAATTGAAGTGTTCTTGTTGTCGGCAATAGTAGGTACTTTATTTCATTCTTATACTACTTCACAGATTGAATACTCTTGAGTACCTACTTCGAGGTTTTCTAAATTTTATTTTTAAAATATCAATTTACACAATTATAATATTATTTATAATATTATAATGTAATTTTGTTAATATACATTTAACATATTTTTACAATTTGTGCGATCAGATCAGCGATATACTATAGAGGTTGACAATGCTGGTTGAGAAGGGGGTCCCTTATAAAAATAAGGTATATATATTATAATACCAACAATTTGAAACAAAAAACTAAATAATATAATAAAACAATATTTTAATATGAATATTCATCAAGTGTATTTCGACGTTATTTTTAAAGCATATTACATAAAAGCCTAATAGAAAGTTAAGTTTAGTTACATACGCACAGAGAGAACTTACTGTTGTTTTAAAACTTAACACCGGAATCCGAGCCGTTACAAGTTGAATGGCTACGCGCTGCGCTTAGTCTTATTATCAATATGACGAATATGACGTGAAAATAATAAAAAAAAATTCTTCGAGTGGGAAACAAACCCATAAGTAAAACTGCTTCTAGCATAATAGTGATATTTGTAATGTACTTTAATAACTTTAATACCGTTTAAAAAAAGGGTAGAGTAAAGATAATTTATTGTGAACGAGTTAATCGTTAAATACTTAAGGAAACAATTTATAATCGTAACTATTGGTATGAACATAAAGTAATTATTCTAGTCCCACTACATAAAATGTCTGTCAAATATCATCAATACATATACAATAAAAATGAAGGTTGTTTGTACATAGAAGATATGTGAGAAAATTTGTGGGGCAACGGGACATTTATCATGTAATAAAACTAAAAAAATGTTTTCGTTTCTATACTAATCTCAGAAACAGGTCAACGCATTTAAATTCAGCTGTCTTCCCCTTTAATATTAGTGTACATTATATATCAAGTGGGTTTATCAATTGCTCCGTATAAACTTTAACTATACCAACATAAACTTTAACTATAGCTATATAACAAAATGTTACATTTCTTGTAAAAAATAATCGATTTGACTTTAACATACATATATAAATTTATGTATTCTGATTCGACGACCCGACATTCGATCCGAGCGAAAATCTTAAATATTATGATTGCATATAAAATTTGAACAAAACTGTTTTCAGCTAACCATTTCGAACACACAAATAAAACACAAATAACAAAATTCCGAAGAGCCGACCTCAAAAATCACAAAACAAGAAATTAGAAAAGTAACAAATAAGTATTTTATTCGTCTAAGAAATGTTATTCAAATGTATAAACAACAAAATGGCCTGTAATCCTTGTTCTATCCGTATAAATGTTGTTTATACGTGTATCCTCAGTCAAACGGATTACAAAGACATCCAAAACTACGTAAATGCTAATGCGGTGTTCAGCAGTCTGAATATTTCCTCTTTTCAACAAATAATATTTACTTATAAGGTTATTATTGTGTTTTCCTCAATGAGAAATTCGTTTTGGTTAGTTCTTTTTATAGAAGGACATTAAAGACTTAAACATAATATTGTAGTTCATAATATTGTGTAGGATGTAAAATATTCTGCTATTTAAATATTCGGAATAGATATTTTTTTTGTTTAAAAATAAACTAACTAATTTTCTAAGTGTTATTCACACCCTTAGAAAATTGAAAAACACATTTAAGAAATCTTTTTTTTTAATTATTATTTTTAATTTCACGCTGTCTGTACCCCCCACACAGCAGGGTAGCCAGAGGGAACCTATTGTTAAGACACTCCGTTCCCCATACCAGAGCGGATGAAATAGAAATATTAAATATTTCCACTTCTCGAGTGGAAATCGAACCCACAACCAGTCGTTTACAGTCACACGTTCGTGCCACTGCGCCACGATTCGTTTTCTAAACGTCCAATAGACTATTTTTCAAATTGGAAATAATCCTATAGTAAATATTTATTTAATAAATTTATTTGAATACAATTTTTTAAATTTCATTAATTATGTTATAGCTGTCTTATTATTTTAGGTCTTTTATATTTTTTCAAAATACACGTTACATAAAAAAAAATGCGTACGTTAAAAAAGTGCTCTTAAAATTTTTTCTAAACTTCAGTTTCGTAATTATCTAAAACTTGTCTAAGATGAAAAAAGTATGTTCAAATGTGAGTTGTTAGTTCCTTTACATACCGCATCTTCAATATTAAAATGACGTCACTTAACAATTTACAATTTATAGAATATTATAAGCAAGCGTCGATCCTTATCGTTTCAATTCTAACTATCTCCATACTTCTCAAACTTCGACTCGCACTTGGCCGGCTAAAGACTATTGAGTTCTGGATCCGCCTGGACCATAAATGGTAAATTTTAATTCGAAACAAAATCTGAAGGAAGTTAGATCATATTTATTCTAAGTGCGCAATACTCCATTACAATAACATAACATAACATACATGTATAATGTTTATTTAATTGTTTATACTAATAATATAATTTAATGTTCGATCCCGTACGCCTTAGCGTTATGAAGTTATTACTGGCATATGTCCAGAACCAATATCCATGATATTGAATATTTCACCAAAAACATCGTCGTAGCGTATTGGAAGACGATGCACGCATATTATTTATTTGACTTACACTTGCTGTGTTTACAGCAGTTTAAAGATTCAGATGAGATTATAAAAAATATTTACAATATACCAAAAAATTCTACTATGCAAAGGAAATCTTTATGATACCGAGCCGTGCATGCCTTATTATAACGTATACTGGTGCTATAATCTTTCATTCTGTACCTAAAATAATAATGTTCAATTAACGCGAAATATAAGTGTTTCGGTAAAAGGGAGCCTCGACACTACGAGCTCTTTGACTATTCTACTTAATATAAATTAAGAAACGTGAATATATTATAAAGTTTTAATGAAAACTTCAATTAGGTAAAAATAATTGATTTAATAATCTGAACTTGAATTTAAACTTATGTGATTCATAAAATCATAAAATCAAGGGGATTAAATTTGCTCAGTTTGATATTTGGCGTATATCCAAATAAGTACCCAGTTAGCGTTAACACTGTTCACTGCTTGTACCGTCCTTAGTAAATTGATATGTGTATGTATGTACGTACAATTTTGTAGTACTACAAATGCAAATAATTCGCCTCGCCGAATTCGGATTCGGCGGGAAGTGGGGAACGGAGTGTCCTAACACTAGGTTCTCTGTGAAGCTAAGGAAAATATAAAATTTCCATCAAGAATTATTATTGATAAATCTATGGTCATATTTTTTATTTATAAATCTTTGGTCGAGATATTTCAGCTAAAACTCTTAATAGGAAATGAAACTTCCATTATTGTTGACCTATATACTATCGGCTAATGTACTGGTAGACTGAATGAAACAGAACTATATACATAGTTCTGTTTGTACGACTTAGACGCAAAAATATAGCACACGCATTCCCTGTACAAGGGGAAAGTACTTTTTCGAATAGCTTAAAGAAAACCCGTTGTCCTCATTCCATTAATCATATTGGCGACGGAGCAAAACGCTGTGCTTTACTCAAGTCGATAATAAAAAAAATTAAACATTTCCTGGAGAACAAACTGAACCTACAAACTTAGAATTTCAGTCAAACTCTTTCATCGTTTATTGAGCTATAATATCCTTTCTGGGATTTTCAGTAGCGTCTGAATTTTTCCCCGCATAGAAGTGTAGTCCGAGAAGACCTAGTGTCAAAACACTTTGTTTTCGAACTACCACCTGAATTCGAAATATTATATACTAATTGGCGGATCTCAACGCCACAATTTGTCCTAGATAGAGCGGCAAAATGAAAATAATTTAAATATAATTCCCCCGAGTGGGATTCGAACCTATGATTAATCACATTTTCAGTCAAACCCTTGTGCTAATGCTAAAAAGGTAAACACTGCCACGTGCAAGTTAATTTAATAATAAATCATACATACAAAAGCCCTAAAAACTTCAATGATTTCCACTTCATTAACTGTTATACACGACTCGTATAAATAGAAAATATTACGACTCCAGCGTGCCAATGACTTTCAAAACATTTGAATGTTAGTTTACAATATGATATCACTTCCGGCCTCGGCTTCGCCTTGACATCAGATTTAAATGCTACATTTGGGTTACATTCACGAAGATCATTTAAAATTGTTTATGTTGAAGTATTTTAGTATAAGTTGACAGGCGAAGGTTAATAAAAAAACATATTGTGTGTAGTTTCAGTGCTTTTATTTATATTGTAAGAATAGTTAAAGACAAAAAAAGAATTTTAAGACTCAACTCTTTTATATTTCTTTGCGTAATTGCTCTTTGAAAGCCAAGTATTCTATTTTTTTAACTATAAAGTTCGGTTAATGCTACCACTGTTACAGCTTTTATAAATGTTCAACTAGTAAGTTTTAAGCAAGAGCAGTTTTCAATGAAACAAAGGATACCATGTGACGAGTTTGGTCTTTTTGTAGCATAATAAGCATGGGGCCGTCATAGCGCAGTTTATTCATATGAAGATTTACTTACTTGAGATAAGCGCGGTGTTAAGATCCTCCTCACAGAATATACGTTCTCTCGATTTCGGAATGAAAGTGATGAACAGACTCTTTTAACAGTAAATTCTCTCTGGAGCAGTACCATAATTAAAAATATCCTTGAAGTAATTTTGACACTTCGGTAACATGTAAGGCACTTTTTAAAAAAAATATAGTGCATATCACTGAAAAGTCTATAAGTATTTTAAAGGGTCTTTAATTGTCAGGTTTTGTCCGTCTACTAAATGGAACCCTACTATTGCATTGTATGCTGCAAGGAGATTTTGGCAAATATATAATTCTCTAAGCAAATATATAATTCTATCGTCTTGAGTATCTATAAAGAAAGATATGAAGACATTGCCATCAATCTGAACGTTTTGAGTCAATTCTCAAATACATTGCTACGAGTTACCTTGTTATGACCTAGAACAATATTATTACTCTGCCTTAAATAACTAGGAATAACAAAATTTCACAAAATAGTTGTGGTTTTGTCAGATACCTATATCAAAATATATACTCGTATACATATGTTGTTACCATTCTTGTTTGTTTAAACATTTATTATATTGAGTTTACCCATTAACAAGAAAAAGATAGGAGAAATTTACTAGTGCATTAATAATCTTTGCTACTTGCCAATTATTATAAAGTCATAAGCTTTACTAGATAAGTGCCTAGTTTTAAACCTTGAAAATAGTTAATAATAATGAGCATACGTTAAGGAAACAACTTTATAAATTATATTTAAAAAATTACATATGATTATATGTAAAGAGAATATATTTTTTACGTAAATATGTATTCATAATAATAATTAAACGCTACTTGTTAACATAAAAGCAATTAAATATAATCAATTAAGCATAATAGGCGAATATCTAGTATTAAATACCTTTGACGTAATTTTCACACAGAATGCAATTAAACTCACACGTACAATATGTTTTTACAAAACTTTTTTGTTTTATTAAAACCTAACAAATACACACTGGTTTAATCTTAATATGTAATCTATATAAACAATTAAGATAATACGTAATCTATATAAACAAATGTATATTAAACATATAATTAAAATTGAGGCCGCCATGGAACAGTGTATGACTTTATACACGATGGTTTTAGGTTCGATTTCCACTCGTGGAAATGAACTATTATTTATTTCTCGCCTCTAGTAACGCCTAAGACAAAGCGCAGCGTTGCGTTCCGCCATTTAACACGTAGTGCCCCTATTTCGGTCGTAAAGGGAAGAACGGAATGACTTGGCATATTAGGTTGTCTCTAAGTATCCAGCTATGCTATATAATTATTGCCCGACTCCAAGACCCTTGATATACTTTTTTAACTTCCGTATTTTTAAGTGTAAAATGTGAAACCAGTTGTTCTCATTCTCACAGAAATTTTAGGAAATTCTCTCTTAGCTTACGTATGTGTATATTCTTCTATATATTCTTTTTAAAAAGTCTATATGAAAAAAAAATAGCTCTTTACTGGCCAGTTACTTCAACAGTGTGTTGTTCCTATGTGAGTAATAGAAAAGAATTAACGTTATTTAATTTACTAAAAAAACACAATTTCAGTGGCTAATTAGGTTTTTCTTATTATTTATTTATTGTTTTATTGAGTTTGATAATACTGTACTAAAAACGAAAATGCTACTATACTAACTGGTAGATCTACAATCTCATGCTAAATTCAGATTTAAGCACACAACTGTCATGTTAACTCTGAAGTTGTCAACTGCGCCACCATTTTGATTATAATATACGTACATATATATGTAGAATACCTTCAACTAAGGTGCCCAACAGCAAATGTAAATAATATGCATATATTATTTATTTATTATTTATACGCGCTATAAATATATGTATGTATATCTCACTGGGTCATTACTATGCTGTTATATTTCCAGTTGCAATTAATCCTATTCCAACAAATATCAGAAATAGATCGATACATTTTATGTTCTTATATGGTTTATTTTTCCTTAACTTATTTTCTGAATAAAGAATATTCTATTATTTTACAATGCTACATATTGCATACGTCTTTAATACTATATTTTGAAAACTTCATCTTAAAATGGCAAATAACTTCTTGGTTATATAAGAAGCTTCACGCGTTTTTCAGCATATACCCTTTAGCAAAGAGAACGTAGTGTCAAGACACTTCGTTCTCCACTCATCGTCTGAAATCGAAGTTAAAGTTGAAATCGAGGAAAGTTGTATAACTAAACTAAACTAGTGAACCAAAACTAGACAAGTCATAAACAAAAACTTCGAGTTTAAGATTGCTTTTAGCTACAGATATATTTTATAAAAATGACTGACTGTATTGCCTCGTACATCACGCTATGTTATTTAGAACATTATGCGCTCCCGTTGGAATGTTTAAAGAACGCTCAGGCCACTGCAATGAAAGATAAACAATTTCTAAGAGATTAATAGAATAGAAGTGGCTGAATTTTATAAGGAGTTTATTCTTTCATACATTTTGTATTTTTTTTTACTTTAGTGACCTAGAAAGATATTAATTTAATATGAACGAAATGATATATAAGTACCTCTACATATGTCTATATTATAACTAATTTACAATATGACTATTTTGTTTTTGGGGCCAGTCGTGGCACAGAGGCTCAAAGTGTGACTATAAGGCGGCTCGTGGTGGTCCCACTCGAGGCGTGTTAATATTTAACATATCCATTTTCTTTACTCTGATGCCGAGGCAAAGCACGGCGTTATGTTCCGCCAATTAACACACAAAGCCTCCATAATTCTGTGGTAAGTAGGGAACGGAGTGTCTTAACGCTAGGTTCCCTCTGCCTACCCTGCTGTGAAGATACAAAAAAAACATCTATTCTTCAAAATGTGTGATTAATGTGCCACTTAAACATATATATGTATATTACACATATATTAGCTAGTAACAGTAGATCGACATAGGACGCATATATCGTGAAACGTGCAATTTTCGATACGTTTACTTACGTTTCCAGTATACGTACCCATTTCCTTTGGTACACATTCACCGGTACAGCTAGTGCTTGTCAAATAAAAAAGTCCTTTTGGTCGCAATGAATAGTTATTTTTATCTTTTGTAAAATTGACCGAAAGAAGCTAAAAGAGAACGTATACATGTATTTCTCACGACTATACTGATTTCTAATAGAAGATACGTTTAATCTTTTATGTAATAGTAGAGTTCTACATATATTGATGCGTAAAATACGCGTTACCTTAGCAACGGCTATATGGCATTTTGTGTTGTTTTTTTTTTATTAATTTAATATAGTTATAATACACTATTAGGAGCCAGTGGATTTTTTGCGTGGTTCAATTCCCACTCGAGGAGTGGAAGTATTTATTTGCCTCCGAATTTGGCGGAAAGTGGGGAACGGAGTGTCTTAACACTAGATTCCCTCTTCCTACCCTGCTGTGTGCGGAATACAGCATGAAGCTAAAAAAAATACACTATTGCAAAAAATGTTGTATACTTCTCTCAAAGCAAACTTCAACTTTGCCTAATTTCATACTTGACTTTTGCTCAATTTAACAGAACAACGTTTTTTGTCATATCATATCTATATTTTATTATGCACAAATATAATAATATATGAATGAATACACATATAATATATCAAAATATTAAAAAAATATATACGGCAGTTTTTTGTGTTTATAACGTATAAAATGAGGTGACTATAGAATAAAAAATGATAATAATGTAGTTGAGTTTCTTCACATTAAACATCTATCCCTTTTGTGCTTATTTAGTTCTTAATATGCGGCAATATATCATACGCAGCATCAACCACTGCACGCAGATGACTGTAATTTATTGCCATAGAAAATTTCTATTTAAGTCTCGCACACTAGCGATGGTATGGCGGCCTTTATTTTTTATTTTCTTTTTCAGTTTTGTGTGTAAGCTTGTAGGTTAAAGTTATTTATAAAACATTTGTAAATATAATACATATCTTAGTTCAATTTTCACATATTAATTAGTAATTAAGATTTCGACGTCTTTTATCTAGGTACTTGTAACATAGTTGAGTTAGTAGCAAACCGTTCAAGGTTTCGCCTCCTTATACTATAGGGCTACAGTTATTTCTTATTTTTGGCAGCCAGCTTTCTCGCTCAAATGACAAACTGCTCAAATTTATAAATTATTGGATTACTTATTTTACAGAATTATGGGAATACCTAGCACTACAAAATCTTTACGTAGTATAAAGCAAAGTCACTTCCCGATTCTGTCTGTATGTATATATGCTTAGATGTTCAAAACTACACAACGGATGTTGATGTGCTTTTTAAACATTTTTAAAGTGTTATTCCACACTTAGAAAAATTGAAAAAGACATTTAAAGAAAACGTATAAAAATTTCTTTAAATATGTTTTGGATTTTGATGTAGTTCTTTATAGATAGAACGATTCAAAAGGAAGGCTTATATGTATGTATAGTACATGCATAATATAGTAGAAAAACACTAATAATTTCTAACGTTAGTGAGAGTTTTCTAACGTGATGTCGGCGCGGCGGCCCGTGCCTATAGTGAAATAGTTGTGTAGTTCACGCAGGCGAAGCCGCGAACGGGCCACTAGTTGGCAATATCATATTTTTCTTTTACACAACTAAACTGAACAACTGAATATTTTTTCGATTAGGAATCGAACCTACAGCCATAACGGTAACATGCTATCATGCTACTCCAGGATTGACCTACACAAAGAAAGTCTCCTTTTATAAAATTTTTCATTAAAATATTTACTTTAAAAAATATCAATACATTCATCACATTATTTATACACAAAAATATATCAATATTGTCCAAATAAGAGACGAATGGAGTAAGATTTAACATTTGAATAAAATGAATGGCAGTATAATGGTATTTACTTTCAGTTTTTCATTTGAAAAGATCTTTTTTCACGACGACAGAACATTTCTATAGAGGGAAATACTAAAGGAGACTCGATGATTTGAAATCAAAGCCGCCATCGACCGCTCTTGAGGATAGACATACTTCTTATAAAATCAATTTAGGCTGTCTACACACCAATGCTAACTATTTAAAGCTATTTTTTGTTGTTTTATGTTATTATTAATTATAATGCATGCAGTCTATTGTCTAACAGATGCATAGTCAAAAGTATTGGATGTAGGAAACTGAAAGGCTGTATTAGTTGTAAGTTATTATATTATAAGCCGTCGTGGCGCAGTGTAACAGCGTCTCCTGTAAACACGATGGTTGCGGATTCGATTTCAGCTCAAAGAAACGATTATTTTTAAACGTTCATTTTTTCACTCTGGTAACTAAAACAAAGTTGCGCGGCGTTGAGTATCGTCACTTACGCAATGTCTCGATTTCCGCCGGGAAGTAGAAGACGTGCATGATATATATTTGTTTTATTATTTTTGTTTTATTAAATTTAATCAAAAATAAATTTGAAATACAATAATATGAAAATTTACTATTTTACGTTATTCATTTAGCCATAAACTCTAAGAATTTAGTTTTGCGCTTATTAAAACGTTTATATAACTATATAAATAGGACAAGAAGTTTGAACAAGCCTTAGCTGTCTTTTGATGTCAAACAAAAGGTATCTTCCGGTCAAGATCAGGTTCTATATTTTAAAGCTCTCTTCAGGGATTTAATTACTTTCATTCCCCTAAAGTTTCTCGTAGCTTCACAATAGTACCTTTGAATAAGGCGTACTTAGAATAATAAATTGGAATAATAAAGCATAGAAATATAAAAGAATGATAATATGAGGAAAATGGAGAACGGAACATTTAACTCTACGTTGTGTTCTTTTCTGATGGTGACAAAAGGATAAGCAATAACGTACATAAAGACATCCATTCTTACCAATATTATAAATGTAAAAATTGATCTGTTTCTGTGTCTGTCTAATCTGATGACCTGATTTGAATATAATTCGGAATGAAAATAGTCGAAGATCCAGCAGGCTGTCATATAAGCTATTTTCTTTTTATGAGTCTGTAGTATCAAAAATATAAACTGCTTGACTGCTTACTATAAATTTTCTTGAGAAGATGATGACGCAAGGACTATTACATATTACGTATTTTTTTCAAAAATCTATCCCTAAGAGGTCAAAATAGGAGATGGAGGAGTTGGAAAATGCGACTTCTGACCATCGAAAATATGTAATAGCGGCAAAACCACGAGCGGGTCGATGGTATAAAACTAAAACTTTTTCAGAAATCATTAATTCATACAAACTATTCGTCACTTGCTGTCGATCTGTGGATTGACTGGCACTGGGCGGCACAAACTCTTCCCATATATTATTTAAAACCGTCAATAATCTTGGCACTGTCGTTCAGTTGGGTCGGAAATACCCCTGTACAGTGTAAAGAAGTACCCTAACATTCTTTCAACCTCATTAAATTCTAAGGTGTTTTCCACCATCAAAAGGGGTCTGAGACTTCTTGAGATTTGAATAATTAAAGCCTTCGAAGAAAAGGCTTGTATAGTTAAACAATACAAACATAGCAATCGCCGGAGAACAAAAGCTCGGCTGGAATACAACCTTTTGAAAGCATAAGCCTCGCATACAAAGCATTATATTTATTGAAATGGTTAACAACTTTTCAAATTAATTGCTTTAAACTATTTGAATATTTGTTAATCATGTTCATATGCACAGCTAATATATTGAATTAGCAAATTTTAATGAAGTTGAAACAAGCAAGGAATTTGAAACATAAGCAATTTTTTTATTTATACACGTATATTAAAAATATTGATTTAAGAGCACATTGTATACATGTATAAAATATATACATTTTTTTAACTCTACTACTAAAAATCTCCCTACAGAGATGCTAACAACAAAAATAAATTTTAAAAAAGCATATAGGAATGTCGACGCAGCTGGTATTCAGGAGGCGCCGGTTTGAATCCCGCTGCGTTCAAACTTTTATACGTTTTCTAAAAATGTCTTTTTCAATTGTATACATTTTTTTCTTTTTTGACTCGGATATTTAACGCAAATCATTGCATTGGGTTCTGCTATTTTACATGCAAAGTCTCGATTTCAAATGGAAAGTGGATAATGGAGTGTCTTAAATCACGTTCTCTACCCCCCTTTTATTCGGGGAAAAGAGTGACCTTGCTTTTTTGCTTAAATAACTTCATAGTGTGTTATACTGATATCTTCTTTGCTTATATATTCATATTATCTTAAACTATGCCCTCACCCGTCTGTCTGTCCGTGGTATGTGATACGATGTAATTAGGCTTAGCGAAACCTTGCTATAACGTTAATTATTATACTTGTGCGAACAACTGTTGTCGACGACGCATTCCACGCTTAACTACTATTTACTTTGCTATATAATAAGAACGCTTTGTTTGTTCTGCAGTAATATATTCAGTATCATAATTGGACATCTTATAAAAGCATATTTGGCCTTCTATCTTTTATTCTTTATCACAAATGAAAAGATGTATTATTAGTAGGAAAAGGTACAAATTGAAATAAAAATGTACTAAAGAGGATAAAAATATAATTATATTTTTTTACTTAATGGAATAACCTACAGCTATAATTTATATATTTATGTATGACGGAACTTTTACCCCCTTTTACTTAATTAAATAATATGTATTAGTAATGACATCACCTAAAATAAGACTTGAACCATAACGATATTATACTGTCATCTATACTATTACATAAGGTACAATAAAACGAAAGGCACAATATACTTTTAATATAATTCTTAGATGGATATTATATTTTCTGGAAGGCTACAGAAAAGTCGGTTCAAATATGAGCACGTGATTTATGAGTTTCTCTCGTGACAGAACTATTGTCGTAATGAAATTTCCGTGTATATTTAATTATTTCAGTTTTAACACTTTATTTATCACTTTAGAAATATTAAAAACTATGTAGAGGCCATTGTAGCATAGTGGGACTTTGCCTGCCTATAAACATCATTGATTCTGGGTTTGGCACCAACTGATAATTTTTAAATTAATTTATTGTGCCTTGATGTACCTTGATGCTTGGTTTCTTCTGACTTAAAAGCTTCTTCTGACTATCTTGCATTAAGGGGCAAAATGTGAAATTGTACAAGATGAGTAACTAATAATATCATATTTCATTTTAATGGATTTTTCTAAAAATATTATGTCATAAATATAAAAATGGACCTGCGTTTTTAAATATTTTCTATGATATTTGGTCATGAAGGACTTTAAATTCTTTTTGTATGACTACATTTTTTTACCGTTTCAGACACGTTGTCAGCAACAGAGCACGTTCAAATACTCCTAACTTTTATTTTTTAGATTAAAATTCTACATATAAAATCTCTCGGCACACATAACTTTATAATAGATTAAGATAATTATAATTTTTAAAATAAACATTTCGACTTATTTTGTATTACGCGGGCGTAGTTTGTCATGACAGTATTAAAAGATTATTTCAGAGTAAAGCAACATTGAATTAATAACAAGCTTTTGCTTTACTCACTAGTTCATTAGACGTTCATTACGCTTTTCTTTGTTAAATCTCGAAACAGTCCCAAATTTTATGGTACGAGACATACATAATAAAGTAGTCCGTGCTTAAAGAAAGATAAAAGGTTGCGTAGTTATTTTTTCACGGCTGAATCGTGAAAAGGTCCGTAGATGGGCGTAGATTTCACAGGTCATTAGAGGAAAGAGGGTAAACAAAAGGCCGTCGACCCTTAAATTTTTTCAATATAAAATTTATTTTATTTATAGAATATTAGATATTAGTTATTGGGTTCGAATATCGGACATGATAACTCCATTTACTAATAGCAGAATAGTAAGCCTACTCAAATATTTAAGGTATTGAAATATGTATAACACTCCTTATTCGATGGCATTGTTAGTCATAGCGATTGTATCACATGTTGGGCATCTAATTTTTATATAAAGATATAATCAGGTCACAACATTTCGTTTCTAAATTATTCTACTTATTTTTGAAATATTGACATTGAACTTGGCTTAGATTCTTGCATTTTTTAATGAAATTATGTGTTGCACGTTTAAACCAGATGTAGAAACTCTTGGTTACAGAAATATTACCGACATTTCACAAATAACTATTATAGACAACGTAAAACAAAATATATGAGCAACGGGTTTCATAAATCACGTTAAAAACTAACAATGCAATCCAAGGAAACTCTTCTGGATGTATGTATATGAGAGAGCCGCCTCAGCCTTTTTCCCTCATAAACAGAGAGAGCCTAGTGTCAAATAACTCCGTACTCCATTTTCAGCCCAAAATTGATACATTGCGTATTGAGTGACGGAACTTAGCGCCTTGCTTGGTACAGGTACGTACAGAAATTAAATTAAAATAAAAAATACAGAAAAAAAAATTAAATGTAATCCATTTAGTCGATGATTCGAACCCACAACCGTTACGCTTATAGTCGCTATCACACTGCGCAACGAAAACCTTTAACTATATAAAAAGCTTCCGTACTTTTTCACACCACTTTATTTATAGGTGAGAAACTTATTATGCGGTGCTATTTTTAGTTTATGCTTTAACCAATTCCTAGGTAAGTCAGTCAACGTTATCAACTTAGCAGTTAATTAATCTAACCTAATTCGTTACCGGCACGTTCTTGATGGATTGCCACTCGGTTTCAATGGCTCAGTAAAATCGCTTTATTTCTAAGCTTTTTTTTTTCGAAATTTACTAATAATTGTTGTACCTGTACGTCTCCGTCTATATGTACGACTAAGCGTGCGTAGTTTACTGTTAACTAACTACTATAATCGTGGGTTCGATTCCTGAGGGGAATGATTTTATATATTTTTTTTCAGTTCTCCGCTCTTGGACCAAGACAGAACGTGGCATTAAATTATCACGCAATGTCTTGATTTTGGACTGATAGTAAAGAACGGAGTTTCTTGACACTAAGTTCTCGCTAACTACTTTACTATGCGTGAAAAAGTTGTAAAGCTGAGGAGCTTGATTTTTTCTCTTAGGCTTACAGAGCTTCTATATTTTTCGTTATACGTACAAAGAGAAATTAATAAAAGGCTGTTAGGATTAAGTACTCTGATGTTTTTAAAATCAATTTTAACTAGACAGGCAATCTTTTCAAATTATCACTTTTTATATATTTTTAATGATTTTTACTTTTTTCTTAGACCAAAATAATTACTTATGTTGTGAATATAGCAACATATGCAATGAAATTGATAGCAATATTATAATCTAATTATATGGTAACACTAATAATCTGTATTACTGCACTCATATAGTGTATACGTACAATCTACCTCCATAAGGTATTGAATAATAATTAGTAAGCTTGGTACAGTCAATGGCTCTCAATTATAACATAATGCGTTTAGATTCAAACACTATTTTAAGAAATATCTATGTAAAGCTTTTTCTACTAAATTTTTTGAAATGGTAATATATATAGGCCGAAAAAATACATCACCAGGCTTTCTTTTCTTACAAAATTAATGCATGACAGAAACTTCTAAGACATTCTCATTTCTAACTATATGTTTCAGGTAATCTTATTAATATTATAAATGCGAAAGTTTGTACGGATGTGTGTGAGTTTGTTACTCTTTCATACAAAAATTACTGAACGGATTTTGATGAAGCTTTGCAGTAATATAGCTTTGATATCAGAATAACATAATAAGTAAGGAAGTTCAAGGCATAAAAAAGGAAGTTCAAGGCATAAAAAAGGAAGTTCTTTTATGTATGTTCCCCGATTACTCGAAGATGGGTGAACCGATTTTTAAAATTATTTTTTTCTTATATATTTCACAATTGGTCCCATGGTAAGGAGATCAGGACCTGATGATGGAATCCTGGACAAATCGAGGACAACCCTCAAATTTGAAAGGCATAGATGCGGGTTTTTCGTATAATTACGCAATTGGGAGATCTGTATCTGACTATCGTCTCATTTTATTAACCGACTGCAAGAAAGGAGGAGATTCTTAATAGGTATGTTCCTCAGATTACTCGAAGATGGAAAAACCGGATCGGAACTCGATGAAGATGTTTCTTGGTTCACGTGGACGAACTCGCGGGTAACAGGTAATACATAAAAATATAACTTTTTAACGTTAATTTCCAAGCCTGTTCCAAACCATTTTATCATTAAAAAATACTATAAATCATTATTATAAAAATTATATCTTAAATTGAAACAGCGTTTACATTTGTACGAGTGAATTTAATATTATAAAAGCTTTTTAATGAAACCGTTACGAGAAAATATATTTTTAACGTGCTATAAAATTGCGTGTGTCCGGTTAGAGTTGTTCGAGCTGAACCGTTTGAGTATCACCGCTTTGTGTATGTTCTAGCCCACATGAAACGTAAACTTCCGTCAAAATAATAATTTGGAAACTTTTCAAAATCCGGTGGTTTCTGACTTCAGACTTCGGTAAATATTTCGAAAACCGTTAATTGAGCTTGCGGTATTTCGTACATGCACGTTATCGTGTTTGCGTGTTGCATGCACCTTACATTATTCTCATAGCAATAGAATGGTTATTTATATCGCCATTTTATGTTATGAGTGGTGAAAAATCTGTATTTAAGTGTTATAATTATCGTAGTTAGGTCATTATGTGAGTATATTTAGCTACTTATTTAATTGCTTTAGTAGTGTGGTTTATTTGTTATATTCATTTTTATAAAAACATATTGCAGAATTATATCATTACAAGACTAATGATATTACTGTTTGCTATCAATTTCATCCCTGGCTGGGCGCAGCACCCTGCACCATTGGCCCTAACATAAAGCATTTTTTTTTGTTATAAAAATCTATCTTTTGGATAACTTCGTTCGATCTTCGATTCGTTTTATCCCTTTAGTCATACTACCTACAGTTACTTCACTCTAGGTTGTACAACATACAGATCCCTGCATACCAGTGTAATAAATAAAAATACGTAAAGAAAATATCTTCATTATTTTATATTATATAAAAAAAATCTTTTCAATTACTAAAAATTCATAAACAATGAAATATTTACAACATATTTACATAAGTATGTCTAAATCAGTTAAGTATTCTTGTTTCAATACCGTGACACATTAAACGTATAGATGGCAGCTTGTATGAAAAGCAACTGAGTGTAGGTAAGGTTAGGTAAACGTAGCTGCTACGGTCTTTTAACGACTGTTTTATAGGCGAATGGAGCCGGTCTGGCTCAATGTCGGCGCTAGTGTCCGATGCTCCACCTAACTACCGTTTTACTGAACCGAAATAAACAAGAAATTAGGAGTAAATATGTTACATGTTATATGTTTTGTAGTTATATATTCTGTCTCACATTGACATTGGCCTTTGGTTCTGAAACTTATCAAACATTGATTCGATTTTGGGCGTAAAGGCGACAGCGGAGTATCTTAAAGAAGAAAAAGAAAAACCGTAAAACTTTTTGATAAAACGTAACGTTGTTATATCTAAACTAAATACATCAAATTTATATTTTTTTAAAATATAAAAGATAAATAACTGTTTAATTACATTTAATTACATCATCGTTGTAGTTACAAGGAGTGGAGTGTAAAATATTTCCGCTCTATCATTTATTAAGGATGTATAATTAATTTCTTTATATTAATAGAGGCTATTGTAGAGCAGTGTAATAGCGTATGACTGTGAACACGATGGTTGTGGGTTTGCACTTTTCTCATTCGACTATATTTAAATTATTTTCAATTTCCTGTCCTGGTCAGATAAACGACGTTGAGTTTCACCACTTGCACGCAATTTTAAATTGGGGAGGAAATCGTATAACAAAGTGACGATACAAGGTTCTTTTTGCCTACCCTGTTATACGTGTGAAAAGTGAAAACTCTAGATTCCGTTTGGATTAGTGGATATTCAAGTCCGAAGCTCGAATTCAAGACATTAGGTATAGTCTTTCTTATTGGAGTTTTTAAATTTTAAGATACGGGTTATTATTCCACTATATAGCATTTTTGACTCATTTTCTTCGAACCAAACACTCGCTTAGAAAACCAACCGTATTCTAATTAAAATATATTAATAAAAAAAACGCAATATAAAAATATTAAATAAATTTTCATATCCACAAAGTCACTTTGAATTGACAAATGAAATGAGATACTGTTCAAAAATAAGGAACAAGAGTTTTACAATTTCGCTCAGCAATAAACCTCAATATAAAGTAATATAATATCGTTTCAAATAAAACGGTAACGAGGTCTCAGTTTAAACAGCGAGTGTTTTTTTTTGTAATTACATGTACGAGTATGTCGAAAATATAATTAATGAAGGAAGTATGTATTTCGTTTTCCATACTTATATTATAAATGCGAATGTCTGTCTGTTTGTCTGTCACGCTTTCACGGCTAATCTACCGGTCCGGCTTGGATGGAATTTTGAATGAAAGCAGTAAAAGTTACTGGGTCAAATATAGGCTGCTTATTTTTTCAAAAATCAACCCATAAGGGGTTCAAATAGGGAATGAAAGTTTATATGAAAAACATAGTTAATAATCGAAGGTTAAACATAGGCTACTTTATTTTTTAAAAATCCATCCCCCAAGGGTTGCAACATAACGAAACGGCTATGTAGTTCACTGATGATGATGAGATGTATACTACAGGCAAATATGTACTATATTTTTATATGCATAACAATGCAAACTTTCGTTATTTTTTTTAAATAAATACTTTTGATTGCTCTCGTAAAAAGCACTGCAAGAAGCTGCTTTTAAAAAGTACAGCATCCTTGTTTTTTGAATGACAGAGAGACGTTAGTGTCAAAACACTCTATTTTCCGTTATTATTCCGAATTCGAGATATTAAGGACCACATTTTGATTCACCAGAGCAGCTATGAGGTAATAATTTTAATTTAATCACTACACGGGAGTAAAATTAAGCCCTGAACTACAAAGTTTGGAGTTAGATCTTATCATGTTACGGCATTTTTAATATTAAAAATTAATATAAATTAATTATTTTATATTAATTAAATATTAACTTTGTTACATTAACTATACAAAATTTAGATTTAATAACAATCGCGTATATTTAAATCAATGTTTCGTTATCTATTATATCAGTAGGGTATGCATTAATTACTGAGCTCAGCTTAATTAGGATTTCGTTGTACTGAATACAGTTACGATTTTCATTGAATCCCATTGGATTATTGTTGATTGATTAACGTTTGTTAACAGCAGTCTCTTTTAATTCAATTTCATTTCATTTTAATAGTAACGATGAGACAGGTTCACGATTTTTTCAGCGTAGCATGGTAGTCCGAGAGAATTTAGAGTCATGACACTCTTTATTTTTTAGCTTCACGCTATATCCCGTCCGCAGCAGGGTAGGCAGAGGGAACCTAGTGTTAAGACACTCCATTCCCCACTTTCCTCCGAATTCGGAGGCATTGTGTGTTAAGTGGCGGAACTTAACGCTTTGCCTCGATACCAGTGCGAAGAAAATGGTAATACTAAATATTTCCACTCCTCGAGTGGGAATCGAACCCACAACTAGTCGTTTGATATCATACGTCTGTTCCACTGCGTGACGACTGGCCCCTCAAGACACTCTAATTTTCCTTTTTCTCCCGAAATTGAGACACTACACGCACGACACTGTTATCTACTTAACAATTACTTAAAATGCTACCCAACACGCAGGTAGCATTTTAAGTAATTGTTAAGTAGATAACAGAGTGTCCTGACACTAGGTTTTCTCTGAATATCCTGATATGCGGAAAAAAGCACGAAGCTGAAGGCGTTAATAATTACATTATTATATTAGGTCAGGTTATGTCTCTGGATATTTTGATGACTTCTAAGTTTATCTTAATTATATAATCCTTTTTTAATATAAGTAGAGAACTCATATAAAATCTTAGCATAGCACACCATGACTGCCACTAATTATAGATAGCATGAAAAATCTTCTTAAATACCAGAATTTTTAAGAGCCTACCCGTAAAAAAATATTTATTAGTAAAAAAAACCTAGTGGCTGTCTGTAAAATTACCGCGTTTTACCAAATGCATATAGACACACGGAATAGGTGCTACATATACCATAATATATGTTTTGTAATTTTTGTCTGTCTCTTTGTTCCGTCACGGGTAATATCTGTAACGAGTAGACCGATTTTGACAGAGCTTTCACAATAGATAGCTAATATTCGTATAATATGGAGTAACTTGGGCAAATTTTATTTTGGAATTATATATAAATTGATAAATTCCATGCGTATAAGGTCGCGTGCAAAGCTAGTAGTGGATAAAGTCCAAATATTTGGGATTTATGGTTCTAAATTGCCCCACTTGTTAATCTTTGTACTCGTACACAACTTGTTAACATACTTATACTTGTTATAAAAGTTTCCAAAAGGCAATGGAAAATTCCATTTACGCTTGAAGAATTACAATAACTTGTATAGGCCTAACCCCTCAGGAAGCTCGACCTGAGATAGTGAAATTTCGTAAATTGACCATGGTTATATTTACTTTATAACTGGTTTGTTTAGCTTCCCCGTACAAATGGACCAAAAAATGATAACGTTTTGAGAATCTTAACAGTACGTTCGATAGACAATCTTGTAATCAGTAAAGAAAAATGCTTATAAGGATAATAATATCAAATCTAATAAGACATCGTGACGCACTGGAATATTACTAACTAACAGGAATTCTGTAAACTTGATTGCTTGTGGGTTCGATTCTCAATCAACGGAACGATTACATTTGAATTAAAAAAGACATTTAAAGAAAACGTATAACAATTTCAACGCAGCGGGATTCGAACCCGTGCCTTCTGAATACCGTCCAGACGCTCTCACCACTGAGTTATGTGTTCTACTACCAGCTGCGGAGAACAGAGTGTCTTGATACTAGAGTTCTTTTTAACTAACCTGGTATTAGGGAAAAAGAGTGAATTTGGAAAAAGAAAAAAATAATTGGGAACGGAGTGTCATAACACTAGGTTCCCTCTGCCTACCCTGATGTAAGCTGAATATAACGCGAAGCTAAAAAAAAGAGAAATCTGTATTCAGTATCTGATTTTCCTAGTGGCATGAAGAAGCTTATTTTTATTGTGTCGTCATCTAACCGAAGGGGAGAAAAGCCTCGTAAATTTATTTTTGTTTGAGCAAACAGTTATGGCTATAGGAGGACAGGGCAAACAACGCTATCTATAATTATTGTCTTTTATAAGATCGATGATGAAAATGTAGTGAAAATGTATTGAATATCACATTTGGGGCAAAGTTATAATGGCTTAATGCTTTGGCTTTTATATAGAATTACAAAAATTATGAATACATCAGAACCGCTGTAGGTATATTAAATGTCTATCAGTTTTTAAATAAAACTACTGTTATAGAGAATCGTTCGCGAGGTGGCTTTAAAGTGTATACAGGTGGAGGATCTTTATATCGTGATTGGCTGTATACATTAAGTATTATATATCGTTTGTCGATTTAAAACAAGGGACTATAATAAATCTAAAGCTAGTCTGTATAAAAAGCTCTTATATTATTTATTGTCTGTTAACAGACATTACTTAATTAATTTTAGTGCTTAAAGTGAAGAAAGAAAGGTGGAAATATCCTTATCTAACTTTTGCAATATTTATTAGTAGGCACTACTTAAATTATGTAAAAACAAAAATATAAATTTATCACAAAAACTTTCATAAGTTAATAGAAAAAGCCTTTGTTTTCCTCACATTTTGGCCCTCATAATCAATTTCTTCGCACTTCGGACCTTTTACCTTAAACTTTTATTCCCTCCTCCCTAGCGCAATCTACGTTTTGGTAAACTTATGAAAATTCTTATAATATAATTTTGCCACGAACGTAACTGTCCTTTTGAGAAATTTGTTATTGCTAAAAAACTAAATGTTTGTATTATGTAGATTCTGCCCTTATATTTGATGCGAATATATAATTTATTTATATTAGTTGAGGCCATCTTGGCACTGTTAAACATCGTCAGTATTGTGGATTTGATTCCCACTCGAGGGAAAGATTATATATTATTTTCTTTTCTCCGCTCTACTTCCTACAACCAGACGCGGCGTTAAGTTTCACCATTTAAAACGCAATGTTTCGATTTCGAAAGAAAATTAGAAAACGGAGTGTCTTTCTCTCTAATTCTCTCTAACAACCTGCTTTAAAGAAATAAAGCTAAAAAAAATCACATTGTAGACTGAATTTCGGAGGTGTTTGAACATAATTCACACTTTCGTCAGCTTTTCTATATTGTGTGATTATCATAAAATTTTCTGACTTGTGACAATTTCAACTTTGAATATAAAATTTAATACATAAAATTTCAGGGTATAGAAAAGTTAAAGAAATTATTGGATCATTATTAAAATTATCTTTTCATAAAACGTGTAAAATGTTATTTCAATTCTGAACTTTTGTGGAGTTTTTACGTCTTATTAATAAAGTTGAATTAAAAGCTGAACTTTTGTGCGCGAAATTATTAATTAATTTAGTTACGGTATTTTAGTTCACATTAAAAGCTTGTTTGAGTCTTAATCAATCCAAAGAACTTCGTCAAAGAAGTCGTGTAAAGATTAATGATGAGAGAAGAGAACGTGATGTTCGTGATAACACGATTTGGATAAACTTTTCAAGAGGCATAATATATTAATAAGGAGATGAGAGTATTAGCATTTATATTTTTGTTTGACTACTGTTTTGACTTGGCCAACACCAAGTGCGTCACTCTAGGTATAAATATTAATTATTTAATTTAAGACACTATGATTTAATCAAGTAAATTAATCCCATTTTCTGATATTTTATTTTCAAGATTACTACATAATTTAAAATGAAACTATTTTGAACCGGAATAATCGCGTATATTTTTTGGTATTCGAAAATACATTTTTAGAAACCCTTCGTTTCCAACACTTTACAGTAGTCCGTGGTCACAAGTCTAAGGTCTTTACAGGTTTCTAAAAATGTATTTTCGAATACCAAAAAAAATATACGCGATATTGATCCGGTTAAAAATAGTTTCATTTCAAAATTAATCCCGTTGTTCTAAAGAGATTTCATAACTTTCTGTAACAATTGATAGCCTATTTAAGTTCTCCCCTTAGAATACATGTAGCAACGTAAGAGTTAAATACATTTAAACAGACCGACAAATTGAATGTAAACTATATGTTACGATAAATATTTTAGTATTTAAAAATATGTAAACATGAATATCCTTAACTAAGAAATACATGGTTCGAGAGAATATCAATGCTGGTGATCCTTCTGAACTGCGTGACGCTTGGCATGTACCAGCCGTGTGTGGACGATCAATGTGTTACTAACAGGTGTAAAATATTACAGGTGGGTATTTTTTAAATTTTATTAATATAATTAAAGGCGATGATTGTGGGTTCGACTCCCAATCAGGGAATTTATTATATATTATTCTCATTTCTCCGCTCTGGTACCAAAGCCAAAACGCGGTTTTGTGTTTCACCATTCACCTCTGGTCTGGTCGTCTGGATGAATACTAAGCTCTCTCTGACTACCCTGCTATGTCAAAAAAGAGGAAGCTCTGAAGGATGAAGCTATAAAAAAATATTGTGATTCGCGATGGTTATAACGAAACAATTAATTATTGTTTAGTTTGTCTATCGTAGTTTTTGGTTCAATTCCGTTTCTAATAATATTTCTTTCTTAAAATCTTCCTCTTTATTGAATATAG
Source organism: Dryas iulia moderata (assembly GCA_019049465.1). NCBI lineage: Eukaryota > Metazoa > Arthropoda > Insecta > Lepidoptera > Nymphalidae > Dryas > Dryas iulia. The sequence continues at coordinate 10,629,024 of CM032422.1, read as the reverse complement.
TTAAGCATACTGACATCTAATAAACAGTCATTTAAATTAACAGAAAACGAACTGAGTCTGTATCACTGAGTAAGTGATATTTGATTAAAATACGTAAACAACAATCTACGTAATATTACTGCATCACGTCAAGTGCCGCAAGCATTGTCTTTATAAAGGAAGAGTCGAAGAAAGGTTTTAATATGTTCTTTACCTGTCTTGTAATACAAATACATGAACATTTATAAAAAGTTATTGTTTGTAATTCAATTTGAAGGCTTGATTATATTTTTTTCATATTTAAGTTATTTTTGAAAAAAAAATGAGTAATAAAACCTTTGAAGATGTTTTCGATTTTTCATAAAAAATCTATGCACTGTATTAGCGTGTGCATATAACCACGAAATACCAATTCGTAAATACCGCGTAATGTAACAGAAAAAGTGCTAAATTGTAGTAAAGACTACAATTTCTAGCCTCTAATTATCGAAACAGCTTCACATTGTATCCCGCACACAGCAGGGTAGGCAGAGGAAATCTAGTGTTAAGACACTCCGTTCCCCACTTTCCACCAAATTCGGAGGCATTGCGTGTTAAGTGGCGGAACTTAACGCCGCGCTTTGCCTCAGATACCAGAGCGAACGAAGTGGAAATGTTAAATATTTAAGCTCATCGAGCGGGAATCGAACCCACAACCACCCGTTTACAGTCATACGTTCATGCCACTGCGCCACGACTAACTGGTTACTGCTTATACCATTTAAATTAGTATATAACAATATAAGAGCATACAATATATAGACACTACTTGTGGTACCAAATTATTAAGGTTTTCCTACTTATAAATTTTTAAAAACGTAGAGACCACGATATTTCACGCGTAACGACGATATTTTATGAATATTTTCATGATTATATTTTTTTTATTCAGGTATTCGATGATATAATATTTGCATTCTTCACCCTGGAGATGACGATCAAGATGGTGGCGATGGGAGTCAACGGCCACGGTACATACCTCGCCGATTCATGGAATAGGCTAGATTTTTTTATTGTTATGGCGGGGTAAGTAATTTAAAAAAAGTTATTTAAAAGAAAGAAAGGTTTATAAAATTCAATATATATTTTCAAAGATTATTTTTCCTCGTTTATATATTTAAGTTTTCTATTTACCAATCTAGAGCATATATGTATATTCACACGATACCCACTTAACTAAATAAATTAATGTATTATTGTTATTATTTATATTTAAGCATCATGCTAAGGATCGAAATAATTATTATATATATAAGCCATCGAAAATAAGAAGCGTACAAAACAAAAGGTCATTTTGGCGTAGTGGGCCATCGACTAACTATAAACGCGATTGGTTGAGAGTTCAATTCCCATTCAGAGAAATTATTATATTTAAATAACATTCTGTAGAAAAAAGTGTAAAGCTGAAAAAGAACCTTAAATAGGAATAAATATTTATGTGCCAATAAACTGGTTTCGTAAACGTCCTTACAAAATTGGTGCTTTTAGATCAGCTTCACGCTTTTTCCAGCATTCTACTACTGACTACCCCAGTAAGGAAGAACCTAGTGTCAAGACACTACGTTCTCCAATTTTCCGTCCAAAATCAAGACGCCTCGCTTTGTCTTAGGCACCAGAGCGATAACACGAACATTTTATTATCATCATCCCCCCGAGTGAGAATCGAATCCACAACTATCGCTTTGCAATCAACCAGTCAGCCAACTTTTAGAAACTACGATATTATTAACTTAATATTATTCCAGGGCACTAGAATACGCTTTGAACGTGAAAAACATAAATCTATCGGCCATCAGGACGTTCAGGGTGCTAAGGCCCTTGCGGGCTATCAACAGGATACCTAGTGAGTATATACTGTATTACTTAATACATTTTTTGTCCCTCTATAATCTTAAATCATTCTTTTGTGTCTTAAAGTGTTTTTAGATAATATATCTTAAGAAATGGCGTGTGAAAATTTATATGGTAGCCGTTTATGTGATCCTTTTTTCCTATGTTATAGTTACAAATTTGAAAACTGTAGGCGACTTTTAGAAAATATATTCAATTTAATTTATATGTAGACGATACGTTATTTATTTCGTAATGAATTTTTTTTCGTTATATAATATAATTCGAGTGTAACAAATGTATTGTTGAAAGTAACGGCAATTATTAATTTTCTATTATTTACTTCCTACCGAAGCTATCAAATCTACAACCTTAAAACGTTTGCTACTAAATTAGCTTCATGCTGGATCCATCATTAAAGCAATAATTGCTTTAAATTGAAAAAAAAAACAACCTTTTTTCAAAAAAGAGCGACAATTGTGTTTCTAGCCGTTTCGTCTCAGCAGAACTGGCTACCAAGTCGATGGTAGACAAAGTCTTGCAAGTCTACATACATACATATAAAGGATATTTTTAATTTGAACTTTTGCTTTATATGCTATTGACGGGCTTACACGATATACTCTTTACAATTATAATGTAAATTACTTAAAAAATCTCGAAATCGTCAATCTCATTCGTTCCGTCAGCCTCATATGAGCGAATCAAATATGCTCTTTTCGCTGAACAGCTAACCAGCTTACAAACGTAGCTATTATTCCGAAGGGCCAATTCACCAGGTTTTAAAGAAAATCCCTGTCTAGGCACTTACAGAAATTAACTCCGAACAAAATTGAGAACGTGGGCGGCGAATCGATGAGCAACAAGTGTATCCACTGCAACATGGCTCCGAGAATATTAGATCATTCTACGGGTAAATTTTCGTGTTACCCTCTAAACAAGTTAGGAAAGTCGGTTTTAAATATATATTTTTTATATTTTTGTCCCTCAGTATATACATATAAATGTAATAATATTTTTGTACTTTTTGTGAATTTGAGACCATCGTGGCATAGTAGGCAGCGATTGGCTGTAAGCGTGATTGAATGTGGGTTCGACTACAACTCTAGAGAAAGTATATTTTTATATTATTTTTGTATTTCTAGTATGATGCTGTTAAAATTATGATACTTTGCCACTTAACACGCAAGCCTCCGAATTCGGCGGAAAGTAGGGAACGGAATGTCTTAAGACTAGGTTCCCTCTGCCTACCCTGCTGTATGCGGGATTCAGTGTGAAGCTAAAAAAAAAATATAGTAAAAAATTATATCAGACCTATGGGTCTCTAAAAATTACGCCACGAGTTCTTTGTTCACACGCACTGGATATTTCTCTTGACTACGAACTTCATTTGAAGGGAACAATGCTTCGTCATAATTAAAAAATCTTTCATTCGTGTAATTATATGGCCGGATATATCGTTCATTATTTAAACATTAATTTATTATGATTAAAATTTGATTAAAATTTCATTCCTACCTTTTCAATTACAAATAATTTACAATACTTTATTGTAAAAGTATGGTTTCTGTTCGATTTATCATAATATCTTAAAGATCTGAATATAATAACGTCCAGATATTTGAGATCTGTATAAAAAAGTGAAATTTAACTTAAACTTGCTTGAAAAATCACGTTCTAAAAAATATAAAATATTCTTATAAAATTATTATTCGGTATCTGTATGAGTGGCATCCAAATTTAAATATTGTATACAATTATGCGTAGTTATTATTTAAAGAAAATCTGAACGAACTAAAGAACTCACAAACAAAGATGTCAACATAACTTAGTAATCGTAACTAATTTATTATGAATATAAACTATATGACATTATTAATTCGATACTTAAAAGAAACGGAACCACGGGCAAAGCTAGTATTATCATTATTATAAAAGCTGGGGCGAGATCGATATCGTTTAATCTACGCCTAAAGTTTTAATTGATTGTGTATTTGTTCTTTTGTGTAATATAAATATACGAGCACTGCAATCACTTAGTCAAATTAATTTAATGCTATCAATAAAAATTTATTAAATAAGTTATAGGAATATAATTCACAACTTTTATTAGCGAGAGCTGAAGCTGACCAATATATTATAAAAAAAACGTAGATTCATGCTTTTTCTCGGATAGCATTGTCAAGGAGAAAGTAGTGTCTAGGCACTGCGTTCTCTACTTTCTGCCCAAAATCGAGAGATTGAGAGACCGGCGTAATTCAACGCTGCGTCTGCAAAGAAGATGCTGAGAAAAGAAAGACATTTAAATATTCTTCCGAGTAGCATTGAACCCACAACCAATCATGTTTTCAGTCTAACAATATCCCACTGCACCACGATGGCCTTTATCCTTTGCCAATATATTGTTTTAAATTAAAAAATATTTGAAATTTATAAACACTGTTTGACGTCATATGAATTAATTAATACGAAAATTTTGCTCTATATTTCAATTTAACAGCATAGTTAATTATCAGTAACGAATTAATAATAAATATTTTTAACTGATATTTATAGACTTTTTAAAATTTTAAGGTAGTATTGGTTTATTCATTCGTTTGCCATAAAAGTTACATTTTGTCTTCTACGAATAGGGTTACTGTAAAATTATTCCATAGTGGTGCAATAAATCAGCGTCTGACGGTTGACGGTTCAGTTCCCAACAAAATAAATAATTGTAATTAATATTTTTCCCCGCTCTGTTTAGGCAAATTGTGGCACTGATTTCCGCTTTTCAAAATACAATTCAGGCGGAAAATGAAGAAAAGAGTATCTGGACCCTAGGTTCTCTCTATGTACGGGCTACGCGGATATAGCTTGTAGCCAAATGTAAAAAATGTATATAATTTAAATATAACAATTTTATTACTTCAAAAAAAACATTTATAATTAATATTTAACCATTTATTTAAACAATATTTAAACATTTATTCTTTCGTTTCATTGTATTTGTTATTTGTAGATATTGAGATAAATATCAGAAATAACTATTTTAATTATAAAAAGCTAATTTATTATGCGGTTTCTGAAGTTCTACAATAATAAAGTTGTTATAAACGTCATCAAGAATACGAAGAAAACGCATTTGAGAATTTGCAAAATACAAACAATAAAACTTTATCGTTCTAAGTTGTTCTTCTTTGCTAGAGTGTTTATTTAATATTTTTATTCTAAAACATTTTCTAATATATTTTAGTTAAAAAATTTAATTGTACAAAATATTATAAAGAAATGAATGAAAAATGAGTTCGAATTTCATTCGGAGGAATAATGATAATTTAATTACTTTTATTTCGTCACTCTAGTGCACATGATAAAGTACGGCGTTAAGTTACGCTACGTCAATACGTAATGTCTTGGATTCGGGCGGAAATTACCAGTAGAATGTCTTGAAAAATATTCTCTCCAACTTTCAATGAAGGAAAGCAAAGTGAAACTCTAAATAAACAAACAAACAACATGAATTTGTTTTACATTCAATTACTCATTTGATATACAAAACTGTAGGTATATAATAAATGGGCAACTAAAAAGTTTAAACAAAAAATATATATCTTTCACTCTAGTTCAGCTCTTTCATAACGGCGCTATATAAATTATTTTTAATTTTCATTGTTTAATTTATAAGTCCAACCTTACAAAACTTTTACCGCTTCTACCATACAAAATGAAAACAAGAAATTGTATATCACGTTCCTAAGTAGGTTTCCGTAGTTCAGCCATAGTAGAGACGTACGCCAAACTTTCTCTAAACCCCATCTGGGACTGCTACCACAAATTAAACTCACCTTTGTTGTAAGAGTTAAAGTTACTTCATTATACTACATGACACTACAATTATATTATCTAGACTAATGTTGCAATGACTAATGTTATTATTATAAAAAAAATTATAGATATATTTAGAAATTAGCGTTGAATTCCGCTACTTAATATCCTGACACAAAGTACTCTGCTATACAGAAGAAGGCGTGGTGGAGATACTTTTTATTTAATACACCATTAAGTTATAAAAACATTTTACACGCAGTAAAATATCATTAACAATGAAATAATTAGGAAATCCACTACTACTTGTTGCGTTAACTACTATAATTTGATGCACCTTTTAAACGATTAAGCCTTAATTACTATTGAAGCCTTCGTAGCGCAGTCCGATACAGCGTCTGATTGGGATGGTTGTGGATTTGATTTCCAATCAGGGTAATATATAAATTACTTCCGTTTCACAATTTTGATGAAGAAGACAAAGCCCGGTGATAAGCATCACCACTCTACACAATCGCGACATCAAGTCTTGAATTCTGTGTGAAGATGTAAGGTGAAGAACGGAGTGTCTTGACACTAGGTTCTTTTTGACGACCCTACTACGCCAAAAAACATATAACTTAATAAATATAACCTATAAAATAACAGCAATTTTAGATTTACTTTCCTGTATACCGTAACCGAATCACGTTCAAAATATAAAATATATATAAACAAACATACATACATACATATGTATAAAGCGAGAACTGCGCAAAGTTACACAAAAGGATAGCAATGAAATGGTATAAATCACACGTTTGTACTAACTCTCAAAATGTTAGCCGGGCTCAAACAAAGACGGAGGGTAAAGTTTCACAGAACCCTCTCGCAGACCTGCAAACAACGGCGACATTGCAATAGAGCCGCAAATTAAACCGTGCCGCGTTGCTTAGACATAAGTTAATGCTGATTTGCTATAATATATTTGAAATAAATGTAATTAATCAAAATTTTTCTCTATTTTTTAATTATTGAATTGTATCACTTTTGCATCAAAAATATATGAAAGAAAAATCGCGGGTAAAAAGGACATCGAGTGTAAAAACACACGGTTCTCCGCTGTTCGCCTGAATATGAGACATTGCGTTTTAAGCTATCGAGCTCAACGCAGTGTTTTGTCTTACTAATACGGGGAAATGTAAATAACTAAAATATAATCACATTATTGTTGTTCATATCATTAAAATATAATACATTGGCCAGTCGAGCGCATAGCCTGAACGTGTGACTGTAAACGACTGGTTGTGGGTTCGATTCCCACTCGAGGAGTGGAAATATTTTAATATTTCCATTTCCTTCGCTCTGGTATCCGAGGCAAAGCGCGGCGTTAAGTTCCGCCACTTAATACGCAATGCCTCCGAATTCGGCGGAAAATGGGGAACGGAGAGTCTTAACACGAGGTTCCCTCTGCCTACCCTGCTGTGTGCAGGATACAGCTTGAAGCGGGATACACTTTAGTTTTCTAAGTACCTGTGAGTAATACATGTGAGTTAACTATACACTTTAAAAATATTTAAATATATAATGATCCCTCCAGTGGAAATCGAAAACTTTACAAATACTTATTTGTTTCATCGAATGAAATATTTATATACTGTTTGATTGTTTAATTTTATAATGAGTATATTTCTAGCCAAAAAGTATAATTTTCTTTAATAAGTTAACAAGACTTGGGCAATGTCTCTATATCGGGTGCAAAGTGGAGAACCGAGTATCTTGACACTAGGCTTCCTGTGACTACCTTGCTATGCGAATATGCTTATCTGTTTTTTTACTTGTGTGTAATGCTTAAGAAACAAAAATATTCCATAAATTGAATATAATATCAAAGAAAATATAAACATCATTTTATGTGAAAATATATAACATTATATTATGTAATAGTTTATCTTCTATATAAATGTAATCTCTTGCAAAAAAGAAAATAAGAAACCTAGGTCATAACCACACGCGCGTGAAAATTGCGATAAGCTAAATAAAGCCTTGGCTGTCCCTCACATATGCTTAGTCAAGAAGATATTAATAAATTATATATAGCGTTATAAATGATTAACTATTATTTAGATGTCAAAAATAATATATAAATAAGTAAATTATTACTTACAGGCATTCGTGGATCCAAACTCCAAAGCTAATCGAGTTTTGGATTCGAATCCCTCGCGAAATTATTATAATTTAAATATTTTCATGCAAGGCATTGCTTAAAGCTGAGAAACCAAATTATCTAAATACTCTAATATAGTTAAAAATATATATAATACCTAAACCTCTAGAAAACCAGAGCAAAGAAAATAGAAATATTAGAATATTTCCACTCCTCGAGTGGGAATCGAACCCACAACCAAACGTTTACAGTCACACGCTTGTGCCGCTGCGCCACGACTGGCCCCCTAGAAAAAAAATATGTATATATTTAAAGCCATTTTAAAACCTCTAGTTAATACATCGACTTTTTATTCATTTTGCAGATATATTTGTGTACTGGCATACAGTATAATTTTAGTATCATTATACATGTATGTATAAGCTTCATGCGACACGAAAACCCATTATTGGTAACGACAAAATGATTTTTAAATTGTAATTGATTCTAGAAAAAACCTGTCTAGATCTATAACACATTATAGATAGATTATTACGTTTTACCTTATCACCATTATAATATCTAAATTATGTAAAATATATAAATAATTCATTATACTAACCTGTTATTGGGCCAGTTATGGCGAAGAGGCACAAAGTATGACTGTAGAGCGACTGGTTGTGGGTTCGATTCCCACTCGATGGATGGAAATATTTAATATTTCGATTTTCTGCGCTCGAGGTAAAGCTGTCGTTAAGTTCCACCACTTAACACGCAATGCCTCCAAATTTGGCGGACAGTGGGAAACGAAGTGTCTTGACACTAGGTTCCATCTGCTTACTCTGCTGTGAGCGGAATACAGCGTTAAACTAAAAAAAACTTGTTATTTTTTTCACAGGTATGCGTATTCTAGTGATGCTCCTGTTAGATACATTACCAATGTTGGGAAATGTTCTTCTATTATGTTTCTTCGTTTTCTTCATATTTGGTATTGTTGGCGTCCAGCTTTGGGAAGGAATTTTAAGGCAGCGATGTGAACTGGTGCTGCCACCAAATGTACTACGACCTAAGTAAGTCTATAATATATTTGCACGTTCTATGTTATAAGCTTATCTCTCAAAATACAGTCCAGATTAAATATAAGTAATTAGACTTTGATAATACGTCTGTTATATTTAAATTATGTAGAAATATATTTTTGCTGATGAAAATGTAAAAAGTATCTCAAAATATTTGATATAGTAAAATTTGGTAAAAAATATAAAAGGAATAGTAAACGAATTCCTGCAGGGCCTTGGATAAAATAGCAGTAAAATGAGTTTTTTCATTTTGTACTATTTGCTCGAGAGCGCTCGTTTTAGAGGCACGTCCCATCGCTAATGTTGACTGCATGCAATATTTAACGCTTTACTCACAAAGAGCACATCCAGGGCTGCTCCACGTTATTTAATATTGTAATTTATTGGTACAGACCTTTTCTCACTAGCGACATCATAAACGCGCATGTTCAGGACAGCTTACTACCACACGTTAATATTGCATTCCGTCAATACACACGAGACCCAGTTCGAGTACACGCATGACAAATCGTTGAAAATATTGCAAAACTAGATTTATCATGTAGTTCTGAATGTCGTTGAGACTGCTACATTACATTGTTACAAACTAACAAAATAACATAACACTAATTTCATGTAGATACAAAAATCAGCAAATTACAAATAAGTTTTCTAAAACAAATATAATAATGAGATATGAAACAAAATATATGACTTTGTTATAAACAGTTTTTGAGGATTTTATACAAATTTGAACCGTCATATATTTGGCTTCATAACTCGAATAACTTAATAACAGAGTAGGGTCTACTTAGGCTACATAACACCCGTCATTCCTCCTAATTTATTTTCCAGAGACCTGTCCGAATGGTACAGAGTGCGCGTCAGAGTGAACTCGTAAGAATTTAGGATCAAAATAAGTGTTATTGAAAATATTGAAATCTGTCGTAACGTGTACCTTTACACATCTGCCGTCCAGATGTGCTATATCTGCTTTCCTCTACGAATTGGCAGTTTTATGAGAAAAATTATGGTGCAGACCATTTCATTCACTACCACTCACGTCATAACATAACACTCACGTACGAGTAAAGAGTAAAGAACTGCCAATTTGTTATACTTTAACTACAAATGTGATTAGATCTTTCGGTTTTCTCTATATTTTTTCAATTTATTTTTTTAAATCTAAATAAGTTTGATTTGTGTTATATCTGTTTTCGTCTTTTTTTAAATCCGAGCACTTTATGAGACATTTAAAAGGACCTTTTCAAATTACCCATTTACCACTTTTGAATGATTAATTATCACAAAGAACACTAAGTTATTACTATTACACCATTTACATAAACTATACATTTAAAAGAATATTAAGTCTAATCAGTTTATATTTTAGTTATTCATAAGTATTTGTCAAAAGGTAAAAACCACAATAAAAGCCTTATGGCCGTCATCAAAAGGACAAGTATCATAAACCCAAATGATTTGGGTTCGCAACGTTCATGTTCCGCTCGTGCCGTTAACGAGTAATGACCAAGAGGCCGTTGATGTTAATCTTCTCCATCCACTAATGCTCACCTGACTCTCCCAGAATTCCTTTATCGTCTCTAATATTAAACGGGTTAGCTAATTATTTTCACCACTTCGACCCTCCCCTTCGCTTTCATTGTCTGCATGCGGTCTTAAATGTGCCATTGAATGTTCAGTAATTGCATGAATTATAACTGTTCCCACTGGTATCATTATCTGTTTTAGTAGAGCTTTATGTAGATCTCATATATAATTAAACTTATAATTATTTCACGTATTTATGTGTATTAACAACGGAAATCTCATTAGTATTACCGTGAATTATATATTAAATGTACGCTTACAAAAGTAACAAAAACTTACTTTACTTGTATAAACTTCTAAAAGGTATTTGAATTATAAAGTTAGATTTAAAAATATCACAATATCCTAAAAAACATAATGGGTTGAGTTATCAGAATACTAATTAGTAAAATTTTAAACCTATGTACATAATTATAATAACTATAGGATCCACTTCAATATTTTAATTCGATTACAAAAAGCTTACACAATTTTTGTTATATACAGCATTTCGTTCCACTACGAGTTCTCAAAAGAACTAGACTATATTTGTACGACAGCAGACGACAGCGGAATGCATCAATGTGGAAATTTCCCACCTTATCGATACGGACCTCTTGTGTGTAACGAAAGTGCGAGACCGTTTTCTTACAACACACCGACTAATGCTTCATGCGTTAATTGGAACCAATATTACACTAATTGCACACAACGAGGGTCAAATCCCTTTCAAGGCACGATATCTTTCGATAACATTGGTCTGGCTTGGGTTGCTATATTTTTGGTAAGTTTACTTTGCATTAAGTATCGGAATCTAATTGCAATGGAGCTATTTATGTTATTGTATATTTTTATAATATTTTTTTAGGTTATATCTCTAGAAGGATGGACTGATATCATGTACTATGTACAAGATGCACATAGCTTTTGGGACTGGATTTATTTTGTTCTTCTGATAGTGGTAATTTTAATTTTCAAATTTTCACATCGAACTCAATTCTTTGTTTTTATTGCTAACAGAAAAATAATCACTATATACTATTAATTATAATCAAAGTTTTAACAACAATACCTCTTTTAGATTGGGTCATTTTTCATGATCAACCTCTGCTTAGTCGTTATAGCGACTCAATTCAGTGAAACAAAGAAACGTGAAATGGAAAGAATGCGAGCTGAAAGGGCTCGGTTTACATCATCTTCGACTTTAGCTTCGTCGACTAACAATAGTGAGCCAGCGACTTGCTACGCTGAAATAGTCAAGTATGTCGCGCATTTATGGAGACGTTTTAAACGAAGAATGGCGAAAAAGATCAGGTAAGGAGAACATTTTCTATATTTACGCTAAAATAAATTATTATTTTTACTTAGACTCATGTTCGATTCTATTCACTAGTATGTTTGGGTTACTTTGTTCACGCTGTATCGCACACAGCAGAGTAGGCAGAAGGACCCTAGTGTTAAGACACTCTGTTTAACGCCGCGCTTTGCCTCCACACCAGAGTAAAGAAAATTGAGATTTTACATATTTCCATTCCTCGAGTGAGAAAAGAACCCACAGCCAATCGTGTTTACAGTCACACTACGTTCCTTTGCGCCACGACTGTCGATAATTATAGAAAATTAACAATTACAATAAAAAACATAGTGTTTTTATATTATTTTAGTTATAAAACTATACTGTTTTATTGTAGAGTTTACAAGTACCAAAGAGCGCAGTTGAAATGGCGGACAAGTCGAGAAACACTTCAATTACCAGCAAATCGTCCCAAGCAACACCATCCATGTTGTCCTCGAGTACATCCACCGGTGAGTAGTTTACGTCATTATGAGTTTGTTTTTTGATTTCCTAAGGATAATTTTTAACTTTTTATATATAAAATAAAGAGTTAAGAGAAAGAGAAAGGAGAGAGAAAGATTATTTAGATATTTTATACACTTTGTCATCGTTTACTATTTTCAACGCATAGCTTAACGGTTAAAACATTTGGACGCTTCCCAAAAACAGTGGGTTCGTCTCCCGCTGCGTTCAAATTTTTGCAAGTTTTATAAAATGTATTTTTCACTTTAAAAAATGCTAATAGGTTATGAAAGGTAGAGATATTATATCCCCAAATATATATAGAAATGTTGTTTTTTTTAATTTCACATTTCATGTCATAAGCATACATATTTTTATCTAGGGTAATGGAAAAGCAATTGAAGAAGTTGGAGATGAACCTCTGAGCAGGCCAAGTCTGCTGCGTGTACCTTCACTGTCTACCGCAGATCTTGAGGTACAGTAGTTATACACCTTTAGTCGCTATGATTTATTATCTTTTCTAAGTCTTATATATTTTTGATTTACGTTAAGTTTAAAGTAATATTTTTTATACTTTTAAAACACCTTAATTATATATTTGAAATGTTACGTTTAGATATTAGAGGTTATAATTTTTCAAAATATGTCCTTCAAATTTTGCGTCTTTCAAAATTATTTAAAAATTATAATTATTACTATAATAATAATAGTAAAATACGTGTAGTATTATAATATAATGCTATAAAATAAACATTGGTTTATATATTAATTATTTGGCTGTATTTAAATATACACTATTCTTTGCGCTTTTTTACTTCAACTATACTCGTAAATTTAAAAAGTTAAAAGTATTGAACTACAAAATGTATTATGCATTTCCTCAATCTTCATAAAAATATGTGAAATAGTTAAATAATAATTCAATACCAACAGTAATAGCACCATTGAAACAAAATACTATGAGACTATAGTAGCAGTATCCATATTCTGCTTTAATAGAATTCATACCCATTTGCGTTCCACATGTATACATAAAAGAACATCGACCGTCTAAATTGAGTTTACGTTGTATCAAAGGCGTTCGAAATTGAAATTCAATTGGGCTGAAGAGATAAAAGATTTACGATTTCGGTTTACCTTTAACTAATTTCCTGTTATCTACTTTGCGAATACTCGCTCCCTTATCTTTTTGTTCAAGGATCATCAATATTTGGTTCACGCTTTCATTTTTTATTATATACTAGCGACCCGCTCGAAGCTTCGCCGCGTGAACTACAACTTTTAGCCTTTTGAGATTGTTTTTTTTATAAAAAGTCTATATATGTTGCTTCATTAATTATGTTCTTGAGCAAATTCATCGATACATCTAGTAAAATGTCAACTATTTGATAGTATATAGCAATAACGGTTCTAGTAAGAAAACGTAGCGACATCTGCTATCATACAGTATTAATCTTGAAAAAGACATTTAGAAAACTCTAAGCGTGGAATAACTCTTTAAAAATGTTTAAAAGTATTAATATTAATAAACCAGGCATAATATCTTAAATAAATTTATGGTTATTTTATTTTAAAATTGTATTACTTATTGATATAGCTTTACTTGCAAATAATCAATATAATTTGGTTTTGCTAGTTTTTTAATTTTTCTGCGCAAGCTGTATTGATATTTTTTGCATTTGTTTTAGAATGCGTCCAATTTATCTTTGCTGTCACCGCCGTCTCTTGCTCGGAGGAGATCTTCGGTAATGTTCAGCGACACAGTTCTGCTTCATGTACCGAACGCTCAGCATCTAGCGCATCCTCATAATGTGTGCTCATCTGAAAAGATGACACAAACTGGTAAGGAAATTAAAAATTGTTTTAACAAATAATATTTTCTTTATATATCTGTCGGAATATGAATTAATCGAAAATAATTTTTAGTTATTTGATATCAACTAAGTCATGCTTTAACTATCATGGGCACTAAGTTACTTAAATTTCTTTGTTATTGTTCACTATTTCAGCTCTTAATTTCTTGTTTAGTCTTAACAAACAATTTAACAAATTAAAAAATATTTATAGATACGTTGTGTCAACGTGAGTGGCTTTTGAGCCAAAGTGGTGAGTCTAGAGTGGTAGATCTAGACAAACTTTTAGCGGGGCATGCACGAAAATACTACTACTACTATATATAACTTCACTTCTATTCTTTACCTTCTTAGGACGAGAAATTACAATACTTCTCAATGTTTTAAATTTTATAACTAAAAATATTGAATATTTTGGTACTATTGTAACAATTAATCATATTTATCCTATAGGATTTATTATAATAAATAAGGTAAAATGAAAAAAAAACCTTATAGTGAATATTGGTAAATCTATACAAATCTAAATAAATCACTTAAAACATGCGATTACGAACAAAAACCATTGCTTCCTTTAAACTACACTAACTGCTTCTACTTCTTTCTACCTACTTCCCTTACATTCACTTGTAGCACCATTAAAAGTATTGTGAATATATCAAAGCATATAATTAAATGATACTTTTGATAAACTTACATTAAGTAGAATATAAATATAAATAGAAATAGGATAATATTGCACTGTAGTGACATTTATTTTGGGGCGTAGAATTCGACCTGCCAGCAGGAGAGTCAGTGGAAGAGAGGGCAGGCGGTACTATGTCTTGTCAAGAACTGTTAGCATTGTCTGGAGCCTTATCCGCCGCTTTACCTACTGGCCAAGTGGCTTTAGATTCATTTTTTGAAGAACTTACAAAGGGCATAAGTAAACGTGCTGGTGAAGAAAAATTGGAAACCAAGGTAATATAAGAAATATACAAGTTCAAATATTTTTTTAAAATTATTAGAATTTATTTAGTCGATAATATTTATTATTTTGGAAAATTTATGTAATTTTTATTTTCAGATTGTAGAGATAGACGATTTTTCATGTTGCGCCGAGTTAATAGCGGCGGAGGCAGCGGCAGCTGAGAAGAAAAAAAGCCGATTTTCCAACGCTTGCTTAACATTATGGCGTCGATTTTCGAAATTTATGTCTTTACTTCGAAAGCATATTAAAATTATTGTTAACCACAAATATTTTCAACAAGGTAATAAAACGTCTATATTTTCTTATTTAATCTCTATAAGATTTATAAAATCTATTTATATTAAAAATTTTTACCAAAACAGGTATTCTTCTTGCCATATTAATCAACACCTTATCAATGGGAATCGAGTATCACAATCAACCTGAAGAATTAACCGTAATCGTCGAAATTAGCAACGTTGTTTTTTCCGCAATATTTGCTGTTGAAATGATTCTTAAAATTATCGCGGAAGGTCCCTTTAAGTACATATCTAATGGATTCAATGTATTTGACGGTGTTATTGTTATATTGAGGTACGTTTAAATATTATATTATAAAAAACATATAGTCACAATATATATTTTCTTTATTGAAATAATATATAAAACACAAGTTAATCATTCATATACACAAAAAAATTTTGCAACAAAAAAATTATTTAAATATAATAAGCAACAGTTTTATAATAATAAAAAATACACATTTCATTTCAACACAGCGCATTTGAATTAACACAAAGTATGGGCAATGAGCAAGATCTAGCTGGAAGTTCGGGACTGTCAGTATTGCGCACCTTTCGACTCTTGCGCATATTGAAGCTGGTACGATTTATGCCCAATCTAAGACGACAGCTCTTCGTCATGTTAAGAACAATGGACAATGTCGCTGTATTCTTTTCCCTCCTTGTCCTTTTCATTTTTATATTCAGGTAATTATTATTTTTATTTTTTATACATTATCATGAGAGAAACGTATTTAAAGCTAAGATCAGGTTCAGGGGTTTAACAATTGATACATTTATGTAGGGCATAAAAAATAAATTAAAATATCACACTAAAATGCATGACATTAAAATCCAAGGGAAGGATTAACCAACCTTTATATTTTAACGAAACTATTATTTCTTCCAAATATTAATTTATGTTTATTTTTGTTTATTATTTTCCTAACTAACGTCCGAAAAATAAATATATAATAACTATCATCTTATAGCGACTAATAGCGAGTCTTTGTAACATCTTGACAAACAAGTGATCTTTACTATTCTATCTTCAAATCTATACTACGCGTAACTTCGATGTACTTTCTATAGTAGCTTAGTAGATCAAGTAGACAATTTTTAAAAAGCAATCGTTTGATTGCTATATTTTATTTTTTTCGTAGACAGTGAAGATTTATACGACACCTCATAAAATGTAAACTAGTTTCTACTTAACTGTCACACCCTAACCTCTGCACTATTTAACTGTGAGTGACTTTCTCCTGTTTTATTTTCTGCCTAACGTTATATTTTCCCTTATATTTTAGTCATTTCTTCTGACATAATACATACAACACTATCCACACTCTGTACAACTTTTCTCTTCTTTAACCTTATTTGTAGTCCTCCACGCTTGCTTTTTGTCACGGTTAATTTACACCTGCACTTTCACTCTTCATTTAGATTTAACTCACACTTCTATATTTATACAATTATTAATCTACCGAAAGGACTGTAGAAATCGTTTTATCTAATCGTATATTGCGTGATAACGTTCAGCATCCTCGGTATGAATCTCTTCGGGTGCAAATTCTGCGAAAAAGATGAAGAGGGCGATCTAGAGTGCGACAGAAAAAACTTTGATACGCTATTGTGGGCCTTTGTCACGGTGTTTCAGGTATTGAACATTTTAAATTAAAGTACTAAACAGACAATCAGAACAGACAACTTGCATTTACTAAACGCTTACCGGTCCGTTGTAAACACTCAACAGAATAACTATTTAACAGAAGATTGTTATGACGGCTTATCGACTAACCACGCGAGTACACAAACGTCCACTGCTCTGCAAATCATTTCAAAAGCTACCTTATATATATTTAACACCCTATTGTCACTTAAGATGCTATCGAGCTGAAAAGTTTGCAGTTCAGTGCGAAGCGCGTAACCGCTACCCTAGAACCCGCGTAGTACAAATATAGACCCATTGGTAACAGATAGTTCAAAAGTCATTTAGAATCACGAATCACCATTGTGCCGTACAGTAAACCCATTAAAGTCGAAAGCACATTACTTAGACAGACAAGCTTGGTTACTTCGTAAGGTAGAGTAGGTTATTCGATACGAGTCGCGGGTTATATCTTCGTCAGTTCCTCTAACTTCACTCTTACAAGAACTCTGTTAAACAATTCTCTATCACTTTGCATGCTGCTTCTATTATTTAGGTCTGTATGAAACAAGTTACTTTAATAATATCTTTTAGTTTGATAATCCTCAAGTGTCACCGTACCGCTAGTATTGTTTTCTTAGCAATTTCACTTGTTTCATCAGGATATCCTGCATTTTCCTTACTTAATAACGACCTCGTTTCCAATTCTTTCCCTTTTTTTCGATGATAATTTTCAAATTCTTAAATATTTCTTACGTTCTGTATTTATCATTACTGTTACTTTATACTCTTATTTTCTGCATCGAGGCATCCTTAATGCATTAAAATGAATGAATTAATATTTATAATAAATAAATTATAAAGTTATTGAATGAATTTATTACTTCGATATATTTTATGCACTTTTATTTGCCTAATTACTCTTTGAATTTGTTTTTTTTATTTCATTGCATTTATTCTTACATAATGAGGCAGTATATAAAGATGAATGCTAACTACGACAATATTTCATGGGGAACTTGCACTAAAAACATTATATGAAATTACTATTCATAATTTAGATTTATTAACAAACCCGTTGGTGATGGCGTACCAATGGCGATAACACTGCTTACTAATTATTTTTCTTTGTAACTTTTACTGTTACATGGGATGGTTTAGCTTACGGTAGAATTTACTATTGCAATTGTATAAAGGCAATCAACTGAAAATGTATATATTAATTTTATATATTTTGCGAGGAACAAATACATCTTCTAACTTCTTCAAAAATTAATATTCTACCGTAAGCTAGTATTTTCGCAAACATAAAAGCAGGTTGCAGTGTTAACGTCGCAGGCGCATTTTACATCGTCTAGACTCGGTCGCGTATGCGCATAGTATTTTGTTTTTCTTTCATTTTTTCATCGCGCGCAGTATTCTGGGCATGTATCTATTCGGTGGTAAGTTTTGCAAGTTCGTCGAAGATAACGGAACTGAAAGGGACTGTACCTGCCCTGAAATCATCTCACATCATCCAAAATGTGAATGCGACAGGAAACATTTTAATAATATCCTATGGGCTACCGTCACTGTGTTCCAGGTAAGTCTTATGAAAGTAAAAGTTACATTGTCGATTTATTTGCGATCCCGTTCAAGTTTGCTTTTAGAGGGTAGACGGTGCGTTTTTCTCGTTTCAACAGTTGTTCTATTAAATCTTATTCCTAAAATATACATTTAATAAGATTAATTGAACCTGAAAGCGAGAAACTCGTCATTGAATTTCGTTTATCAAATATAATTAGTTTGATACTGCATATATTATAAGCTATTAGTAGTTAGTGCATCTTGCTTTTAGTAATGTAGTTTAAATGCTGAACCCTTTTTGATTGTGTACTCCAATCGCCGTCTGTGTTACTTTTCATTAAAGTGTTTATATTGTTGTGACTAACATAAAAAAACATGATACTTATTAACACGAACACGTATTTACTTACAATTATTTTTGTTTGGTTAAGTTTTTTAACATTAATACTAACAAAATTTCTACAACGCAAGGCACGACTTTTACACAATACGACAGCACACCTCGCTTATTATGATTTATTACGGAATTTGTAAAATTTCATAATACATGTTGTGGTAGAACGATATACGTTTTGTGCGAGATATTTTATTATAATTAAAATTTCCAGGTTTTAACTCAGGAAGACTGGAATGTCGTTTTATTTAACGGTATGGAAAAAACGAGCCATTGGGCTGCATTATATTTTGTAGCATTAATGACTTTTGGCAATTATGTGCTGTTCAACCTGCTGGTGGCTATTTTAGTAGAAGGATTCAGCTCAGAGGTAACTTTTATTTGTTTCTTTTCTTTTTAGCTTCACACTGTATTCCGCACACATAGCAGGGTAGGCAGAAGGAACAAGATTAAGACACTCCGTTCATTGCTTTTCGTTGAATTCGGAGTCATTGTGTCTTAAGTGGCGGAATTAAACGCCGCGCTTTGCCTCCGCCCAGTTCAGAGCGAAGAAAATGAAAATATTAAATATTTCCACCCCTCGAGTAGGAATCAAACCCACAACCAGTCGCTTGACAGTCACATTTTGTGCCACTGCGCCATGACTGGCCACTTTTATTTGCTAAATAGCAATATTTTATGCGATATGTCCAAATAAATGTATTTTTATGTAAAACTTTTAGAGAAACGAAAGAAGAGAGCGTGAACAACGAGAATTGGCAAAATCGAAATTGTCTAGTGAATGTTTTTCTGATAATAATGAATTACAATACGACGAATCAAATTCAGGGTCGCATTCTAGTGATAGCTTCTCTCAAGTAAGTTATTATGTCATTAATTTTAGTCGTAACTTTATTTATAGATAGATATATTGATATAAACTGATTTTTGTGGGTAAGAAAGTGAAGTTTTTGTAATTGAAAAAGACATTTGGAAAACGTATAAAAATTCGAACCCGTGCTCTGACCGCTAAGCCATGCGTTCTACAACGAAATTCTTATACACTTTATTTCAAATTATTTTTTGTTGTTAGCATCTCTGTAGAGAGATTTTTAGAAATTTCTGGTACCCAAAGATTATTCTACGAATAAATGTACCGCTGCGTTCAAATTTTTATACGTTTTCTTAATGTCTTTTTCAATATTTTTAAATGTTGAATAACACTTTAAAATTTTTTAAAAGTTTCTCGTAATTTTCAACAAATCATGTATATTATATTACAATAATCATAATATATATTTCTTTCTTGTGTATATTATGTTATATTTTGTATGCAATAAAGAATTTGTTCTATGTACCTATATATCAAACTTTGTCCTAAATAACATAATACACATTATTCAAACAGAACGAAATTAAAAATTACTGGAAGTCAGCAGATGATGTTAGAAAAGCGAAAGGCGATGTAAATGGCCATAAAGATAAAGAAAAGACAATGCGGGGTCGACGTAAGACAAAATCATCTACTCATCACCCATCGCTTTGTAAGGACTGCGCCCAGTCTAATAAATGCAATATACAAAAGGTAACTTTATTTAAATTGTCATTTCTTAACTTTAAACATTAATTTTTAATTAATATATACATCTATTCTCTCACATATTTCATTTAATACGAGTAAATAAGTATGTTACGAAGTATAACTAGGTGCTTTAAATCCAGCCTTTATATAGACCTAACGAGTTGAAAGGGTATTGAATCAGTAGAAAATGCTTTCTATTTCGTCTAATCTATTGCCTACGTCTTGGCACAGACCGGGCCTTTCACGACTAGAAACTAATAGAATTTCTACTCGTAAAACTTAAAGCCTTTCAAGTTTAAATCCTAATATTATGTTTAAAATATAATAGTGACTTTAATAAAATTTAAAAATTTACACTTATATATTTCTTTATATTAATAAATTTGGAAACACTTTTTTATAAACCATTTTTTTAATAATGTATTATTTAGAATTAAACTAAGCTAATTCAATAGTGTGCATGAAGTTGTTAATAAATAACATTCATAAAATTGTAAAGTTTAAAATATACTTCTACAGAATATAAAAACTATGTTTTCTAACTTCGGCAAATAATACGAGATTTTTAGAGCTCTTTTGGTAAAATTTCATTTTCGGCATATCATGAGGCATGATTTTTTATATTCTGCATAATTAATGATTGATTTTATTTTACTACGTCTTATTTATCACTGGGACTAGGGTACAAAGAAAAATTTAATATGTGTTACATTATTTTAGGAATCTAAAATGTTAGCATCTACTGGTGCAACAGTCGAGAACAATAGTACAGTAGTGCCAATGATAACTCATACTGCTGCTACACCACAAGACTCACCATCTACGACCTTAGAGCCTGGTGCTACGTTCAGAGACTTTAATGTAGCTTTGACATTAGAAAGATCTACAATGCTTTCAAGCTTAGACTCCATAGATCGGACTTCTGTATGTATTTTCATGCTAAGTACTTTGGTTTGGTATAATTTCATACTTCACAGCTATCAGAACATATTTAGATATTATCACAATTGTATTTTTGTACTTATTTAAAGATATGTTCTGTACTTGTTTTAAAATGTCTTGACAATTATTGATAAGTTGATTGAAATGATTTATTTCTTTTCAGTGTTCTAGCATACCAGGTTTATTGAAGCCACCAAATAGTTACACTTTAACACTGCATTCAGCTGCAGCCCAATTAGGAGCTGAGAAAGCCAGACTACCGCCAATGACTCTTGCTCCTCCTCCTTTAACTTTAGCTCCCCCTCCGTCAAGGTCCACCACTCCTGGGTCAACCCCAACTACTCCCAGATCATTACCTTCACCGATGGTCCCTGAAAAAAATCTTCAAGTTGCAATCGCTAAAGACGATAATTGTCTTAATGTTAGCGATAAATCTAGCTTGCTTAGTTCTCAAAAGTAAGTGTTATTATAAAAACTGTTATAATTGTAATATGTGCATAATTTTTGTACTAAATATAATAATGAGCTTTATTGAAAACTACGCTAAGGTGAACATTATACAAAAATTGAACAAATTGAAATCACAATTCTAAAATAAGTAAATGAAGAAATTAGAAATACAATATTGTTAATTCTCGTTCGAAATAGATTAACGAGGAAAATTGTTGTTACAGAAGTCTAACCGTAACAACTCCAAGTATAAACGGAGATGATAAGTGTAGAGTACAGCGTGGATACAGTTGGCGTCTTTCCCGGCCCAGTCTAAGAAGAAGTAAGAAGCAAAGAACTGGCTCAGATTCTGATGCTGTAATCTTAAATAATGGTAGAGACCATATCGCGTGTAATGGTAAGTAATATTATAGTTTTAAAGAAACATTAATTTTGATTGATTGTGTTGAGGCGTTTAGTTCCGTCACTAAGCACGCAATGTCTCGAATTTGAGTAAAAAGTGGAGAAACGGAGTGTACTTGATATTAATATCAGGTTCTCTCTGTCTACCCTGCTATATGGAAAGTATTATAATTATTCAGTTTTATTGATAAAAGTCCCATATTTATTTTTTTATTTTCTTTATATAGCTTCAGTCTGTATAACACACGCCGCACACAGCAGGGTAGGTAGAGGGGGTGTTAAGACCATTCGATCCCCACTTTCTGCCGAATACGGAGGCATTGCGTGCTAAGTGGCGAAACTTAATGCCGCGACCTCCACAGTAAGTATTTCCACTCCTCGAGTAGGAATCGATCCCGCAACCAGTCGTTTACAGTGACACGCTTGTGCCACTGCCCCACAACTGGTTCCATGTTTATTTGACTTTTTAAGTATTTAAATGTTTTAAAACTGTAATTACTTATAATGTTAGTCGTTATTTTTAAACGAATCCTTGTACAATCAATCTTCATACAAACTAAATCTTGTTTTCATTCTAGGTTCTAATCTAAGAAAGAATGAATTACTTTTATCATCGTCTATGGTAATAAAAAACGACACTCAATCAGAGTTACCCAATAACAGATCGAAAGGTCAATTACCGGCTCCGAGAGTACTAGCGCCGCCAGTGAGAAGGGTTTCAGCGCACGCTACACCTGTATTACCTGATGTAAAATAATATTTTTTTTTGTAATTTTAAGTATTGTAATATTTTTCATTTATTTATTTTAAAATTAATCTATTATATTTTTTAACTTTGGCTCTTATAAATGTACTTTAAACTTATTTTGGATTAAAATTTTTTGGAGTTTTCAGTATTGATAAACTAAAACGTCTTTTTATAATGTATTCTGTATATAAACAGGTAAGATAAGAGAATACAATATAAATTTCTGCTTTTCTTGCGTATAATATTTTTTACTATATAACTATGTCACATGTTCGGTTTAGGTTTCGTGGAAAGCACCAGAAGGCTTCTCGTCAGACTCTACAGTAAGATTAGATGCAGTCAAAGCTCCTCCTCACAGACTTTCCCTTACAAATGATTATTTAACTGGTAAGATCGTTTGTTATTCTTTTTATTATTTATGATTTTTTTTAATAACTTTTATGCGGGGGCTAATGCTCAAATATCATAATTTAGAATTACTAATAAAATAACTTGTAAGGTTATGTAAATATATCAGTTGTTACATAAAGTATTATACTGAATACTTTAATAGTGATTAAATTTTAAGATTAAATAAGTAGGCAGTGATGTATTTTTTATTTAATTTACACATATTGCGAAAGTATTCTTCGTCGTTCAATTCACCACTTCAATGTGTTATAGATTGTGGAATTCAAAATTGCCCTTATACTTAAATTAGTTTAAATAATTGCATACTCATATTCTGATAAATTAGAATTTGAACTAACTATTTTTAATTTATTTTCTCGAATAACCGCGAACTTTATAAAATTCAGATGAGTGAATATATGTACATATAACAAATTTAAATAATTTAGGTTTCTTTAATACTCGCCATTAGAATTCAAATTATTGTACCATAAAAAAAACAATTAAGCAATACGTTAATATAATTAAAGTTATCTAATCCAAAAGTGAATATTCCAGTGACATCAGTATCAGAAGTAAAAGCTAGTAATTTAACACCGTCTACGCCACAATTAGCGCAAATACCGCCGCGGCCCAGAAATGAATCCATAAGACCAAATAATCAGGGCCTACCATTAATTAAACAAATTAATGAGGAGGTAAGAAATTATTCAATTAATAACTAATTTTAAATTACATTTGAATGCTTATCGATATTTTAATATTAATTGTTAGGTTTAATTTAATTTTAGTGATGGAACTCAAAAGCTTTTTTGTCGTAAGAAAGTTAAACAGTAAAGGTGTTTAATGTTAAAATAATAGAATTAATTTATTGAATAAATATAAATTAATATAATAAATTAAATTAATTTTGAATATTATTACTTTCTTTAAAAATAGAAACTTCCTTAATTTCATAATCTTAAATCTAAAAAAAAATATAATTTATAAATGTTCTTGCATATACGTCATTGTACAAACGAGCGCATGTATCTGTCACTAAACAGGGTAGTCTTAGAAAACGTAGTGTTAAGACACTTCGTTCTCCACTCTGCATCCAAAATCAACATGAAATAACAGACATTGACTGTTCAGTGACGGAACATAACGCCGCACTTTGTCTTAGATACCAGAGCGAGGAAATTAAATATAAATATATTCACCGAGTGGGAATCAAACACACAACCAACCGCGTTTACAGTCAGCCATATACTTATTGTACACAGATTATTTAAATACAATTTACGTACAATTTAAATGAAAGCAATCTTTACAGGTGACGATAAACAACAACATTTGTATTTTCTCATCAAGATTCGATAGGCGACAGTTTAGATTTAAGGACCTTTTTCGATTTATGGAGCCGACGGGGTGTCTTAAGGAAAAAGAGGATTATTCTCTTTACATATTTGCCCCAGATAACAAGTAAGAAATAAAATACCGATATGTTTGTTCAAGTTATTTATTTATACCGATGTTCATAGCGTGGGGATGTTAAACAAATATTGGATATGAGCGTGCGGCGACATATGTGTTTTATTGAATTTGCTTTTCGACTTTGAAGCCGTCCGAACTGGTGTATTTAAATATATGTAATGCAAGTGATTGGTGATTTTAAAATTGTATTAATAATTTATTATAGACTCGTTTACATGTTGAAATGTTTTTAAGTATTGTTTTTTTTTTTTAATTCTATTTTATTACTTTACGGACATAAGATCTGTACCTTTTTTTAATGTTATTCTTCTTTTATCATATACAATACACTATTTCAGTACTTAAAACTAAGACTAAAAGAATTAAAAAGAAGAAAGTATTGATATTAAAACAATGTAAAAGGAATGCATTATGTAGCAGACTTTACAGTTTACCCAAGATGGCTATGTATTTGTTCGCAAGTAACAGCATTGCGTGCTGTATGATAAAAACAAACAATTCATTTTTTAACTACTTTCAAATAAGCTTACTGAACTATTTATGAAATAAAAAACATTTTTAGAAAACATATAAAAGTCTTAACGCAGCGGGATTCGAACCCACGCTTCTTGGAAGCCAAAAAGTCTTATTGTTCTGACCGCTAAGCCATGCTTTCTACTACCAGCTGCGTCGAAATTGTCTTCGCTTATTACAACTTATTTTTTAGCAATTTTTGACCTAGCCGTTGGCTAGATGATGCTATAATATTTTAAAGTTCAAAGTGTAATTGAAACTTAGAAAATTGATAGAATATTTGATAAAATATTTCTTCAATTAAAATTCTATTCCACGTATAATTAGATATATCAAAAAATTACCGATGACTGCATTCTATTTAATATACAATGCAAATTATAATTCCTTTAAAACGGATCGCATATCGAATAGCTGCATATTGAATTCATAATAGGTTTTTAACTTGATTCTAATCTCACTCAATATTCATTAAAATATTGAAAACGAATGAACACGTAGATTTTCCTGGCGGAACTTAGACTATGGTATCTATCGTCTCATGAATTTCAATTAACGTATCGTAGCTGATTGCAAATTCTCTGAGGCTATTGCAATTATCCTTCAAAGTGCATCGAGATGATTTAATGGACGGATTTATTAGTCTTTGATTATTAATATATAAGAGGATCTATTATAATTCTCCATTAAGTAGAACTTAACTTGGCTTTTTGATTAATCTACTAAATTTGAATATTAAATTGATAAATTTTATACCACTTCTATACATATACATGTATATCTACTAATAGTGTCCCACCACCACTTTTCATACAATTTTTCATCCCCTATTTCAACTCATTTGGGGTTGATTTTTGAAAAAAAACAAGCCTAGCTTTAACTTTATGTTTATCTATTTTCATTTCGAATTCTATCCAAATTGGTCCTGTAGATTAGCCATGGAAACGTAACAGACAGATATATTTTTGTATTTATAATGTAAGCATGTACTTCCTTGTATAAGCTAGAATAATACGCGATATATTATTGTCATGGTCAAATTTTAATATATTTTATGTAGGTCAAGTACGCAATAACAATAATTTATACTTTTGTAGAAATAACTATTATTGTTTGTTCAAGCATGTTATTGACATGCCAAAAATAATATTGTATTACAAGTATTTGGGCTATAAAAAAACCAGTAGTAATATTAACATATTAAAATTATAAGATCGAGAGCTTATAGATTTGCAGTATTTTTGATGTTGTATTAAGAGAGAAGATAGCAAAAATCTTGTGGAGTATCAATTCAATATACGATTTTCATCTGTCCAGTTTAGTCCTATTGCGATTACAATTTTTTTACAAAACAGAACGTAATACTTTCTAAATTAAATTAATTTAAGACGTAAAGTACTGAAATAAAACTAACTTTTACAGTAATTTCTTACACTTGGAAACTAAAATTGGAAAAATACGAGTGTAATATAATATAGATTTCAAATTTCACAACAAATGTTAAAAAATAACCAAATAAGGAAATACATAATTAGCAGTGCTAACAATTTTCATATGTTTTAGAATAAGAAGACTATGTACGTGGATGGTAACACGGGGCTGGTTTGACAATATAGTGTTATTATTCATTGCTTTAAATTGCATCACACTGGCAATGGAACGCCCTAACATACCCCCAGACTCTAAGGAAAGAGCTTTTCTGTCAAGTGCCAATTACGTCTTCACTGTAGTTTTCGCTGTAGAAATGTTTATAAAGGTATGTAACTAACTATATTTACTTTTTTTTTAAAATTTAAGATTACTACAAGTTTTCTTAGGGACGTACCTGTTTTTATATCATGTTTATAGGTTCGATTCCCGCTCGGGGAATGACTATGGTATAATTATCATTTCTCCGCTCTGATACCTAAGGCAAATGGCGTTGAGTTCCGCCACTTGACTCGCAATATACTGATTACAGACGGAAAGTGGAGAACGGAGTGTCCTAACATTTTGAATATCCTGCTTTGCGAAAAAAAGTGTAAAGCTGTATAATACTTCCATTTCCCTGGTTTGGGTCTGATTTAAAAAAATCGGTCTTGCATTCCGCCGTCTAAATATTGAAACTTTAGGCCTGAAATTGGAGTCGTCTTTTGCTAACTCTTGTGGTCTTTTACGTACTCTTTACCTACTTTTAACAAATATAGCTATTATATTTATTTATAGTATATTTAGTTATATGTATTTTATGTGTATTTATTATAAGCTTTTATACAACATAATTTTATAAATGAAGCCCTTCACAAGAATAAATTCATTATTGCATACATTATTGCAACTTCATTCCATAAAAAATCCATATCAAGCCAATATTAAAACTAGTCACAGATATTCAATACGTTTTTCCATTTTTCTGGCATGAATTTTGAATCCTCACATTTCATTTTGTTCGATTTTTTGATTACTATTCAAAAAACATGTGTATTTTATTTTTTAAATACGTTAACTGACAGTTTTATAACAGAAATTATTCTATTTAAAATTTCAAAATAAAGTCAAAATGCCAATCAATTTATTTATTAAAGCAAAGATGAAAATGTATGGATGGAATAATTTGTCACTAGATTAATTCACTAAGATATACAAAAAAAGTTGGTCCAGAGAATATAAACATTAATAAACAAGACTATCGATATTTATTTATTTATTTTATACTATATATATTATTAAATTTATTTCAAATAATCTAAAATATATGACACAAATATCTAATATGAAAATATTAAATAATTTATTCTAAAAAAGGTGGTAGCATCTGGAATGTTCTACGGATCAGACGCGTATTTCACGTCGGGATGGAACATAATGGATGGTTCCCTCGTTATAATATCAATTATTGACTTATTAATGTCTCTAGTATCCGAATCGAGTCCGAGAATATTTGGGATTTTAAGGGTAAGGATAACTTTATCTATTATTCGATATTTATCTTAACATTAGTCCTGTGTATATTATATGATTAGAGGGGCCAGTCGTGGCGCAGTGGCACGAACGTGTGACTGTATTCGACTGGTTGTGGGTTCGATTCCCACTCGAGGAGTGGAAATATTTAATATTTCCCTTTCCTTCGCTCTGGTATCAGAGGTAAAGCTCCGAATTCGGCGGAAAGTTAGAAACGGAGTGTCTTAACACTAGGTTCCCTACCCTGCTGTGTGTGGGATACATCGTGAATATAAAAAAAATCTTAAGATTTGTATTTATATTGTAATGTAAACGAATGCCAAAATAACGCTTGTAAAGCCAAATTTCTTAGAATTTAGAAACTTACTCCGTAATTAATAGGTATTCATTGGTTTTATAAAATAAACGTACAAAATATAAACAGTATCAATTACAGAATATTAATTTTAGCTCAAGGCCTTCGTGGCATAGTCAGACAGCGGATGCTATGGTTGTGGGTTCGATTTCCACTCGTGGTAAAAAAAAATATTATATTGTAATTTATTAAGACAAAGCGCAGCGTTTAGTTCCGCCACTCAACATGCAATGTCTCTTAGTGCAAGACAGTGTGCCTTGACACTACATCGCGGGAAAGAACGTGAAGCTGCTTTTTTAATGCAAAATTTTCAAAAAATATTGTACACACGTCAAACTCGTTATGTTCATTGTTTTATAAAAAAGTATACATTTACTAGCGGCAATTAATGGCGCAATGGCACAGACGTGCGACTTCAAACGACTAGTTAGGGGTTCAAATCCTACTCAAGGAGTAGAAATATTTAATACTTTCATTTTCTTCGCTCTAGTACCGAGGCAAAGCGCGGCATTAAGTTCCGCCACTTAACACGCAATGCGTCCAACTCGCCAGAAAGTGGCGAACTGAGTCTCTTCACACTAGGTTCCCTCTACCAACACTGCTGTATGCGAGATACAGCGTGAAACTAAAAAAAAATATTTAGTAATAAAACTTTTATTTCAGGTATTTAGATTACTGAGGTCATTGAGGCCTTTGAGAGTAATAAACAGGGCTCCAGGTCTGAAACTAGTCGTTCAAACACTATTATCTTCTTTAAGACCCATCGGCAATATAGTTCTTATTTGCTGTACATTTTTTATTATTTTTGGCATATTAGGAGTACAGGTAAATGAAACACTTAAAATAAATTTACTTATTATATTATTACGAAGGAAAAACGAAATATTTAAATAATTTTGTATTAATTTCTAGTTATTCAAAGGAGCCTTTTTCTACTGTGAAGGAGCTAATATTAAAAATGTTAAGAATAAATCAGATTGTCTTGCAATTGATGGAAATGTGTGGGTAAATAGAAAGTATAATTTCGATGATTTAGGTAAAGCTCTTATGTCTCTGTTCGTACTTAGTTCAAGAGATGGTTGGGTTAATATTATGTATACTGGACTCGATGCCGTCGGAGTTGATCAACAGGTATTTTTAAATTTTTGTTTTGTTTTTTTTTTAAAGAAATTTTCATATAATATTTTTTTATTGTTGAATCTAAAGCAATATTTTATTTCCAAGTCATGTAATTATGAATGTGTGACACTTACGTGGCTGACAGACAACGTACAAGCGACTAGATAGTACTAATAGACCAGTTTCCAAATGTTTATTCATTTTTTTTATTGGACAACATTTTATTCGATTTCAATTGTTTTTGTGGTTTTTTATTCAATAGATAATTGTTATTTGTTTTCATTTTAATTAATAGAAATGTAAAAATATGCAATATGAGAAAAAGTGCGAAATTAAGACAAGATAATTTTAGTAACAAGAATAAATAACAAATTGTCATTTTAGTTAAAATGATATGCATATTGCAGTATGTTAAAAGCTTTTAAATGAATTATTTCACTTACAGGTTTTTTCATCTTGTAATCTAAACTTAAAATTGTCATTACTATATTGTGTATATTTAAAGTTCTTTTTAACATGTGTTTACATTTTTAATAGCCCATAGTAAACTACTCAGAGTGGCGTCTCCTATATTTCATTGCATTTATCCTTCTGGTGGGGTTCTTTGTGCTAAACATGTTTGTTGGAGTTGTGGTAGAGAACTTCCACCGATGTAGAGAGGAGCAAGAGAAAGAAGAACGAGTTAGGAGAGCCGCTAAGAGAGCTCTGCAGATGGAGAAGAAACGAAGAAGTAAGCTTTTAAGTTTTACTCCATATTTACATTTATTATTTTTAAAACAATCCATACTTATATTATAAAAATACTTAGGTATTTTTTTTTTCATCTTTAAATAGGATATAATTTCAATATAATTTCAATACAATAATAGTATAAATAAAGTTTTAAGTTTTAGAAAAGTAGTGCAGAAAATAATTTAAATTATAACTATTTCCAAAAATGTAATCAGGACACATTTTAAAATTACGAGTTGTTTTTGCAATCGACAGTTAAAAGTTAATGGGTCGCGATAAAATCTTCGTTAACGATCATTTTGTCAGAAACCGTGTTTTAACTTTAAAGCACCTGGTCATATTACCCATCATTTCAATGTAACATAAAATTTGTTCGCAAAATGTTTTAGTTTGAAGATATTTTTTGGTAAAGGTGACTTCTTTCCATACAATTTGGTTCAAAAACAAAAAATATCTTCTTAAATGACATGACATGACACAGTTTCACGCTGTAGTCCGCACACAGCAGGATAGACAGAGGGAACCTAGTATCAAGATACTCTGTTCCCCACTTTCCGCCGAATTCGGAGGCATTGTGTATTAAGTGGCGGAACTTAGCGCCGCGTTTTACCTCGACATCAGAGCGAAGAAAATGGAAATATGAAATATTTCCACTCCTCGAGTGGGAATCGAACCCACAACCAGCCGTTTACAGTCACACGCTTGTGCCACTGGGCCACGACTGGCCACAAATCTTGTTAAATATTTTTAGAAAACATACAAAAATGGCAATGACACTTTAAAATTTGTTTCAGAAATGCATCAAAGACCATATTATTCAGATTATTCTCAAACCAGACTATTTGTGCACAATGTCGTGACCTCCAAATATTTTGATCTGGCAATCGCTGGAGTCATCGGCTTAAATGTCGTTACAATGGCCATAGAATACTATAGAATGCCACCAGCTTTGCAGTATGCATTGAAAATATTCAACTATTTCTTCACCGCCGTATTCATTCTGGAAGCTGCTATGAAACTCGTTGCTCTGGGCTTTAAAATTTATCTTAAAGATAAATGGAATCAACTAGATGTTATAATTGTTATATTATCGATAGTTGGAATTGTTTTGGAGGAACTGGAAACGAATATAATACCGATTAATCCAACAATAATGAGAGTGATGCGAGTGTTGAGGATTGCAAGAGTACTTAAGTTATTAAAAATGGCGAAAGGAATACGAGCACTACTTGACACGGTCATGCAAGCTTTACCTCAAGTTGGAAACTTAGGACTTTTATTTTTTCTACTTTTCTTCATTTTTGCAGCTTTAGGAGTAGAATTGTTTGGGCGACTCGAGTGCTCCGACGAAATTCCTTGTCAAGGTATTGTAAATCTAATTTTTTTATATAATTTTTATACCATAATCCAAACAAATTGAAGACGACGACAAAAATAAAACAACTCTTTCCTTAACAGGTC
The DNA here is from genome assembly GCA_019049465.1 of Dryas iulia moderata. Lineage (NCBI taxonomy): Eukaryota > Metazoa > Arthropoda > Insecta > Lepidoptera > Nymphalidae > Dryas > Dryas iulia. The sequence goes on along the minus strand of CM032422.1, from coordinate 10,597,018 downwards.
TTGGAGAACACGCACATTTTGCTAACTTTGGAATGGCGTTCTTAACATTATTCCGAGTGGCCACTGGAGATAATTGGAATGGGATAATGAAAGATACTCTAAGAGAAGATTGTGACAGCTCTGTTGACTGCGTACGGAACTGTTGCGTGTCAACAATTATCGCCCCGATCTTCTTTGTTGTCTTTGTGCTTATGGCACAATTTGTATTAGTCAACGTGGTCGTTGCTGTAAGTTTTTTTTAATAAGCATCGGATTTTTTTATTGTAACTTATTCAGCTTTATTTAGTAAAGAAATGTTGGAAGAGAAAACCTAGTGTCAAAACAATTTATTCTCGACTTTTGGGTTTTGAGTAAAAAAAACATACTTAGCATATGGAAAATTAAAAATTATAAATTAATAAATCAATCCTAACCTATCACCTATACAGTCAGACGATGCCGTCTGCACACTAATACTACTTATACTACTCAATAGCTTCTAATATGAATATAACAGCTAGAATATTATGAGTCAAAAATACATATACCTTTTTCTTCTAACAGGTACTAATGAAACACCTAGAAGAATCCCACAAACAAATGGAAGATGAAATCGATATGGACGTTGAACTAGAGCGTGAGTTAGAACGTGAGGCAGATGACGAAGAAGACCGAGCTCTTTGTCGGGCCTTAGAACAGTTTACAACACCTCGCCCTTTAAACAAGGTACCATCCCTACCAGCCAATTTCACATATAGCGAGCCAAAACATCAAATACCCTCTCCTGCACGCAGGCGACGCACATTACATTCACACCATGCTTTACTTCCGGTCATACAAAGAAGGGCTTCATTATCGCCTCATGCATTTGGACGTCGACAGGAATCTACTGAAACTCCAACCGCTTTATACGAAGAAGATGCGAGATTCATCGATGCCGATGACGCAGATGAATTGGAGCCAACGAGCCCAAGACGAGATTCCTTTGCCCAAAACCGACGACAAAGAGCCGATAAGAGAAATTCTCTCCGCGGAGAAGAAACACGATTATTGCGTCCTGCACCAGTATTACTCTCAGTTCCTACGACAAGACAAAGTATTAAACGTTCTAAACGAAGATTGTCCACTGAATCTGCATTGACTAACGATCAAGTTTCAATCAAATCACAAATAAGTGTAGATCCAGCTATAACTGAAGAGGAGAAAATAAGAATTGTTATAGCGGAAAGAAGAAAAATTGATACGAAAACAGAAGACGTAGAGCTTTACGAACGCGGGTCCTAGTCCAGGCAGGGCCGGCCGCAACAACACCACGAAGTCTACATCTAATCTAAAGTGGGAATGTAGATTGACCTTCATGATTGCCAATTTACTTAAAATGACAGTTTTACTAATAATATTTTTAAAGTAGCAAACGTATTTATTTTTAATATTTAAAGTACATTGTCGTTACTGACAGAATAGTTTTATATTCATGAAATACCTTATTAAGAGGCCGTCGTGGCGCAGTGGGACAATGTCTGAATATAAGGCGAGGATTATGGGTTCGATTCCCACTCGGGGGAAATAATTATATTTAAATTTTCATTTCTACGCTCTGGTACCATAGACAAAGCGTGGCGGTGAGTTCCGTCAACACAAAATGCCTCGATTTCGGGCGGAAAGTAGAGGTATGTCCTTCCTAACTACCCGCTTTGTGGAAAAAAAGCGTGAAGTTGATTTTTATAATATATTTATTCATATTTAGTTGAGTAGAAAATATTTTTTAAGTAAAATGGCAACCATACCCTGTTCTCACAACTCCCTTCTTCATCTCTAAGGATCGTTGAAAAGCTAAAACGTTTGACTCGGTTGTTAAGTGACACAGTGAAGTTATATAACAATAATAAATAAAAAATACTATTAAAATACTATAATTAGTGCGACTTGTGTTTCAACTTTAATTCTTTCAACCGATCGAGTGACAGTACGTAATGTGTTTGGTGTAATTATCCTTATCATTTCCTCGAAGCGTTTGTTTTCCCACCGCGGCCGGTTCAATGTTTTATGAAGAGACTTTAATAAATTTAAGATTTATTTTTTAAATTAGTTAGATAGTTGTTAGTACTAGTCAATTTGTGGTGGTGGGACGTTTTCTACGAGTGCTAAAGTTTACTTCGTTACATGTTCTAGTTATTTATTCGTACGGTGCTTGTTGTCAATGTTTGATTTATTTCTAGAGTATCTGAGACCTCAACGAATAAGTTTGTGTGTGATAATATATTTTGGTTGATGTTTATAGATTTTATTTAGACGTTTACTCGGACATTAGATATAATTTAATTTTAAGTACGGGTTTCGAATCATTGAAATTTAGAATTGTATAAGTTAACTATTTTAAAAGCCTATCGTAATGTTGTTTTAAATGTTAATGTTTAGTTCTAACTGTACCAACTTGTAGTAAACGACTGTTTAGACTCGTAGTGGATTTTACTAGATGAATCTATGTCAATCTATTAGGCTAAAAACAGAACCAAAAGTTCGCGAATTGAGTAATCTCTTAAGACAAAAAATAATATTTTCTGAATATAAATGACTCCTATTTTCATACAAAACATTAACTTATTTAGAATTTAACTGGCATACGCACATATTAGAACGTAGAATACATTTTCAATTAAACGTGCAACTGCAACTAACACAAAGCTACGTACACTATTAAAATATCGTGGATTTCCGAAAACTGTAGATCGAAATGAATTAGAGTTGCTCTCGCAATATGTATTAGTGGTGCCAAATTTACAATTACTTTAATAATAAATTTGTATTAAAATGTTTATGTGCGTATTACTCTCGTTTCACGCTAAATTATTTTAAAATGGATTTCTACGAAAGACACCAATCGTATTTCCTTCTTGTTCGATTACGTTTGAAACATCACAATATGTTTGTATAGTTCTTCTTACGTAAAAACGTAATTAGTTAGGGAAGTCAGCAATAAATTTTATACTTCGACTGTGCCTTTCCTATTTCTAATATATTAGCTTGTGAAAATTGATGGAAGATAGACTCAAAACTTGATGTATGTATATTGTAGAAGGGTCAAAATAGGTTATAAATTATTGTTATAGTTTTCTTCAAAATTGTCATAGTTTTTATAAAATTATACGAGATTCATAATAACTATTAAAACCGATCCTATCATTCCTGGATAAGTAGTCACTTCGTCGTGTACTGTATTCCTATAATTTTTAATACGAGAATTCTTTCTTTAAAGCATTTGTAAACACTTATGCATTTTCTTGCATCTTACTTTAGCTATAAATATCTTCATCGATGATGTCTTCCACGCTAACTTTCTTTTACGTACTAGTTTCTATTTCAATACGAATTTCAAAGCAAAACAATAGAATAACACTCACAATATCTCGTATAAAATGAATTGAATAAATGGAATTTAGTAAAATTAAGAATAGTATTTTCGTGATAAAAGCAAATTTCGTGATAAAATGTTTAATTGTTTTTTCGGTACTGACTGTATTGTATAATAATTTTAAGGGGTATGAACAATGTTCATTAGTTGAGTACACCTGTTAAAATTAGCTGGTGGTCTGTCAAGTTATGAGAGTTACGAAATGTTAGGTTGAAAAATAAATATAAAAATCGAATTTGTGTTTTATTTTAATGATTTTCCCCGAAATTTTCCATGTACTTTAATAGAACTCTTAATCCTGGAGTTTACATACGTGCAATATTTAATCTAAATAACGCTACTCTTAATAAAAAGCAGCCTCATGTCTTTTCCAGCATGGCAAGGTAGTCCTAGAAAACCTAGTGTCAAAATATTAAGTTCTCCATTTTCTCCAATAAAAAAATTGAAATCGATAGTAATAGCTTTATTACTATCGATTTCAATTTTTTTTATTTTTATAGTAATAGCATTATTACTATCGATTTCAATTTTTTTTTCGTTGTGGTAACGTAAGTTCCGCTACTCAACAAGCGTATTACTCAAAAAACGGAAAACAGAATATTTTAACACTAGGTTTTCTATGACTGCCTTGCCATGCTGGAAAAGACGTGAGGCTACTTTTTTTATAAGCGTAGCGTTATGTAGATTAAATATTGTACGTCTATCACTTAACTGTTAGGTAAGCACCTAGAAGGTCTAGTATTGGGTTTACTAAACGCAGTAATTAGAATTTATCAAATACTTATTTCATTCACAACAAAAGTGCTTTAACTTTGATTGCTACTGAAACTTAGTTTTATATTATGGTTAAGAAAATACATTTTCTTTGTAAGAGGAAAATATTTTATATTTTTTCCTATAAAAATCAATTCAATACAAAAGTTTTTACCATCCCACAAATTACGAGACAACGGGTGTTACTGGCTCAATAGACACAAAGGATTCGCAAGGGGCGAGCAAAATTGAGTTCGGCAACAATCTTTGCTACATCGTACCTTGTTAGCGAGCGCTTATAATCTTATTTGCATAATTTGTCAAAACGAATTTTAATGGGTACTTTATCGTGTTAAACAATGTAATGTCGTTTTATGAAAAATGTTATGGAATTTTTGCAGTAGTCACAGCTAATACTCGACGTATCTATAAAATTTGTATAATAAACTTTTTCATTTAAACATTAAAATAAATTATTTTGAAAATAAAATAAGTAAAAAATATATATTTTGCTTCAAAATAAAAAAAAATATGACGGAAACGAGTTTGTTGTAAGTAAAAATTATAAAAATAAATCTGGGATGGGGAAATAATAACCATAGAAAAGATTTCGCCAAAATAATAGAGATTTTTTACGCACACAACAGGGTAGGCAGAGGGAACCTAGTGTTAAGACACTCCGTTCCCCACTGCCCGCTGAATTCGGAGGCATTGCGTATTAAGTGGAGAAACTTAACGCCGCGCTTTGCCTCGACACCAGAGCGAAGGAAATAGAAATATTAAATATTTCCACTAATAGAAGTTAATACAATAAAAAACAAGTAGAAATAAAAAGAGTTAACAAGAAACCAACCATATTAACTGTTGATTCAAATTTCACTTTACAAATAGTTGTTTATCGGAGCAAAGCCTCGATCAACACCTCAAGAGGCTATCACTTAGCTGTTAGGTCAAGAGCCAGATACAGAAGGCAGTATTGCATGAAATGGTGCGCATCGTAAAGAGGTTTGTCATTCTGAAGTCCTGTAGTTTAACCTATCAGGTATGCGTTTTATATTTACAGTGACATACTCGTAACTATTAGCTGTTTGGCATAACTGACTGACCGTCATGATTACGTCTGAATGTAATCACATTTGATTGAGGGTTCGAATCCCATTCGGCTATTTATTTTTTTTTATTTTTCTTTTTTGATGATCAATTATCTATCCGCTAATCAATAAATAATGCCTCGATTTTGGGTGAAAAGTAAAGAACGGAGTGCATTGCATCTCTCTCTCTGACTACCCTACTATGTGGTAAAGAGAGTGAATCTTTTTTTTGAGTAACAATAATTATATACTTATAAATATTAACTTAAAGTGGGTCAAATTATTTTCAAATATAACTTATCAAGAACCGTCATGCTAATTCACATTCAAAATATGTTAACAAGTATTGTGGGAGACATAATAATGTCAACAGGCACCTGTTCTTAAAGTAAACAATGTAAATTACGTGTTCGTACAAGAATAATATATATAATTACCTTATACTAGCTGGCCCAGCGAACGTCATACTATCTCAGGAATAAATAATGTATAAAATTTCAATAAAACTTAATAGAAAAATAAAAATATGTGCATAAACAGTCTCTAAGAAAAAATACATGGATACCTACCTATATATGCATTTTCATTGCGATCGGTCGGGTCAGGAGAGGGAAACTTGATTCCATAAACGCCCAACGAGTGGCCTTGCGATTTCTTTATTGTCATCGCAAATACTCAACGCATGGGAAATTATAGACACAGTAAATATTGAAAAAGACATTTAAATACATTTAAAGAAGACATTAAAAGAAAACGTATATATTTTTTTTAATTATGTTGGGTAGCAGAAATGTGTAAAAATCCCTCTACAGAGATGCTAACAACAAAAATAAGTTGTAATAAAGCGTGTAAGAATTTCGACGCAGCGGATAGTAGAACGCATGGTTCAGTGGTAAGAGCGCCTGAACGGTATTCGGGAGGCGTGGGTTCGAATCCCGCTGCGTTCAAATTCTTATACGTTTTATTTAAATGCCTTTTTCAATTTTCCTAAGTGTGGAATAACACTTTATAAATGTTTATAGACACAGTAAATACGTTGGAATCATCGGTATACATGAGGTGAAGAGATTCTCTCCTTAGAATTATCCCTTTGCTTTTCATTGTTTAGATGACATTTGTTTGTTGTTCCGCTACTCAATACGCAAACATGGAAGAACATTAGGCGGATAATTGAGAATTGAGTTTCTTGATATACAACACAAGATTTTCTGTGCCATGCGGTGTAAATTAAGCATTATACGTATGTAAACACACAGAACTAACTGCTTTTACATATGTACTCATGACATTCTTCATGGAAACAGACCGCGAAAAAGCTATTCAGTCAGTTTCTAAATTCCTATAAATTTAATAATTCTTTGGGACACTTGACCACTATGTAAGCTTATAACGAAAACACTTTCCCTCACTCACATCCCCAATCGTCACCTTATGAAAATTGATTGATACATTTGTTTGTTGCCAAATATTTAAAGTTTGTATGAAACTACATAAAAATAAAATAAAACAACAATAAATTAATTAAATAATGAAAGAAAAAGGCACAAGTTAACTTACTAATAAATAGCTGAATGAGCAAAGTAACTCACTTGTAAAAGTGGTCTCTTAATGTTATATAGTCTAAGCTATATTCGTTGCTAAAATTGTTACTTTTACTATATTCCTTATAATTTCTTCATATTATCACACCTTTAAAACATGGACTTCGACAAAAATTTCAAAACCAAATTTAGCTAAATCGGTCCTTCTTCTGTTGTAATGAGATTTCACAACTACCAAAATAAAAATAAGAATATTCAATATTAAAACAACAAAAAATAACAAAAATAACATTTTTCATTCCATTTCACGTATCAAAAACAAGCAGTTTCCTTTCGCCATTTCCCAGTTATCTGCGGAAACAACCGTGTTGATAACTGTAACTTGTCCGATGTCAACGCGCCTGCCTGGAGCCGTCATGACCCTGACCCACTAACTTTCAATTTGGATTCAGTTAAAACAAAATATTTGTTTGACCCTCAAAAGTTAAGATTTGTGAGAAAGAAAAACTTAGATATTTGGAAATCTTCCCAATTCATAATATGGATTAAGTTCATCATTCATAAGGACCGTTATAGTGCAGGAAGGAGTGGCATCGACAATGAACAGAGGGTTTTTTTTCCTTCAACTTTTTTCGCGATAAGACCCACACAGCGATCTCTGCTTTATGTCCTAATTGGACTAATTGCTTATTCGTCGCCTTATGTATTTTTTCTTTACGCTTTACGCTTTTTCAGTTCAGTCAGAGAAATAATGCTTTGCAAGAAAATCTAGACTAATTTTATATGGTGGTAGTTAACGCCGCGCTTTGTTTTAGGTATCAAAATGTAGAAATGAAAATATATATAATCATTCCCCCGAGTTAGAATCGAATCCACAACCACCGCGTCTCCATTCAGGCGTTATCCCAATGTACCACGATGACTCCGATTACATTAACTAATATAATATGTTTATTCTAGATGAGGATAATGCTTTCTAAATAACAGCTAATATTGTCTCGTACAATAATAACGCATCACTCACTCATGCCTTTGTTTCTTTAGAGAAACATAAAGTAAGAAAATACTACAAATAATTAGACTATTAGAAGAAATGCGTACAAAAATATACACTACAAAAAAATATTACATCGCTATTTATAACATTTTTAAAGTGTCATTTACCGTCACATTTGTAAGAAACTTATAAAAAATTGAACTCAGTGGGATACGAACCCGCTCGTTTTATCCCTCGCCGTTCAAGTGCTCTAAATGCTAAATTCATGCATTCCACATGCACCTGCGTTGTAATTTTAATATGCTTTTTACAACATATAATATTTTTGTTGATAGCATCTCTATAGAGATATTTATATAAATTTCTGCTACCAACGATTATTATAATAGATCAACATCGAATACTAATTAATAGAAACAAAGTAATAACAATCCCTGTACATTAACAATATGAAAATATTTATCTCAACACAAAGATTTGAGTAAAAAATCCGACATATTTAATGTGCTTTGTTGAAGTAAACGGGCCTGCATTGACCTACATAACCGCCGGCTCCCTCCTTAATGAATACCAAACAAATGGTTAAATTTTTACGATTGCGTAAAATTGTTTTGTCAGATTTTTAATTATTAACTTAAATGTTTATTTCATTTCGTTTTGTTAAATAATGCAATAATATAATCTTGCTTGGTTCGATGGTTTTAATTCCTGATTTTTGTACGGACGGTTGGCTTGGACGATTTCAAATTTTGCAGATACTAATCCCGCTTAGTTCAAATATTTGTACGCTTTCTAAAAATATATTTTTTTGGTAAAGTGTAGTGTAAATACCACTTTAAAATGTTAAAAATTAGTCTACCTATTTCTAAAGAGTCGTTACGTACTTAGAACCTACAACTATTTTATTTGCTCATTTAAGAATAAAAAAGGTATTCTTTATGAGATTTGAAAGTACCATGCTTACTTTATAAAGCTAAAAGGAATAGATCCATTTTTGTCACTTATTATATAGTTTCTGTCTATATTTCTTCTCCATATAAACTTAAAGTTTATCAAACTTTATACTTTGCCGTCTACATAATGTTCATAAACAGGAGTCGAAACTTTTTTCTTTGTGTATTAATATGTTATTTATGTATATGAATTTAATATTTCTCCCCAAAAGCAATGTTACATTTCCTAAATAATCATATTTTCTGAAACTAAAAGAAAATCTAAGATTCTAATATTTAATTCAAAACAGAGTGAAAGACTGAAAGATTATTTTTTAAGCAATATATTGAGAATTCGAAGTGGCAAGTCTATAGTTTGCTAAAGCGATTTTCGTGTCCAAAGTTTCAAAGATGGATGTCTTAAGGGCGGAGAAGTTTCAAGTTGTTTTATAAATTCAGAAATTGTCGAAAACAGACTTAAATATACATTGGATGAAATATTTATACGAAATATTTGTTTTATTCTATTAAATGTAAATTTAGTATTTACTTAATAGAAATGTTTATACATTAATTGTATTTAAAACATTAATCAAAATGTATGTGTATTATATATGTATCTATATATAGGGACCTGCGTAATATTTGTGACCAATAAACATGTACTTGGTTTTTTTTTAATTTAACAATACAGCCAATAAGTACAGAGAAAATCTTTAAACATTATAATATTTATGTTTGCTTCAAAAATATACAATCACTTCTTATTACCTTTACACATCCTTCTCATTCTTAGAGGATATATGTAAAAGAGGAAAGAATAAAAACCTCTTGTGTTTTTTACACGTTCATTCAGTGGTATTATTTCTTTAGGAAGCCAACAAAACTTTTTATGTAACTGGTCAAGGAAATACTAACATTTTAAAGCAACTTTTTAGGCGGAGAAAATTTTGTCTTAAAACAATGCAATCTCACTTTGCGCCTAAATTTCATATAATGCGAGTTAGTGTAACACTTACCGCCGTGCTTTGTCTTACCATGGTAGACAATTTAATATAATCTTAAATATATTCGTTTCCTCGAGTAAAAATTGAACTTTCAACCAAGGCATTTACAACCAGACGCTGCTAAAGTGCGCCACGATGGTTTTTCTGTACTATTAACAATATTCTGTCAAGACTTACATTTCCACCGTTAAATTTATTCAGAATTTCGTTAAAAGACATCTCATAACATATTAAAATGTTACATATACAAGAACGTATGGCCGAAACCCTAGAGTCCAATCGATTTGCCATAAGTCACGCGACATGGGACCTACGTCCTAAACCAACTTCTTATTCACCATTACGGCTGTCCCTTTACCATTAACGCGCTATTCCACACTATCCTCAAAGAAAAGGTCTCAAATAAAAGCTTTTAATAGTTTCTTTATAGACTACTTTAGTGTTCATCTGCAGGTATTACCTTTATGTAATCGTTTGTATTACATTTTATGATAAAAATAAATAAATAAAAATGTATTGTATTATGACTGACTGAACATTTTATTATGACTGGGACTGTCTAAGTAGATTCACCTCATATTATTACAATATTGAGACATATAACACAGTTATTTCCTTCATCTAGTATAGTATAGTGAACTTGTAGGGTTGATTTCATCATCTAGCAAGTAAAACATTTACATTTGAAGATGCACAAAGTATCTTAAAATTAGATGATCTTTGAAAACTTAAAATCTATAATAGATGTAAAAAGTAACGAAACTTCAAAATTTTTAACTAACTTTTCACTTAAAAATATCAACAAATTCAAATCAAACTTTAAAAAGTAATTAAAAGTTTATTAAATGTTTTGAAAAGGTTTTAATATACCTTTATAATATAAAATCAGTCAAGATTTAGAATGATTTGAAATTGAAACTGTTTAAACATTTTATTACTAAGTACGGCAATAACTAAAGTATGTTTATTAGCTTCACGCTTAAACGCACATAGCAGTATAGCAGGGAAGTCTCCGTTTTATGATTTTGCATGGCATAGCTCAACTCCATTCTTTGTTTTCTTAGCGCCAGAGCGGAGACAGGAAAATATTTAAGTATAATCATTTCTCTTACTAGAAATCGAACCCACAACCATTTTTTTTTACAGTCGGACACTGTCCCACTCAGTCATGAGGGCCTCAATTAAACTAACGAATATCAGTACAACGTTTAGATAAAAATATTGGTTACAAGCTCAGAACATATATTCTTAAGTAGATAGTTTAACCGAAGCTAAGTATGAGATAACAGTTTAAGTTTAAACTCTTGCTACTTTTAAAAAGGATACTTTAAAGAGCAAGCTTTAAGTTTTCTTCGGTCCGTCTAAGAGTGGAAGGAAATTTAGTTAGAACAATTTTTTATTAACTTGAATACAAATTCGTCTTTTAAGATCCGCCACATAATAAAAGGCAATGCCTCCGACTTCGGCGAAGATTGGGGAACGGACCTACGGCCCACCCTGCTATGTGCGGCATATAGCGTGAAGCTGCTAAAAAAAAGAAATTTACAGAGAAAAGTGGAGATGAGTAAAGAACAGCAGAAAGACATTTCTCTTTGCGTCCGCTGTCACAGAAAGTAACAGAAAATATTTGTACCATTTTTTCATGCGCTAATATTGCTAACGCTGGCTATCCTAACGAGGTAGTTTAAAATAATGTAGATTCTAAAAAGTCTAAAGTAAGATATCCATAGATCGATATTGTCCCTTACAAAATGTCATTAAAAGGAATATCTCCGGCAGAATGGTCGTTGTGTCGAGTCATACATATATCATACATATATATGGCGACAGCCGGAAAGCGGGAACCTAAAAGTATTGTTTTGCCTCTTCTAGGGTCAAATAACTATTTAATTTGGATGTTTTTGACTCTTAACGGAAAATTATTAATGTGATATTCAATGTAGGGTCTGATTAAATTCTGGTTTCCTTACGATGATTTTGTTAGAATAAACTAATTTGGGTATCCAAATCTTTACTGTATATAAGACAATATCAATAATTTGACAAAATTATAAATTTAAGCGTAGCGTGTTATTTAAGTGAGAAAATATTAAATAGCTACAGTCGTGTAGTTAACGCAGGGTAACCCGCTCCTCGGATGATTGTTTCGGTCCCCGTGGCCCGGCTAATGGCGGTCGAGAAGAAGCACCGTTAGGTTTTAGTGGGTAACGGCGGCGTTACCATCTTGCCTCACCGGAGTCCCACATAACCACGTCCCGAGTCCCTACTCGGGCTGGTATTCGTAAAGGATTTCCTGACGATAAAAAAAAAAAAAAAAAAAAAAAAGGGTAACCCGCAAACGGCCGCTGTTTATATTATTTTATTAATTTAATACATCGCTTTACAACGTCATGCATGTTCCAGCACAGCAGGGTAGACAGAGAATTTAGGGTTAAAACACTTCTTTCTCCACTTCTTACCCGAAATAGAGATACTGTCTCTGAGATATAGAAGTGGTGGAATTTTGTCTTAGGTACTTAAGCGGAGAATTTAAAATAATATGTAATCAATCCCCAGAGTGGAATTAAACCCACAACCATCGCGTCAGATGCTGTCCGAATGCCTTAATGATTAAATCGATTTACGTTTACTCTATCACTATATATCTCTTTACGACCGTATTATTCGAACTTAACCAATTTTTCGTACTAATAAACACAATATTATTTAATATATGTCGACAGTAACCGAAACACCTGCATGTAATACCTTGAATTTGTCGAGCGCAAAATATTTTCTTGATACTACGGTATTTACCTGTTATAGCCCACGATTTTCCGTCATACCGAGAGCATTCAGCCGAATTTCGAGCCAAATATTATAGAACATTTTTCAGTAGATTTTACCTACTTGCGTATGAATTGTTTTATATTTTTTCTGCTACAAAAAAACCTTAAAAAGTACGTAAAAAGTGTTTTCTATACTATACTACTACTGCTGCTATTGCTACTGATTATAGTCTGTTTGTTTATAAAAGTTATTATATATGTATTTATTATTATATATGTATGTTCAGTGGTTCGTGATTCAATGACGCTACAGTGGCACGACCAGAACGATTAATAGTACACAATCACTCGGGAATTATTCATATTTAAATTATTTTTATTTCTTCATTTGCAAATTTCTAGTAGTGTTAAGTTCCAATATACAAAACACAATGTCTGTAAATCTAACGGGAAGCAGAGATAAGTTTGTGACAACACCTTTCACCCTTTTTAACGCCTACTTCGTTATTAATCCAGTACTAGTCAGGTTGCGTATTGTTATAAAATATACACACATAGCCTAACAATAAATAATTTGAAATCTTCAAGTATGTTGTTAATCTTTTCCTCTGAGAATCTAATTTTACTATAAATTTCGTTAGACTTGTTTCAAAAACTAACTAAATTTAACATACGAGTATTTCTCTGGAGTTTACGTTATATTTTAACTATCATCGTCATCATAACATATATGAAATCAAAACATGCTATCACTGTTAACGTTTGATACGTGAAGGAATGATTATATCCAATTTATTATTACCCCTTTCAGGTAAGACAAAGCGTGGTGTTAAGTTTAGTCAACCAACATGCAATGCTGGAAAGTCGAAAACGATGTATCTTTCAAGGCTAGGTTCACCCTGCCTACCCTGCTATGTGTTAAAAGCTGAAGCGTAAACCGTAAAACAAAACATTAACTTCTATATTCCAACCTTTTTGTATATAACATGAATATTTTTTATTTCAAAATCACAAAAGAGATCCTGTAATACTTGAATGGCGCACATTCGTATAATTTATTCAAATTCCAGCAAAGACGCGGCTGAAACAACACAGTAAACGTGACAATTTTACGTTTAAGTGTAGGTACATGATGTTATTGTACTTTGCCTCACATCATTTAGGTTTATATTTTTCTTGTAACGCGTTATATGATATAATATAATTTTATTATGCCTGTACCAGATAAAAATAAGCATTTAGTTATGCTAAACTACGTGATTGTGACATTGTGTTTACATACTACATATTTTTGCACGTACAATTTAATTATTAGATCATAGTTGAAAAAAATATTAGCTTAATTTCTGTAAATTTATCAATCAAAACACGCTGTTATTCACTTTCCATCTAAATTCCTTCGCCCAAAGTCGAGATATTATAGTTTTGATTGTCAGAGCTCAACACCGCGCTTGTCCTGATCATTCTAATGAATGAATGAAAAGTTTTTCACTCTAGTGAAATAATGTAAATAAGTAGAAATGAAAATAATTTAAAATTTTGAAAAAACCCACGACGGTTTAATTGTAATTGAAAAAGGATAAAATAACTAGAAATCCCCCGCCTAAAAGAATATATGTAACGAGATAATGGGGACAACTTCGTCGGGGGCTGCCATTTGCAACCTCTATTTTAAATATAGTAGCTAACAGTAAAAGTGTTCGATTTCGTTCTTAAAGTTTTTAAAAGGAATACCAGTTATCAAAACTGTAAATTCATATTAATATTTTAATTTTTGCCCAAACCTGTTTTAACAGCATGAAAACCTAGGAGAAGTTAGCAAACTTAAAGTAATGGCAGCTCCGACGAAGTCGTCCCCATCATCTCGTTACATATATTCTTTTAGGCGGGGATTTCTAGTTATTTTATCCTTTTTCAATTACAATTAAACCGTCGTGGGTTTTTTCAAAATTTTTAATTTTGCTTTTTATCGGCTGTTTATACTTAAGAGTAATTGGACCTGATTTTGATTTGTGCTCGTATTTGATTGGCGTTAGTTGATTTTATTTGCTTTTGAATTAGATGTTTCTTGTAATTAGCTGGAATGGGCTTCCGTTTCATTTTGCATACATACTTGTTTTTTGTTTTAGGTTTTAATTAGGTACTAACATTGTTAACATTTCTATTTTAGTTGCCATCAAGACCGTTGGTGAGGCCGTTTTACAATAAAAGTGATCTGTTGTGTTTCGATTCCTAATTGATGACATGATTATTTTTAAATTATTTTTATTTGCCCGTTCTGGAAAGACAAAACGCGGCATTGAATTGTACCACTCACAAATAAATGCAGTGTTTCGAAGTCAAGTGAAGAGTGGAGATTTTAACATTAGATGCGGGTAAAAACGCTTATTATAAGGTAAATCCTTGGAAATAAAGATATTTGACGTTGTAAGTGTTGTTTTAAACAACCACTACACTTTTAAAATATTCTTACTTATTATTTAGCGAAAAAAATAGAAACCTATTTAAGTCGCACATTAAGACTTCATGGAATGGCATATTTTTAGGAATATTTGTTAAATTTAAAGGAAGTCGACAAACATAATTCATCGTTACAAAAATTTATCACCAACTTTCACTTTAAAAATATAATAACATATGATACAGCGCTCTTCATAATAGTAAAATCAATAAATAACACAAAAAATCCCGCCCTTTCAAATAACCGACATATTTTGTCATAATTAAGCCACACTGTGGCGCTTATTTTTTTTCCACTTTTTTTTTTGAACTAAGATTGATGCGTTCAGCCCGTTTAAAGCTTAGTCAAGTGCGAGTTGGTTTTAGATGGAAATAGATTAAAAATTTAATCCATACTTCCATACTTATATTATAAATGCGAAAGTCTGTGTGTTTGTCTGTCACGCTTTCACGGCTAATCTACTGGTCCGATTTGGATGAAATTTAGAATGAAAGTAGTAAAAATGACTGTGCCTAACAAAGGCTACTTAGTTTTTAAAAAATCAACCTCTAAAAGGTTGAAATAGGGGATAAAAGTTCATATGAAATATCTACACCGCTGGACCGATTGCAACAAATTTTGACATATATAGTTGATAATCCAAGGTTAAACATAGGCTACTTTATTTTTCGGGCCGCTAATCCATACTTATATTATAAATGGGAATGTCTGTGTGTTTGTCTGTCACACTTTCACGGCTAATCTACCGGTCCGATTTGGATGAAATTTAGAATGAAAATTGTAAATAACCCTGGGTCTTACATAGGCTACTTATTTTTTCAAAAAACAACCTCTAAAGGGTTGAAATAGGGGATGAAAATTTATATAAAAAATCTAAACCGCTTGACCGATTGTAATGAATTTTGGAATAGATATAGTTGATAATCCAAGGCTACTTTATTTTTCAAAAATCCAACCCCGAGGGTTGCAACATCACGAAACAATTGGGCAGTCCACGCGGCGAAGCCGCGAGCGGGCCGCTAGTATATTATAAATGCGAAAGTCTGTGTGTTTGTCTGTCACGCTTTCACGGCTAACCTACTGGTCCGATTTGGAAGAAATTTAGAATGAAAGTAGTAAATAATCATGGGTCTAACATAGGCTATTTATTTTTTCAAAAATCAACCTTTAAAGAGTTGAAATAGGTGATGAAAGTTTATATGAAAAATCTAAACCGCTTGACCAATTGTAATGAATTTTGGCATAAATATAGTTGATAATCTAAGCTAAACAGAGGCTACTTTATTTTTTAAAAATGCGCCCCCGAGTGTTGCAATATAACGAAATAGATCACGCGGCAAAGCCGCGAGCGGGCCGCTAGTTGGTCTATAATTTTACTGGTCAAAAGTGTGTTTCGTTGTGGTTTAACTCTTCCTGGGCTATTTGAAGTAGACCTCTAAAATTCAGGAATATCGAGCACAGTGTCTTGTGTGCTGTGAAGTTTTTTGGTGACAATTGTAGTTGTAGTTTTTGAATAAATGGTAATTAAATGGTTAAAAAATGCCCATAAACCTAGGCTGTAGAACGTTTAGTGTTATGTTAGTGTTAAGTGTTTGCGTTTCAAATTTTTGTAACATGTAATATGTAAAATCAAAAAGCTGTTCCCGCCATGCAGAGCAAAGAGGCGGTTACTAGTATATAAGTATCTATATTTTTCGTATATCCACAAGTAGATTTGTTTAAATTTTAAGTATAGTAGTAGCATTTAAATATAATAATTTGATTGATGGTAATTGTACACTAATAAAGATTGGTTATGGTTGGTTATTGGTTAAAGGAAAAAAAAAAAAAAACAAATGTCTGAGTAGAGGTATTTGTAGTAGGTACCTACCTATAATCCTAATAATATTATAATTACGAAAGTTTGTAAGAATGCTTGTTACTCTTTCACGTAAAAACTACTGAATGGATTGTAACGAAATTTTAATATCGCTTATACATTAAAATAAAACATAGGCTACAATTTATAAAGATATTTCGTCAATTGTTCAAATTATCAAGTAAGTTGGCTCCCTTGATTATAGGAGCTTCCGTATTCCGCATAGACAATGTCACGAGCACATCTAGTATAGTTAATCATCAAGTATAAAGAAATATCTTGACATATTTTATGTACACACATACATACTCGTACAGCGCCGTAGTTAAAAGCGGCGTTGCAGAGCAATTTCATACTACATACCTACTACGTGCTACGCAATCATCCATACTTATATCATAAACTAGCGGCCCGCTAAGCGAACTAGCTAAAGCGGCTTCGCCGCGTTAACTATTTCGTTGTATTGCAAATGTTGGGGGTGGATTTTTATATAAAAAGCAAAATTAAAAATTTTGAAAAAACCCACGACGGTTTAATTGTAATTGAAAAAGGATAAAATAACTGTAAATCCCCCGCCTAAAAGAATATATGTGACGAGATGATGGGGACGGCTTCGTCGGGGGCTGTCATTACTTTAAGTTTGCACAAACCTTCTCATAGGTTTTCTTGCTGTTAAAACAGGTTCCCAAAAAATTAAAATATTAATATGAATTTACAGTTTTGATAACTGGTATTTTAAAAACTTTAAAACGAAATCTATACTGTTAGCTACTATATTTAAAATAGGGATTGCAACTGGCAGCCCCCGACGAAGTCGTCCCCATCATCTCGTCACATATATTCTTTTAGGCGGGGGATTTATAGTTATTTTATCCTTTTTCAATTACAATTAAACCGTCGTGGGTTTTTTCAAAATTTTTAATTTTGCTTTTTATTTTAAACTTTTTAAAGTGAATAGACATACATTATATATTATTACATAATATCGCAATACTTTATATTAATCTTCATGCAAATCCAAAAGAAATTAAATTTATAAACCCAATGCTTTCTGGTTATCAAATGCTTATTGCAGCGCCTGGCAGATTACCACTGTAACATTTCCACGAAACTTAAGTCGAACCAAATCAGTGAAAATCACAAAACCCAGTAGTAGTTTTGATTTTGAACAAACTAATTTATACTGGAGCGCCCCGTGGTAGTTCGTGATATGGCATATAAAAACACGCAGCAATTAAACCAGAACCTATCACAGAAAACTGCATCTAAATAGGTTTCACACAAAAAATAAAAGCAAATGCTTACTGCAGCGCCCCCTGGTGAGGTGTCACCATGACACATATACGAGAACACGCACTAATTAAGCCTGATCCTATCTTTGATAACTGCATCCAAATTGGACTTGTAGTTTTAGCTTTGCATAATTAAATGTTTAATGCAGCACCCCCTGGCGTGTTCATAACGTAAAAAAAAAACCTAAAACTTACACCAAGTAAAGGTAACTCTAATACTAAAAACTTTGCCCAATCGGACTAGTAGTTGTAGTTTTGCATTAAATATTACAAACAAATGTTTACTGCAGCGCCCTCTGGTGAGTTAACACGATAAAACATATCCAAGAACATGCACTAATTAAACTTGAACTTATCATTGACACTGCATCCAAATCAAATTCGTCATTTTATCTTTGCACAAACAATATTTTACTGCAGCGCCCTCTGGTGACTTGTCACTGTAATATAAATTTAAAAACATGCTATAAGCAAAGCGGAATCTAATACTGAAAACTCTTTCCAAACGTACTAGTCGTTTTGGTTTTACACAAAAAAATAGAAGCAGCTACTTACTGCAGCGCCCCCTAGAGAGTTAACACATATATGAAAATATGCACTAAGTAAACATACATGACACATATATGAAAATATGCACTAAGTAAACTTGAATCTATCATTGAAAACTGCATTCAAATCGGACTCGTAGTTTTAGTTTCGCACAAACAAGTGTACTTACTGCAGCGCCCCCTGGTGAGTGATCACCTTAACGTATATATGAAAAGAAGCACCAATTAAACCTGAATCTATCATTGAAAGTTTCATCTAATTCGGACTAGTAGTTTTTGCTCTGCATAAACAAATGTTTACTGCAGCGCCCCCTGGTGAATTTTCACCGTAACCAAAAAACAAAAATCTTAAAATATGCACAAAGCAAAGTTAAATCTAGTTCTGAAAACTCTAGCCAATCGGATAAGTAATTTCGGTTTTAGACAAATAAATACAAGAAAATTTTTGATTTTACACAAAAAAATACAAACAAATGCTTACTATAGCGCCCCCTGATGAGTGGTCACTATAACATGTATATGAAAAGACGCACCAATTAAGCCTGAACCTACCCTTAAAAGTTACATCGAAATTAGACTAGTAGTTTTTGATTTGCATAAACAAATGTTTACTGCTGCGCCCCCTGGTGAGTTTTCCCCGTAACAAAAAAAGAAAAATCTTAAAATATGCATCAAGCAAAGATGAATCTTTTTATGAAAACTCTTTTCAATCGGAGCTGTAGTTTCGGTTTTAGACAAATAAATACAAAAAAAGTACAAACAAATGCTTACTGCAGCGCCCCCTGGTGGTTTGACACGATAAAACATATCCAAGAACATCCACCAATTAAACCTGAATCTACCACTGAAAATCTATTGAAATCAGACTATTATTTTTTGAGATAATTGAAAACATTCGTTTTCACGTAAAATGCTTACTGCAGCGCCCCCTGGTGAGTTAAGGCAATAAGACATATCTAAGAACATACGCCAATTGAACCTTAACCTATCATAGAAAACCGTATCAAAATCGGACTTATAGTTTTGGAAATAATTGACATAGTAATTTGCACAAACACACAAACAAACAAACAAACAAACAAACAACCTCTCACCCCAAACACATATACTGTCGCCGTTCCGTCGCGGGTAAAAATGAAAATAATTTAAATATAACTCCCCTTCACTTAAAATTGAACCCAATCGCGCTTACTTTCTGACACTATCCTAATACCTACCGTACCATGGTCTATAGAAAATACTTATCCGTCTTTATATACATTTCCGCTAATTAAATACTTACATTGGTTGCTAATGTAATGATAGGGCATGTAAGAGAAAAACAATGGGGGAAAACAAATAAAATGTTCGTACTGTAAGCGTTAAGAAGTAGAACAAAGATAAGACGTTTTTTATTTTATTTTTGTTTGCTTGCAAGCTCTTTTGCTTTACATTGATATTTTTATATAAAAAGTCACTTATATACATTTATTACATGTAATTCTTAATGAGTTTTGTCGAACAATTCAGAAGTCAACACTCCGCAATTAGGTTAAAAGCTAGTTCCAGTATTCTAAGACCTGATCCGCAGAACTTCTAAGTGGAGATTATGAATAGGCAATGTCGGTGACTTATTAATGTTAGGAGCGGGCTACAACTGGTGTTCATTATTTCACAAAATATGTATAAATAGATCTTCACTATGTACCTATATAAATATGTAAAATTAGAGCGATTGTTTATAATATTAAACTAACTGCTTTTTAGTAAATGAATGTACTTCTAGTATATATACACGGTATATAAACCATTTTTTATTATTTTTGTCTATCTGTCTGTTTGTACCAGCTAATCTCTGAAACGACAGGACCGATTTTTTTTGAAAATCCACTGACAGGAAATTCTGGTAGCTGTAATAAGGAAGCAATTAGGGTACTATTACATTTATAACTTTTTTATTTAATTCTACGTGGACTGAGTCGCCCGCCCAACTAGTTCATAATAAACGAAGATGTATTAAATTAGATGTATGTACCTTACTAGTAGTTATATTGCCCAAGTACTAGGACTAGACATTATAAAATTATTGTTTTTTTTTTAATTAATTCATAAAAATAATCCATAAATTAATAAGGAATCCCAACATGTTGTCAGATTTTCTTATATTATTTTAGTCCTTAGATTTTAATAAACTCCATTTTAGAACTAGACTTACGGAATCCAAGTGGAAAGTGGAGAACGGAGATTCTTGGCATAACATTCGTTTACCCTGCTAGGCGAGGAAAGGCTTAAAGCTACTCTTCAGATATATATAAAGTAGCTATCTATTAATTCAATAACATTATCGAGGGGAAATAAAAACTCCTAAAATAAACAAAGCAAAAATTCCAAAAACTCCAATTAAACATGATATTGGTTTCGTTTTTGTTAAACAAAATGTTATTTACATTGCCCGAATTCGAAACGAACAATAGTTGAAAAATGTACAGCCCATTGTAAAGGACTGTTCTTACATCAAGTACATATATAGGCAGGTAAAATAACAAATTAAATGGAGAGATACGCAAAAATGTGAATTTCATTTACAATATTGAAATAACAACTCTGATTTTTCAATGGACATATTTTCCACGAAATACCTTTATATAGTAATAAACATATTTCTAGAAATCGAATATTGTTGAAAATCAAATATTCCTGAAAATTGAAAATGAAGTTGATTAAAAAAGGATTGGTCAAAAGTAAATATAGCTTTTTTAATAATACACTTCGTTATAACGAATAGTTATTTTGATTGACGCTATCTATATACAGGAGATATAACTGGAGCCAAATGTTAAGCATAAAGTAGGTAGAAAACAAAGAATCAACAACAAGATTATACATTTTCTAAAAAATAAATTTGCTATATTTATATTGATTGATTATTTGACCTTTAAGATCAAAGTAATTGGACAAGTGAGTCAAAGTGACCGTGAGAAGCTTCAGCGGAAAGCTTTTGCGTAAGTACCACTTATAACGTGGAAGTTCCAATTCAACCTAACAATAAGTATGAACATATTATGTACATGAGCGTAGCGTAGATAGTAGATGTATAATATTTGTTTCTTAACAATATATAATATCCCTCAATAATATTTTTATTTTATTAATTTGAAAACTATAAAAATTTATAAATATGATTAAGAATATAACATTAACCTAACAGCGTTAGCCTTTTTCCTGCATAGCAAGGTAGTTAGAGAGAACCTAGTGTCAAGACACTCCGTTTTCCACTTTTTACCCAGAATCGAAACACTATGTATTAAGTGGTGGAGCTCAACACAACGTTTTATATGCCTGAGCGAAAAGAATTAAAATAATATATAATCCTTCCCCGGAGTGAACATCGAACCCAAAACCATCGCAATCACAGTCAGACGCTATCCCACTGCATCATGACCGCCTTAAGAAAATAAATTGTCGCCACAATAGTTTTATAGTCATTAATAAGATTAAAGTATACATAGACGGAGCCAGTCGTGGCGCAGTGGCATAAGCGTGTGACTGTAAACGGCTGGTTGTGGGGTCGATTCCCACTCGAGGAGTAGAAGGCAAAGCGCGGCATGAGAAAATCTTATACAACTTAGCAAAAAAATCGAAAAAATACCAAAGTCTAATATACTATGCGAATTGCTACAAGCTTCAAGATTTTATTCTATTATTAATAGACAGTCCTCATAAGAATATTATTATGAACTTATGTTTATATTTTATCTCGAAAAATAAGCTTTTTCTTAAGAGAAAATCAAGGCACATAAATAATAAGCACGAGCCGACAATGATTAAGGGTGACGGTAATTTGTCAAGCCAAGGACACCGGACATTGCCTGTCTCGTGTGATGTAAAGGTAACACCAGAATGCTTTCCTCTTCAGTAATGAAACTTTAATAAATGAACTAACGGTAAATGTAGGTAGTAGATGTATAAATAATATTATTTTATTTTTTTTTGTAACTTCACGCTGTATCCCGCACACAGCAGGGTAGACAGAGGGAACCTAGTGTTACGACACTCCGTTCCCCACTTTAAGCCGAATTCGGAGGCTTGCGTGTTAAGTGGCGGAACTTAACGCCACGCTTTACCTCGACACCAGAGCGAAGAAAATGGAAATATAATTTCCACCCCTCGAGTGGGAATCGAACCCACAACCAGTCGTTTACAGTCACACGCTTGTGCCACTGGGCCACGACTGGCCACAATGATACAGATGTATTAATAATATTATTTTATTGTAAGAAATTGTAAGGCAGAATTAAAATTAGTTTGAATTTATTATGTAATGGTGCACAGACGTGCATCATTTGACGTGCATCATCTGAAAATTCTGAAAATTATATCTTAATCGTATTCAGCAGATGCTGAGCCCGTCGTGGCCTAGTGGGATAGTGTCCGTAATGTATAAAACGAAATGTAAAGCAATGGTTATGAGTTGGATTCCCATTCACGATATTTAAATTTTTAGTTATTCGCTCTGGTACGTAGTTAAATAAGTTTAATTTTTTTTTAAATATCTTGTTCTTTTACAGATTATTTTTATAAATAATATTATAAACGTTTTTCTTTTGCGGCTTGCTTGACAGTGTTCAAATATTTATTGAATATTTGTTAACAGTCGAAATTCCTTTATGTCAGAACCTGCTCATGTCGTTACCACAAAATTGTGTATTTCCTAGCGCCAAATAAATCGACAATATCTTGATGATTTTAACAAATTTTAAAGCTGAAATTCAACATTTAAAATAACTGAACTGACATGGTTTTGTGAAAATTCTTAAAAAACTCTTACGCTTCGTTTAGTGTACAGAAAGAGTCAAGTATCAAACCACTACCTTTTCTGCTACACACTTAAATTAGAGACATATTGTATGTAATGGCGAAACTCTACACCGCATTTAGTCTTACGAGGGCAAAACAAAAAAAAAAATCGAAAGTGGCGAACGGAGTGTCTTAACACTAGGTTCCCACTACCTACCCTGCCGTGTGTGGGATACAGTGTGAAGCTAATAAAAATTCCCACAAAACCGCTCACAATCAACCTGTCTCACATTTTATGAAATAATATTTCATGTAAAAATAACGTAATGTTATAAAACTTTATTATACTATTCTTTTATCGCAATAACACAGTTATTTTTTTTTTATTTGAGCTGTGCCATGCACATACAGCTTTTGCGTATTATGCATGACAGACATATAAAGAAATAACTGCTAAATGCGTTTATCTTGTTTTACAAACGTCGAGTCGTGTAGAAACAAATACACTTTGAAAAACTTAACTAATATATAACAATCTAGATATAATATTTTATAATAGGATGGAACATAATAAATATATATTTATTAGGAAACATTTTTTTCTAATAGCAGGATATGGACCTATATCTTATTAAATTTAGTCCATGATACCAATATTAAATGATTCAGCATAAGAGTAATTTAGCATATAGACCCATATATAATCTACAGCATCGAAAGTAATTTTAACATGGTTAAATTGTACAACGGAAATTACTTTTCATGTTTCTAGCAAGATGTCATTTCCACGTGATAACTGCTGACATAAAATATTACAATATACTAGCAGACTTGTTGACGAGTAAAATACATATGTATTAGCGTATATAATATCACTATATACAAAATATATGTTTATATGTCAGTATGTATGTTGTACATATTTTATGTATTTCTTCTCTTTCTTATTCAAAAAAAAAACAGAGTCAAAAAAAGTAAGGTCAAAAAGAAATTAGTGTTTAGACACTCCGTTCTCCACTCTCTGCCAGATATCGAGACATTGCTTGTTGAGTGGCTGATCTCAACGCCGCGCTTTGTCTTAGGTACTATAGCGGAGGAATAAAAATAATAAATAATAATTTCCCCAAATGGAAATCGAACCCAAACAAACAAACATCGCGCTTACTGTGAAACTTAGTTAAGTTACTGTGAAACTTACTTAACTTTCACTTCTTACTATGTATCATATTTAGCCCCATATACATACATATCTTCATCAATTGACTATATCAAAATGTACCCACAGTAACCAAATTGGTAATAATGAGGCCATTTCCTCTCAAATTAAGTACATCACATACATATATTTATTATTAGGCAATTTTCCGTAAGGTTTTTCCGAGACTCAGGTTACCCGAGGGACATTCGTACGGATCAGAAAGCGTATCAAGAAATCCAATTTTCCGCTCACTCTGATATTAAGAAAGAATACGTAATTCAATTCTTTTTAATCCCACGCACTTAGTATATTTAATACTGAATGACTTCTACACATCATCCATGTTGAAGGCAAAGGAGTAATGGAACCAAAAAAGCTCGTTTATTTCTAAGAATTTAACATTTACTTATTTTCTCACTAAGGGCTTTGTTCGCAGCTTTGCTCGGGTGAACTATACACAAAAAGATGTTATATATATTTTCAATAACACTCACTTAATCTGTTCGTATTTTTCATACAAATTTTCACCCCTATTGCAGCCCCTTAGAGTCTTCAAATATTTTTGTTCCAAATTCCCTCCAACCTTAGTAGTTAGGCAGTGAAAGCGTAACAGATAGACAGCTTTTTTGCCGTTCTCGTATAAAAATACAGAATTACCTGTATATACCTACTATAGAAAACCTGATAAGGCATTTTTAAAATATTATTGAAACATAAATCTTTCGAATTTATAAAACAATTTAAAACTTAAATTAACATAAATATATTATAACAGTTATCTAGATCTAGAGGTACGTTGTAACAAAAGTAAATTTTTGCAACTTCTATATTTGTTTGACCTTAACCCTCACAAAGAACTCGCTGAGTGCAGACAAGTGACTCTGAAGACCCCAAGAGAGGAGCAAACGCCTTTCAAGTGCGCGCTTTATATTCAGAAAAACCAAACTTACGCGAAATTATTAATCTTAGCTACAAAAGAACGCTTCAAACAATACTTATCGAGGTGCGAGTGGTATAAAATTCTTTGTCAAATATCGAAGAGATGTGCAAAATTGGAAGTAGAACCTGAAATGCGTGATATGAGCTTATTGGATGCTTTTAAAATGTTATCATTCAAAATATTGTCCAGATTATATATTGCCTATATGCCTGCATACAAATATGTAGTGGATGTATTAAATAATTTTAAATATAATTACTACGAATTAGGATCATTTTTTCCATCAATACCGTTTACCCGTCATTAAATATTATAACAAGTTATTCAAGAATCCATATCTTTTGTTGAAAAGTAAAAAAACGAAATAGATAAAGACATAAAACTAAAAATTATTGGGTAAATTTAGAAACAAAACAAACTTCAGCCGACTCAAAGCTATAAAGACTTTGTATTTCGTTCACAAGATTTTTTATTAGCTTCACGCTGTATCCCGCACACAGCAGTGTAGGCAGAGGGAACCTAGGTTTAAGACACTCCGTTTCCCACTTTCCGCCTAATTCGAAGGCAATGCGTGTTAAGTAGCGGAACCTAACGCCTCGCTTTGCCTCGACACAAGAGCGAAGAAAATGAAAATATTAAATATTTTCACTCCTCAAGTGGGAATCGAACCCACAACCAGTCGATTACAGTCACAAGATTACTGACATATACTAAAAAAACAGCTTCACGCTTCTTCCCGTATTGCAAGGTAGTCAGAGAGAACCTAGTTTCGAGACACTCCGTTCTCCACTATATATGAAATACTGTAAAAAACGATATTATTTTACATCTATTCTAGATTTACGATTGTCATTCACTTGACAATCACGTAACAATTCCGAACGCAGCGAATATATCCGTATGTCATAAATAACGCGCCTAAGCACTCTAACCAACTTACGTTACGCATGAAGTCACCGCTGACAAAGAAAGAGTACTACTCTATTCTAGGCGAAGATGATTGAAATCGTTATATTTATAATACCCTTTTATTAACTTCACCTTTACGATGAGGTTAACGTGAAAATACTAAAATTTTTTTTGTGCTTTTCAACTATTTTGAAAAAGTTGTGTGATAAAGTGTTTTTGACTATTATAATTATTTGTAGTCTCTGTCGGTAGTGCTATGCGGGAAAAAGAGTGTGGCTTTTCTTTTTTTTATATGACAGTAATCTTGTGAACAAAATACAAAGCCTTTTAGTTCTGAGTCGGCTGAAGTTTGTTTTGTTTCTAAATTTACGAAATAATTTTTAGTTTTATGTCTTTGTCTATTATGTTTCTTTTTACTTTTTAACAAAAAATATCGATTTTTAAAAAAAGATTTACATGTAGCTTCACGCTTTTCCCGCAGAGCACTAACCCACACAGAGAATCTGCTGCTGCTGCTGTTTTTAATATCAGCTCCACACTTTGCCCGTATAACAGGATAGTAACAGGAAGAACCTAGAGTCAAGACACTACGTTCTCCATATTCCGCCGCAAGGCAAGACATTGCGTTTTAAGGGGTGGAAGTCAATAATAAAAATTAAACAATATGTAACAATAATTCAATTTTTTCGCTAATATTATATATGCAGGCTGGTTTTCCTAAGGCAATTTTATTCAACCAAATCGGGATAATATGGAGCATATTTTCTGTATAATTTCGTACTTATGTAAATGTTAAAAAGTTTCAAAGGAATCATAAATCATAAAAATACGAGATTTATAGAACATATTTTTTCATAATTTGTAAATTTATCTACTAAGTTAATAGATGAGTGAAAA
Source organism: Dryas iulia moderata (assembly GCA_019049465.1). Classification (NCBI taxonomy): domain Eukaryota; kingdom Metazoa; phylum Arthropoda; class Insecta; order Lepidoptera; family Nymphalidae; genus Dryas; species Dryas iulia. The sequence continues at coordinate 10,569,659 of CM032422.1, read as the reverse complement.
CAGATCAATTTTAATACATAATATAATTCTGTTTTAAAGCAGTTTGAAAAAAATGCGAAAAAAATAGCTTCAAACTTTCAGTCAGCCCATTTATATTAATTAAACATTAAGTAAATAATTAAGTATGTAAAGATTAAAAAAAAGTAATATAAATTTTATTTATTATAAGTATAATATATAAAGTAATATAAATGACTTTATAAATTTTGTGTAATTGCAAGTATAATAAATAAGTAGAAAAGACTGGACTCCTTTAGAAAAGTAGATTGGTAAAGGCATAATACTTGGACTCTTTTAGAAAAGTAAATTGAAATGTAACGAGAAAAAGAAAGTGTAATAATATAATAATAATGTATTTGTTAACAAAAGGTAGACACATGTCCGTAGAGCACGAAAATAAACAGTAAAAAAAGAACAGAGTAGTCAGGAAGAACACCTATTTTCAAGATACTCCGTTTTCCACTATTCGATCTACATTGAGACTTTTATGTATGAGGTGATGGAACTCAACGCTGCGCTTTATCTTATTCACCAGAGCAAAGCAATGAAAACTATTTGAATATAATCATTTCACTAAGTGGTAATCGAACCCACAACGAATGTTGGTAACAGTCAGTCTATATTCCACTATGCCAAGATAACCTTTCTAACAAATTTAAGATAAACAGAAAATGCAATTTACGTAATATATGCAACTATTTAACCTACAATTATTAAATATTTCATATTGAATGTCATGTATATTTAGTTAACCCTGCCTACGCGACATACTCTCCAAAACGGAAATTATGAGTCGGCCGAAACATTTTAGGCGTCGTTAAAATACCAATTACCTAGAAAATTCGAAATATACAGGCAGGTAATGTATGAAATTCATTTCAAATTAAACATTTTTTTTAGATTACGATTGTTTTTTGTTGAGCTATTTTACGATATGCTAAGTATGATATGATAACTTGCTCATAGTGATACCACCGAAGTAAAAAAAAATCAGATTTTATATGAATTTGTGATATAATTTCATCTTTTTGACCCCAAATTCATTTTTTTGAGTTTTCAAATATGACGCGTAAAAGGATGCAGGATTTTTTAATTCCAATACTGCCTACTTATATAATTAAATTAAGAAAATGAATATTTAAACACAAAAATCAAACATTAGCAAACTCTTGCAAAGTCAGATTTACTTATAGGTAAATGACTTATAAAGTTAGTATCGTCTTACAGATTTTGAAGCAATATATTAAATTCCATTTCAAATTTTCTACTCTACGATATCATTTTTCACGTTTAAATATAGCTTTAACTGTTGTTAAATTTGTTGTCAGGCCCGAGAGACCAAGCTCAGATCTGCGATCCTATTAAGAAATCCAATTTTCTGTTCGTTAAATACTAAGAATGGAGATAGTCTTTCTACATTAATTATTAAGTTACGAACTAAGTATTATTTCTTTGTACAGCTTATTAAGGTGCTTACTAAGTTCGTTTAATGGTTTATGTGTATTTGAATGATATATACATAAACCATTTGGACTAGTCGTGGTGCAGTGGCACAAGCGTGTAACTGGTTGTGGATTAGACTCCCATTCAAGGAATGAAAATATATATTATTTCCACTTTAAGCCTTAGTTTTAAGTACTGAAATTGTAAAAAATGTATATGAAAAAGGAAGAATAATGTTAAAAAGGGTACAGACCTTATGTCCGTAGAGTGATAAAATAGAATTATAAAAAAAAGTATTACCATTTTCTTCGGTCTGGTGTCGAGGCAAAGTGCGGCGTTAAGTTCCGCCACTGGCACCCAATGTCTCCGAATTCAGCGGAAAGTGGGGAACGGAACGTCTTAACACTATGTTCCCTCTGCCTACCCTACTGTATGCGGGATACAACGTGAAGCTAAAAAAAGATATATAATAAAAACAGTATCACGCTTTTTCCCAAATGGTAGTTATAGAAAATCTAGTGTCAAGACACTCCATCGCCACGATGACCTCCATACTATATATCCATTATTTGTATACGAATATATATGTACACAAGAATATTATATTAAATTTAAGAAGAATACTAAGAATATAGTAAATTTAAGAATAAAATTGTATAGTCCCATAATTTAGTCCCATAGTTAAGCAAACGAAAATTATTAATAGAGACCAACGGACGTAGCCAATCGAGCAGTTAATTAGAAATTGGTAAACAAATTTTACAGCCAGTGGTTCAATCAGTCCTTTGAAATACAAAAAATAAAAATTAATATTTTAAAGACAACGGATAATTGGGACTGAGAATTCCGTTTTTTTTTTAAATGCGTGTGGGTAACTGAACTCAATGTACTTAAAATAACGCGGTCGAAAAAATCAAATATACTTTTAGCCCCTATGACACTAATTGATTTTTTAAAAAGGTTCACGCTTGTTCCATTCACTACTTTCCACCTGAATTCGTATTGAGTGGTGAAACTCAACACCGCGCTTTGTTAAGATAAGAAAATTGAAATACGGATTCTTAAATAAATTATTTTAAACAACGCTTTCAGATACTCATGATACGAAACTTTGAAAATCAGAAAAGTGAATTACTTTGTTTCGTCCGCAACACTTCCACAGCTCAAATCATTAAACCTTAAACACAATTTATGATGATATGATATAACAAAACTTTCAGCGAAATTGTCATCTATAAAGTTCTGGTTATGGTTCGGTATGCCCGCTGAGGGAAATAATTATATTTTAATTATTTGCATTCCTTCGCTCTGGCAAGAAGAAAAAACGCGGCGTTGAGAAAGTCAAAGACAAATAATTTTATTCAAAATGGAAAATCACATGCTTCATTTTTGAACGCCAAATAATTTTCCACCGGTTCACTAAAGTTAATGCCTCAGACCTGAGAAGAACCGGAGCAAAACTCAACGGGACTTCTTTTTTTTATCAAATCAATTCACCATTCATTACGCAATGTCTCGATGTCCTGCGTTAAGTGAAAAGAACGGAGTGTCCTTAAACTAGATTTGTCTTGCTTTGGAAATGCGGGCAAAAGCGTGAAGTATTTTTTTTTAATTTGACTTCGTCCCTTGATGTCACACCATGTAATTCAGTATAGTAAAAAGTAACAAAACCTGTTACATTAGGATGGATCATCTGTCACAATAAGCCACGACAACTAATTGTCTTTTTTTGTGACAATCAAGTTACGATAAAGGAAAAGGGACACAATTCTTAAGCGGAAAACCAATAATCTACCGTTCAGATTGCTAATAGAAAACCATCTTTTTCATCATGTTTCTGCTTGTTATACAAAACAAACGACTATTTTTGGACTATCAGTTCAGTCCATTTCGCTTATTGCCTAATTGTACGTTTATTGCCTAATTAATCTATCATCTGCTGTAGAGTCAGCATTTCTAGCACCAAATATTTATAGATTTTCTACAGCTTCATATTTTGTCCTAAAAGGCAGGGTTTGCAAAGAGTCGAATTTTGAATCTCAACGGGATCTTGACATCCCATTTCTCCATACCAGAGCCGAGAAATGAATATATTTAAACTTTATTAATTCACCCAAGTTGGAATCGAACCCACAACCAATCGTATTAGCATTCAGACGCTGTCCCTCTGCAACTACAATGGTATCAAGTATTTGCATGAAACTTTTGGCCTAACATTTTTATACAGAATTTATTAAAGGATTCTTAATACCATCAGTAGGTACTTATCTTCCGAAGGGAGTCTAATAAAAAATTAAAACAACAATAAACAAAATAAATAAGTGCACGATATAAGAATTATATTTGTGACCTCCTTCTCCCAGTCGCCGCAAGCGTTACGACAAACCGTGTTCGTTAAAAGATATAAAATTTGATTATGTCTTAAAAGCAAAAAAAAGTAATTACTTTACCCGCGTTTTCTATTTTGTTTATGGGAAATGTAACTGACAAAATGTATGGCAATCTCTCTATAGTCGGTCCCTCATTCCTGAGATCGTGGCCAGTATCAGGGTTGCATCTGGAGTGGATGATTTGCCTCCACCGGTTTCTGTCCAGCGCCTCTCTAGCGATAGTATGGAGTTTAGCAATATAGAACTTCAAATTACGCATGTATTTGAATAGCGGTATAGAACTTAAATTTACGTCGGGATTCGAAGCCGTGCTTTTTGGGAAGCGTTCAAGCACTCTGAGCGCCATGTCACGCGGGTTCGAATCTCGCTGCGTTTAATATTTTATAGATTTTCTTAAAATGTGTGGATATCAAACTCCTAAGTATGTGATAATACTTTAAAAGTGTCAAAATATTTATTTTAGATCCCAAACATCTTATTTCAATACATTTAATTACCATTATTGAAACAAAAGCAAACATCGCTAACGACTAGCTGCCAATGACTAACTGACCGCAAGAACATTCAGTATTCAAATGTCGGTTAGCCTTTGGCCATAGTATAGATGGTAATCGAACGGGACGATGAATCGTAATAAACATGAACAAATTGTATGAACATTTACTTTAAGTAACTGGAACTTAGATAAATTAGCGTATTTTGCGAAAGATGATATTAAGCGGGTTCTACTATTTTATAAGAGGCAGTGTTTGATTTTAAACACGAGTGATCGTGGGTTCGATTCCCACTGGGGAATGATTATTTTAATTTTTTTTTTATTTCTCCGCTCGACAAAGCGTGGCGTTGAGTTTTACTACTCTCGAATCGTCTCAAATTCAGACAGAAAGTGGAGAACGGAGTGTCTTGACACTGTGTTCTCACTGGCTAACATGCTGTATGGGAAAAATCAAGTTATAGGTAAAATACCTTTTAACTTATCGTAGGTATATCTCATAAGTTATAGTGCAATCCTATTTATGGATAATAGTAAATTAAAAATGAGTCAACAGAAAATTAACATATTTGTATCTACAAAACGAATAAAACAATCAAATCCCACTACTTTCAGAACGAATTTAAAATTTTTTCGTCAATTTTTTCTTCTTTCGTAGTTAGATAGAAAATAATTTGGAGAAGTTCATTTTTAGAGGCCATAAATAACAAACATTAAAAACAGCTTGGGATTTTTATCCACGCAATAATAAATCTCGAATTCCCGATAACCAATTTAGCTAAAACAATTTAGGTCGTTTCACACGTTAAAATATTTCAAACAACAATGCTGTTACTGAATCGATTGAGCCATACACAGGAATGTGGTTTTATGACATGTTTCTAGACAGCTCTATTCGAAACGAACACGACGTATGCATATTGGTCTTTTGTCTAAAGTGATTGGCAAACATACTTCTTTTTTGATAGTAGTCCAAAAATTAAAATATCAGGAATAGAATTGTATGACTTGTACAATTTTCTGATAATATGAAAATTTTCTAAGATTCATTTTGAAAAGCTATCTTGTGTTCTTCGTATATAAGATAAAAACCCATCGTGGCGCAGTTAAACTGCATCTGGCTAATAAACGTGACGATTGTGGATTCAATTTCCACTCTGGGGAATAATTTTATATTATTTTCCTTTCTCTACTCTAGTACCTAAGATAAAGGTGTGGAGTAGAGAACGAAGTGTCTTAACACTAGGTTTCTTTTGACTACCCTGGTGTGGTAAAAGCGTGAAGCAGCTGTATACGAGTATGTATAATATAAATTTAGTTTCATCTTAAATAAAACATCATAATACTAATAAAGTATGAACATAAATGTTATTATTAATTTCTCTAATGAAAGAAAAAGATACGATTAATTATACCAGTTGCTAAGCCTCTTTCGCCTAAAAGCTTGATATATCGCTAGCCACTTAAGTATTATCTACATAGTACCAGTTTATTAAATAGCATATCTTATAAAAATTATGAAAACATATTTAATTCACCACCTGTGCTGCAAAATGGTGGCATTAGTCCTTTCTGCAATGAAGTACAGAACCGTAATGAAGATATTCAATATAGCTATTTCGATTGCAAACATAGAATTTCAACTCGAGTAACTACGAATCATACTTTGTTAACAAAATATATACATGTTATGATAGTATTCCCTCCCGCTTTGTTTTTTCTCAGTAGAACAGCCAAAGAGAATGTATGGCCAAAACGCTCAGTTTTCCACTTTGAGCCCGAACTTGATTCCATTACAAGAAGTAGAACTTAACGCCGCGATGCATCTTAATAAAGCGGAGAATTGAAAATAATTTAAATATAATCATTCCACTTTCTGTGCTAATTATAAGTTAATGTGCAAAATGTTTCATTTACAATCGTTACCAGTCAGTTAATTTTCACATCCTCTTATCATAAAGTTTCTACTGAACAAAGACATCACATCCAAGACAAGACAAGTGTGTATGATACATACGATTCGACAGTAATTACTAAAGTCAACTCCTTTAACTAGATTAACAAGTTGTCGAGACACTGGTGAACGATACTACGTGATCGAAACTTCATAGTTCGGTGTGAGTATCATCCTTGGAGGAAAACGCTTTATTTTACAACTTAGATTACAAGATAATTGGTTATACATCACAAGTTTAAACCATAATGAAAGTAACGTCCTATTTGTTGAAATTAAACCAAAATTTGTTTGTTTATAGAATTATGTTTGTATTGAGGCTCCTGTGACGCAGTTAGAGAGTGTCTGACTGTAATTGTGATGGTTTTTAGTTCAATTCCAACGCGGGGAATTTTTTATGTGTTATTTACATTTCTCCCCTCTGGTACCTACAAAGCGCTGTGTTAAAGTCGGTGTCTTGATTTCGGGAAGGAAGTGGAAATCGGAGTGTCTTGTTACAAGGTTATCTCCACCTACTTTGTTATGCGGGAAAAAGCGTGAAGCTTTTTGTTATATTATTTGTACATAGAGTTAAATTTGGTCAAAATAGATATAAAGGCTACAAAAAAGTCGCGTGCAAGTAAAAGTAAAATCACCATAAGAAAATGTATTTGAAAATACATCACATTAATTTTTAAAAAAATATAAGTCTACATATTTTGGTTTTTGTTTCGTTTAATAAAAATAGATAGAACAATTGTTCTTGAATATGCAATTTGTTATAAAAATTGTCTTCAGAATTTTTATCCTATTAGTTAGCGCTTGTAATCTAGTTGATTCTTTAAAATTTACGCTTTGCACAACATTTCGTTTTGTTTTTACCTAAGTATCCCGCTGATTTTATATCTACCATTGTCATCATTAGTCATTGTCACTAAAACAAGCAATATATTTTTTTAAGAAAAAATACTATAAACAGATTTTTAATCAATTTTAAAATATCAAATATCTTACCAATTAATATTCTCTGAACTAAATTCAATTACTTGTTTTAGCTAGCTTGTCTAAATAGCAAAATATAATTAACATTGCCAATTTCACCATTCACATACAAATTAGAATGAACAATATAGCGTGGTCGGCAATAAACGTACAACATAAATCAAGCTTAATATATTACGTACAATCAACAAAAACATTCGCTAGTATTTGATTTTGTTAAATAATTAAATCTTAATTTAAATGTATATCTATCCATCCATACTTATATTATAAATGCGAAAGTCTGAGTGTTTGTCTGTCACGCTTTCACGGCTAATCTACCGGTCCGATTTGGATGAAATTTAGAATGAAAGTAGTAAAAATGACTAGGTTTAACATAGGCTACTTATTTTTCAAAAATCAACCTCTAAAGGTTTAAAATAGAGGATGATTTGATTGATGATTGATTAGATTTGATTGATGATTGATTAGATTGATGAAAGTTTATATGAAAAATCTAAACCGCTTTACCAATTTTAATTAATTTAGGCATAAATGTAGTTGATAATCTAAGCTTAAACATAGGCTCTTTATTTTTTACAAACGCGCCCTCGAGGGTTGCAATATAAGGAAATAGTTCACACGGCAATGCCGCGAGCGGGCCGCTAGCATCGTAATAAAACCGTAGGAAAAAATATTTTTATGCGCTCTTCTTCAGAAGTACTGAACAGATTAGAATGAAACTTTTTGCTATGCACTCTACCACCTCATTTTTTCTTTTTTTTAGCTTCACGCTATATTCTTGCGGAGTAGTCAGAGAGAACGGCGCGCCAAACGCTACGGTCCCATCATACCACCTCATATAGAATTAGCTAAACTGTAAGATATAAAAAAATTACGCCTTCACAAAAGTAATTCAGCATGTTGATTATTTTGACATGAAGGATAGCGCAAATAGTAAAAAAACAAAGGTTGCAAAAACAAAAAAGAAGTATTTGACGGATTTTAACGAAACCTTCTGTTGTATAGATGTCAAGAGTTAGGCTATTATTGATTTTGAAAACTATAACTACTAATGTAATCCCGAATGGGACTGCTACAATAAGATGTTAAGAAATTACGCCTCAACAAAAGTTGTTCAGCGTGAAAAGTATTTTGGTGGAAAGGGCATTAAGTCTAGGCAAACGAAGTTGCGGGTAGCTACTAGTCGTTTAATAAAATTCAAAACCATTAAAATGGCATATTTAAAAGCTAAAAGATACTAAATTGCTACTCCAAATGTCCTCTCAATGCTTAATCTTTTATTATGGCCGGTGTAATAAAAAACGTTCTAAACAGGGTGTTTTCCAAGAACTGCCATAAGATTGTAATGGCTTCCACTTAGGGTTGCCATAGTTAAATATTTGAAATTATTGTTATTTCCTTACATACCAAATACAAATAAAATTATTATGATTTTATTGTGTGGTTGTTTTTGTTTTTGGATCTATTTGTTAGTTTATTTTTAATTAAAAAGCCGTTATCTCATTTATTTCTAGAACTAAAGTTTTCGAATGAAAAAAGTAAAAATGTCGAAACTGATTTGTTACCTAAAAGCGGTGAATTAAAAATATATGGAAACTCCACATTTTCTTTCGTATCTCATACTCCTTTTTATTATATGTAAATAAGCGTATTATTTAGTCTTGGCCTAAATAAATAAGATTAAATAGAGTTGTAATATGAAATAGTCTTAAAAAAAAAATACATTGAAAGAGATGTTACTGTAACACTTTACACTTGCTTCACAAGAAAATAAAAGAATACAATTCCGTTATTTATTAATGCAAAACGCTAAACCAAATAGTTTGTCTAATTATGTTTATTTTTATACCTTTCACCAACAAAGTGTAAAAAGCTTTAATACAACTTTAAACACACAACGCACGTAGTACATTTCATATCTGATTACTCTTCTAACTTTAGAATTTGAGTACCTGAGCTTATTATGGGGTTACACGATATCTTTATGCTTTTACTCATGAAAATGAATGAGAGCTTTGAAAAGATTTCATCTAACATATGATGAGAGCACGTTTCAAGGACTTTACAAATTTATTATGGAAAATTTAATCATGCATGTTTGTGGACAGTTCACGTAATGAATAAAATTTATAGAATTCAATGGAATTTAGCATTTCATTAACTAACTCTGTCGATTCATCCAATTCGTACCGTACTCAAAAATAATATGTTTATAGCATATTCACGTTCTTTCTCGCATAGTCAGAGCGAAATTGGTGTTAAGACACTCCGTTTTCCACATTGTTCCATTTTTTTTAATACTTTTAAAGTCTACTTTATCAACCTATTTATGCCTATAATTTGTTGTATTATGAAACTCATTTTTAATCTTTTAACTGAAAAATTTCTCAACTAAAACTGAAAAAAACTAAATTCATAATTTACACATTTTACAATGTCGCTTTGTTCGTTAAAAAATAATACTGCACTTTTAATATGAAAACCTTTCAGAATTTGTCAAAGTAATAAATAGAGCAACTTGCAGTTTACAATGTTCGTTATTAGAGTAATAAACATTTTCATTTTTCTTTCTATTCACTCATTGTTTCAGAGTTTTTTTAGGTATATAATAAAACTACCTTTTAAATTGTTTCACAGAAACTTCAAGTCATAATTAATAAAACTTGTAGCGCTGTTGACGCGCAAAATACGGGTTGCCTCAGCAACGTGTGTGTCACTTTATGCATATTGCTGTAAATGCACGTTTTGTATGTAATATATGTATATTATAGAATTTATTTTTGTTGTTAAATAAGTTATAGGTAATAAGTGTATAGAAATTTCGACAAAGCTAGATGTAGTCGCGTTGCAAAGCGGTCATAGTGTTTATAGAGGGCTGGCAAAAGGAGCCTGGCCTAAGTAAAATATATATTTTTAAATATTATTCGAATGTATATTTTTTTAAGGTTATATTTTTTTAAAGCATAGTTGTGAAAAATATTGGCTACCTGATTTTCTTGTTCATAACTAAACTTTAAGTGTGCCAAATTTTATACTCCTTCGTTCATATAATTCTCCTAGAAGAAATGTATACTAAATATAGTAACATTTTGACAAAACATAAAATAGTTTAGTAAGTCATCATGGAATTTTGTTAAAGTAAAACGTGGCTACATAATCTACACATTAATTAATTATGGGAAAATGTTTTGTTATATATTCATTTTTATTTGCTTAAAAAGAATAGTTGTATAAACACACAAATACAGGAAAACACTAAAGACATTTTACTAAGAACGTAACACTTAATTTTATATGATTTATAATATTTTGCATACGCACAGTATTCATTAATTAAGGATCACGTAGAAATCTTGTAACGTGGCTGAAGCGTCTCGAAAAGTTGGTAATCTGGTTAAGGAGTTGAGTAATTACTGTCGAGGGAAATGTATTCATCTTGCTTATAACGTATACGACATTCCTTTTAAAATGGCAGTTCGTGAACAACTGTTGTGACTAACCACATAAAGAGGTCGCAAAGAAATTGTAAATTAAAACTTTTAATATTACTTGCCTTGTTATTTTTTTGTGAATTCTTGAATTTTGTGAATTATAAGAGAGAATCAACTGGGGACGAATTAGAAAGACAAAAGTTGGAGGCAGAATTTCAACTCGGTGTCTATTACGTACATACGTATACGTTTATCGTTGAAATTTTCAAAGCCGGTCTTTCGCAGCTCATTTGTTTAACTGGCGTGTGATTTAGGCTTAGCGTAACTCGATTTAGCTGGTGTTAGTAAGTGGAGCTGGCACGTCACTAAGTACTAGTGATGGTTATCTCTATATATCAGGAATGAGCCTTGTGTTACGATTACGTTATTTAATGATAACGAATGATTATGTTACTTAAAAAATCGTAAAAATTTAGATATACAATTAGAATATAAATGATTTTTGTTTGTACATGAAAGATGAAAGAATTGTAACCCAAAAAAAAATGTTTTACTGTCTCGTTATTTCTTTGTCGGTATTTTGTGCATGATAATCTCAGAAACAGCTTAACCAATTTAAACACAGGTTTGACTATTGCATTTAGCCAATCTTCTATTAATGTTTAGTGTTAATTTAATTTTAAGGGATTCATAAATAGAGAAGTTACCACTATTTCATTCAAAATAATTATTTTATTATTTTAGATGAAACATCAACTTCCACAGGCGAGCCCACGAGTATTAAATATGTATCGCAATATCTAAATAAAATATAAAAATAGCATATTTATTTCAGATGGTTCCATAAAATTGTGTAAAGAATAAATAAGAAAATCTAACACGAACAAAGCTGCCAATCATTCAGTTGAGAGATTGATATACGTTTGAAAGCGGTCGGTAGAGCGTGCGCCAGTACCGCGCACTGCAATCCGTCCAGCAACAGGTTTGACAAAGCCTTAGCATATTTTGATGCATATATTATACTGACTCCTGTCGATAACGAATAAAATTTTTTTATAATCTTCCAAAAAAATCTTTTGTATTTTCTCTTTATATCTCTATTTTTTGTTTTTCTTATATGAAACCGAAGCTCTTTTGACAAAATATTATATAACACTATTAATTTACTTTTTTCAGCTTCACGTTTCTTCCTGCATATCAAGATAGGGTTATGCAATCTAGTGTCAAGGCATTCCGGTCACCATTTTCCATCTGAATCGAGATATCGTGTGTTGGATAATGGAAATCAACGTCGGGCTCACCGGCGGCGACAAAGCGATGAAATGAAAATATCTATACTAATATAATAAAGAAGTATAGTTTGTTTATAAGGGCTAATCTTCGGAAATACCGAACCGATCATGATTTTTTTTCATATGTAGGAAGTTACACTATACACTATTCATTCATATTTAATTATGATTTAGCAGAAGGTTCAAATAATCCTAAAAGGGCTCAAATAGGGGTTAAAAGTTGCACGCGGCGAAGCACGCTAAAAGTCTCTAATGTAAAATATTTTAGAAAAACTTCAGGAAAACATTTTTAGAAAACATATAAAAGTTTCCACGCAACAGGATTAGAACTCGCGCTTCTTGGAAACTGTCCAAGCGCTCTGACTGCTAAGCTATGCGCTACATTCGGCTGCATCGCAAATGTTGTATGTTTATTACAACCTATTTTAGTAAATGTATAATATGAATAATATTTTAAAATGTTGAAAATATATAGTTATTTTTACGATAAAGAATTTAATCCACAATTCATGCTATACTACAGCGCCTTCTAATTTAATTCTAAAAATAGCATACAACAGAAAAGATCAAATTCGTGATCTCAATCTTAAATCTTTAGATATCAAATTCAAAGATTAAGACAAATGTATCACGTTCCGAGTAAACAAATATATCATATTCTTTACACTGATTTTCTAAAGAACATTAAATAAAGTTCGCATACGCCGAGCTGTATAACAAGAACTCAACGAAGTTTTATAATGAAATCCAAAAATTTATAATGATGTTTCGTTGATTATAATGATGTGTTTATTTTTTATTTACATGACCGAAACATGTTTAACATTTTGGAGGGCGTGGCGGAGTCATGGCGCTGAGGCAATAAGTGTGACTGTAAAGCAACGGGTTGTAGGTTCGATTCTCACTCGAGGGAGTAGAAATATTCAATATTTCCATTTTTTCCGCTCTGGTTTCAAGCCGAAACGCGGCTCTAAGTTCCGCCTTTTAACACGCAATGCCTCCGAATTCGGCGGAAAGTGGGGAACAGAATGTCTTAACACTAGGTTCCTTCTGTCTACCCTGTGTGCAGGTTACAGGGTGAAGTAAAAAAAAACAAAAAGATCGTTTTGTTAAGCATAATCAGGAAGAAACTAGTATCAGTTCGTGTTCTACTTTCAATCGGGAACAGAGACATTACGTGGGGTGGCGGAACTTAACACCGCGCTTTTTTCCACCTTGTTGTGTAGTCATTCCACCGACTGGGAATCGAACCCACAACTTAATCTTTAAACTATGATTTTAAGTTAATAGATCTCACTTGATTCAATTATCGTCAACGGAATTTTCAATTAACAAAAGAAAGAAACGTTTTTAAAAATATTAAAAAAAATTTGAAATTATTGTAAAAATATCGCAGTTAAAGCCTTCGATCAAGAGGAGAGGTAATCATTTAGGTAATCATTAGGTGATTACCTATCCTTGAGTACACATTATCTTTATTACTATTCATAGCTTATATCAAGGGATTTGCATTAGAGTCGAGCTATTACCAAAATGAGGTTTGGTTTTACTCTATAGCACGAGTGACCTTTACGTCTAAATTCTAAGGAATATAAATTAGCGTAGTAATTTGTAACATAGTAATTTGGCATTTAAGTCTGTTATACAAGCTTTAGGGAGATTCATAGAAAATATATTGGGATAGGGTATAAGTACTTGACTAATTCGTGACCTCTCAAGAACCTTGTTTTGATTAATTGCAAAGAAAATGTTATTTTTTTTCAGCTTCTCGGTTTTTCCCACATTGCAAGGTAGTGAGAACCTAGTTTCAAGACGGCATAGGCACTGGCATACCATTGTGTGTTGCCAGTGATGACATACGGGAGCTAGACGTGGCCATTAACTATGTCTCTCATAAGAAGGCACAAGGTCACTCAGCGGACAATGGAGAGAGCAACGCTTGGTATTTCTCTACTTGATAGAATCAGAATTGAGGACATCCGTAGGAGAACAAAAGTTACCGACATTGCTAGAAGAATTGCCCAGCTGAAGTGACAGTGGGTGGGACACATAGCGAGTAGAACCGATGGCCGTTGGGGCGGAAAGGTTATCGAGTGGCGACCACGTACCGGACGACGCTCAGTGGGCAGGCCTTCTACCAGGTGGACCGACGATCTGGTCAAGGTCGCCGGATGCCGCTGGATGCGGGAAGCGTAGGACCGTTCGTCGTGGAGATCCTTAAGGGAGGCCTATGTCCAGCATTGGGCGTAGAATGGCTGAGACGACGATGACGACGACGACATGGCATAGTATCTTCTGACTGGAAACACGATTGTTTGTGGGCACGAATCCCACTCAAGCTAATCACTGTATTTAAATAATTTTCGTTGCTTTAATTTGTTACCTAAATAAACTACTACTATATATCACTATATAACGCACAATAACCCGATTATGCATTTCTTATTTTTTTTATTATTTCAACGCAGACGTGAGACAATTATCTTTATATAGGGGTTATATGCAAGACTAGAAGTTATTTTTTATCTGTAGCATAGGTATTGTTGTTTTTTTTTAAATGATGATACGATTTAGGTAATTTTTTAATATATATATATATATATATATATATATATATATATATATATATATATATATATATATATATCTATATATATATATATATATATATATATATATATCTTATATATATAATATATATATATATAATATATATATATATATATATAATATATATATATATATATATATATATATATATATATATATATATATTGCTATTAATTTGTTACCTAAATAAATTACTACTATATATCACTATACAACGCACAATAACCCGATTATGCATTTCTTATTTTTTTATTATTTCAACGCAGACGTGAGACAAGTATCTTTATATAGGGTTTATATGTAAGACTACAAGTTTTATCTGTAGCATAGGTATTGTTGTTTTTTTTTAAATGATGATACGATTTAGGTAATTTTTTAATAAATTGGTATATACATCTATCCATGTATATATATATATATATATATATATATATATATATATATATATATATATATATATATATATAAATATATATTTTGAGAACATTATACAAGTTATCTAAATTCTTGTAAGTTTACGATAAAATTTTACCTCTACATACTTAGTACGGCAAGCTGTTGTATGTATTCCCTTAGGTTACTTACTTTGGTTCTACTTTGGGTCAATCAATATTGAAAACCTCCACCTTTGCTTACATTTTTTATGTTCCTTTTCGTGTTATTTACGGTTCGCTTTTTCTTTCGTATAAAACAAACAGTATGTATTCTTCTCAACTAAAAATATACTCTATAGCTTTATAAAAACAGTTTTACAAAACACTTTGAAAAAACATCATATAGTTTTGTAAAATAACCTTTTTGCAGAGTAGATAGTGAAAAACTAATGTTGAGACCCTATCTCTAATTTACGAATTCATTTCAAACATTTAAAAGCAGAACTCAATGCTTCTTTTTATAAATGAATAATTTAAGTTAGATGGCCAGTCGTGGCCCAGCGGCACAAGCGTGTGATTGTAAACGACTGGTTGTGGGTTCGATTCCCACTCGATGAATGAAAATATTGAATATTTCCATTTTCTTCGCTCTGGTGCCGAGGTAAAGCGCGGCGTTAAGTTCCGCCACTTTATACACAATGCCTCCGAATTCGGCGGAAAGTGGGGAACGGAGTATCTTAACACTAGGTTCCCTCTGCCTGCCCTGCTGCGTGCGGGATATAGCGTGAAACTAAAAAAAATAAAAAAAATTAAGTATTATCTCCTGAATGAGAATCGAACCCACAATCAACCTCATATACAGAGAGACAGCGCCCCATTTTGTTATACCTCAAAATATATTGTAAAGTTTGAAAAAGCTTGAACAAACAACGAATTACAGTGAAACACACACGTATTTAGAGAAAATTTGATCAAAGCAAACAGTATGACATTACTGTTTTCATTGTAAAGTTTTCTTTTACAAACCGTTTGATATCTAACAAATAGTAAAGTTCAAATACAAAGACTTTCAAGCTACTGCACGCTTTGAGACAACAGAGCTTTTTGTTACCTACTACGTACGTGCCTGTTGAATGGATACAGCTACTCGATGTGTGTCGTGAAATGAAAAAGATTTTTTAAATTAATTTTGTGTTAGAAATATAAATAATGGATGAATAGTTTTTATGCTATTATTGCCTTGGTTTATTTTAGCTTTTCGTTTTTTTTTTATATATCAGGATAAGAAGAGAGAATACAGTATCAAGACACTCCGTTTCAATAATTGAAACAAAACTATTCTAACCCTCGAAGTTATAGTCATCACGCTAATAGCCAAATGCAGTTCCACCGGGCCACTGTGGCCTGATCTAATTTGATATTTTTTACATAACCTTTTTTGTTTGCAGCTTTTACCTCACATCTGAAATTGAGATATTGCGTGTTAATTGACGTAACTCAACCCCGTGATTTGTCCAAGATATCAGAGCAAGGAATTTAAAACAGTATATAATCTTTCCCCTGAGGGGGAATCGAGCCCATAACCATCGCGTTTATAATCAGACCCTATCCCAATGTGCCATGATGGCTTTAAATAACATTTTGATTATTGAATTGTTAACTATCCGTAAATTTAACATATCCAGTAACAATAACAGCAATATTGAGGAACATAGGTATAATTGATAAACCACCCCGAAAGCTAAGCTCTCAATAGCTCTCTATATATTCTATATAGTATGCGTAAATCGACTTAAGCCAGTCCATTACACTTCTGTAGCCTGAAACTTGTTGCCTAGGGACGAACAGAGGACGTAGCGACACCTGATTTTCAATTTTCTGCCTTCAACAGGTTAATACTTTATTTAAACCTAGCTCCACTGTATTGGTAAATAAAATATTTATAATAATTACTTATATGATATTGGTTTTCAGTTTTAAATTTTAACGTAGCAAACGAAGAAATGGTAGAAGAAGTTTTTATATGGAGTTAAAAAAAAAACAATTAAAAAAAATCTAAATTATGTATAATTTCATTTTCTATCCAAGATAACGATATCTAGGCGACTTATAAATATATAATTAAGTTCACAAACTGTTTGTGGTGATATTAAAATACCTTAATTTATTTTTCAGTGAGCCACCGTGGCGCAATCTAACTGCAAGCACGATTGGATATGGGGTACAATCGTCACTCAGAGGAATAATAAGATTTCAATCCAGTCGTAAGACGATTTTTTTAAAAACGGAGAAACGACAATAAATATTGAGTTTAGTTGTGTTAAGTTTCGTCACTCACGTTTTGATTTCAGGCGGAAAGTGGAGTACGAAGTCACTCTAGGTTCTCGATGACCATTCTGCCATAATGAGCAAAAACCTGAAGTGGATTAATTTTCGGTGAAATAAATTATAGACTCACAATTGGATGCAAGAGCTTTTAACCCAAGTGACGATTCATTTACCTACCGTACCTGTTGAATAGGCATTAACATGAAACGTGTTTTGTACGCGGAAACGGTTTACAAATGTTAAGCGAAATTACTGAATAGACGAGAAGTAGGCGGAATTGTGCCTTTGTACTGTACATAAACACAAAACAGCTTTATTTTACGACTAGCTTTCGCTCGCTGCTTTCGCTTATGTAAATGACGCTGAGATATATATATTTTTACAAAATTTTACTCCTTTTCTCGTAATTTACTCCTAATAATTTAGATGCTTAGATTATATAATAGATATAAGTCTGCTGATATAAAATATTACTATTAGTAGTTACAGTGGTATTTAAACGGCTTTAGGTGGCATAGGAACAAATACTCATGTGGAAATAATAGTTATTTTTACTTTTACTTCATATTAAACAATCTTCGCAATGAAACAGTACAATAGCTTTGAACGCATATCCCTCTCAGCAAAATGTATTTCACGTATATCATGATACACAGTTAGATCTGTGCAGACATTGCCATTGTGCTATTGAAACCATACTATATATTACGGGAGCTTGCAAATCAATAACACAAACAGATTACAAGCATCGGCATTATTAGGTTACATCCATTATTCACCAATGCTTTGCGAAAAAGTTGAAAAAGTTGAAATGGTATGGACCATATTACAAATACAGACCTCATTCAAAGCGTTACTGGGATAGGACAATAATTACAGACGAGTTTTATGTTCTACAGGCCAGTCTTGGAGCAGAGGCAAAGAGTGTGCCTGTAAAGCGACTGGTTGTGGGTTCGATTCACACTCGAGGAGTGGAAATATTTAATATTTCCATTTTCTTCGCTCTGGTGTCGAGGTAAAGCGCGGCGTTAAGTTCCGCCACTTAACACGCAAGCCTCCGAATTCGGCGGAAAGTGAGGAACAGAGTGTCTCAACACTAGGTTCCCTCTGCCTATCCTGCTGTATGCGGGGTACAGCGTGAAGCTAAAAAAAAAATAGGCCAGTCGTGGCGCAGTGGCACAGACGTGTGACTTCAAACGACTGCTTGTGTGTTCGATTTATTTGTAATAATTAATATTAAAGATTATAATAATTACTACTTATAACAAAAGGCATAAGTTAGTCCAATCTAATCAGAAGTATCGCTAGTCACGATTAATTCTAGAATCAGTGTGTCGTAACACTTAATCGTCTCTTAAATCCCGCCAAAAATAGGAATTATACGACAAAAATAGCAACTTAATATGTTATACAAAATAGACATTATGATGTCTGGAGATTAACGCTAAAACGGTTATAAGATTATTCAAGCTCACAGAGCCTAAGCCAGACTTTACTATTTCGGTATCGGTTAATATAGTGCCTCTAACATCTATTAATAAATATTTTATTACTTCTTCACGTTTTAAGATATGGATTTCAAAATTTACTTACAAAGAAAAGAACCGTAATAGACTAGCTAAACTATAGGAAATAAGTAAATGCTGCATTTTTAAAAACTTGTTTATAATGGTGGGCAGTTTTTTTAAACAAATAAAAATCATGAAACTTTGGTGTCATCGTGGCGTAGTGGGAAATTAGCTGGCAATAAACGCGATGGGTGTGTGTTCGATTCCGACTAGAAGAAACGTTTATATTTATATCATTTTTAATTACCTATTTCTGTATAATAAATTCAATATCAACAGGTAGTAAATGAAAGAAGTATGTCAAAAACTCATACAAGTCAAACGAAAATTGTGGCCATTGCCTAATCTATAAAAAAGTCAACGAACAAAAACTATCAATTAAACCATTTTTTTTTATTTTTACCCGTATACTTAACCCGTAGCAGAATAGTCAGAGAGAACCTAATGTTTATACTCCGTTTACTTCCGAATACCAGACAATACGCGTTGAATACGACGACACGCTTTTTTTCATCAGAGCGGAGAAATAAACATAATTAGATTATGATCATGTGGCCAGTCGTGGCCCAGTGGCACAAGAGTGTGACTGTAAACGACTGGTTGTGGGTTCGATTCCCACTCGAGGAGTGGAAATTATATTTCCATTTTCTTCGCTCTGGTGTCGAGGTAAAGCGCGGCGTTAAGTTCCGCCACTTAACACGCAAGCCTCCGAATTCGGCGGAAAGTGGGGAACGGAGTGTCTTAACACTAGGTTCCCTCTGCCTACCCTGCTGTGTGCGGGATATAGCGTGAAGCTATTTAATTTAATTTAATTAATGATCATTCCACACAAAAAAAGTCGAAGCCAAAACCGGTCACGATTACAGTCAGACACTGTCTAACTGCGCTAATAGGCCTCAATCAAATTGGCAAATAAATTTTAAGTAAGAAACAATTTTACTATAGCTTAGAAGTATTTATTGACGTATCTTATTAATTAACACGCCTACGTCTTTCATATTCTACTAAATTTTAAATATATTTCTAATTTTAATTTGAACTCACAACAAGTCAGTGTAGTCAGATGCATGCCAACTGAGCCATGTGGGTCACTTCATTTTACTTGATATAATATTTAACTGCCATCCAATTTATAAGAATAAAAAAGCCGAATTTGTACTACTTCTAGTTTTGCTTACATCAGCTGCAAAGAAAATCTTATAACTCTTCAAAAAGTTGCCCAACAAGATAAAGAGCGAACTGACTAGCAAATAGCTGTCTCAGAATTAAATCCGATATTTAAGCTGCTTATTCCAATAGCAATTAAGCGCGTCATTGTTTTGCGAAAATTGTATAGGCTTATAGTGAAAATACAAATTGCAATATACGGTATCTATTTGGTAAACAAAAAATATATACTATGAGTTAGTTATTGTGTTTATACTACTAAGCGGTATTAAAACTACGCATTTCATTATACATACCATTTGTAGCTCGCAACTGTGTTTGGTACAATAATGAACATAAAGAAATGATTAACATTTCATTCTATGCGATGTTCAGAATTCAGATTGTGTTATTAAATTATATTAATGATAATATCAATTAGATAATGTATTTTCGTCGCGAAGAGGCAGACAGACAGAAGGCACAACAAACAACTTCACTACTTGAGAAAAAATACAAATTATGTAATGATTAAAATGTTCAATAACGATAATATGTTTATGAATTAGTAGTAAGCTGTGTTCAGCTTACTACTTTTCAGTTTTGCCCTTTTTCCCGTATAGCATGGTAGAGAGAATCTAGTGTTAAGACACTCCGTTCTTTAATTTCCGCTTGATAGCGAGACATTGCGTGTTAAGTGGTGGAACTTAACGCTGCGCTTTCTTCTCGTCTTCGGCACCAGAGCAGATAATTAATGAAAATCAGTTTTAAACGTTTTTCTTAAATATCTTTCCTAAGTGTGGAATAACATTTTAAAAATGCTTAAAAGTATATATATAATCATTTTCCAAAACGGATTCGTATCCACAGCCCTCGCATTTACAGCCAGATGACGTCTTCCAGCGCTGCAATAGCCTCTCTTAACCGTAAGAAATAAACTTTATAAATCATATATGATATGAACATTAATAGTAAATATATATAGTCTTTTTACATACGTCTGTGGCAGTAACGTCCTGACCGTCGCACAAATTGCCTCCCTCATTAATCACAACCGACGCTTCATAAACATAGTGGATGCCATCAGTAGTAATGAATGTATTATTACTATTTATACAAAGTTGACGTTAGAAATGACACTCCGTTTCCCACTAATTGTGATCATAAAATTTTAAAAGGTAAAAGGCGTGACTCAGTTATGAAGTTATTAACGATAATTGCGAATTCATGAAGAAATGAAAGGAATTCTAACATTTATAGGAAGGCAATATATTACTTCTTGAAATCACGAGTACAGCAAATTAAAAAACGTCAAAGCGTGAAAACGTTAAAAATGTTACATAAAAAATATTTTTTTCTTTGATTAGGACAAGAAAGAATTTTATAATTATAAATATTTCCCCAAGTTTGAATTGAACTTACGACCACAATTTAGTGTTTTACTCAAAATGTGTGCAACAGCATCGTCCCTGATATGTCCATCGTCCCTGTTTTATATATACTTATTTTTTACTACGTCACAAATATTGTAAAAAAAATCACTTTAATAATATACAAAGCAAAATATGTCGATTCCCAATATTATAAATACTAATGTATACGTATATAATTAAAAAAATCGAGTCTTAATTTCAAATATAGTGTCAAATGATAAATAAACAATATACTCCTAAACAGCAAAAGGTACAAATCATAAATACGTACCAACTGTA
The DNA here is from genome assembly GCA_019049465.1 of Dryas iulia moderata. Classification (NCBI taxonomy): domain Eukaryota; kingdom Metazoa; phylum Arthropoda; class Insecta; order Lepidoptera; family Nymphalidae; genus Dryas; species Dryas iulia. The sequence continues at coordinate 10,547,934 of CM032422.1, read as the reverse complement.
ATAAAAAACATAAAAAAACTTAAAATATATAATTTAGTTTTACAATAAATTGAATACACTTAGGCACCATTCATACTAGTTTGAAAGTTCTCTTACAATTTATTTTAGCTCAACTTATTGAATGCAAGTATAATAATAAAGCTACCGTTCCGTAGCAGTTCCGTAAGTAACCGTATAACATTATAAGTAGATTTAAGCGATCGACTTTCGGTATAGGAATTCTCGAAAGTCGATGCAGCAAGCTCTTAGAATTTTAAAATAGCTGAAAGTGATGCGCGAGTCGAATTGACATATAAGGTTCCGTAAGGTTAACGTACGTATACGTTAGGTAGAGTATAGGTATATTATAGTTAAGGCATTTCGGTATTATATTTAGTTTCACGCTGTATCCCACACACAGCAGGGTAGGCAGAGGGAACCTAGTGTTAAAACACTCGGTTCCCTTCGTTCTCTGTTCCTTCGGTAATACAAAGAACATTAAATGAATGATATATTAAAGTATTACCAATTACTTCTTTAAATTTGCATATATTACCTATGAATAGGTATTACCTATGAATAGGTATTACCTATGAATACGTAATATATAAGTAAAGGATGTCTTTCTTAAAATTTATTTAAAAAAAATTGGTTCGATTTTTATTATTATATATCACACATCAGGCCATTGTGGCGCGGGTGACAACGTCTAATTGGAAATACAATCGATTGTAGGTTTGATTTCTACTTGGGGAAATTCTTATTATTGAAATTATATCCATAGCTCCACTCTGGTACTTAGACAGAACGCATTGTTGAATTCCGCAACAGGCAATACCTCAATTTCGGGCCGTAAAGTGAATGATACTATTTAGATTAGTATCTAACTATAGGAAACTATTAAGATACTAGATTAGTAGTTTCCAACTACCCTACTGTGTGGAAAAAAGCTAGGAAGCTGCAAAAAAAACATTCTAATCAGCATAACTTATAAATAAGATATTATGTGCTTTAATATAAACTTAAGTATATTTAGTTTGGTCACAACAGGAAAACACTTTAAAGTTCAGATATAAAGAGTCCATTAATTTAGATTCTAATACACTAACATCGCGTGCAGGCAAACTGTCTCAACTAGGGTACCATGATTAAACTTTTATACGTAAATAAACTTTATTTATCATAATATTAAACGGCAGCTATAAAGTAAATGCTATAAAAGAGTTACTAATGTAATATCTATACTCATTTCAAGGCCGTTTTTTTATACCATCAGTATCTATTTTTGTTTAGTGTACCTACTAGCGGTATAAATATGCAACGAAGTTAAGTTACACTCTTTCTTCTATTGCAAATAACTCTTTTAAATTTTTCGTATAATCATGAAAAAGTCACAAAAACGAAGATTTTTTAAAAAATCTTATTTAATTTCGTTTTGAAATGAAACCTTGAAAGGTTCGGCTATACAAAGTACACGTACTTCAGGCAACGTTGCCGGTCATCGGGCAAACTCAATAGTCCCGCAGATTTCGTATTCATATCGATCGTATATAACGGAAAAAGAGGCCGTTGTGTGAGGAAAAGTTTGTAAGACCTGTGCTTTAACTTAAATTTCTATTGACATTTTAATAATATTGTTAAATAAAATCTATGCCACAGATAGACTATGTTCGACCTTGTGTCATGAACTATTTTCTTGAGAAAATTAATCGAAATTAGTCCAGTGGTTTACATTTTTCATACAAATTTTCGATTATTTAACCCTTTGAGACATATATTTTTGAAAAAAAGTAGCCTATATTTGACCCTCGATCTTCAACTATTTTTATTTCGAATTTCATTCAAATGGAACTCGTAGATTAATCGAAAAAGAGTCACAGACAGACAAACTTTTATAATATTAGTATGGATAAAAATCCAAAAAAAAAATTTAATAAATATTTATTATAAATAAATAAAAACTTTTATAGGTTTAGCCTCCGACGTATAGCGAATGCCGTCTTCGGTCACGATCCCATATTAAAACCTCAATATAAAGTTATAACTCGGTGATATTAGAAATCTGCTCCCGCCCCAGGTGGCGAGATCGTTCCTCCGCACCTGACAATGTTGCACACAAGTGTTTTCTACTGGAAAGATAAATTTACAACGAATAGCTCCATTTGAAGAAAATATAAAACTACTGTTTAAGTTTATTATCTGTATGTAACATTTAATTTTATTTGTATTTCGATATATGTTTTTATTTTTGCCTTATCTTGCTGCAGAATATTTGAAAATTAAAATTTAGGTATAATGTTTAAATACAAAAATGATTAATAACTTAATTGTGTTTGACGTTCAGTTTTAAATAATATTATTAAACAAAGAAAGCCTCGGTTATTAATAAAATTAATTTTAATTACCTTATGAAAAATGAGGCTAATTAAATTTATAAAGAAGGAATAATAGCATCTTGATACGAGGTTCTCTCTGTTTACCCTGGTAAGTGGGAAAAACGTAACCCTGTAAAATTTATGAAAAAATCCATACTAATATTATAAATCCGAAATTCTGTCTCTTTGCGTTACGCTTTAACAGATAATCTACAGGTCCAATTTAAATGAAATTCGGAATGAATATAGTTCAACATCTAGGTTCAATTATAGGTTACTTTTTCAAAAATCAACCCCTAAAGGATTGAAAAGGGGGATGAAAGTATAATGAAAAATGTAAACCGCTTGACCGATTGTAATGAGTTTTAGTATAAGGATAGTTGATAACACGGAGTTAAGCACAATCTACTTTATTTTTTTAAATTCACTCCAAAAAGTTGCAATATCACGAAATAGAGATAGTCGTGTAGTTCACTAGTTGTTTATAAATAAAAGACTAAATGTAAAATGTATTACACTCGTAGAAACACTATAAAACAGTTAGAGTTAGCGCACAATGGGAATTCCTAAAAATATTTTCATTAAATTTTCTTACAGACAAGGTAAAACAACTTTTCCACTCGTTCTAAGCGAATAAGAATTTGAAAGGCTGCATTTCCTGCTGTGCAGTCTACATTTAGACTTCGTTAGCGGCGTTGGATGAAAACTTCAAAATTTGCATTAATATGAAACTTTTGGAATCTTTTATATCTTTTTCTGTTTTATTCTTTTTTCTTTTTTTTATGTTTTATGTAAATTATTATGAAGTAAAATATTATAAAGAATTGTAAAATTTAAGCAATTTTTATATAAAAATCATATTTTAGTAACACAAAAACTCTATTTTGGTCTAAAAATAATAAAAGTCGTACAGCAGCATGTACATTATAAATTATATATGTATAAGGTATAATAAAGTATATCATAAAAAAAAGAATCATGCGTCTGTAGTACGAACACGCGAAAAGTAATAAAAATATTAGTCAGTCTTTTATACCCATTTTTTTATTTTACTTTTTTTTTAATCTTTCCCGACGAATACTATTTGAGAACAAAAAAATCTATAATGCAGTAGTTAAGAGTAAGATTTTTTGTGGTGACTTCTTTGTATATAAGAGTATATTATATTACAAATCAAAATCATTATTATTTTTTAACTTCACGCTTCACTTCGCTAGGAATAGGGAAACTAGTTTGATTTCCCCTATGGCAAAAACAGGGAACTTAGTGTTAAGACAATCCGTTCCCCGCTTTCCGCGAAATTCGAAGGCATTGCGTGTTGAGTGGCGGAACTTAACGCCGCGCTTTGCCTCGACACCAAAGCGAAGAAAATGGAAATATTAAATATTTTCACTCCTCGATTGGGAATCGAACCCACAACCAGTCGTTTACAATCACACGTTTGTGCCACTGCGCTACGACTGGCCACCAATTATTAAATTATAATTTAACATTTACTCGCTTGGTAAGAGACGGCAAACAATATTATACCAAAAATACATTTACAACTAAGTACAATAGATTGGTCAAAGCACTGTTTTAAAAAGGAAAGGATTATATATCTAGAATCTAAGATTTATCATAAAGTTATTTCAACAAACGTCAAATTTAATAGTGTAGTCAGATGCAATAGCTGTATCTGAGAAGGCTCGTTAACGCTGCAATATGATTTATGACTTCAGAGCAAAGTTCTGGTGACTGAACTGAAATTAATAGACTCCAATAATAGTTCCTACATTTGCCTTACAGTACGACGCACATATGTTCTGTGTATAATAATTTGTATTAAGTTCATAAATTAATTATAGTTAATTTTCTTTAAAATATTAAATATGTTTATTTTATTACTAAAATTTTTAATTTAGTTGAAAACATTTAATTTTCTAATAATTTTAAACGTTAAAGTATAACAGAGAGTTTGTATTGTTAATTACTCTTACTGGTCAAAAGTGTGTTTCGTTGTGATTTAACTCTTCCTGGGCTATTTGTAGTAGATCTCTGAAATTTGGCAGGGATATCGAGCACAGTGTCTTGTATGCTGTAAAGTTTTTTGGTGACAATTGTAATTGTAATTTTTGAATGAATGGTTAAAAAGTGAGACTTAGGCTGTGGAACGTTATGTGTTATGTTAGTGTTAAATGTTTGCTTTTCAAACTTTTTAACATGTAACATACATAACATTAAATATGTACTTCGCTCAGCTCTTCCCGCCATGCAGAGCGAAGAGGCGGTCCTAGTAATAAAAAAGTTATATTTAAAATGATTAATATAATCGAAATAAATATATGAGTATTGCTTATTTAACTTACACAGATTGATTAAGCTGGTTAACTTTAGAGACAAACTAACTTAGTTTGCCAAAATCGTCAAGCCTATATTTTTTTTCTTATTTATATTGCTTATTTCTTTACTTAATAAAATTATAAAAACCTTATGAATACCCGTATGTGGTAATAATTTCATAAAGTATATTTCGTTACTAGCTCATATAAGCTTTTAGGTACCATTCGCAATTGATGCCTTCGAACTTTATTAATATAACCCGAATATAAAATTAAGTTATGGAGGCAACCTCCACTGAAACCATATTTGCGCTTTATTGTTCATCAATCTCCTTAAAAAGAATCTAATATGCCCAGTATTAAATTAAAAAGGACTTATTGAAATTGAATTTCGCAGTTCATTGTTTTTAAAAAGATGTTTTTAGCTCACAGCAGGGTAGGCAATGGGAACCTAGTGTTAAGACACTCCGTTCCCCGCTTTCCGCTGAATTCGGAGGCATTGCGTGTTAAGTGGCACAACTAAACGCCGCGCTTTGCCTCGACACCAGAGCGAAACAAATGGAATTATGAAATATTTCCACAACCAGTCGTTTACAGTCACATGCTTGTGCCACTGCGCCACGACTGGCCCCGTGATTTCAAAAGATGATTTCATTTTAAAAAACACAACATAACAAGCATAAGTCATATTGCCAATGTCACGGTATGTATATGGAATATTTATTTTAGGTATTACTTAGGCTTTCGGTTATTACTAGGCATCAAATTCCTCTTTAGTTTTTTTCCGCGAATTTTAGTATTGCTAGCCTTAAAATTGAATGTAACATTTATATTACTTATTTAAAAAAAAGATTTTATTAAAATAAAAAAATATAATGTAAATAAAATAAAATGATAAATATATCTATAATAAAACTGTAAAATTTATATCAATTTTTAAAGTATTACTAACTTTATGAAATAAATTTATACAGATTATATTTAAAAAAAAACAAACAACTTAAATTATTATAATGACATTTTCTTTGACACTCTTATTAAAAGACTATTTTATATGAAATGTATTAATCTTATATATTTGTGAAATAAAATTCTTCTAAGTTATAAGTGTACCACAAACATAAATTAATAAAACTTTAAATTTATTAACAATTATGGAAATTACCCGGTCAGCAACACACACGAAGACTATAATCAATCAATTATACTACAACTTAATTTTCATTTTGTAATACACGAAAACAAAATTATTTTCCAGAGATGAATTCTACAAAATCAAACATAATGGCTGAACACGAGAACGCGTACTGTTTAAAATAGTTAAAAAAATTGTATGTAATAAATTAATTTGTCCTTTTAAATTTGCACTATTAAATAAATGTCATGTACACTATATTTATGACTTTTTGTTCTATCTCTGTCAGGTACTGATTCATTTGTTGGGTACTAATATTTCATATATTAGTCTAAGAACGTGGTGATCACTTTACAGCTCCACGTTTATTTACGTTTACCTACATAGCAAGGTAGTCAAAGAGGACCTACTTTTGTACCAGAGTAAAGAAATGAAATTTAAATATAATCATATAAAAAAAATCAAAATGAAAGCAGATATAGCAATTTTATTCAATTTAAAAACTAATAAAAAGAAATTTGTCTTAATAATTGGTTCTAATATTTTATTAATATAAAGAAATATTACCAGCGAATTCACTGAGCAGTTAAACCAAAAATATATTTTCTTTTATTCTTAAACATCAGCTATATTTTTATTAATAAAATGCCCTAGCTGTCAATTTATCGAGGATAATGGTCTGTTGGATCGCAATCTGGTAACCGTCCGCCCTTTGAAAGAGATATCTCAATAAAAGGCCAACACTTAATTGTAAATAATGATCGAAAAAGGAAAATATTTATTACTACCGAATCCGTCTGCGTGAATATCAGAATTTCTTTACATAGACTAATGAATATGTATGTAATATTTGCTGGGACAGAAGTATCTTTATTTAGATAGTACGAGGGGTGAGTGTTACAAATTAATTTATCAATTTTTAAATTGTTTTAAATGTTATTCACGTGATTAAAAAATTGAGAAACATTTTTAGAAAATATAATAAAGGTAATCTAAAATACGAGCTACGCTAAGCTAGAAGCTAGAGTGGTTCTCAAAAGATGCGGGTTCGAATCCCGCGGCGTTTATACATTTCCTTAAAATAGTTTATCCACTTTTATACATTAAATGAATGAATCTGAAACTGACAACCAATAAAAACAAATTACTTAAATTGCTCCAAATCGAACTTTCATAAAAACTGCATTAAATGTAATATTAATTTAAAATAACAGTTATGTAGGTTTTTTTATATATTATGTGTAAAATAACTGAAAAGATATGAAGTACACATATAAATTTTACTCACAGAGTGAGGTTTGCGGTCTCCTTATAGAGTAAGCCGCCTAACATTCGGACAAAGTACGGATTATATTTTAAACCTTACGTACATATAAATTCCATCAATCCTTCATGAATATTCGGGGAAGTTTTAATCCTGGACTTCACTAACTAGACTTATTATAAAGTTATAATAATGGAAATAATATTATTTTTTATTATTATTGGACAGAAATTCTCTTATATTTAGGTACAATAGAATGAACTTTGAAATTACTTTTTAGCATTTTTAAAGTGTTATTCACACACTTAGGAAATTGTGAAAACATATTTAGAAAACGTATAAAATTGAACGCAGCGAGATTCGAACCCACGTCCCTTGGAAACCGTCCAAGGGCTTTGACCGCTAAGCCATGCGTTCAACGCATCAGAGCGCTATAGCATAATTTTTTATACGTTTTCTAAATATCTTTTTCAATTCCTTCAAGTTTTGCTCATCTAGCCTATTAGTGTATTGTGTAGCAGAACTGAGCTTCGGATTTCTTTATTATCATTATAATATTATACATGACGGAAAAGTATGAAAATTGGTTTTTATATAGTTTACGTGTAGTAAAAGTTCTTTTATAATATACACTAACTACTAACTACCATGTCTTTATAATACAATTTCGTATAAAGTGACAAACACGTTGCAAACGCGATGACAACGAGTCCCATAGTAATTATAAATGTGCTCCCGAATTCAAATTTGAAATTAACAATCACGTATGACTAAATGTATTCATTCTGCACTGAAACTATAATTATAATTGACGTAAAATTATTGTCATCCATGATGGATGGGTCCAGTCGTGGAGCAGTGGCACAAGCATGTGACTGTAACAAAACGCGGCGTTAAGTTCCGCCAATTAACACGCAATGCCTCCAAATTTGGCGGAAAATGGGAAACGGAGTGTCTTAACACTAGGTTCCCTCCACCTACCCTGCTGTGTGCGGAATACAGCGTAAAGCTAAAAAAAAAGACAATCACGTACGACTAAATGTATGTGTATAAAAAAAGTAAAGTTTATGGTGGTCATGTTTCATAACAATTCGAAATAAAAATCAAACAAAACCATAATTCGTAATATAGAAAATTCGATGCCCTGCTGTGAGCAGAATACAGCGTGAACCAAAAACACAAATTCTAATTTTCCTCACTTTTCACAGAGCACTTAAAAATAAATCAATACGTATTAGTAGACAATATTTGCTGTCTTTTCTAACTTTTATCTTTTTAGTATAATAACATAAAAGTTCAGCGCCATTTTACGTCGAGTCTGTGGATTAAACGGGACTTAACATTTAAGAAGCTTACGCTACCGCCGTCGTAGCTAAACGCCGATCCCGGCCTTTGTTTAAACCACAAGTGACTCGGAAAAGAATCTTGCTGTGACTTCAGTAAGCTTTCCAGCTTCCATCGATAAACCTACTTTTAAATCGTTAGGATTCACAAATTATATTCTCTTTAGTTAAAATGTTATGTGAAATCTTTTATATAAGTTCAATTTGTTTGTTTTTGTTTTTAAGCAATTGTAATAAATAATAGTTTGATTTTAACGTTAAATATGTGCTATTTAAATATATTTTGTAAATTGTGATAATTTGATCGTTTGAAGTGAAAATGTTGGAATTTATTAACATAATTATATTTAAATTATTTCAAAACTTTAGATTAAAAATAGTTACTCGATATTATTTAAAAAATATTGATATATCATCGTTTTATTTAATATAATGTTAAAATTACTTAGATTTTTTTGTAGATTACAGATTAGAGATTTTATTACATTTTTTAGTAAAAAATACATCTATTCTATTCACAATCTCCAGAATATTTTAAATACTGTAGATTCTTCGTAGAAATATCACACCATCATCATCATCATCATCATCGTCGTCATATAAAATATATGTAAGCCCACAAAAGCAAATGGAACTGATCATACATACACAAATAGTATTTTTTAAATAAAAGCTCAAGAGCAAGTTTCTAATGGTTCAAAAGGCTATTTATTTATTTCTTTCAAGCTCGTTTCTTTTCGATGTTTCCTGCGGTCTAGAGATATTAAACAACTTGAGTCCGTTACGTCACGGCTGCTTAGTCACTAAGTAGCGTCTTGACAGCGCGTGCTTTGCTAAATTAGCATAGTATAAAACAAATGTACACAGTACAAAACAAATGTACAATAAAAAAAAATATAAATAACTAAAAGAATTTCTAATATCTATAGTGTAGTAAAACGGTAAAATAGTGTCTCTACATTAAAATAATTATTTAAAAAATATAATAGAATATTAATCTATGGTTTCTAAAACTCTTGTCTTTCTTTACATCGCACATTTTCATAGTTACTTAAGCTGAATGAAGTGTTTTTGGAATAACTTTTAAAAGCTAGAACTTGAATTTATCCCGCACACAACAGAGTAGGCAGAGGGTACCTAATGTTAAGACACTCCGTTCTCCACTGCAAGCCGTGCATGTTAAGTGGCGGAACTTAACGCGGCGCTCTGCCTCGACACCAGAGCGAAGAACGTGGAAATATTAAATATTTCCACTCCTCGATTGGGAATCAACCCCACAACCAGTCGCTTTTCTGTTTGTGCCTCTGCGCCATGACTGCCCCAACTTACGTCTAAGGTACGAAAAGGAAAAAAGAAAATAATTGAAATATAATCATTTTATAGCCTCCACTTTCATTTTATGAAGGAAAGGAAATAATTTAAATGTAATAATTTTATAATTTACACTTTCTGTCCATTGAGTTTTAGTCTGCAGAACTCAATTCTGAACTTTGATTTAAATTAATTTACTTAAAAAGAAACACTTTACGAGGAAACGGACTACTAAGACTAATAATTAAAATTCACGCTTTCCCTGCACGTCAGTAATACAACATTAAGAAAAAACCATTCCATTAATATCTTTGACCTTTTCAGTATAATCACTATCGTTACTCACGTATATGCAAAGTTACAATTTTCGACTTATTTTACTTACTTATAAGAAATGTAAACTTTCTTAAAGTGTGTCGTAAATATATGTTCCTTATAAATTTATTTTCTTAATAAAAAATATTGATATATGTATATATTTGAATACACTTAATACTATTATTTAATTAATATGGAGATCATTGTGGCGCAATGGCGTCTCACTATAAATGCGTTGAATGTAAATTCGATTCCCACTTGTGGGAATATTAAAATTATGTTATCTTTTCAACTCTGGTTTAAAGAGCAACGTTGTGATTCGCCAATTATTACAAAACGTTCAAATTCCTGGAAAGAGAAGAACGGAGTATCACGACCTTAGACTCTCTGTCTACCTTCTTAAGCCGTTTGTTGTAGTTGTCTCTATTGTCATTTTTAAAATGTAACTGAATAAAACATAGAGGCGTATGTGCCTCCATATATTTCATTTACCTACTTTACTATCAAAAATATAATTAAATATTATTTACACATAATATTTCGTCCAGCTTTTATACTGAACTGATTACATACAATGTAAAAGGATTAACGGAAATGTTTTCTTTCAAGCATGAAAAGAACTTTTAAGTAAAATCATGCTTTTTCAAACCACATTCAGGCAGACCATTCAAAAGATCTTAAAGCAGTAGTACAAGAACTGCTTTGTTCGTACAAAATGCAAGGTATTTTAAATAAAATATTAAACCTGCTGTTGAACTATTAAAAGATTTTAATCTCGCTTCAAGCAACAAGTACCTACACAACTGTAAATATGTAATTTCCGGAAAACACCCGCTAAAAATTGTTGAGAAAGGAAATTTCTTGCTCGGTTTAGAGTAAAATAAGAATGAAGCTTAAATTCCTTACGGAACTTGGTATCTCATATATTTTTAGGATATTATATTATTGATATTTGTGACACAACTAATGTACAATATGTATGTATATGTATACTAAAAATTACAGAGTATTTTTTCGAAATTCGACCACTAAAATAGAGTTATTAAATTTATATTACAAATTTAATTTTATTGAATATTATGGTATATTATTTTACAATTTAATCTTAAGATGAATGTAATCTGCAAGATACTTATTTGAACATTTTTTTCCACAAAGTCGGATAGTCAGAGTGCACTAAGTGTCAAAACACTCCGTCCTCCACGTTTTGCCCGAAATGGAGACATTATATATGTAATGGAAGTCAAAGCCGACCTTCCTTAGATGGCAACAAGAGAATTATAATTTTTAATGTAAACGTTCTATCGAGAGAAAATCAAACATACAATCACAGCGTCTACAGTCAGAAGTTATCTCACTGCGGCCACGACAGCCTCTACTCCTTGGAGTATCATGTGCATATCTGTGGTTAATTAAATAAATAAAAAAAAAAAAATTGCTATTTTTACCCGCAAACTATCCATAATAAAAATAATATTAGAATATTAATTGAACAATCATGTATAATATATGAAGTTGAAACAAAGAGCATTGTTTTAACTCAGTAAACCTCTCGTAATTCCTAGACTGGCTCTGCTGTATGGAGACATTTCTCATGTTAGCATGTAGTCTTAACAGTTAACAATAGCCTTGTTGTAAAGGTCTAGTTGGCTTGTGTTGAGCTAGAAATATTGTTGTTTAAACCAAAGTCAACTTTAAATGCACTGCGAAGGTTTATATGTATATGTTATTACCGTCTCGACCACAAAAATCTAACATATTAGCTTCACGCTGTATCCCGCACACAGCAGGGTAGGCAGAGGGAACCTAGTATTAAGATACTCCGTTCCCCACTTTCCGCCGAATTCGGAGGCATTGCGTGTTAAGGGGCGGAACTTAACGCCGCGCTTTACCTCGACACCAGAGCGAAGAAAATGGAAATATTAAATATTTCCACTCCTCGAGTGGGAATCGAACCCACAACCAGTCGTTTACAATCACACGCTTGTGCCACTGCGCCACAACTGGCCACAAAATCTAAGATTTCGTGTAAAACTTAGATCTGATAATATTAATGGTAAAAATCTGATTTTTTTTTATTTGATTTGATTCAATTTTGAAACCTCGAATTTTTACAATTTAAATGGTAATTTTGCTATTAATAACTTCAATATATTTTTTTTTAATAAAATACACGAATAAGTTTAACCCAAAACATATAAAAATAATATATTAAGATTTTTGTAATATCAAATGTTACAAACATTTTCTAGTCAAATAGTGTAGTCAGAAACAGTAGTTGAATCTGAAATGTTCGCTCGTTAGCGCTGTGACATGATTTATGGCCTTTGTGCAGATGCAAAGGAGTAGTTTTATTAAGAAAAATACAAAAATACAGTTCTATGGCAATGTACTTATGGTGTGATTATACTTACGTGCTTTTTAATTTTGATGAATGTGCTAGCTTCTGCTCGTGACTTTGCTCGCGTTGTGAGGTCTTAAAAAGTTATTTATGTCCATTTCCAGATATCACATATCAGTACTAATAGCTTAGTAAATTAACCGTAAAATACACATTTACACATTTAAACTAACTGACAGACAGATATAAGTTACTTGCACCTTTTATGTCAAATAAAGATGCATATTTTTGAATTTATTAAAGAAAACTTTGTTTCAGAACTTTGAATTTAATTACCTAACAGAATCTTATGTTTTCAAGATTTTTACACATTTAGAATTAAAACTATTTATAAGACGTATATTTTTTGTATTCGAATATATATATTTTAGAAAACCGTCGGGTTTTAATCACTACCGTAGTCCATGGTCACATAAACTGAGGTGACATTCGTCTGTCAGTTGGTACATTATGTTAAACTACCCCCAACTACTTCTTAGTTACCTCGCTTACTGCCCTGGACTCTTGCAAAATGCGCTGACTGATGACCATAATTATAATTGAAATCAGATTCTTGTCGGTCATCGTTGTTTTTTTTTTTTTCATTTTTTTTTCAGCTTCACGCTGTATCCCGCACACAGCCACTGCGCCACGACTGGCCACTGAATGGTTGTATATTTTAAATACAATATAATTTTGGATTCTGCAAGGATACTTTAAATAAGAAAGAGTACAAGAAAATTATATATTTATTGTACCATTTCAATTGTTAATTTCTACTTTTACTATTGTTTTCGATTTAAACGAAAGGTTTTGGTCAGTATTTTTCATTGCTTCAAAAATGATTTCTATACGGGCAACCATACTAAAGATTATCCTGATATTTAAATATTTTCATTGTATATTGAGTTATCACCTCGATACCTGCCATGTATAACTAGTAAATAATTTACAACGGAGGCTAGCATTTAAGCTCACTGAATAATTTTAATGAGCAGGTTGTAATATATGGTCCTAACCTAGAGATTCAGGTCAAGCAGTAGGTTTCTTGTAGATTTAGAGGATTTAGGAAATATGTATTTGGTGTTGTGAATATAGGGAAATTTTAAGGATCATTTGCTTTTTTTTATCACGTCATTTAAGACTAGCTAAGATTCCTATATCGCAGCTAAAATTGTACATCCGAAAACCATGATACAAGAAAAAATATTTCAAAGCTTACAAAGTAGGTGCTTTTTTTATAATTTCAGACTTTTCCTGTGTAGCAAAATAGGCAATGAGAACCTAGTGTCAAGACACTCCGTTCTCCACTTACCGCCCGAAATTGACATTGTGTTTTAAGAGGCGAGACTCAACGCTACGCTTTGTCGTGTCATCATAGCGGAGAAATAAAAAAAAAATAATAGAAATGTTTATGATATCTAAAAATAATTTAAATATATATTAAATCTAAAAATAGTTTAATTGTATATTATATCTAAAAATAATTTTGTGGCGCAGTGGCACAAAGTGTGCCTGTAAAGTGACTGGTTGTAGGTCCGATTCCCACTCGAAGAGTGGAAATATTTAATATTTCCATTTTCTTCACTCTGGTGTCGAGGTAAAGCGCGGCGTTAAGTTCCGCTACTTAACACACAATGCCTCCAATATCGGCGGAAAGTAAGTAAGAGAGTGTGTTAACACTAGGTTCCCCCTGCCTACCCTGCTCTGCATATGTGAGATACAGCGTGAAGCTAAAAAGAAAAAATTATATAAGTATTAAATAATAATTTAAATTTAGTTGTTCTTCCGAGAGGAGAACTATCGTAAATATCAGTTATCGAACTGATAACTATCACGTACGCAGGCAGATTCTATCACACTATGCCAAAAATGACATAATATATCAATAATAATATATCAATAGAGTGATATTTTTGTTTTCTTTATCAAACCTGTTCGTTTTTCCTATGAAAGGCCTTGACTGTCAATTTTTCGAGAATAATGGCTTTTCAGATCACAAGCTTGCTGTCTCATGAAAGATACATCATAATAAAGGCTTCTCAATTGCGCCAAAAATATTCTGAAATTAAATAACATTTTCATTTATTTTTAGGCGCTGCGATTATGTGACATTTAAAAAATATAAGATTTTTTTATACGTACACATTTCTTCTTCTTTTCTTTATATACAAAACATCCATTAATACTTTTCGATTTTTAACGTGTTAATTTAATAAATAAAGTTAAATTGTTATTTAATTTATAACTTACAGTTATAGTAAACCAAATGGCAATATTTAAAATTATTTACTCATTTTATCCATAACAGAGTAGTCAGGAATAAAGTGTCAAGACACTTAGCTCTATGTTCTATCGTCCTAAAATCGACTCATCACGTGTTTAATGTCGGAACCTAGCGCAGTTAACCTTATCATGTACAAGAACGGGGAAATGAAATATTTTTTTTAGCTTCACTCTGTATCCTGCACACAACAGGGTAGGCAGAGGGAACCTAGTGTTAAGACACTCCGTTCCCCTCATTCCGCCAAATTTTAGAGGCATTGCATGTTAAGTGGCGGAACTTAACGCCGCGCTTTGGCCACTAATGGAATGAAAAATAATTCAAATATAATCAATTCCTTGAGTGTCACTTTTAGCGCCACGATGACCTCTTATTAAAATTATTATATCATAGTTTTTGTTTTACTAGTTTCACCCACTTTAAGCTCTTTGTATATTGATATGACCCTTAGCGTTGTTTGCAAAGTTCCCAAAAGTTGAAGACCAATATTTGCTAGGCCCTTTTCATCTTTTTAATCTGACCATAGAGAAGGTTTGTTCGTGTTAAATCTAGAAGCCACGTAATTTATGCATTATTCGGGCACTTTAATCTCTTTTGTCGTTATGTCAGACCAAATTTTAAATTTGTTGACTGTATAAAGTTATGACTAGTCTCCTAACTATTTTAAATAATATCCTATTATATTAGTTTTAATATTTTTTTAGTTTTATCCTGTTTTAATAAAGCAAGGTAGTCAGAAAGACTAGTGTCAGGACACTTCGTTATCCATTCACTTTACGAATTCAAGCGAGACATTGTTTACCAGACTTACGTATTACTTACTGCGATTTGTCTACTTACCAGATCGGAGATACTAAATTCAATTTTTTTTTCTTTTTTTTTTTTTAGCTTCACGCTGTATCCCGCACACTGCAGGGTAGGCAGAGGGAACCTAGTGCTAAGACACTTCGTTCCCCACTTTCCGCCGTATTCGGAGGCTTGCGTGTTAAGTGGCGGAACTTAACGCCGCGCTTTACCTCGACACCAGAGCGAAGAAAATGAAAATATAAGTTCCACTTCTCGAGTGGGAATCGAACCCACAACCAGTCGTTTACAGTCACACGCTTGTACCACTGGGCCACGACTGAATGTGGCCACATTCAATTAAATCAAAATTTTAAATCAATCCCCCGAACGGAAACCTAAACCAAACACGGTTACAGTTTGACCATTACACCACGATGACCTCGCTAAATTTTTTAAAGATGATAACTTAGAAATCAAAATAACTACTGAACTTTAAATGTTACCAAAGTCGTAGAATACAGCTTTATGTGTAAACGATATGTAGGTATACTATACCTATATTTAAGACAGTTAGTTATGTCTACATTGTTAAATATATTTGCACATTTTATTTTTTTATTTTTTAGCTTCACGCTGTATCCCGCACACAGCAGGGTAGGCAGAGGGAACCTGGTGTTAAGACACTCCGTTCCCCACTTTCCGCCAAATTCGGAGGCATAGCGTATTAAGTGGCGGAACTTAACGCCGTGCTTTACCTCGGCACCAGAGCGAAGAAAATGAAAATATTAAATATTTCCACTCCTCGAGTGGGAATCGAATCCACAACCAGTCGTTTACAGTCACACGCTTGTGCCACTGGGCCACGACTGGCCACTTTACACACACTTTACAAACACATTATATTAAAAAAGTTGTATTTATTATTTATTTTGGTCTATTTAAAATATGTATCACCCTATCTGAAAGTTTAATACGTTCATCTCCAGAAGTTGTAGTGGCTTTTAAGAACACCTTCCGCCCATACCTGTTGAACGCGCACTTACGAAGCGGAGTTAGAGTTGGCGAACCTTTACTAGCATAGTGGAAAACTTTTACAGGTGAAAATTTTGCGTGAAATAGTAAAATTTTATCGTATATCATCGAATATGTAAAAGTGTTTTTTGAGACATTAATATTATACTAGTAAATGCTTGTAACTTGTCATTCTTTCTTACCAAAGTACTCGTACACATCACGCTGACCAACTTTTGTGAAGATTGATTTATATACTCGTATTTTAATGTAGCCAACATATTATGGTTCTACATCAGATATTCTTCTTCAAAATCATTTAAAGCCTAAGTCCTGCTTAGGATTAAAATCTATAGGTACAACAAAAATAAAATAAAAACAAAAGGCTTGTAGATTCCTACTCAATGACTGAATGATTTATATTACTTTATTTTTTGGTAGGACTGAAGGTATTGTTAAGTCATGTTATGTTCAATTTGGCCAGAAAACGAAGAAGGGAAATAGTCTATGATGTCTATTTTTAATCTTTTTTCCAAAGAGTGTGAAACTCCTTTGAGCTGTATACAATTTCTTTTATATAAAATAACTGGTTACCCCCTTGCTCATTGCAATCCAAATGTAAATTTTGTTTCATAATAAGTAATATGAAACAATAATGTTCCTCGTTGTCCTTCTTTCAAATAATTATTATAATGCAGTTATTACTTTAATGGCATGCTTTGTAACAGCGGCGCGAGTAATATATAAAGCTGGCAGCCGCGTTTTATACGAAATTAATTGAAGCCCAAAATTAATTTCATTTCTAACTTAATTATTATGAAAAATAAATTGTACTTAAAGCCTTTATTTTTTACGACAATCTGTAATTAAAAAACTACCGTGGCGCAATAGGATAATATTCTGACAATAAAAATCATTGTTTATGGGTTCATCCCAGGAAATTATTCATATATTCATATCCGCTCTGATGAAACAAAGCGGGGAACGGAGTGTCTTAACACTAAGTTCCCTCTTCCTAACCGGCTGTATCCGGGATACAGCGTGAAGCTAAAAAAATAATAATAATAAAAAAAAAGAAACAAAGCACGGTGTTGGGTTCCGCCACTTAACATGCAACGTCTCGAATTACAAGAGAAAATGTGAACATGTAACAGGATGAGTTAAACATAGATATCCGCCTAATTAGACACTCTATTCAACGCCTATTATACTCTTATATTATTAAATTTATAAGATAAGAGTGGTATTAAGCACTTACGGTGTTTGTAAGATTGCTTGACGTAGGTACATAGATCTCGGAAACTACCGAATCGATTTCCAAAATTGTTCACTGTTCAAAAGTTACTTTATCCCTGATTTCTACAGAAATAATGTATGTGTTTTAAAATATTTAATTCGCAGCCTAATCAAGTAACACTTATAAAAATATTATGGAAAATCTTCGGTACTTACGGTGATATTAACAGAATAGAAGAAATCGTCCTTTAAATATAGCTTGACTACGAATTAGCTACAGTTTACTGAGCTTTAGGATTTGCAAACAATGCAAATACAGTCAAAAATGTGAAAATACTATTATAATAATATTTTATACAACAATGGAATTTAAATTTAAGTTTAGATACTTTAAATATAACCGAGTTTAATAAATTTAAGTAGCTTCCACTTGCATTGAAGTCCGTGGCAGCGATCCTGGCCTTTACTTGATGAAATAGCAAGTGGCTCTTTAACTTAAGCAAGAACATAAGAAGTTACTAAGAAAAATGAAATTTGCATTAAATAAACCATAAAATGTAAAATTTAAAAATAATATTCTTCAGTTCAGTTCTTCATTTATGGCGCTACGAACGTGCAAGTTGACCACTTTTCACTTCGCCAATGTCATGTTGTACGGAGAATACACGAAGGATTTATCGGTATAAAAAAGATAAAGTTATATATAGATTTTAAGTTTAAATCCAGTAGCAATACACCACCTCCAATTTTATTAATTAAGCAATACAGCACCTAAAATTTCAATAACCTTCACCTATAACAAATAATATTTCTTTGCTAAAATATAAAAGAAGTCGCTTAATGTCACTGTCAATTTTTAATCTTTTTTCAGCATTACGCTTTTCTCTCATATTAGGATAGTCCTGTAACACACTCCAATATTACGACGACGAGGATATCTTTATATTCTTCTGAGGTTCATAACATATAGGCAGACGGCACCTAGTGCTAAAGACACTCCGTTCGCCATTGTCAGCCAAATTCTCGAGGCACTGCGTGCTAAGTAACAGAACTTAAGGTGCTTTGCCTCGATTCTAGAACGATGAAAATAGAACTCTTCAATATTTTCATACCTCAAGCGGGAATCGAACCCACATCCAGCCGCATTTACAGTCACATTTGGTGGCTTTGCTCTATGACTGGCCTATAGCATATAAAATAGTGCTAAAGAATCACTAGCAATAGATGATGGTATCTCTAGAACGATTTTCCGAGACTTGCTCGGTAATGGATTACCGAGAGTTCAACATTCGGCTTGATGAAGAGTGCTCGGACAAAGTAATCGTTTGTTTGAAGTGAAACCTTTATACTACAGCAAAATTGCGGACATCGTTGCAAAAACGTAGAAGAAATGGATATCTGCAATGTTACTCTATACGTCTTAAAATTTGAAAAAGATGACTTAAATGTAGTTTCTATGTGGCATTTTTAAGTTTATTACGATGATTGTGGGTTCGATTTCCACTCGGGGGAATGATTGTATTTAATTTATTTTCATTCTTCGCTCTGATACCTAAGATCCGTTAAGACCTACCAGTCAACAGGCAATGTTTGGATTTCAGGTGAAAAGTAGAGGAATGTCTTGACACTAAGTTCTCTCTGTGTTATGTGTTATGCGGAAAAATACTTGAAGCTGCTTTTTTTCGAATACATGTAACAATTTTGAGCTCATATCAATTTTAACAAACCTTTAAAATCGCTAAAGAAGTTACGCATGTTCAGCTTTTTTGTAATAACACTCTCAAGCTTAACTTAATTACAATTTCTTGAAATTTCAATTTTGCAACTATTTCCTTCCATTGATGCTTGTCTTAATTGATAAAATGACTATTACATAATATATACTTATTTAATAGTAATTTTATCGGTATATCTGTTTAATGAAATATGATAGAGAAAAAGCAATAACAGCTTACCTTGCATGCAATGTAACAAATTATTAAAATAAATGTATAAGTACTTCAGTCACAACGTACAAGCCGTTCATAAAATTTTGAAATTTATATAATTAAAACTTTGAAAATTTATACGAACGAGCTTAAACTAGGCTATAAAAATTTTACTTCATTGATTTTTGCTAAATATAAATAAAGTAGGCTGAAAAAGTTCGGGACTTGTTAAAAATAAACTTTGCCTCGCCCTTTAGACGCTTAAAGTGTTATGAGTGGAGTATTTTGTTTTATAAAAATATATTTATTCATAACGAAAATCATTTTTAAGTTATTATTAATTAATGTTTGTTGTCCTCATATTCATATGCTAAAAAATTATCTACAAAAAAAATGCATAATGTGTATAACACGGTATATATATACATTTTTTTTTTTATTGTTACCTATACGTTAGTTAATTTTTGGAACTATTCGGCCAATTTAAGTATAATATGTGAAGCTTAAATAAGATAACTTACTTAATAAGAAGTAGGTAACTTACGCTTTTATTTTTAATTACAACCGATGAAGTACACGGGTACTACTAGTGGCTTATAATTCTCGATAATCTGAACAATGAAAATTGAATACTGTTATTAAATATGTGTACATATTTTCAACGGCTAGGACTAGATCAAAATAGCGTTTGAAGATTTTCTTACAAACATTAACTGATAAATAGATAACACCAGAAAAGCTAACAAAAGCGTATTGCCAAGGTGGCACACAAAAAAGAGCTCTGAATTTCAGTAAACTATTTTAGTTTCTACTACAAGTAATCCCAACACAAAGAAAATTGTTCTTCGAGTGTATTGAAAATAAATATTTTCTAAACAAGGTATTCAGGCCCTTGTACCTGGTTCCAGATAGAAAATTGGCTCCCTAACGAAGTTACGTTCTGATCTACAAAGAAGTCCCTTAAGTCATTTATCTACCATTGCGTAAATCTCCATAGACCTATCGCTGATAAATAATGGTTGTTCCACAAATACTCACAAAATTCGCGACTTTATCCGTTTTTTAAAGGCAAAAGTTAAGATGTTAATTTTGCGTTAGTTAAAGAATTGTAATATTTTACTTTGTATTTCTTTGATAATATAAAAAGAGTATCTTTTTCGTTAATATTTTTTAATGACAGACCAAAGGATGGTCTCGGACAATTTCTCTTAACTTAGTGCTCGTGAATTATCAGACATCGCTTAGCCACTTTCGAGCGAATAAACTGTAAACGATGTCGATAAATTATATATTTATAGTTAAGAATAATATAAACTTTCGTCGAGCTTTACATAAAAGATTAAATATCATACGTTCATTAAGTTGAATGGAGAATGTTAACTAATTTTGATTATTAGCATTCCATATTCTATGTCAAAAATAAAAAATACTAGTGAAAGAATTACTTAGATACGACAATTAGTTTCCGAGTTATAAGTAAAACAAGTTGTAACCGGCCGGTTAACGTGTGACGTCATTCTACAACACGCTCATTCTGGCACTCTCAATCCGCTCGTGGTCGCGCGCCCGTTCGTCGTAATTATACTTAAATACTTTTTAAAATGTCTTTAACACTTTCCTTCTTTACTTCTATAACGCAGTCATCAGTAAGCGCGCCAGGCGAGGCACCAATCATGGGCCAGTCATTCTTGAAAAAAAAAAACTGATTCTGCTATTTTTACATTGTGTATCTTTTGTTGTACACTGAGCAACTTCGTGCATTTTTGAAGCTGTTATACATCCGTAGCGCATCTCAAACCACAAATTTGGATCTGATTGAGCTGTTGTACCCTCTTTTACTTGAAAACATCTTGATTTCGTCATTTCGTTCTTACAAAATGTTATAAAAGTTTCGACGTCAAAAGCAACACAGGATTTTTTGAATTGACTCAATTATGAATGGATCTATCTAAATATATCTTATTAACTTCTTTTTTCACATATAAAATGTAACAGTTCCCTGAGTTTTAATGTTAAACCATTGTCAAATATATTTTTCCATTCTGACCGGCTTCATGAAGTATGTACCAACATCAATACCACTTGTACCAAAATCTTTAGCTTCAAATCAAAATCATTTTCGGTGTGGTACCAATACCTGAGTGCTTAGATTTTTTCAATAACACTTGGTAGCATTCGTTGAAGGCTCGTCACTTCAACGATGTAGCCACATTAAAAATGCTATGCTATAGCATATAGCTATGCTATATGCGTACAGCCACCTGTTCTGGCGGCACAATCACCGCAAGTTACATTTAAAACTTCTTGATTCTTTTCATTGCATTCTGAACTACAATGATAAGGACTACGTGATTCTCCATTTATATATATATATATATATATATATATATATATATATATATATATATATATATATATATATATATATATATATATATATATATATATATATATATATACATCAACATAAGTATTACGGAAACTTTATATTACTTAACTTTGCATTTTTATTCCTCACATTTCGGCGGCAACAAAATCACTGTTTGTCGATAAATAATGCGCAACCATTAATCCATTTATTTTAAGTAGATTATCCCTTTTTCGAAACCTTCATCCATTTTATTAATCAAATAATATTTACCATTATTAGACTACTAATGTAATTACGCGGACGAAAACACAACAAATCCCTTTACACCTACTATAACAGTGTTGCAAAATGACGTCACAAGCGGTCAAGTGGCTTTTAGCGGGACTCGATATTTTTCGAAACTTTGAATGCCTATAAAATCAAAACTACTAGATATTTTTGACTAAAACAAAAACTAATGTATTTGTATACTTCTAAGCTTTACTGAGACAAAATTTCAAGTGATTTGGCATACCTAGTAACATTATCCATTACTTATTAATGCCAGTCTGCATATAAAAGGGAAGAAGACAACTGGCGGGTACAATAAGATGAAAAATAAAAAGATAGAATAACATACAATCCAATTTCCTTATCTTATATCTATAGGATATATAATAATTAAGACTCTAAGATAAAGAACATTTACAACAGATTCAATCAAGCATTTGATAGGTGCCCCTGTCTTAATCGAGATAGCTATTTTGCAGAACTTTACCTTTTCAGAACTCGTTTTCCCCCAATATAATTTACGGATAACGTCCCAATAGGATACTTATTAGAAAACTTTAGTCCAATTTTATTAGGAACCCTCTTTGCCTTGATTTTATATTTTTGATCTTATGAAAAAAATACTTTGTGTAATAGTTTGTTTTCATAACTTTCTCTTGTATTGTACCTATTTTTTATATATTTTTGGAGATTTTTTTATTTCTATTATTTTAAAATATAAATAGCGAGAAACTTGTGTATATGTCTCCTTAATATATTGTAGGTACATATAGGACACCTCTCTCGTTGAACAATTTAGAGGCATTTTCATATCAAATCATGTATATCAAAACCCAACGCGCCACTTCATACAGATAAAACTTAACTTAGAAACACCTGCCCTGAAAAGTACACTCTTTCGACTTATTAACTTACTTTCGTCTATGACACAGTACAAGCTCGAACTACGGTAGGATTTCCCAGTGAAACTTAAGATTTGCTATCACTAATTATCTTTTTTTAGTTTCACGCTGTATCCCGCACGTAGCAGGATAGGCAGAGGGAATCTAGTCTTAAGATACTCCGTTGCCCACTTTCCGCCGAATTCGTAGGCATTGCTTGTTAAGCGGCGGAACTTAACGCCGCGCTTTGCCTCAGCACCAGAACGAAGAAAATGGAAATATTAAATATTTCCACTCCTCGAGTGGGAATTGAACCCACAACCAGTCGCTTTACAGTCACACTTTGTGACTGTCCCACATAATTAATGGTAAAAGCTCAAATTGTATTTGAAATCTTGGATTTTTTAAAGATTTACCGTAATACTATTAACAGATACCTACACTTATAACCATGTAATCTACACATACACTAAATCAAGTTTCATAGCAGCAATGCAACGAAAAGCATACACCATCGTGGATACGAGTATATCAGATAGTCGATACAATTTCCGGTTTTTGAAGCAGCGCTGTAATAGATTTCATGGTATCAGACGCGTGCACGTACCTTAACTCATTTAATAAGGTTCAGCTTTTCGGGGGCGCATAATTTTGTAATATAATTTGGGGATAAGCGAGCCACGATAAATTTATTGGAAAACTTCATTTCATTAATGATGTTATTTTTAAAATATTATGATTATATTAATATAATATTATGAATTCAATATTGTAATTTATTTTCTAAATACTAATTTCATAAAAATTCTATAAACATTTACATTAAGTTGGTGAATTTCATTGTTTTGAATAAATACATATGTACCTATATCTTTGTTTGTCACTATAATATAAGCCTAAACTGTGATTTAGCCATATATTCGTCTAAATTTTAAAATGTCCGCACGCAATAGTGAAATATACGTACAAAATAGACATCAACCTACAATATCAATATAATATTAAGTATTGGGCTCAGTCGTGGCGCAGTGGCACATACGTGTGACTGTAAACGACTGGTTGTGGGTTCGATTCCCACTCGAGGAGTGGAAATATTTAATATTCCCATTTTCTTCGCTCTGGTGTTGAGGCAAAGCGCGGTGTTGAGTTTCGCCACTTAATACGCAATGGCTCCAAATTTGGCTGAAAGTAGGGAACGGAGTGTCTTAACACTAGGCTCCCTCTGCCTACCCCGTGTGTGTGTGGGATACAGCGTGAAGCTAAAAAAAACAATCATATCAATATGACTCTGCGGTCACCGTACTACCATATCCAGGTAGAGTACGACGGTGGATTCTACGATACAGTCCATAATATATATACAAATGGACAAAAGATTAAAAAATACCACAAGTCATTAAATAGAAGACATGTGGTAAAAACAATTTAATATTGTAATTGTAAAGCGAAAGTCAAAAAAGTTAAGGAGAAGACCTTATACACAAATCTAATACACCTCTCGTTAGGGCATTCAAACAAAGGGCTCAAAATTGATATTTAAAATATTTTTTAAAATAAAAACAAAATATACGTAGTCTAGACAATAAGTAAAAATTAATTCAAATTTCCCCTCTGGCCGTTTGAAATTCATTATAAATCACTAAAACCTTTCGACATTTAATATTGCCATAGCGTTCGTTAACGACACGCGGTGGTAACATTAACAAAAATCCCTTTAATTAATTCTGTTCAAGAGCCCGTTAAAGCCTATTGAATACGATTCCAATACCTTTTTTGTCTGCTCAATATTTTCGTAATTATTTTTGTGATCCATCAACAGGGGTTTTTCAGGTTTAAATTTTTCATTGTATCGTAAGAAAAGAAATTAAAATATATTATTTTTAAAGAAAATATACAAATATACCTACTTCATTCAAAAAGAAAAAAACTGAAAATCAAACTACTAAACGTATTTAGTTCTATGTAAAGTATCTCCGTTAAGTATCTACGTTAAGATCATTTAGTATAAAATCCCCCGAAAGTAATATTTATGTTTAAAACTAGCAGAGATGACTTTTAAAATAAAAGTTTTATAACTCAGAATAAGTTACTCCTTACTACATCAGCTATCTGCAAGTGAAAGTCTCGTCAATATCGGTCTAACCGTTTCTTGAAAGTTGTAAAAAACGTTATTGTTGTTGAATATATTTAAGTAAACAGCTGTTATCTTAATAGAAACAGACATTCCAATTAAAGTTATTTTTTTGTATACATAATTTTAGTTTAACAAAACAAAGTGTAATGTTAGATTTTTATATTTAACTTTATATATTTATAATAACTGACAAAAGAAGCATCTTAGACAAATATGCAGATAAACCTACTCATAACCTGTTTAGCAACATTAAAATGATTTGCAAACAGCAACGATTAACCTTAGTTGGGTTAGTTGGGAAAAGCTGAAAATTAATTAAACCAGTGTGCACAATTCTCATTTAAAGTTTCCGGGTCACCGCCCGCATCGGTACATTGTATAAATAAATCAACCGCAGTGGATTCGTTACTCGGAGTTTTCACTTTATACAGCGGTGTCCTCTAGGTCATGTTGGAATGAGCTGGCGGAGCTGGTTTAGAAGCTGTTAAAGCGTATTTATTCTTGTAGTTACTTTTAGTTCATCCAAGTCGTATAATACATTTGACACAAACGAAATTTCTGTTAAGGAAGATAGATACATAATAGATTTTTGATAAAACATATGGAAATCTCAAAGCAAAAGTACAACATTTTTGACGAAACCTGAATTTCCTGAATATACCAGTGGTAAAAGTGTAAAATTGTTGTAGAGATAAGCCGGTGATAAAAAAATATAGAAGTCTAGGATTCCTGGAAGAATAGTATACAAAAGGTAAGCCGGTGGTAATCGTGTTATGTGTACGAACACTTTGCCACTGTAACATCTAAAATTTTAATAGCCAAATAAATATGGCTCAAAATCTAGATAATCTGGGTACGAATTTGTGACAACGAATATTCGTTACAAATGAAATTGAAGAAATTTAAAAGATATCATGTAATTGAAGAAATAGATAACCGCAAGCTTTTAGTCCCTTGAACCCCTTTCGGGGACATTTCGGTGTAAAGACTCCATTAGCCGCTCTAAGCCGAGTCATAAGAATAAAAATTTCATACCTTGTTCTTTAATTTTATCTTTCTTATTTCTTTTAAATGTACATAACGTTTTTAAATAATTGTAGAAGGTCTATCACGGAAATAATACAAGCATCTGTATTATGGATATCTAAAGGAGAAATTGGAGCATAAGCACTTAGTAGTACCTATATTCATTTTTTATAGCTTCACGCTATATCCTGCACACAGCAGTGTAGGCAGATGGAACCTACTCAGAATTGGGAAATGGAGTGTCTTAATATAAGACACTCCACTTTCCAATTTAGGAGGCAATGGCGGAACTTAACGCCGCGCTTTGCCTGGACACCAGAGCTGAGAAAATATTTCCACTCCTCGAGTGGGAATCGAACCCACAACCAGTCGCCTTAGTCACATTTTGTGCTCTGCGCCACGACTGGCCATACGCCATATTCATTATTGATCATCCATTTACAGGTGAAGTGCAATATGGTCAATAATGACTGCCATAAAACAGTAAATATTGACCTATATCAGTGTTAATACTTACAGCGTTCGTGCTGTTGGTATTGATCTGATCAAAAGAGGTCGCGTCAACGATGTTTAAAAAATGCTCTTATTCTATTTTTGACTTTGGAAACTTACTTAATTACTTAACTTTGAATTTCTTGTTTTATTATAATTTTATTTCTTCTTTTTTCTTGTAAGAACTAGAGCGTAAGTACATCGCTTACAAAAGTTTGACGCGCTTGACAACCTAAACTTAACAGATGCTGAAAGAAAATGAACTAAATTTAAATTAAATTTGAAGACTAATATTTGATTTCAAAAATAATTATCTGATAACTACTAGACTAGATCTCCTTAGATCTTTTTTTGAAGTGAAAACTTCTTTAGGCGCGTTGAGCGTTTTGGTAGAGGGTAAAATCCTCGGTTCGCGTCACCGACATGCTAATGATAATAGTATATCTATAGCTATGGAGAGCCAGACTAGCGCACGCGCAGTAGCCTGTGTACACGTATACACTAATACATCGACTATTTCTGACTGTATTTTATTTATTATTTTTAATCTTATTTATATAATACAAAGATTTTTTTAAAATCGAATAGGCATTAATTGAAGTTCTACTTCAATGTTACAGAAATTGAAGCTATATAAACTATAACAAAGAAGTTTTAAAATTATTCTATAGCACCTTATAATAACTTGCCTGAAATAATAAAAAAATAGAAAAGCAGTATTTTTGGTAAGTCACACATTGAGTTCGACCTACACATAACATTAAATTTCATACATTACCTTCACTTGGCAAAAGTTTATCCTATATTAATTTAAAAATGATTAAGATCTAAGCCCAGTTCTCCCGGAAAATTCTCTACTTTAATATATTTTAATTTAAGACAATTTCGTACGGACCAAAATTAAAGGGACAATTTTTTATAAAGAATTTAATATTCTATAATTACGTTACCTTTCATCACATTTATAATATATACATACCTTGATTACATTATGTTTACGAACTCTTGTTTTTTAAATATGTTTATAATATTCATAATTGGGCCTTGGCTTTGCCGTAAAAACTTGTCGAGTACAAGCTGTCTTACTATTTAAGCTATTGATAAAAAAGGTTTATTGTAGTATTTTTAAGTTAACTTAACGTGGCCTACGTAGAGATAACTCTACGAATCCATCGAAATCTACATATATCTACGAATTACTAAAAAAGTCGCCAATTTTTTATCAGCATAGAAATGCAGCCAGAAAGAACCTAGTGTCAAGACATTCCATTTTCCATTTTCCACCTGAAAACTAGACACTATGAAAACGTATATTTAATAAAATTTTGAAAACCAATACAAAAAAATTACCCAAAAATTTCAATTTCAAACACAAAGCCAATCACTCAATACCATTGATGACGCTGACTTGGAAATAAAGCGGTCGGCAGTCTGTAGAGCGTGCGCCAGTCCCGCACAGTGCAATCGATTCAGCAACAGGTTCGTTCAAGCGCTCTCACCGTGACTACTCGCCGTTTCGTATTCTGATAAAGAGGCCTAAATCATTATGGGGGCTACAAAAATGTCTATCCAATAATAATATTTTGTTTTTAGTTTTTAAAGTGATGATGCAACACACTTGAGAAATTGAAAAATGTTTTTAGATAATGCATGAATATTTGGATGCAGCATTATAATAAGCGTATAATAAAAATTTCGACGCCATATGTAAAACGCAAGACTTAGCGCTTATATATTTTAAAAATTATTTCTTAAGAATGTCAATACTTAATAAAAAATTTTAAATTTTTCATTAGTCAGTAAATGGTCTTCTTGGGAGAAGGATTATATACTATACTTAAATTTAAACTATTTTAATTTAACTGCACTAGTCACAAGACAAAACGCGACATCGAGTTCCGCCACTCAACACGCAATATAATTTGAGCGGAAAGTGGAGGGTATCGAGTAACTTGACACTCAAGTTCTCTCTGCGTGCTATCCGAATAAAATGTGAAAAAAAAGAATAGTTTACTACTTCACATTAATACAAACTTCATATTTTTAACTCCTTCAAAACGAATTCTGTGAATATGCAAAATTTGTTAAAAATATTCCCCACAATTATTTTTGATTGGTCAAAAGATAATATTATAGTAAAAATAATATTTATACAATATCTTGCAAAATATTGTATTTTACATCAGTCATAAGTACTGAAACATAAACAAAATCATGTTGATTAAATGAGTGTAACACAGAAGTGTGGGGAGAACCTTGCCAAAAAAAATGTTGTAAATAATTTAAATTTATAAATAAAACTTAACAAATATATGTGATATAACATAATACTATACTCTTCATACTTTTATTAATATATTAAATTTGCAATCATTTTATGTGTAAACTCTATTTTATATGAAATAACAAGAACACAAAATTTTCATTTACATTTAATTTTGTTGGAGTCCCTATAATACTATACCCTTCATACTCATATTAATATATTAAATTTGCAATCATTTTATGCGTAAACTCTATATTTTCATGAAATAACAACTACACACATTTTTTTTTCCTTTTTCAATTTAATTTTGTTGGGGTCCCTATTCAAATCAAAAGAGTTTTAATGTAATTCTACAGTTACATTAAAAATTACTGTTACACTTTATATTTTTGATTACAACAGCACTAATAAATAATTAAAAATTAAACTTTTGTATTTAACATATTCAGCACCCAATGAGAAGAAATAAAACAAAAAACAACAAAATATTTTAAGATTTTTTTGTTCAAGAATTTATACAACATTACTTATTACTTCTACATAATTAATAACTTATTTTAATTTGTTAATTGCATTTAAAATATCCTAAGAAGCTATGTATATTTTAATATCATGACAGCTCTAATTGTTTGTTAAAACGGATAGCGAGGACATCAGGGGTTCGTAGCAATGCAGAAGGCATGACAATATTAGCTGGGGTCTTCAGATTACTAACTAAAATCTCAGAACCATCCGGCTTCCAACCCGAAAATTTTGCTTCAAGAGTTGACTGCTCATATGTAATAATATTACATGATTCTCCTAAAATATTAATAATAAGTTAGTTAACAAACAAACAAGGTGACCGTTTAAAACTTTTACGGATTAATGAAATTCATTAAACGACAAACGTTTATAATTTTACCGTTTAATTCGTTGATGGCATTAAGAAATGATTCGCGCAATTTTGCTCTTGCTTCCTGTGCTGATATCGTTTCTTGTTCAGAAATCATTTCTGATACGACCTTAGTGACCAATATATTATAGTTGAATTGAACCTTTTTAAGAAAATCACCGATTGTTATTGTTTATACAGAAATAACCTCAAAAAATTACAATTGACATGGCTTCGTAGTGTTGCCACGAGCAGATATAAACATAGACGTATAGAGTATAAATAGACCAGTCTCTGGTTATAAATAGGAATATCTTGTTTTGCACTTGTCTTCGCAAATTCAGGCCATTACCAAAAGGTAAAAAAAAAATTTACAAATAAAATGATGTAGTGAAAATAGAAGCTTTGTAAATTACTTTACTTACGAAGAACTTGGTTCTAGTATATATAAGATTTTATTGTAGAACCATTGCGTAGTGTTATTTCATTTTATAAGTTGAAAATATTGAAACCTTAATATTTTATGTATTTCGAAGCGGTAAGCATATATTACTTTCCAAAAATTAATTTGACAGTTATATATCACACATAGTTATTTTAGTACTATTATATATACAGCTGTTAATTGAAAAAAACCTTAAAAAAAGCACTTTTTGCACTTAACACATAAACGCACTAATTAACAGGTTAAATAAAACAATTTACATTACTTTTATTATATTATTTTATTATATTAATATGGACAATCCCTATTGGTACACATTTTAAATTTCATACTTAACAAATTAATCACATTGTGTTATAGCGAAAGAAAATGTTCTATAAATACCTGAAGTCACTCCTCAGTGGAATCTGGTTTATACAAATAACCTCCCTAGGGACAAAACATTTGGCGAGGTAGCTACATTTTACACTTCTTACAATCTACGTAGAAATTATAAACAAATTTAATTATAATTAGACATCCACATATGCTAGGCAACGTAAATTTCTTATATTCATTTCAAATATGCATCTATTTATTTTTGATCTGTATGTATTTCAATTTGTTATCAAAAATAGAATATTGTACAATGACATTTTATATTGACTCGAAAAAAGTTACCACATAAAAAAAACTGCATACAATAAAGTACTTTTTAAATATACGTTACTCACATTTGTCATAAAGTTTAAAAATTTGCATATAATCAGATGTCTATTTATATGGGGAAAATACATGCATTTTGATAAATCGTTGTAAATTATTATATTACACGAAACTATTCTATGTCACCTCGAAACCGATGTCCAAAGTGACGTAGTCATTCGCCTCTTCTTTGCCCGTTGGTCAATTTCAAAAGTACCTCATATTTGTCTATGGTTGGGTCGAGGGCGTCGATCTTCGTCTATGGTTTGCCAACTGAAAAGTCCATCGATATTGCTAGTAACGAGAATATGAAAATATATTAATGGAAACAACCGTCATTGACTGAGATATTAGAAAGTAAATTGTTTCTTTAATTAATTAAATTCAGTCAATATCAGTTTATTCCATGTAGGGTCAAAGGGTATTATTAGATAGCTTGTAATATGGCATCAAGTAGCAGAAATTTAAAAAATAAAAAAGAAATATAACTAAAACATAATAAACAAAAAAGTAAATAAGTAAATAGTCTGGTCTCAAAACTTGTTGCCATATGAGGGTACCTGGAAACGCACAGAAGATGATGTAAAAACAGCATCCATTTTGTGAAACAAGAAGCATATGGAACACGCTCCCTTCACTTGTCCATTTTGTATTTATATTCGACGGAATTGCCTAAAAACGACGGCGCGACACGAAAATTGAATATTTAAAGCGACTGTACAACACCCTACGTTTCATCTAGAGCCTAGTTCCCAAAACCTAACAAATGCTTATAGGCATTTACGGCTCCGGCTACCTGTTGGACTCGAAAACCCCGATACGATATAACATTAAATGTACCTCAAACGAGACGAAGTATATGCGGACCGGTCGTCTACAATCGCACTGGTCAATCAGCGGGCTGGCAATGTTTATCGTGTCACATATATTTGTGAAAACGACAAGAAGCCTCTCTTGCTCCAGCTATTCATAATACGTATCAAATACCTGCCAAGTCCGTCGGTGTGACGACAACTACCGAATTGATCGCAAACGCATAACTCCCTGTATGTTTGCCATAAACTGAAGTTTTATTTTGGTATGTTACTAAAGCTGTAAAATAACAGTGTTCAATTTATTACTTA
The DNA here is from genome assembly GCA_019049465.1 of Dryas iulia moderata. Taxonomy (NCBI): domain Eukaryota; kingdom Metazoa; phylum Arthropoda; class Insecta; order Lepidoptera; family Nymphalidae; genus Dryas; species Dryas iulia. The sequence goes on along the minus strand of CM032422.1, from coordinate 10,515,696 downwards.
TTAAATGAATCATTTGGTGATGTGTGATTAGGATGCCATACATTCTGTGAATGATGTTGGTGTGTTGTAAAAGTGATGTGATTTATTATTTGCTTACCGGTTCAAGGCGCTTTTGTGATACCTCAGTCTTAGCTAGTGGCGTTCGCGTGAACGCCGACGGGACCGCTCGTGTGAAGATCCTTAAAAACAATATTTTTTTTTTTATATTATGTAATAAAGTAGGACATTATAAATGTCGGCTATGTAAATGAAATATGTTTTATATTGCTCCTAATTATATCCTATATTGCCTTGTTTAATTTCAAAACAAAGCATTATACAATGAAAAACATTCAGAAAACAAAAAATAAATAAAAACATTGAACATTTTAAAGTGTTATTAACACACTTAAGAAATTGAAAAAATTGATTGAGAATTTTAGACAAAATGTTTTTTTTTTAAATTAATTTTCCTAAAAATATCTATGAACGGGTCGTCAATAACGCAAACAAACAACCACTCACGTCTCTCCCTCCGATGCTTCCTGTCACGTTCCCGCTCCCGCTCCTTATCACGCTCCCTGTCCCGCTCGCGGTCCCTGTCGCGTTCACGTTCCCGCTCCTTGTCGCGGTCACGCTCGCGGTCGCGGTCGCGGTCACGCTCACGGTCGCGGTTGCTGCGCTCCTCACGGCTCGATCTGGGTACATATATACTGGTTACATGTATACTGGTTACATATATACTGGTTACATGTATACTGGTTACATCTATACTGGTTACATATATATTGGTTACATACATACTGGCTACATTCATACTGCTTACATATATATTGGTTACATACATACTGGCTACATTCATACTGCTTACATGTATACTGGTTACATGCATACTGGTTATATATGTACTGGTTACATGTATACTGGTTACATGCATACTGGTTATATATGTACTGGTTACATATATACTGGTTACATATATACTTTTTTGTTTATAGCTTCACGCTATATCCCGCACACAGCAGGGTAGTCAGAAGGAACCTAGTGTTAAGACACTCCGTTCCCCACGCACTGTCGACTTTAGAGGCATTGCGTGATAAGTGCCGGAACTTAACGTCGCTCTTTACGTTGACGTCAGAGCGATGAAAATGAAAATATTATTAAATATTTCCACGTTACGAATGGGAATCGAACTGACAACCAATGGCGTTTACAGTCACACCTATGTGCCGTGTGCTACGACTGACCCCATATACATACTGGTTATATATTATGACGTATTATAAAATTAGATTTTTGATTAAGGAGTCGTGGCGTAGTGTGATGGTTGTGAAACAATGTATGCACAATACTTGATAGTGTCAATTGAAAAAACAGACTATATTAAGCAAATTGAGGCCACTGTTTGTTACACATATTAAGTGATAGTGTATATGCAGTGATTGTAAGTTTGATGGAAATAATATATTTAAATTACATTAACTTCTCTAAGACAAGCTATAGTGTATGGCGTTGATTCCCGGCACATAACACGCAATCTCTCAGATTCAGCCAGAAAATATTGTGTCTTGACATTCACGCACGCGAGGCATTCACGCATATCCAGCACACAGCAATATAGGCAGACGGAACGTAGTGTTAAAACACTTCGTTCCCCACTTTGCGGCGAATCATGGACGCTTTGCGTGTTAAGCGGCGGAACATAACGACGCGCTTTACCCCGACACCAGAATGAAAAAATAGGAAATATTAAATATTTCCACACCTCGATTGGGAATCGAACCCACAACCAGTCGCTTTACATTTACACTTTGTGCCTCTGCACTACAACCTGCCCTCAAAATTCAAATATACAACTAAAGAAAGTTTGATATATAACATTTATAAAACAAGTCACCTATGACGATCCTTGTCCTTATCCTTCTCCTTATCCTTATTCTCCCTCTCCCTATCGCGTTCCATGCGTTCCCGGTCGCGTCTATCAGAGCCGAGACCGCCTCCGCGGATGCTGCGCTCCCTCTCACGTTCCTCCCTGCGTTTCCGCTCCTTCTCTTGCTGCTCCCTTTCCCGAGCTTCATTCATTTCCTCGTAGGCTTGACGCAATTTGAAATATCTGTAAATAAATTGCATAATATATTAAGTAAATGATATATTAATTGTAATTTAATAGCTTGATTAGATTGATATTTAGATGATATCTGTTTATACGTAAAATTCTTTCATTACTAAGTGAATGATAGATGTTGCACAGGTAAAAAATGTACGAAAATAATTTTAGTACCAATGTATGAATTCATTTTCCTACACTTTTATAGTATTGTACAATAGCAATACATATGTTAATATACATATTAAAATGTGTATTGATATTGTGGTAACTGGTAGATTACAATCTACGAATTTATCTAAACTAAATTGACTATTTAAGGCCAGAAAACACCAAACATATTATAAAGTGCTAGTCTTAAAGTATAGTATTTTAACTATTGAGTAACTAAAAAACAAACCTACCCAACATGTTGCTTTCCGGAAAGATGGTCATCTATTCTCTGTTGAGCATCACCAACAATAAGAAATGCTCCACATACGGGGCAAACCTCCATTTGCTTTTCTTGTGCCGCTGCTAACTCAGCAGTCATTGACCAGTGACTGCAATAAAATTTTATAATATATATAAATGACAAACTAATAATTATACTATTCTTTTCTACAATTGTGTAATAGTATTTGAAAAATGTAAAGAAAAAATGATATATTCTTTTAATAATTGGACTATAAGTCACACTAAGGAATCTGATTAGATTCTAATAACAGACAGATACCAAAAATGAATAATTTCATCAAATATTACCATATGTATAAATACAGCATTTTATTAATATAAATATTATTTACCTATTTTCTTGCTGCTTTAATAGCTGTTCTTTTTCTTCTTTCAGTCTATCACATAATTTCATAAGTCCTTGTGCCTGTTCCACATTACCACAAGTGCCAGCTTCCTCAGCTTCTCTTACTAAGCCAGTTATCTTCTCAGACAACAATTTTACCTAATACAAAAATAATATTGTTTACAGAAGTAATGATAATTTTTTTAAAAATCTCTACCGCCAAGATTAGGAAGAGAATAAACCCTCTGATTGATGGTTCTGAGTGGAGATTTTCTATTCCAAAATATGTAATAATTAAAAAGAAAAAAATACCTGTTCTTGATTTTTTTCTGTCTGAGCTTGGGTCATTGGAGGACCTTCTGGTTTTGAATTCATCAATTCTAGCCTTTGTTTACCCTTTTGTATTTTTCCTAAAATTAGTATTAAATTATTTTTTAATCAACAAAAAAAATTACAAATCATATTTATTGATTTTCTTTCACCCTTTATCCTTAAAGCGGTTGTCAGGGAGACAGAAAGATTCATTGATTTAATAGCGAAAGATGTATTATAGCTAAGCTATAAGATATATTGATAATTGTACTTACTTTCAACATCGCTAATCATGTGACGACAAAAACGTAAAAATTCTTCAACATATTGAGCTTTTTTATATGATGAATCCGCTTTTTCAAAGAGATCTTTAACTTCATCATCATGTACTTTAGGACAAGCCCCAAGATCTGCCCTTGTATTCACAAACAAATCATGAGGACAAAATTTTACCATATAATATTTACAATACTGAAAAGAAAAACATCATACAGTCTAAACACATATATTTATAAATATTACTTCAAGAATAGCTTACAAAGATGACGTAAGTACGTACAAGAAATTCCACAAAACATTATGATACGTAAAACGTAAGGCAGGTACAAACGCCGATTTCAAATAGAGGTTAGATAATCTAAACGATAAAATTACAAAACATCAGAATTTAACTTACTTCCGGATCTTCCCAATTAGGCTTCTTAATTTTTTCGTTTGGATTTGTATTTCGATGTCTTCCCATTAACTCATCTAAAAGTTGTGCTGCCGCTAGCACTGCCATTGTCTCTTTTGTATAATATTAAATTTATAATAGACAACTCTGTTCTACTTAAAAATCATTTATAACATAAAAAAATCAAATATAGTAAACAAAAAAACTCATTTATATTACTCACAAATAGCAACTGATTTTATTTTACTAAACAGTTTACGGAACTATTCATACAGAATATCTATCCACCGCCATATTCTTGGCAGAGATAATGCATATATTGTGCACAAAGATAATCTAAATTTAAGATACACACTTGACATAAACAAGACATGAACATAACATAAACTATAAATGTATTTTAATTATTTAAAATAAAATTTGCCTTTATTTTTTCAATGCATTCTGAACTACAATGATAAGGTGTGGTACGTACGCGGTGTTCTGGCGTGATTCTCCATTTAACTGTACATACATCACCTACTCTTTTTACTTTAACATAACCTGTTGGTTATGTTCAAGTAACCGTTGGCGATGACCGGTTTCAAATAAAAATAATTATGTACATACGCCATACATATGTTAGTAAAAAATGAAATAAATAAAAAAGTTTAGTACATCTAAGTACGTAAGGCCATTTTTTTTAGAAAAACAAAACACACACATAAAAAGGTTTAGTACATCTATAACATTCAACCAACGACATCTACATCTTAGGTAGTAGGATAGGTATCCTACTTTCTACTAATATTATAAATGCGAAAGTTTGTGAGTGTGTGTATCTTTCAAGTAAAAACTACTGAACGGATCTGGACGAAGCCTGGGAAAATTTACAGTTCCCGAGGGAAACGGGTGAAGCTGCTGGTGGAAGCTAGTATGCAATGTATATTTATTTAAATTTACTAAGAAAAGCGGGACATATATATACACGTACCTACTTACATATAGCTACAGACTACATTTTTTTGTCTTAAAGTTATTTAACGTAAAAATTTAACGGTAGGTAGGTACTTCTAGTATTTGAGTTGCATTCGTCATTATGACATTAGTAAGATATTTTGAACAGATAAACTTTTAAACATAAGTATTACGGAAAGATTATATTACTTAACTTTGCATTTTTATTCCTCACATTTCGGCGGCCACAAAATCACTGTTTGTCGATAAATAATGCGCAATCATTATTCCATTTATTTTAAGTAGATTATCTCTTTTTCGAATCCTTCACCCATTTTATTAATCGAATAATATTTACCATTATTAGACTACTAATGTAATTACGCGGAAGAAAACACAACAAATCCCTTTACACCTACTATAACAGTGTTGCAAAATGACGTCACAAGCGGTCAAGTGGCTTTTAGCGGGACTCGATATTTTTCGAAACTTTGAATGCCTATAAAATCAAAACTACTAGATATTTTTGACTAAAACAAAAACTAATGTATTTGTATACTTCTAAGCTTTACTGAAACAAAATTTCAAGTGATTTGGCATACCTAGTAACATTATCCATTCCTTTTTTTATATAACTGTGTCAGTAGTTATATAATTTATTTTTATCTTCGTATGAAGTTATGATTGTGTTTAATTGATATATTGTTGTAAAATAAAGAGTATATACTGTAAAAGTATACTGTGGTGTAAAAGTTAAAACCATAGTTCATATATTATATACCATATTATGACATATTAACATTGACACAATTTGACAATTCAAAGTGACAGGAAGGCAGTAAACTATTTTAATATTTACCTACGTTTACTGATAACAGGGATCGTTAACTAGTGTAATGTAATCTTTTTATAATAATATATATATTTAGTATTCTACCTGATAAACGTACAGCTTTAAGTATTAAATAAAAATGGGCGGATTATTTAGCAAAACCAAAAAACCTGTAAGTCGTGTTACTGAACAAGATAAAGCAATCTTACAATTGAAACAACAAAGAGATAAATTAAAACAATATCAGAAGAAAATTGAACTTAATTTGGAAAAGGATCGACAGTTAGCAAAAAAACTTTTGGCTGAAGACAAACGAGACAGGGCAAAATTACTATTAAAGAAAAAAAGATATCAAGAAAATCTTCTTCAAAACGCTGACTTGCAATTAGAGAAATTAGAACAGCTAACACATGACTTAGAGTTTGCCCAAATTGAAGTACAGGTAAGATTTCAACTTTTATTACAATACTTAAGTAAGAAGTTAATGGTAAAAAAATATTATATTGTTAATTTTATAGGTTCTTGATGGCTTGAAAACTGGTAATACTGCTCTGAAAAGTATACATGATATTTTAAATATTGATGAGATTGAAAAGATATTAGATGAAACTAGGGAAGGTATTGAGAAACAGAAAGAAATAGATGAATTAATATCTGGTCAATTGACTGAAGAAGATGACGAAGCAATTGAAGCAGAGCTGGAATCTATATTAGATGTGAAGGATCAGTTACCTGATGTGCCTACTGATAAATTACCTGATTTGATTGAAGATAAACAACCAGAGAGGCCTCAAAGGACTAAAACTAGTTCCAAGATTGCAGTTGAGGCCTAAGTCTATTAACCTTGAATATGTATTCTAAAGATTAAATTATTTTATTATTATATATTATTTTATTAATTAAAATGGCTGAAAATGTTCTATAGTATATTAAGATGTAATAAAGAATCAGTAAGTACATTTGTATATCTTTCTAACCTTTACTTTTTTATGGATATTAAGTATTAGGGGGCAGGGGTATGTTGTGACTGTAAATACCACAAGTTGAGGTTCAATTCCCACATGAGACATTGAAACATTTACTATTATTTTCTTCACTCTGGTGACGAGGCAAAGTGCGGTGTTGAATTACATCATTTAATCTGTTAACTGAGTATAATGAATACTATGTCTTGAAAATAACAAAAAACCATGATGATCCCGAATAATTTTTAGGGTAAATAATTGTAAAAGTAGGAAAAAACGAGTAATATTTGTTCTACATTTTCTTGCTCTACATGTGTGATAGCAGAGCCGATAACAATAAGTATTGACGCAACTACTACTAGTACTGAAGCGGTGGAGAATCTCAGTAGTATGATCACCTTTAGTACCACAAGGAACGCAAAAGTCAGAGAAGTGTCTTAGAAAGTTCCAAAAGACTTATCGTAGACAAGGCCCTAATGAACCCTTTTGGTGTGATCGTAATGGCGTCAATCCTATCAAAGGCCAGAATACTCACACTAGTTGGAGATATCAACCAACTGCCCTTCATCTCTTCCACAATCGAGATCGGCACAATCTTTTCCAATTGCAATATGTCATTCCGAGCCTAGCGATCCGAGCGAGCATCAATCAAGAGTTAACAAGATCATACAGGTGTCCACAAGACATATGCTCTAAACGAGGCTTACGATGGAATATTCTCGGTCTAACCGACGTCTCGTTCCTCGGGAAAATCGAGATACACGGGCGCATTCATCGCACCAGACTCCCCAAACACACTGTTCCTGGTCCACACGCAGGCGGAGAAGGCGGACCTCATACGCAGAGGGTACGGAAGGGGAGACAACTCGCGCATCCTTACTATCAACGAGTCCCAGGGACTAACTTACGAGTCTGTAGTCATCATTAAGACAAAGTCTACCAAGATTGCCATACACGACAGCATACCACATGTCGACTTCGCAATCACCAGGCGCACCGTAGAATGTATGTAGGCTCAGTCGGGTACACTGACTCGTGCTTATTTTTCCAAAACTAAGCAGCATTTTCAAACTATCATACGGCGAAAAAATTATTATAATTTATTCAATTAATTCCTTGTACATTGAATATATTTGAAATGTTGTGTTACACTATGTTCCATCCGCCTCTCCAGGCAGATGGTACTTAGTGTTAGGACAGCACATTGAGTTATATTTTTAGTATAAAATATTTTATCAAAATAAATAAAAACCATAAATAAAAACGGTATTCTTTTATTATTTGAGGTGTGATATTATTTGTAACTATAAAAAAAGTCCCCATTGTGAAACGAGTTGAACAAAAGTTTATTCCCTGGTTAATAGTTTAACTTACAATGCCTCCAGAATTCTACAGAAAATTGGGAATGGAGTGTATTAACACCAGGTTCTCTCTGCCTACCCTGCTACAGTGTGGCACTAAAAAAAATGAAGTATGAAAAGGTTGCTGATAGTAAATGAGGTAAGAAAATGTGCAAAGATCAAAGTACTAAGCACTTTGATCTGTTTCACTACCTTACTACTTACTTACTACCATTAGGGCTTAAGCAACAAGTTGAAACAATTCATATTTTTGTTTGGCAAATGTAGATTGCAGGTCAATTACTATTAGTGTAAAATACATTTAAAGAAAACGTATAAAAATTTGAACGCAGCGGGATTCGAACCCGCGTCTCCTGATACCGTCCAGGCGCTCTCACTGAGCGTATAAAAAAATATTTTTATACGTTTTCTTTAATGTCTTTTTCAATTTTCCTAAGTGTGGAATAATACTTTAAAAATGTTTAAAAGTACTATTAGTGTATCTTGTAAAAACTAACTTTGTAATTTGTATATTACTAGGTAGTTAGTCAAATACTTTAAGCTGAACAGTTTTATGAATTTTAAATAAGGAATCATCATCAAAGCCCTTACAAGCACAGTTATGTTTCTGAAACTAGATAGAATAGCGTCCTGTTTTTATAATTCTCATCATGCTTTGTTTTGTATAATAATGTTTATTTTATAAAATAATCATGTAACATTATACAAATTTTGAAAATAGCTGGGTAACTTTTAATATACATTTATTAGCCAATTACAAGTACTGTTTTCACTTCATTATAATTAGCAATACTTTTTTTATTTTACAAAACAAACTTAAATAAGTAATATGTAGTTAAATAAAGAAAAATGAATAAAAGACAGCAAATTCTTTCACATTTTAATCTCATCCATATCAAAGTACTGAACATAATTTAAGATTTTAGTACATACTATTGTGACTATATAAGTAAGTTCTATAAATAAAAGTGGCACCATTAAAGATAAAAAAACCTACTATAGACATGTGAAATTATCTCCATGATTTGTAGAAAAGAAAACAGTAAACAAGACGATTCTGAATCGTTGAAACCCCAATATCATATACCTATACATCCACAACACTGCAAATAATAGAGGTGGGCGATTATCAATGAAAACTAACATCAATTAATATAAAGCTGTTAAAATTACGATTTTTTTAAGTGTCAGTCAATAATTGCTTAAAAAGCTTCATTTATATTTTATTAAAAATAATCATGTTAAAAAAGCTATCTCTTTAACATTTATACAATTTTTGACTAACATCACTCATAGTCGCTCACCTTTATGTTAAATGATATTGTTAGCCTTATTGTGTAGTATAGAATTATAGAATATAATTATTACATAAACGTTAACTATTTACAGATACAAGCTAATTTGTTTTACAAGCTGTTACAGTAATCATGGGAGTGATTATAACACCACTCCTCATACTGGTGGGTCGACTAAGCTAAGCATACTGCCACCAGTAACTATACATACTTAACATTCTATTGATTTATCACACTTGTACTGTACATAAATGGCAAAGAACTATAAATAAGAACTAGGGTATTAAAGTTATAAAAATAATTCATAATTAAATAATTTTATGTGTTAGGGAGGTGCAACAATAGTTAAGTTTCTTGCGCGCTGGTCCCCAGTACTGTTTTTAAAAGTTAAAGATATGATTAAAATTAAATTATTTTAAAACTGAAAACAAGTTAAATTACATAAAACATAAAGTTTTCGATTTTTTTAGAATTTTGTAAACAAGGAATGTTTGATTTTTGACTCTTAGTAAGTAATATGCCACAAATTTATCAAAAATGTATCAATCAAAACTAAAGAACCAAAGAGGTGCTAAAAACATCGAGACATATTGATAAAAATTAAAATACTAAGGATTTTAATAAAGTAAAAAAAAGAAATTATAATTATTGTAAATATATAAATTTAACTATAAAAATAAGTTCTAAAAAAATATATATAGGAGCTAAAATGAATATCACTATATTAAAATCACATAATAGCTGTTTATATTAGACTATTATCAGACTATTCACATAAATTATTTTAGTATTAACAAGTAGAACAGTTTATTATACACTATCAAACATTTCAGCTGCTTGTCATACAATCCACCCTAGTGACAACACTATCTCTGCACACTATTTTACATAATATAATACAATTTTATAATAAACGCGCCGTATCATGTTATAGATACATTTTAAATAATATTTTTCTCATAGATTTTCTATAGATCTTACTGACAACAAATATTTAGCATTTAATCATCGTTGTCTTAATGTCTGTGCATATAGCATATTCCCAATACTATTATAACATTTGTTGCATCGAAAATAATAAAGTTCCATATAAGGAAAACTTATATTCAAAAAGACTGTTTCAAGTAGTGAAAATCTCATTTGAAAAAAAGAATTATTATTTTGTTTGCAAAAACAATAAAATATTAAAAACTATTTCAAATGAGATCCTAATCTACAAAATTAGTAGTAAAACGAACGAAACAAGTGCTGATCCATATCCAACTAACATTTGACCATACATATTTTGTCATTAGTTAAAATTATCTTAACAAAATGCACCTTAAAAGGATAATAGTTTAATTACAGCCAAGCAGACCTTTACCATAATACACATCAAATATCCCGTATTATTTTATCATTTCAGATATCCTTGGTCTTAGCCAGTGCTAGTAGTTGACCGTGACAGGATGATGTGCTATGCTAGTAGAGGCGTGGTGTTGGGTGGTAGCCGTGTGAGTGAACGTGCCAGTCGCCACGGTGGTCGTTGTCGTAGGACCGGTACGGACTTGCTATAAAATAGAAAACTCCTTTAGTTATGACAACTATTGCTCTCTATAGTATTTGAGTAAAGTACGTTTTCGTTTCTCTTAATGGCTCAAGTTTCATGTTATGTGTATTAGTTTCGTCCTTCACCTGGCTAGTTATTTGCATGACGGTAGAGTTAGCGTTTGGCGATGGATTTTGAGCAGCAACTGGTTCAGTAGCTCTGCTTTCTGATGATGCTCTGTAAATATAAAACAAATTATAAATCAGAATTATTTGTTTTTAAGAAAAAAAAATGCTTACAGTGATTTAAATCAAAAAATATTTCAAATTATTTATATGCTAATTAGAAGCATTGTTGAGTAAATTATGGGTTACGATAGCAACATAATTGTACTATACAAAATTGTGACACGTGATTATGTTCATTATTGTCATTCTGCACTTCTTAATTATATAAAAACTTTAAGTATGCCAAATTTCCCAATAATCTACCAGCAAATTTTCGTAGTCTTTTCTACATATACTAACATAATATTATAATACATTTTCTATATAACATTAAGAAGTATAAAAATACAGTACTGCTTGCTAACCTTGTATCATGTTTCCTCTCAGGTCTTTCAGGCGACTCCTTTTCACACTTAGTACAATCACCACAGTCTTCGTTTTCAGGAGTGGGCTCTGTAGTCGTGGTACCCTCACCCGTCTCCGTGTGCGTTCTCCGATGAGATGATAAATTACCTACAAAAATATATGTAGTTTTAGAAACAATAAATTATTCTTACCAAATTATTAGTTATTTCAAGGCTTAAAATAGTAGCTTTTTAGTAAGTATTATATTTATAAAACACTGCGAAAATGCATCCATCATTAATTAGGTTACCAGTCTATTCACTTAACTGTTATATTTTAAACGTAAAAAAATATTGAAAACATAAAAATAATAATATATTTCTTACTTTTGCACATAAACTCCTTGGAACAAACGTCGCAACGGAAAGTTTTGTTGGTCGCATTAGCACCTTTATTATGTGATCTCTCATGGAACAACAAATTTCCTTTAAGAGGGAAGGATTTACCGCATTCACCGCAAATATGCGGTCTTTCACCGCAACTGTGCGATCTGCAATTAACGAATTATAAAATAAATTATACTTCTTTCTAACCTAAAATAGGCACCTAAATATTTTAGAATTTTATAATTTCAAAATATGTAATGTTAAAAAAATATATTCTTTTTTTTTTTTCTACTATATATTTCTTCCTTCTCCTTATGTGGGAATCGAACTCACAACCAGTCGCGTTTACAGGCACACTTTGTGGCCCTGCGCCTGGGTTGGCCTCAAAGTAAAAATCTTTTATTATTAAATAAAATAAATATTAAATCATGTGCTCTAGCCCATTAACCTACGTATAAGATGCTATATGGTAAGTATACAATCTCTGTAGAGTTTAGTACATATCTCTGTAGTTTATAAGATATTTTAAAAGGCTCGAGAACTCATATGAATTACGTGAGTGGGTTCGAATTCAGTAGTTACGTTCATCATTTTTCTGAAGTTCTCTAAAAATGTACTCTAAATGTGATATTCTGTGTACATGTTATAATTTTTTTAATATATTCTTTAAAAATATTATATTAAAATAATTGCTTAATAAATTTGAACACATTACCTCATATGCGTAACTAAGTGTTCTTTTCTAGTGAATGGTTTAGAGCACACTTTACAAGCATGCGGCGTATCGCCCGTGTGTTGCTTCAAATGGTTAGTTAGATGTTCCTTTCTCGTGAAAGTTTTGTTACAAAACTCGCACCTATGTGGCGACTCGCCTGTGTGTATTCTGTAAACAGAAAATACGAAATAATATACATCTTTGTTTAAAACACGTTTTAAATCATTTTTTTTAAATTTTCTTAAATCCTTAGCTTCACACTGTATCTCGCACACAGCAGGTTAGGCAGAGGGAACCTAGTGTTAGGACACTCCCGTTTTCTTATTTTCCGTCGAATTTTGAAGCCATTGCGTGGTAATTAGCAGTACTTAGCACAGCGTTTTGCCTCGATGTTACGAGGGCGAAGAAAATGGAGATATTAAACATTTCCACTCCTCGAGCGGGAATTGAACCCATAACCAGTCGTACAGTCACACATTTGAGCCACTGCGACACTACTGGCCTCTATTTTATAGTATGGTGTAAATTATTTTGTAATATAACCATTTGCTTTGCGAGGATTTTAGCGAAAGTTTGAGTTTATTAATTTAGTACCAATTGCAATCTGACGTTCCGAACCCATCCCTTTGAGACTTTCTCCCTTTATTCTAATCTGTACGATTCACTTATAACTTATTCAAGGCATAAAAAAACCAATAACGAAAGTATACAATTAAAAGAAAAAATGTATATTAGTTAAAGTAAAACTAACAAAAGTATTTTTAAGACAAAAATATATACATAAAAAATAATTACTCAAAGCTGTCAATGTGCACATTTTAATTGTAGTCTTATAATGTAATGCATTTTTTTTTAAATTTCCTAAAAACATTCTGGAAAATTAACGTAGTCAAAAAAAGAAAATACATAGTGTTGTTAATTTTCCAATTAATTTATTAAACGATTACTAGAGAAGATTCTTAAAAAAAAATTTGAAAATTGGTGTACTTGAGGAATTATTAACAAAAAACTGATTTTCCATTAAAGTCTATGGTGGAAAAATTGTCCGCGAATAGTTTTGGCTACAAAGAACTGAGCGTGCGGAATAAATAAAAAACTTTCATTTGCTCGCTTCGCTTAATATGTAAAACCGGTTTCGCTTAATATAGTTGCGCCCATAGTTTCATCAATTATAAAGTTTTTAATAATTAATTTTACCTGACATGATTAGTTAAATGTTCCTTTCTAGAGAATGTCTTGGTACAGAAAGGACACTTGTGCGGTGTTTCCCCGGTGTGAAGATGCACGTGGTTGGTGAGATGCTCCTTACGCGAGAACGACTTGGAACAGTATGTGCATTTGAAAGGCGTTTCACCGGTATGTTGTCTGTAACAAATAAAGTAAAGCTCTATTTATATGTATATTTGTATTAAATATAGTTAGTTTGCTTTTTACGCCTATTATCCATATTAATATTGACAGACAAACCGTCTTACTCTTTCACGGCAAATCTACCGAAACGATTCGGATATAATTCCGAATGAAAATATTTGAAAATAAAGGATTTAAACATAAATATATTTTTTTCCAACGACAGCAAATTCAATTTAAGCTATCACTTAGACTAGACAGGGAGGTCTATGTTTAACAGTACGTCTCCCGGCGACTGAGGATGATAATGGTATCTCTAGAGAATCTTGCATCATATTATGAATAGTTAAGCATTTTCGAAAATCTTAGGAGTAAACTCCCTTATATGAAAGTGTTATATTTTTTTTGTTTAATTACAAAAAGATTTATATACATTCCTTTTAAGAATATAAAAAGTGTATAAAAGGTATATATCATAAATCATGTAGACAATATGTAATATATTCAATAGATATACTTACACATTATGTATTTGTGAATTTAGTTTAACATAAAATATACCAACAAATTACACTTCCATTCACATGTACTTCAATGTCTTGACATACAAAACGAATAAAAATTAGAGAGAGAAAAATTTTAATGACAAGATACTAAGTCTGTCTGTCTGTTACACTTTCACGGCTAATCTACCAGTCCAATTTAGATGAAATCCGTAACAAAAATAGTTTAGACCCAATATACAAACATAGTCATCGCCATAAAAAAAAACAACCCCTAAAAGGTTGAAAATTTATATGAAAAATCTGAACCACATCACCAATACAGGCTACTAATTTCAAAAATCCCCATTAAAAACACCCCCACATACCGTATATGAGTAACGAGATGCTCCTTCCTCGTGAAGTTCTTATTACAATAGGAGCAGGTATGCGGCGCGTCGCCGGTGTGCTGCCTCACGTGCTGCTGCAGGTGATCCTTGCGCGAGAACTCGCGCGGGCAATACGTGCACTTGTGGGGAGTCTCGCCAGTGTGCTGTCTGCGCAACAGTACATTCCGATTTAAGATATCTTAACATGTATCGTCAGATAGTTCAAAATTATTAATTTTAAGACGTATATCTTAAGATATATCATCAGATAATTAATATAATTAATAATTTTAACACTCGACGTAAAAACGGTCAGAGTGTATCGAGTATATACTTTTTTGTTAACTTCGACTGACGATATCCCTATGTGTAGAGGGGATCAGGGTTAGCTCGAGTATCGGAATGCACAATGCTGTGCTACATTGACGGGGGACTTCCCACAAATGACGTTTAGAGTTCGGAGATATTTTTAAAAATGTTATTTACTCTTACCTCCATTTTTTTAGACATGCTCGTTTTCATGCATTTTTTTTTTGGTCTGTGTGATACTAAACAAAATTATACATCTTTGAATGCCTGTAGCACAGCATTGCTATTTCTAAATGGGTCTACTTATTATGTAAAGAGATCCATGCAATAATTAGGAGTTAAAATATCATACATATTTTAACCTAAGTATATTAGTAGTTAGTAGTAATAATATTTTTTTTTTGTATTAAGACAAAAAACCTACTGGCTATCTATTAATAAAAAGGTTTCGAAGAACGAAAGCCAAGTAAATTCAATGTATATCTCACCTTATATGATTTGTAAGATGTTCTTTTCTAGTGAAAGACTTGGAACAGTATGTACATCGATGAGGGGATTCCCCGGTGTGTTGCCGCACATGATTCATTAAATGCTCTTTACGTGTAAAGGATTTCGTACAGAATGAACATTTATGCGGGGACTCGCCGGTGTGTTGACGGACGTGATTCACTGTAACGAAACAATAATAATATTGTAAATAGAAAAATAAATTTATTTTTTTACGTTCACGCTGCATCCCGCACATAGCAGGGTAGGCAGAGGGAATTTAGTGTTAAGACACTCCGTTCCCCACTTTCCGCCGAATTCGGAGGCATTGCGTGTTAAGTGGCGGAACTTAACGCCGCGCTTTACCTCGACACCAGAGCGAAGAAAATGGAAAATATAATTTCCACTCCTCGAGTGGGAATCAAACCCACAACCAGTCGTTTACAGTCACACGCTTGTGACACTGGGCCACGACTGGCCACCAATATATTTATTTATTAATAATATTTACTACAGCTGTCGCTTAATTCGCTTATTTTCTCTGCTTTATACTTTACCTCCACAACAAAGCGAAGTAAATGAAATAGTAGATAATAAAGAGAGGCGAGGAGATAAAAAAAGAGGTTCGTAATTTTTTTTGTAAAAGGATTACCTCGGAATACTTCCGAAGACTCCTATAGAAATACTGAACTGATTATGATTTTTTTTTTCACAATTATAAAGCTACACTAATCAGGAGTACCATAAGCTATATCTATTATGATCGAACAGAAAATTCAGAGAATCCTAAAGGGTCCCGAATAGGGGATAAAGTCTCTATTATTGAATATTTCAAATCCTCGAGTGAAAATCGAACCCACAACCTATCGAGTTTACAGTCACATTTTGAGACCCCTGCCACAACTGGCCTTTTAGGTGACTGTTACTTGACAAATGATCTTATTATATATAGTTTTTAATATAAATGAGCATACCTAAATGATCTTTCCTAGTAAACGCTTTAGGACAATAACCACACTGGAATGGCGTCTCGCCGGTGTGCTGACGCACGTGGTTAACAAGATGCTCTCGTCTCGTAAACGACTTCGCGCAGAAATTACAACGATGCGGCGATTCGCCCGTGTGTTGACGGACATGATTCAACAAATGCTCCTTGCGTGTAAATGTCTTTGAACAGAAGTCACATCGATGTGGAGTTTCCCCTGTGGAAATGGAAATTAATAATTTAAATTATATATAGAAAAAAATGGCAAAAATTACAATTTAAAATTAAAAAAAAACGAGAATCGAACTCGCTACAACAGTCACAAAATAAGAAACCCGAACCAAGCCTGTTACCAGTAAACCTACACTATAATTATACAATACATAATATACAATCCACAATCCACTGTAAAATATATAAATGAATACTGACCAGTGTGCCACAATATGTGATTGGTGAAGTGTTCCTTCCTGGTGAAGGACTTGCCGCATAGATCGCATCTGAACGGCGTGTCATTTGTATGTGACCTCATATGATTCACTAAATGCTCCTTCCTAGTATACTTCTTGCCGCATATTTGACAATGGTGCGGCGTTTCACCTATTTTTGTGGGGCAGAAAATAATACGTTACAATCAATGATGCAACTTTTCGAGCAATACGTATACGTCTCGCTTGTACCTTAATATGATGTTGTTAGTAACAGTAAGATGTGCAAGTTATTGTAGGACCGGTTCGCAAATATAGTTGAATCATTAAATTGTTTCTTACTTTCTGCACCACTGGTACCAACCTTTTACTTGGTGCAGGCTTGGTTATTCCGAACTTATTATAATGGTGTCTATATATTTTATAGGGATTTCAAATAAAAATTCTATAACCAGTCAGTACTATGAATAAGACACATTTTAGGAGAAAACTAACAACATGTAGAAGAAAATAGTAAAGTATTCAAGTACAGTTAAACATGCGATCTAATAGCATTTTAAAATTATATACAAAATGTTCGTAAAATTGGCTACACAGTCTACTTTATTTATATAAAGAAGGTGATGTAATATATCTACGTATTTTTGAGCATACAAAAAAAATGATACTACAATTTCGAGTCTCTACATATACCTTCGATAGCTCAGTTGGTAGAGCGGTGGACTGTAGTTGGTAAAACGCGATGGTAATCCATAGGTCGCTGGTTCAAATCCGGCTCGAAGGAATCTTTTTATTTTTTGTGTTTATTTATTTTTTTATTTCTTTTTCTATTTACTTTTATAAAAATATATATATAAATATTTAAAAAAATTGTTTCATACATAAATAAATCAAAAGTATTTTTTTATGCGTAAACCATAACAATTTTTCTTTGTTTCTTTCCATTTCCATACCTTCTATTTGTATTTTATATAATAATTTACAGTAATATAGTCCCATTTTTCCCAAATACATATCTTTGGAATATTTAAAAGTGAAAATAAACTAAACAGTATGTTTACCTGTATATAAGATGTAAATCAAATTTGAAAAAAATATATCTTTTACACATTTATTTTTTACTTTAACTAAAATCCGTTACAAAATCTATAAACAAATAAACTAACCTAAATAGGTACGATATAAAATCATCAAAAAATATCGTCAATACAATATGTATTGACTCACTGACTGACCAAAAAGAAAAAAGAACATAGCGAGTGCCTTTAACTAACGTAATGTGCATAAAAATACCTAAAAAATACCTAATTTTAATAAAATTCCAGTGTAAACATACCGGTATGCCACATGACATGGTTCATAAAGTGCTCTTTGCGCGTGAAGCTCTTCTTGCATATCTCGCAGCGGTGCGGCGTCTCGCCCGTGTGTTTCCGCACGTGGTTCACCATGTGCTCCTTGCGGGTGAACGTTTTCGCGCAGAATTGACATCTATTGTTTAAAAAATATTTTAAAAAATATATTAGAAAACGTATATGTATTTGAACGCAACTGACGGTCAGAGCGCGGTGTATAGTTTTCAAGAGGTATCGAATTTAGATACGCTTATGTATTTTGGGTCCGAAATTGAATTTCGTGTGTTATTAGCACTTCAAAAATGTTAAAAATTGTTTAATTTTATTAGTATATAAGATTTTTAAAGTTTTTTCTAGCAGAGTAATTAGAAGAACCTGGTGTTAAGATACTTTGATCTCCATTATGAAAATATATTTTGAGTATTCTGCTGTTTGTAGACAATTTAATACAAACAGTAGCTAACAATATTATTATATCGAAACAGCAGTGTTAATTTATTAATATAATAACCAATCATTGGTACTTAAAACAACTCAAATAATAAATATCAAAGCATTGCATATAGCAATATGAATATTTAAACAGTTACCTATAAGGAGTCTCTCCCGTGTGACTCCGCACGTGACTATCGAGGTGCTCCTTACGTGAAAATGTTTTATGGCAAGTGGAGCACGCGTAGGGCTTGTCTTGTGCTAGTCTCTTAGCTTGACGCTCGGCAGGATCACCCGCTAAATAAAAAAAAGACACGAAATATATTAACTTCTTTTTTTCTACTAAAATATAAAATATTATTCGATCTTTGAATATAATCATTTTTTAACTACCATCCAAAATATTATGATTTTTAATTTATTATAGAATTGCATAACTTTCTTACCCAAGTGACATTTTCCGTGTTTTGACAATTCAACTGGATTAGCAAATGCAGAGCCACAAACTTGACATGTGAATGGCTTGCTCTCTCCGTGATAACGTCTAAAATATATTTAAAAACATTAATATTTTATCATTATTCTTAATAGAAGAAATATATATTTTTTGTTTTACATATAAATGAGGCATTACAAATACATTATATACATATATAAATTACCTATGAACAATAAGTTGGTATCGAAATTGGAAAATCTTGCCACATATATCACAAGAGTGGTGTCCTGGAGACGATTCCGCCTCCGACATAGCAGCGCTTGTGCCGGCTTCAACTTCTACTTCGTTTATTACCTAGTCAAGGGAAAAAAAATATTATTTATGTTTCAAGGCACCTTAAATATTTTGAAATAAAACTACTTAACATGATTAATTCGAAAAGATAGCAGTCAGTAGAGATTACATTGAAGTGCTCGAAATGTGTAGTAAACGTAATTAATCCGGATAAAATAGTTATATTTCACGTTTAAAAATTGCTAGAATAAAATGTAATTTTTAAAAATACTTTTTTTACTGTTTATTTTTGTGATCTACGGACGTCTGTACCTTTTGTTAACATGTACATTATTATTATATTATTAAATAAAAATACTTTGCAATATAATAAACATATTTTTTAAATATTCTATTATAATAAGTGTTGTGTAAATTTACACAAGACTCATTATATATCAATTTAAATTATATATAATAAGTGTATATTATATAAATTTAAGTTATTGAATAGATTACCTTGGCCTGTTGTTGATTTTCAGTATTAAGTTTACCAAACACTTCATGATAAGCCAAAAGCTGTGAAAGGTCTTCTACATTTACTTTATACATAGCATGTTGCAAGTCATGTTCAGTCGCTGCTGAAATCTTCACAACTGCTCCCTCCATGCCCATTGTTCCAACACTCTATATATAAAGGTATAATTAGAAATTTTGATATATAAATATAATAAAGAGGTCAGTCGTGGCGCGGCGGCACGAACGTGTGACTGGAAACGACTGGTTGTGGGTTCGATTCCCTCTCGAGGAGTGGAAATATTTAATATTCCCGTTACCTTCGCTCTGGTATCAGAGGTAAAGCGCTGCGTTAAGTTGCGCAACTTAACACACAATGCCTCCGAGTTTGGAGGAAAGTGGGGAATGGAGTGTCTTAACACTAGGTTCCCTCGGCCTACCCTGCTGGGTGCGGGATACAGCGTGAAGATAAAAAAAAATAAAGAGGCCTTCGTGGCGTAGTGTCAAGGCGTCTGACTGTAAACGCAATGCTAGTTGATTCAATTCTCAATTGAGGGAATATTTATATATTATTTTAATTTCTCAGCTCCAGTATCTAAAACCAAAGCACGGCGTTCATTTTACCACTCCAAATGCAATGTCTCCATTTCAAATGGAAAGTGGATAATTAAGCATTATGAGGGAAAAAACGTGAAGGTGAAAAAATAAGTTTATGATTAATTGAAATGAAATATTTTTATGATATTAGAATTACTATAAACTTTAAATCTGGCGAGGCCAGAGGGGGGTACAAAGAGTGACTGTAAATCCGACTGGTTGTGCGTTCGATTCCGACTGAAGGAATGGAAATATTCCCTGTTGTCGATTTAAAGCACGGCGTTAAGTTCCGCCACTCAACACGTAATGCGTCCAGAATACGGCAGAAAGTAGGGGAAAGAAGTCTCCTTCCCTCTGCCTAAAACAACAAACTATAAATTAGAGCACAAAAAGTAAAAATTAACCTTCAAATCGATTCCTTTAATGTCTTTTATTTCTGCAGGAATTGCAAATTGGGCGGATTCAATTTTAGCGACATTCTTCTCGTCCTTCACTAGCAGAGGATCAGCGGCGCTAGTTTCTATTGAAGTGGTGCCATCTGGGTTTTGCGTCACCAAAATATTGGCTGGCTCACCTGTCGCTTGCTCAATGCGCACTACGCTGTCAATAACCTATTGACAGAAGAGAAATAAGTTGATTAAATGAATACTGTTCATAATTTATATATGCATATGAAAAATGTAATTGATGGTTGTCTGTGCATGGAGAACACCTCAAAGAAAATATAATTGGAGGCATTTAATAATGTAATAGAACTTATTCTTTTTTCATTTCTTGTTTGTCTGTTTATGTGTGCGGCTTAACCGATTTAAATGCACTTTTGATTATTGTATTCTAGTAAACTGCCCATAATATTATTTCATTAGGTTCATAAATAAAAAGTTACAACGTAGTTAACGCACGTGAAGCCGCAAGCGGTCGCTAGTGTAAAACAAGCGAAATATAATAAACAAAGTTGTTGTTTGTAATATCAAGACAAAGATGTATTATTAGTCAGTAATAATGTGACTACACCATTTTTTATTTAAAATTATTTCCACCAGTTTACCAATTTTTTATTTTTTTCTTTATGTCATCTTGGTGACCTTTGTCTATTAATAACAACTAAAGTTGCTGCTTAAACAACAATAACAAGATCAAAAAATCTCTTAAAATTTTAATATCCATTTCCACAAAGTTAAAATACGTCGCAATCATCATTGCTTATTAGGAAAACAAAATATTATGGTAAGATATCAACTACTCAGAGGAATGCTTACACAAATAAAATTCCTACATTTCGTTGAGGCCGTTGTTGCTTAGTGGCATACTGTAACTGTAAGTGCACTGGTTGTGGGTTCGATTCCTACTAAGAGAATGATTATATAATAGTTTTTACATAAGACAACAAACAAATTTTGTAAGGCTAACATTCTTCATAGCTTAATTACCTGATGATGTCCAACAATCTGTTGCAACTGGTGTACTGTGAGCGTGTGGTCTGTAGGCATCTTGATAGTCTCATGTAACTCTTCTTTCTCTACGAGCTTCCCTCCCCCTGGCTCCACTACAGTTACTATTCCATCTTCACTAACAGTCAGCTGGATCTGAAGGGATTACAATATATTGCTAAATATATACCAATAACAATATTTTAATAAATATAAGTAATAAATAAATAACAATAAACTATTTGTATTAACACATGTATTTAATGGTTTAATATTATATATATCAACTTATTTGCAATTAATTCTACTGAAATAAAATAAGGTAAATGCATGGAATAACGACAATAGTATTAAAAATTGTTATTATATGACAAAGACAAATATTACATAGTACAGGATTAGATGCAACAATCTTAAAAAAAAAACAATAAATAGATATTTAAGCATAACAACTACATACATAGAACTACACGAAATATGTAATATTATTTTTAAATATTAAATGAATACTACTAAATTTACTAAATACATATATTAAGTGTTCAATAATATAAAGCACTAATCAAATAAGCTTTTCTATATAAATGTGAAATATAAAAATGTTATATAGTGTATATAAACTTACCTCACTGACCTGTATAATGGTAAAGCAGCGTGAATACAGAATAAATTGTTTTAACAAGTATTTGTGAATCTACATGAGTACATACAAACAATGTAATGAAGCTTTGTATTGTACAATATATTATTATTGCAGATTGTTTGCGGCTGTGCACATATCATGTTTTCTTTTTCTATAAAATATAATAAACGTAAATATATAACCTCACTTCAGACTATAAATATAAATATTATATACATAAACAAACATTACTTCATTTAAATTTATCATATGAGCAAAAACATATTAATAATCATTATTCATTTTAAATCCTATAACATATCTTAGCAATAAAATAATATATACTTGTAATATAAAGCCAGTTTTTGATACATGCTTATAAACACACCTGTTGATTTGCGTGTTCGGGACGCGCAGCCGACATCAGCTGTTGTTGCATGATATGCTGCTGTGAGTGATGACCCTAATATATACAGTAATTTAATAAATATTTTTGTTATACATTTGAAATAACTAATATAATAACATAGTTGATCCAAATGAAAAAATATATAAGTTAATAAGTAGTATAAAAGATTTCTCTAATGAAAAATATGTGTATTCTTTTTAGTACTCTATTTTAATAATAGTCTTTGGATAGGTTAAAGTTTACCTTAAACTGGAAATGGTTAAGACAAACACTGTGTGTACACTTCATACATCATTTAGAGTAAATATTTAGATAACAATAAATATATTATTTAAAGTTAAAATATTGTCTACCATAGTGTATATATAAAAATAATTTGAACGCTATTAAAGTATCATAACAACATAGAGAACTGTAAGAAAAAATAACATAAATTTATATTGTTTAACAATTTACTAAAGAAAAAAAAACAAACAAACAAAAATTTCAATGTCAAAATCTATTATTGTATCTATTTTATTTATTTTCAAAGGTTAAAAATTATCCTTCCTGTCAAAGAAATAGCAAAGTTTTACTAGTGATCATATGCAAGGTCAAATATTTTATAATATAAAAAAATATTAATATTGCAAATTTATTCTACATTTTGCATGATATTCTTAAACAGTGCAATAACATCATATTTACTCTAGTTCAATACATGTACATATATGAATAAGTTCCTTTTTTGTAATGTTAACTATTTCATTTATTAGGCACAGCAGATCTGTTTATCAGTTACTTTAAAGTAATATTGACAGAATGAGTGAGACCTAGACTAATATGTATCATGCAAATCAATCTACCTATGACGATTTTTAAAGACTACATGCAGAATGTTTATGAGAATACCTGGAATGTAATACAGAAAGTTAATTGTCTTCATTGTGTAGAGACTTTTGAGAATACAAAGTCATGCACATATAGATGGATTTTTAGTGATGCCAGATTTTTATTAATTTGAATACTTGAGAAAATTAATTAATTTGAAAACAATGGTAACCTTATTGAAGGAGTTGCAAGTGTATTAGTAAATGTATTATTATAATTATAACCATTTTATAACATTTTCCATTCCCGAATTTGTGTATCTGGCAACACTAGGCTATGTTCTACATAACAGCGACTTATAACATTCCCGCTATTACTTTGTTACCACTTGATTTACCATATCAATGTTATGGTGTTGTACAAACTCGACCCGATTATTGGGTACCTGCTGGGTTTGAGCCACTGCAAGTGGAGCACTGCTGCTCGCTGTATCTTGTTGCTGTGTATGTCCCACCAGAGTATCTGCAATTGCATTGCAAATATTCCAACTTACAGATTGCAATTTTTAAACACTTTTAAGTAAGGGTAAAAAGAAAAATACAATAATTTACCATGTCCCTGTGTTGCTTGATTTGCAATAATTTGTGATACAGGTATTTGTTGACCTGCTGCTGAAACCGTAACTTGAGGTTGTCCAGTATGTCCTAATATTATGTTAGGATCTCCATTTAAGATACTTGCATGAGCTTGACCAAGATCCTGAAATACTTACATATTTGAAAGAGATATTGAACAAAACATAGTAATTGTTATTGAACTAAATCATACTTCTCATAAACATCTAATTAATTATGCATAAGTACATTTTTATAATTACAGTACTACTTTTAAAAGTCAATCAACGTTAGTTGCTTGTGTAAATAGTCTATGGGAATCTTATTTTTATTATCAATTTCTTTCTATAACCTAAGAAAGACCTTTAGTAGGATATTCCTATACAATATTGTGCTTTCTTATATTTAATACCTGTACAGGTTTCCCATTTTCAATTCTTGCACCAGTAGGTAAACCGTAGACAGATACTTGAGGCAATGGGCCAGGGAACAAATTTGTAAACACCCAGTATTTAGCCACGCTCGACAGGGCAACGTTTACCGCCGCCGAGTTGACTCTCAAATCGGTAGCAGATGTTGTAGGAGTTAAATTATTCGTTTGTGCCTGCTGTTGTTGCTGTGTCGATTGAACTCTTTGGTTCTGAGACTGCAATTGTAATATACAAAATGTTTTAGAAACTATCACAATATAACATATCCTCACAAAAACAACAAGCAATGCGAACCTCGGAATTGCCTGGAGGTTGGCCACCACCCGTATTAATATTATGGTGATCCGGATTCATTTTCAGTCCTTTAGTTATGAATATAAACAATCACTAATACAAAAATTACAACATAACAGTTATTAGAATTTCACGTATCGGCATTGTCATAACTTGACTGGCATCGAAATGGAGGCGCGGGGGACGCGACGGGCCGCCATTATGAAACTTAGCACACAATAACATTTTCTACACGATCCTTGTAAGAATGTTTCTCTTAGCACTCTTATTATCACATAAATGTAAACTATTGAAAACTGTTTATTATTAAATAACTGACTTTATGAATAATAATATTTAACAGTTGAAATCGTAATTACTTTACATTTTCGACGTTTTTTTTCACATATTCACCATGAACGAAGAATGAAAGTTTGTCATGAGCAGTAATGCCAACATTGTAAATCTATTTCAACTACACAACTATTAATAATACTGTTTTATTAAAAAAGTTAATTAACTTTGAGTATAACATTTTAATTATTTACGCTTAAATTAGTATATATTAAATATGCTAATATAAAATTTAAGAATACTACAAATTTAAAAGTTTTTCATTTGATAATGACGAGCACAAGATTTCGTAGTTATTCAATAGATGGCTCTTAGAACAAAACTATGTCGTAATACCAGTTTAGGTAACCTTAAAAATCTAAGCAGGAAAAACTTAAAAAGGGAAAGTTTTATGTATGAAAGTGCAAGTTCTTCATTATATCACTGAAATATGTAATAATGCTATAATAATATCGCGAATATTAATGGGCTAATCTCCTATAATTTAACAATGAATAAGACTAACTTGATTTTTAATCAAAAATGATCTTTGATTAATATAAATTAAAAATAACACAACATGTCTCCTGATTTAATTATATTCTTGATTATAAAGTAACTTATATAATACAAAGGGTTTTATATTAAGTTTATAATTTCAAATAAGCAAGTAGAGAGTCCTTTTTGAAAACGATAAAATATTAAAAATATACCCACTTGCTTATTAAATAAAGTAAATTTAGATTTATAATTAATATATTTAAAGAAGCATTTCAATTTATATTGTTTTTTTTTAATTATAAATATGTGAAGTGTTTAAATATTTTTACTTGCTATAATTCTTTATTGAAAACGTTAGTCTATTTAAGACGAAGATATTTCAGAAAAAAGTTATAAAAAAATATTTGAACATTCTTTGATAGTTAAAAATGAAGTAAATTGAACAACAATGCATCGTTAGGTTATATAGTTGTCGCTATCAACTTAATTTTTACATAAATGATAAATTTCACAAAGTATTTAAAATATGCTTTTGTTAATATCTCTAGTAATTGAATTAGAGAAATGTGCGTTATCTTGCAATACCGAACAAATCTATATTTTTTTACTTAACTTATCAGGTTGATACATATGTATTTTTAGTAGAAATAATCGCTTGAAACGACTAGGGTCTATTTATTTTTAATTACTTATATTCTTGTGAATGCCGGTGTATTATATTTACGCACACGAATAGTTGTTTTTTCTGATGTAGGTATTTTCCACTTTCCAAATATAAGTAAAAATCAACATTGAACGTAAACGTTTGCAGGACGAAAAAAGTGAAGCTTCGTATTCTAGTTACTATTTGGCTTTGCATTTTTGATTGTGAAATTGTATTCTTCCTATACCTATCTGTTTCGACCGTATACAGTCAACAAAAAAAAATGTTGAATGTGAAACATAATTTACTTAAATATATTTTACCCATTTCTACATATTACTTAATAAACATTACTCAAATTTCTTGTACATTCCAATTTATTAATTAAAATAAAAATAAAACAAAGTTTTTTGTTTTATAAAATAATATAATCATTAAAGTTATCATTAATTTATGTTTTTTTTAATAATAGATATGTTACATTTGATACAAGTAATAAATGGTTCTATTTTAATTTGTGTAATAAAACTATAATAAAAATCTGAGTAATCATTATATTTTTTCACTAATTTAAATGTACATTTACATGTAATGCACGTAAGTCGTAAGTAGTAAGGAAATCAGAATGTACGCGGACAGTTTCATTTATATTTCCTTGCTGTTTTCAGTTAAAATAAAACAGTTATGTTCTTTATACATCGCCACATAATATATAATCCTACAAGGACTTTATTATCCAGATGAATTTACGGAAAGAAATGTAATAGGAACTTGTAGCAAAGTACGTTTCACCAAGCAAGTTCCAACTTCCAACTCAGTACTGACTGTGAGGCTGTCCGGACTGCGCGCCTCCGTGTCTACATACCGCGTAAACATTTACGTCAAGTTTACAAACTTTTAAACTCATCGCGAAAACATTTAAAACTATAGTGAAAGTGATTTGGAAAGAAGACGCAGTCGCGATATTTATATTTACGACTGTAATCACGTATCAGACGTTTTAATCAGCCGGTTCGTGTTTAATATTTGCCGGTCGGTCTTCAATTCGCAGGTTGGTATTAGTTCACTGAAAATGTTTGCTTATTCATATGTTATTCAAACGTGTCAATGCTCTTTGGACAACTGCCAATTTCTCTAGAATTTAACAACTTTTTATAACAATGTGTTGTTCTTCCTCAAAAGAAATCGTGTGGTTTTTACCACAAACTTAATTAAACTACGTTGGTAGAAGTTTCAAGGGATTCCATGAAAGATTTTTTTTAGGTTTAAAATGATTTAAATTATCATTATTATTATTAAACAATTTTTTTTAATAGTAGTAACACAATAAAAAAATATTGTTTACATAAATAAAAAAGTTTATATATTTATACATATATATTCAAAAACATATATTTTACGAATTTGTAATTTTAAAAAAGATATTTTTATTTTATACATATATACCTACATATAATTATAGTTTAATTCTTTGATAAGGCTTCAGAATAATAGAACTCGTCCGCTCTTTTGTCGTTTGTGACTTCTATACACAATTACGTAAATTGTTTGCATTTCCATGTTGTCTTTGAAGTAGTGTATAAACAATGCTATTCTATTTGATACCATGAAATTTTTATTTTAAATTGATTAATTTCGGTTAATACTATTTTATTATTCAGGAAGGCATGCTCAATTACTATCACTTAAAATATGGCATATATAATTATTTATTTAAAACTATATGTTTTGGCTGTTCGATTGTGACGTTTTCACATCATAATGTAATCTGCATCATAATGGTCAATCATGTTCATAGTCGTAATATATATACATATAATCCTTTCATGCATAATAATCTGTCATTTTATAACATAATAAAGTTATTAAATAATTATAAACACGATTATAAACTAAACAATTAAATGAATCACCACAATCAAGAGATAAGTAATTTTAAATATTTTCAATTATTAGATATATAAATAACCTTTTCCAATACTGTGTACTTAAGCTATACACCTAGGTACCATCAAAACAAACCGTTAAAGAGATGTTACGAAGTTCGACATCGATTTGTGTTACGAAACTTAAAGTTGCGTTTAGTGACGCACTAGCTGATCAAGTGACTTCAACAAGCTTAGCTCGAGCGGTTTACTATCAAATTGTTTCAGAATATATCCTTACATAACTAAAGTAATAGTTAACAATCAATTATTAATTCTACAATACCTTCTTAATACTGACTTTTATAATGCTTAAAATAAAGACTACATTCGCAGCTAGATTCGATAAATAGCTGGAGTATTAAAAAAACTGGTTTGAAATGTTGCTGTAAACATGCACTGTTTATAAATTATTGCAATACTTTGTACGCAATTGTTCGATACGATTGTTCTAATTTATCAGTTCACTGTTATTCAATACTGATAATGAGTTTCCTAATATTTTAAAATTCGAATTAGCTTTTATGTTGTATTTCAAAAACAATGTTGTAAAATAAATGAAAGGGCTTTTAATATAATAATGTTGAAAAATATTTTAGGATTATGTTTGTAGTTTATGTTTATAGTTTACTAGCGACTCATTGATTTTTGAAAAAACTTAATTTGTTATACTTTTCTTCATAAATCATTTTCCTGAGAATTTCCATCAAAATCGGCAAAGCCGTTCATATATTCCATACCAATTTTTATCACCTATTTCAAATTTGTAGAGGTTAATATTCTTTAAAACCTAACCTTTATTGGATCCTGGGTTTTCAATTATTATTTTCATTCTCAATTCCACCTAAATCGGGCTGATAGCTTAGCGGGGAAAGCGTAACAGACAGACAGACAAATTTTCGGATTTATAATATTAGCATGGATAGAAATAGTTGAGTATTTAATCTGTGCAACATTAAACGTCTAAACTAAACTTAGACTGCACATATAACGTTTCTTTTGTATTATTCAAATACTAAAAATGTATACAGTTTAACAAAATAAATTAATTAATCTTTAATAATTTGATGCACGTAAACTTTGGCATTCAATTCATAATTCAATCCGCAATGTAAATCGAGATGTTTGATTGAAATTCTAACTAGTATCTATAACAGATATTCCAAAGAAACTTAAGGCACATCATTGTTCACGGTATTCTCTAAACTTAGGACTAACTTCGTTATTGACTGTTTGGTTATTCGTAGAGGGAAGTGAAGATTGCGGTATAAAGTCTGCCTGCATTTCTATGACGTATTAGACAATGTCTTAAATTAGCAATTAAATGTATTCATATATTCGTGTTTTTTTGTGAAGTAAGTAAGGCTTAATACGTTATGATAATCATCTTATTTCTCCCATTTACGTCTAAATAGACATTACGTGTTATATGACGGAACTTAACATTGTATCATAAAATTATTAAATTACCTTAGGAGGTCATAGCCCAAAGGCAAAATCATTATGACAGATATTGAGCAGGGTGAACTACGTTCACTTCAACCAGAAATTGATGGGAGTGTAGATAACGTTCTCTGTGCTTTGGAGGACACGTTAAGTTTTCACCTGTCGCTCTAAAATTAACGACAGTCGTTACTGCCTGGTAGCAATCGAAGACTGGTTAATTTTAATAGCTGATGTAACTGCAAAATTGCAAGAGTTCAGGTCTGCCTAGAAGTTAGATTCTAGATTTTAGAAAGCAGGCGCTTTTTTTACGAATAATAACCACACAGCTTTACGCCTTGTAACTAATGAACGCATGAAAAAATTCAATCAATTATTACATACTTAGTTATCTAAATGAGTACAATGTAAAAACTATGCATTAAATTGCTTAATAGTATATGAATATTGAAATGATTACTGATTTTAAACTATTTAAAGATTTTTTTGAAATGTAAATTTATATGATATTTATGAAGGTTCTAATACATACTACGTGTATTTTCTTTTGTGTTTAAATATAATAAATCTCTTGTCTTGTAAAGTCGCTTATGTACAGAAGGTTCTTGTTACGTATATATGAATCATTGCAATCCTGTTTATAAGTGACTAAGATTTAGTCAGTAAAAATTTTCTGAATCACACTTGTTTTATATTTGTTTTGTAGAAGTATAATTTATGTTTATATATACAACTTTTCTGTCACTTAGTGAATGACCGATACTAAGGAGTATGTAGCCTACAGCACCTAGTACCCAGTAGCACCTAGTAATTTCGCCTAGACAAGGATCCAGGCGAAATTACTAGGTGTAGACAACTGAAAGAGGGCATTTGGTTGAAATTTGGTTTTTTTAGGCTCAGCAGTTCTAAGGAGGACTTTTCGAAATTCCTAAGGAAAAGTATTAAGATCGTTGTTTAGTACAAATAGCTATAGTTCAAGATGAGATAAGAGCGGCAATTAGTTATTTATACGTTGACATCTATATTAGTCATTAATAATAAGTATATAATAAGTAAGCATATAAAATTTTAATAGTGAGTCGATCACAAGTTGTACCACAAGTTATCTATGTATAGAGTATTTTTATAGCAGTAAAATTCGTTTTCAACGATCGCAAAGTAATATAGAGCGTTGTTTTTTGTTCAAAGCATATTTTTCCGCTATTCGTAACGAAAATGATAGGTTCCATTTAAAATAGCTCTCATGGATACCCCACTTAGTATCGGATGACACGGTATAACGAATACAAAAATTGATATGAAGTCTAATTGTAAGTTATGTTACTTATAATGGCTTCACGCTATGTTTCTTATCGACTAGAAAATCTATCCTTCCGCTTGCAAAGGTTTGTAACTTTGAAAAAAATACAATCCGTTTAATCGTAATATTGCTTACAGAATATTTTAATTTTAATTAAATAGTATATTAAACATTATTCATTAAACTTATTATGAATTACACATCTTCATGTGTAATTGGTAATAAAATTACAAATGCGAAACTCTGTTGGTCTGTCTATCCCTATGTCTGTATGTTCCACTTTCACGTCTAATATTCGATTTGGCTAGAATTTGAAATGGAAAGTAGTTGGAAAGGAAATCGGAATGGAAGTAGACCCATCCTTAAACGTAAGCACTTTTTTTCAAAAATCACCCCCACCTCCCCTAGGGATTTAAATATTAAAAATCAATAAATGATAATATTTATAGAATGATATAATAAAAATGTACTTAAACCTAGTATTAAACGAAAAAAGTATTAAGTGTAAAATTCGAAGCAGATTGTATAACAGAATTAGAAAAGAACAAGACGAGCGTTGCAGCTGTTTTTGGCTTGTCACTAATCTTGTGGTCACGGTCAACTGCGTATTATTGACATAGTATTTGTTTTAAAAAATAATTGAATTTCATAACAATTATTTTCTTTATGGTATAGTTGTTTTCATTCTGATTGCTTGTAACAATTTGAGGCAATAAATAAACTAAACTGAATGAGTAGGTACTATTAACTCACAATATACCTTTAACTATTACGTTAGTTACTTAAGAGAATCACTTTTATTCTCGTATTTTTTCTTTAATACCTTGTTATTTTTAATGTTCTATTTCTTAAACTATTTTGCTAGTGAACGCTGATTGTATAGTAGTTTTTGTCATATATAAAAATTAGGTAATGTTGCGAAAATGCTTCATTTCATACATTTATTAAAATATATAAAATAATGCAATTCTTTTGTTAAATCCACATTAGAATTACAAAATAGTTCACTTTTGTGAAACCATTTAATGAGTAGTTCTATTGCTATCAATAACTTTATGTCCCTTGTTTTCTTATTTTATATTGCTTTAGTAAATTGACTGTTTTAGAAAAAAAAACCTGTTTTTTCCCTGTTTAGAATTTTGGATAATCATCTCTTAGCGGTCCTGTATATTCTTCAACGTAAATATCAAATATCACCTTTCAACGACCCATAGTTTTTGCAGTTTGTCAATCTCAGAGAGTACCGGAAGATTTTTGTATATATTGTTATTATTTCCAACTCCGTCATTAATATTTGAAGTCTAACTATAGGCAGCGCCTATATTATCTGACTACTGATGTTCATCTAAATTACACACGTAAATTTAATTTTTTGCATTAACATCTATCATAAATTTAACGCGCGATCCGGTTTAGCAGCCGGTATAGAGTCATTAAGCACTAAATCAAAAGAGTAAGCTCTCATCATCATCATCATCATCATCATCAGCCGGAAGACGTCCACTGTTGGACATAGGCCTCCCCATAGATCGCCATTTAGAGCGATTGCTCGCCTCTCCCATCCAGCGGTTTCCCGCGGCTTTGACTATATCGTCAGTCCAGGGCCTTGTGAGGGGCCGTCCAACGCTTCGTCTTCCGGTTCGTGGTCGCCACTCGAGAACCTTTGCTCCCCATCGGTTGTCGGTTCTACGAGCGATGTGGCCTGCCCATTGCCACTTCAGCTTGCTAACTTTGAGAGCTATGTCGGTGACTTTAGTTCTCCTGCGGATCTCCTCATTTCGAATTTTGTCACGCAAGGAAACCCCGAGCATAGCCCTCTCCATAGCCCGCTGAGCGACTTTGAGCTTCTTGATGAGGCCAACAGTAAGAGACCACGTCTCAGAGCCATATGTCATCACTGGCAAAATGCAAAGGTTAAAAACCTTGGTTTTGAGGCTCTGGGGTATTGTGGACGTTAAGATAGATCTGAGCCTCCCGAATGCTGCCCAGCCGAGTTGGATTCTTCGTGCGACCTCTTTGTCGAAGTTGGACCTACCTAATTGGACATTTTGTCCCAGATAGATGTACTCGTCTACAACTTCGAGCGTATTGTTCCCAACGATCACCGGTAAGGGTGGGACATGGACATTGAACATAACTTTTGTTTTATCCATGTTCATCCTAAGACCAACCTGTTGGGAAACTCTACTGAGGTCGTTGAGCATGATACTGAGGTCCTCAAGCGATTCCGTCATTAAGACTATGTCGTCGGCGAAACGAAGGTTGGTGATGTACTCGCCATTTATATTAATGCCAAGTCCTTTCCAGTCCAAGAGTTTAAAAACATCCTCCAAAGCATTCGTGAACAGTAAGCTCTCAATCGACTATTTTGTTTTTATATGTTTTTACATTCATTCCAATATGTTTTATTTATTTTTTTGAATACAGATCTTCTGAAGATTATTACAAAAAATGGGTTTAATTTATTATTCAACTTAACTTACATAACACTATCATCTACGCTGCAAATTCTGTCGCCTGTAAATTGTGCGTTTTTTTAATCGTTACGTGCTTCTGTTATTTGGTCTAAATCGATTTTTAACTTTATCGACAAATCATAAATATCTATCGTTTATAACTAAAAAGTAAATGGTAGTCTAAAAGTAAACTTGAGATAATCTCAGTACATTAAATATATTTTAGGTTCATCACCGCACAATTTGGGACGCGATTTCTTTGGCGGAAATTTTATTTATTTAATGTAGACGATTCCTTGGTTTGGTTAGTAATGTATATAAATGGACAAAAAGTGGAAAATGATTGCCGTTTTTAAGTGATCATTTTGACTTTTTAAGCGTTTTCAATTCTGATGAGTCGACGCTTAAAATTCAAGTGACGTAACATGTTATTGTTAATGCATTTATAAATTGCTCAATCATAAACTTTGATTGATTTACATTACGTTGCTTACTATTATACTAGTTAATGAGTATCGGATTGTATATTAAAAGGTTACGTGTTGGCGTGTTATAAGTAATCGACGCTTTGTTTTACCGTTAGGGTTTACAATTTTTATAGAAATGAAATCGAGAAATGACTTCAGGTCTACGCTTTTTATGGCAGGGCAGTGTCAGAAAACCTAGTGTCAAGACACATTCTCCGTTAATAACATACTAACGGCCCTCTGGCGACTTCGCCGCGTGAGCTATATAGATGTTTCGCGTTATATTGCAACCCTCGGGGATGGGTTTTTGAAAAATAATGTAGACTTTGTTTAACCTTGAATTATCAACTATATTTAAGGTAAAATTCATTACAA
Source organism: Dryas iulia moderata (assembly GCA_019049465.1). NCBI lineage: Eukaryota > Metazoa > Arthropoda > Insecta > Lepidoptera > Nymphalidae > Dryas > Dryas iulia. The sequence continues at coordinate 10,481,184 of CM032422.1, read as the reverse complement.
TTGGTCAAGCAGTATAGATTTTTCATATAAACTGTCATCCCCTGTTTTAACACTTTAAAGGTTGATTTTTGAAAAAATAAGCTGCCTATGTTTAACCCAGTAATTTTTACTACTTTCATGCAAAATTTTATCCAAATCGGGACGGTAGATTAACCGTGAAAGCGAGACGGAGAAACAGACAGATATTCGTATTTATAATATAGGTACGGATGTATATAACATATGTAAGGTAATCGTATATGATGCAAAATTAACTACTATTATATTACTTGCTTTGATGTTGCGGTAGCAGATATGTACATATGAACTGAATATCCCGGAATATAATAACAAACTAATTAAAAAAAGTAACATCTTTTATTTTGATTGATTTTAGTTTTATTTTCATGTATTTAGATCGAAATTTATTATATATATTTTTATCTTCACGCTGCACACATCAGGGTAGGCAGAGGGAACCTAGGGTCAAGTGCTATGTGGTGGAACTTAACGCCGCGCTTTTCCTCAATACCAGAGCGAAGAAAATGAAAATATTACTATTTCCATTGTTTTCATTCCTCCAGTGGGTATCGAACTTACAACCTGTCGCGTATACAGTCACACGCATGTGCCCTTGGACCATGATTGCCCTCGAAATAATTTCTACTTAAATCAATTGAATGACTAAGTATTTAACTTAACAATTTCTTTTAAATATTTGCAGAGAGGCTATAGTTATCTTTTAAGAATAAAAAAATGGTATATAGAATAACAGATAGTGTTAATATGTCATTGTGTAAGTTAAAATAAGAACATGTTAATGTACCATACTAACACGGCACGTGATATGGATTAATCATGTATATTTTGATACCTCCTTAAAATTACCATAAGTCCACAGACTTTAAATATTTCAAAAAATATATTTTCGTATATTAATTTAACCGCGATTAATTTTTAAAAAAAGTATAAGCTCTATATTTTATAGATAATAAATAGAAAAAAAAATAAACGTCAGATATATGACACTTCCATTTTACTTTCATGTCACTGTAACGAATTATTCAATCAACTAATATTCGTTAAAGTTACGTACAATCTACTTCTGATTATTTACGGAAAGGAAAACAGCGTTTCAAATGAATTGTCTACCGCCGCCGTGGCTAATATTGTATGAGAAAATAATTAATTGGATAGGTTTAATTAAGTCGTTTTTTGCTTCCACCAGTGATCTTATTATGTGTCACGTGGATAAAACTAAAAGTACTAAATAGTATCACGTTTGTAGTAAATTGTTTTTTTTTACATTGATTGCAATATATACGTGTTAAAGGTATTGTAAAGAGTGTAAATGTAAATGTAATATGATATAGATTATAAAATAAATAAGGGTAGAAAATAATTATTTTTTACATCTAATCTTGCTTAAAAAAGGATAAAATTTGTGTATTTATTAAGTCTATAATATATTGTAAAATTAATATAATTATTGTTTGGCCTGTTTATGTGATAGTGAATACAATAAAATCATTTAATAGAAGTAAATGTAAATTGAAATTTAGAATTTTAATAATTAACATATTTTATTTTATCTACTCGGCAATGCTACTTGGCTACTGCATACTAGCTGTTTGAAGCTCTGTTAGATTATACTGGTAATACTACAAAATGTAGCTGGGAATGAGTTTTTTTTTTAAATATTTTCGCTTGTTCGGCAGGGAATAGTGGAGTAAGGTTCCGTCACTCTAAACAAAATACATATTTCTAGGATCTAAAGAAGTTTTTTTCTTATGTTTTGTTAGCTTAACGCTGTATCCCGCTAACGGTAGGGTAGGCAGAGGAAACCTAGATAAGTGCATTATATATAAGTATTCGACATTAAAATAAGTTTTAAAATTTTCTTAATAACGATGATTTCTTCCATTGATCTTTTATTAAAAATTATGTCCATTTCGTTAGTGACACACGATTCGTTTGCATTAATTTATTTGAATACGTTAAAAGATACGACATTAAAAATAAATAAACAAAAAAGAATACTTATTGTTATTAAAAAATGTAATTAACAAAAACATAAAGAACAGGAATTATTACGAAAATAATTATAAAACACCAAGAAATTTGGCAACAACAAAATGTCAAAAAAAATCTCTATTTTTATTTATTTTTGTATGACGGGTGCTAATAAATCCTAAATATTATTTGTATGAAATTAAACTGCAGTTTTCCTTAAATATGTTGTCGCGTGATAGTTTAAAATCCTTCAATTTCCTGTCCTCATTGCATGAAATACATAAAATTAATTAATATAATAATAATATCTATTTATATGTTATATACATATGAACATATAATCTATTCTGAAACAGTGCTTTTTACCTACTTTCTAAGTAAAAAAAAGAACCAATCTATGAAATGTAACGTTCCTATTTGAAATTTTAATGTATTTGACATATTAGAAATTAAATGCGTTATATTTTTTTATTGTATAATTGACATTACTGTTCCCATTAACGCAAATAAATACACGTGTTTATAATACCGGAAAAAACAAGATTCGTGCGCAGTAGAAGTTGGTTCACATTGTACTAATACGGATACGTCAGATTATGGTATTGATATTTAGATAAATACTTTGAGGAAGGGAACAGTTTAAAAAGAACAATATTGTAGTAAATAGATGTATAGAGACGCCAGTCGTGGTGCAGGGGCACAAAGTGTGATTGTAAAGGCAACTGATTGTGGGTTCGATTCCCATTCGAGGAACGCAAATATTACATATTTTTATTTTTTCGCTCTGGTGTCGACGGAGAGCGCGGCGTCGAGTTAGTTGGAAAGGGGGAACAGAGTTTCTTAGCACTAGGTTTCCTCTGCCTACCCTGCTCTGTGCGGGATATAGCGTGATGATATTTTTTTTTAAAAAAAAGAAGATAATGAATAAAAGCATATTACGCCCTTACTTATGTTAAAAGTGGCAGCGATATCTATAGTTTACAATGCGAAAGACTCGACATTTGTACGGTAAATCCTTGAAATATTAAGGAGTTTCTTCTTATTATTATTTAAAACTAAGCTAATTACACGCTATGTAATGTAAATTACGTTATACATATAATATAATATATTATATGTGCCTTATAGGCAATAATATTGTCGATTTTTCAATCCACACCTAGAAGGCTGATCTAGGCGTTGACTTGATGTAGCCACTAGCTTCAGGTATTACGATATGTAAAGGAATAATATTTTCAATGCTTTATCTTTAGAATATTGATAGATTTAAGAATATTTTAATATGATATTAAAAGTTATCATAGGTTGACAAAAATTATAATTTGATAATGGAAACAAACTCCCTCATATAAATCAGACCCTGCATGTCGCTATTTGTCAGTCCGGACACGAGGTCATTTCGAGACAATTGATTCATCGAGACGTGGCAAATGTCCTGTTGGTTTGTCGACCTATCTAACATGTTCAGCTGTTCATACTGATTTACATACACATTTTATATGTAGGTATAAATATTTGTTAACATGCTTTTAAATATTTTCTGTTTTTTTTTCACGTACTTGCTGCATTTTCAAAAGAAGACTGAGAGCATCTAATTATTAAGTCCTTTTTGTTCAGTTTTTGATTCCAGATATCTTTTGAATGGTGGAAGTTAACGATGTGCTTTTTTAATTTAAAAGTAGAAAAGAAAACATTAAAGTTATAAACGTATCCCGCCTCAAATCGAACCCATAACTACTCTTTGCAGAAGGAAACATCCGAATTCTCAACTGCGTGTCAATTATTATTATTGTTATTTTTTTAGCTTCACGCTATATACCGCACGCAGCAGGGTAGGCAAAGGGAATCTAGTGTTAAGACACTCCGTTCCCCACTTTTCGCCGAATTCAGAAGCATTGCGTGTTAAGTGGCGGAACTTAACGCCGCTCTTTGCCTCAACACCAGAAGGAAGGAAATAGAAATATTAAATATTTCCACTCCTCGAGTGGGAATCGAACCCACAACCAGTCGCGTTTACAGTCACACTTACGCGCCACGACTGGCCACCTGACTTATATTTTTCGCATACAAATATTATGTTGAAATGAATTTAAATTAACAACACAATGAAGTAAGTTGCTAGTATCGAGGATAATGAGTGTTCGCGCAATTACTAAATGCGATATGCACCGATAGTATAATGCAATATTAAAGAGGGACACTGTTTTCTCACACTAGTAGTAGTGCAATGTTTTAGAGATAATCATAAGTTAAAGGTCATAATTCACAAAGCTAACTAGACTTGGGAAGTACGTAGCTATAATTATAACATAGGTACATATGCATATCCGGTTAGATTCGAGTCTACAAGTGTTGGCCATTGGGATAAATTAACCGAATATCACAACAAGACACATCATATGACGTTAACTATTTATTTATTTATTTTTTTCAGTTTCACGCTGTATCCCGCACACAGCAGGGTAGGCAGCGGGAACCTAGTGTTAAGACACTCCGTTCCCCACTTTCTGCCGAATTTGGAGGCATTGCGTGTTAATTGGCGGAACTTAACGCCGCGCTTTGCCTCGACACCAGAGCGAAGAAAATGGAAATATTAAATATTTCCACTCCTCGAGTGAGAATCGAACCCACAACCAGTCGTTTACAGTCACATGTTTGTGCCACTGTGCCACGTTATTGCATACCAATAGCAAATGTGAATTTTTTTTTGTAATGGTAAGTCAACGTTTAAAAATATTAATAATAGATATATAATTTACAAAAGGTAGGAATAATGTTATGTGGAGACTTCACCATCGTTGTATACACCAAAAACGATACATCTACCCATTAGTTATATATTATAGCTTATTGTATAATATCGTGCAAATAAAAATGCTTGTCCATGATTCAATAATACTTATAACATCATCGTACATCTAACAACTTAGAATCATTGAAAAGTGAAAGTATCCCACTTCCTAGTATTTAATCCGCCGCGAACTTCTGACCTTGACTGATTTTAATACATATAATTATATTACTCCATGGTTTCTTTGGAATTTTTAGTCATCACCGAATTACATAAATTTGTAGAATATAACTTTATATATTAATTTCATAATTATCTTTCCTCATACGAAAATTATGAGGACAAACATGTGTGAAATTTAATAAAATTTGGATAATTTAAGTGTACAAAAATAAAACAACTTCAGACTTTTTCCTTCATAGGAGAGTCAGGGCAAAGCTTGAAAGTGTGAAGTTTTCAAAATACCGGTTTCTGCACCAAATCGAGTCTTTACATGTTGAGTGCGAACCTCAACGCCGCGTTTTGTCTTATGCACGAGAACAGAGAAATTACAACAATCATGGGATTCGTATCCACAAATAATCGCGATAGCTGTCAGACTCTGTCCATTATTAGAGGGATAATAGTATGTACATAGGTATACCTACTTAAAATTTATATAGAGAAGGGTCCGCTCGCGGCTTCGCCGCGTTAACTGCATAGCTGCTTCATTATGTTGCAATCCTCGGGGATGGTTTTTTGAAAAATAAAGTAGCCTATCTTTATGCTTATATCATTAACTATATTTATGCCAAAATTCATTGTGATCGGTCTTTACCGATTTCGATAATCTAAACCGCTTTCGGTTTAGATTTTTCATATAAACTTTCAACCCCTATTTCAAGCCTTTAGCGGTTGATTATTGAATAAATAAGTAGCCTATGTTAGACTGAGTAACTTTTACTACTTTCATTCTAAATTTCATTCAAATCGGACCGGTAGATTAGCCGTGAAAGCATGACAGACAAACACACAGACTTTCGCATTTGTAATATAAGTGCAGAATCCTATTATTTTTTATATTTATGTATAAGAATTATATGCATTAAATGAATACAGTAAATATTACATGTGTTTGGCATACACTTTGTATTAAGTGACATATACCTTGGTTTGGCAACGCATACTTTACGCGTCAACGGGGCTTCAATTCGATGTTATTAATGATATTACATATATACATGTAAAACGTTTTATTGTTTTATTTTAGATACATAATTATAGATGCCTATATAACAAATTACTTCTAAACTGTGATTTTCAAAAAAATGGCCTTCAAAAGACTGATAATGATCACAACTTCGTGCATAATTTTGAAATATATGTACACGCTTGCACATTATAACGTTATTATAATAATTTCGCAGCAGGTAGTAGCACAAAATATAAACACTTATAAAACAAAAAATGCCTTGCGGGCAATAAACTTATGATACGACTCGCAGCGTGAAGTGATCATTAAATGACGTCGACGGTGTCTTTGCAATATTTTAACTCTTTAATAATTATGAACATATCTTTTTAATCTAACATTTGCTAACTTTACCAATGTCCATGGCCTTTGACGAAGCGTTAAGTATGAAACCATAGCGTTACATATAATGAGATTTGTGCTCCGAGCTCCGTTACGACTGCACATTGATGTGTTGTCTGATACTGTTTATAACTATACTTGATTTTATCGATGGTATTCTCATTATAATTTTCGTACACATATGTCTAAATTACCATAAAAATATCATATTTTTGTGCATGCCTTCCGCATAGCAAGGTGTAGTTAGAGAGAACGTAGTGTTAAAACACTCAGTTCTTTACTTTTCGCCCGAAATCTAGAGTTAGTGGCAAAATTTGACGCCCCGCCTTACCTTGAGCTCTGATATAGTCGTTTCAATCCAAAGACAATCAGTCTCAAACACTCAATAACGGTGCTTCTATTTCATCTGATTAATCCATGCTTCAATACTAATATTATAAATACGAAAGTCTGTCTGTTTGATTTTCACACATAAATTTTTGGATTAATGAAGCTAGGTCAAACCAACCCCTAAGGGGCCCCTTTTTGTGAAAAGTATACAACACTTTAGGAACAACGCAGGTCGTCAAAAATAGGAAATAGCTATAGTTGTGTACTTCACGCGGGCGAAACTGCGAGTGGACCGCTAGCTTACATATAATTGGCAAGAACTTAAATATTAAAGTTAGGCTATTTAACCTACTAAATGGTTGAAAGGTTTTGTAGAATACATTTAAGTCGTTCTACATTATCGTTTAGATGTCACGATGTGGCGATTAAGAGAAATTGCTTGACTGTTATTAAAGTGAAATTCAGGACTTAAAAATTTTTGAAAAATTAATATTGGAGACATATAGACGAATTTATTGTTATGTATATACCTTATGTATATACCTTATGAAGTAATATTAAAGAAACTGTTTAATTATTTATAACTTGAGCAGATAATAACAGCTCGAATTTAGATTCCGTTAATTGTAAGCGGTAACCGAATGTTTTACATTATCTAGTTGAGTTTTACATTTTAGTTTTTACTTTACATAAAGAAATATGTAAAGTAAAGTTTTTATTTTTATTATATTTTAATGTATTAAATATTGTTCTAAGATATGTTTTAGATATATAAGAAAGAAAAAGGTACATAACCTTAAATATTACCCTTTTTTGCCATAAATGACTGTGATCTGACTGAGACTGAGACTGAGACTGTTATAGGCTTACACTACGTAGATACATTAATACAATTGTATTCATTACACAAATGATAATAGTCTAAAATATTTAACATTATAAAAATATAAAGCAATTTTACAATTTTCCCACATAGCAAGCTAGCAGGGAGAACCGCCGGTTTCGCTTCTCTGCCAAAACATATATTAATTCATAAATTCACATTACACATTAAACAATGTGTATTACAAAAAATAATTGCTATGATAATATATAACTGACTATTTAAAGATATGACGCTGTATGCAAAAATGATTCATATTTTAACTTGCATATTGCATCGGTACGGTACACTCGATTGCCAAATCGATTAGTTTTGCTCACGCGTGAATTTATTAGCGCCATCAAAAGTGTTGAGCTATTTACACTTGCTGTTACGTTCTTAGAAGGTATGAGGAAGTATAACTATAATAGTAGCTGTAGAACCATAAAGTACATTATATAAATAAGTACATAATATTATAGAATTACTGGATTTCAGAAAGTCAGCAAATAGAGGTCGAAATGTAGGCATTAGGTTCTCTCTGGCTACTCTGCATAAAGCTATTTTTACCTATCATAAAAAATATCAATGCTTTTAAAAAATTAAAAAAATATAATATTTTTCTCTGCCAACATTTCTAACACGCTGTATAAGAAACGATCTATTTATAATTAATGAATTTCTAAATATAAAATTTGAAATATAATTTTTGACATCATAATTTGAAAATATGTACACGCAATTAAAAAGAAGGTTGGTTTCGATATTGCATATAATATGTAGATCACGGCAAAGCTGAGTGTAAAGTGAAGGTTATGTTTTAAAATACCGGTTGTTAACTACGAGAACTTATTATTAGAAGTTTTTTTTTGTAATTTGTTTAACAATGTATTACGATCATATTATTTTTTTACATTTGCTGTTAACTTTTTTTTGCTGTTAACACGTATGTTCACTGCAAATGCTTTTATATATTCTCTACCGTCAAATTCACTGTCTAGAATTTGTTTCCGACTATATATTTTTTGCAGCTTTAGGCTTTTTGCGCTATAGAAGGGAGAACTTCGTGTGGGTCCCTCCTCGCGTTTCTCGCTTAACATGGTAAAGACACTACCATATTTCTCGAGAAATGCGTGGTGTTAAAGAATTTTTGTCAATAAGTATTTCTGCTTTGTTCTTTATGTTATCGCTCTTAGGCGTGCCGGTAGAGCACAATTTAATTCGCCAATGACACGTAGAGTGAAAAAGACACGATTTAGATTGGTCAGTTAAATATCGAGAAAATAAAACGTAAAAAACTAACAACTACCACCTAAAAAAAATAATAAGTATATAGTAAAGACATCACAAAATTTGTATTGTAAATAAAAGTTAAAAATAATAGATATATACAGTGTTACTTAAATCTACCCATTATTAATTATCTAGTATATAACTTAACTCTATTATATCTAATATTATAAATGCGAATGTCTGTGTGTTTGTCTGTCATGCTTTCACGGCTTATCTACCTGTCCGATTTGGATGAAATTTAGAATGAAAGTAGTAACAATAACTGGGTCTAATATAGGCTACTTATTTTTTCAAAAATCACCCTCGAAAGGGTTGAAATAGGGGATGAAAGTTTGTATGAAAAATCTACACCGCTTGACCGATTGTAATGAAACTTGGCATAAATATAGTTGATAATCCAAGGTTAAACATAGGCTACTTTATTTTTCAAATCCATCCTCTAGGGTTGCAATACACCGCAACACCTATGAAAGCCGCGAGCGGGCCGCTAGTATTTACATAAAAATGTACAGAGAGGGCTAAACACAAACATTAAGAAACACTGAACATTATGAGGACGGGGGACTTTAAAGGGGAGAATAAGTATTTCATTATCATTAAATTACTATATAGTTATTTATTTGACCATATATACTTAAATTATATTTTCGCATTAATAGTATCAATAATACTCGTATTAGATATGTACATTTGCATACTTTACATATTACTTAAGCTTATTACATAATACGTTACAATTATATGAAATTTTATTATAAATGTATTTCATCACAAGTGTATAGACACTTCTTATTTAATTTAAAATATAGATTTTAAATTAAATAAGAACCTACCTAGATATTTCTAGTATCAATACTATCTTATCTTATATATTTAGATGAGCAATTTTTGTATATATATAAATATATGTCTAATCCGGATCTCGGAAATGCCTACAACGTTTTTCATGAAATTTGGTATGTTTGGAGTTTCGGAGAAGAAAAATTGATCTAACATTTCCAAAAAATGTGTTTTTCTCCATGTTTTTAGGGAAAAAACGACTAAAATATCTTTAGTATACGACTGTCAATTTCGCAATGTTTGACAACATTGTAATTGATTTGTTTTTTTAGCTCAGCTTGTAGAATTTTACAAACCAGAAGTCCATGGTTCAGTCCTGACATCCAGACTATATTTTTTATTTTTTTGTTTTTTTAATTTATTGTATTTTTTTCTCTTATTTTTATTGTTTTATATTTCTTAATATTTTTATAATCTAATTTATCATATTTTTATTATAATCATTATTTAAAAATAACGATTTCTCGAAAGGAATACCGACCGGAGCAATGCAAAAAAGACTATATCTTACATAATAATCTATTAAATTAATTAAATAAATATTATACATGTTACCATGTGATTGACATATACTCTTGTATAAAATGACAATCGTTTGATAATGAATTTATATCATATGTGTTCATGTAATTTAATAGGTATTGTTATTTGTAATGTTAAATGTTGGTACTTACATATATGTATATTATATTATTAACGAACTAGGCCCTCGTGGTAAAGTGGTACAGCGTTTGGTTATAAATGCGATGGTTCTCGGTTCGGTCCCCGCTCGAGGGCATATATTATTTTCATTTCTCCGTTCTGGTAGCTAGGGAAGATCGTTGTGTTGGCTACTCAACTTGCAATATCTTGAATTCACTTTATTACGAACAATAAAGCGAATTCAAGATATTGCAAGTTGCATTCACTCATTTTATTCTTTGAAATGCAAAATTTTCTTTTATTGTTATACATATTTTATTGTTTTACAACATCATGGTTTTTGACGCAGAAAACCAAGTGCCAAGGCACTCCCTTCTCTTTGAATACAATACCTATCCTTTCAAAATATTCAAACCAGGTAGTAAATAGTATAAAAGTTACTCAATACAACGATATCAATTTTACGCTATGCAGGTTTAACGCAAAAAATATGAAATAACAATTATTAGGTATAACATCGATGTTGGTGTGGATATTTCTTAATACGGACGTCTTCTTTTGTGAGAAATACCAAATTCGAGAATTTTTCCTAAAATTGGTTATTATTTTTATTAAGTTTCAAGCTTTTTTTCCGTATAGTAAGTACCGTAGACTAAGTTAACTTAGTATCAAGACATTCCGTTCTCTATTTTCCGCCAGAATTGACGCAATCAAACAAATGAACATTTCACACAGACCCAAGAGAGAAATCAACGCTGCATTTTGCGTTGTTACCAAAACAAAGGGAATAAATTAATTTATGTATAATTTTTCGAACGAGAATTGAAGCCACTACCATTAAGTATAGTGTGAAATGTTTTGCACGTTTATTATTTACTAGCGGCCCGCTCGCGGCTTTGCCGCGTAACTACATGCATACATAGCTGTTGCGGTGTATTGCAACCCTAGGGGATGGATTTTTGAAAAAAAAAGTAGCCTATGTTTAACCTTGGATTATCAACTATATTTATGCCAAATTTCGTTACAATTGGTCAAGCGGTGTAGATTTTTCATACAAACTTTCATCCCTTATATCATCCCTCTAGAGGTTGATTTTAAAAAAATAAGTAGCCTATGTTAGACCCAGTAGCTTTACCTACTTTCATTCTAAACTTCATCCAAATCGGTCCGATAGATTAGCCGTGAAAGCATGACAGACAAACACACAGACATTCCCATTTATAATATAAGTATGGATTAGTAATAATCATTTGATTAAAAATAGTACTTATACGATGTTAGTACTCTCCCATAAGTATGTTTCGCCATTGCACATAGTCGTGCCATATCATTCTTTTTAATCTGTAATAAGGTCAAATTTTGACCAAGGAAGACACGACATAAGGCTGATACAAACCAGCTGAACAACTTTCACAACTCATCCAACAGTGCAAGTAAACTATTACGCCACAAACATTGACATTTTATGCAAAATTATTACAATACATTGGACCAAGATGCCTTTAATACTTATAGATGTAATTGTTAGGGCAAAAGGGGCCTTACTTTTTTATGTATAAAGGAGGAATCATAGTAGAACGAAAGTCATATAAGTTAAAATTTCTATAATTTCTAGTGTTACTAGAACTTGATAATAAAACGTTTTTACGATTATATTGCAATTTCTCACAAATGTGCGTTGTTTATCTGTAGAATAGAAGTATTCTGTATATAATGTTTTGAATGTATAATACATTATATTTTATGATACAATTAGAATTACACGTTCAGTTGTCTTTATTTAGGAAAGGGTAAATATATAGGTTAATATGTAGAGTTTGACGACCTCTCCTTTAAATCGTTAAAGATATTCAGTTTTCTTTTCTTCTAAAAAACACATTATCTTTCTCATATATCTCGTGCAGATTAGTTTCGCTCTGTTATTATAATCGAGCCTTTTAAATTATATAAAATTTCACTCTGATTTAAAAAAATAACTGGCCAATCTAGATTTATTAATTAGTTTCGTTTGATTAATATATTCACACCGGTTCATTATAATGTGCGATCGAGGCAACTAATTTGAATTTTAATAGTTATAGTCCTTGTGAATTAAAATGAAAGACATCTTCGATCTGATCTTTTACTTCCGACCTTCTTTCTGTAAGCTCTATGTTAGTTTATCGCATGTTTTTGTGTACATCGTAGTGTTTTATGAAGCACTGGAAACGTCAAGCCTTGTAAAAATAGTTTACGACTCAATTTTACGATTTGTATTTCAGAATTTAATTTTTTTAGCCATAAAATTAGATGAATAGATTTACAGCCAATTCCCGGCTTCGCATGCGTCAACTTCACAACCGTTAGTGTCAACAGTATAGCTGTTATGTTCCATTGCCAGTCAAAACCATTAATTGAACTGAATTCCTTACCAGCGGTGAAGTGACGAGGTAAATTTCTAAAAATAGTAGTCTGTTATCAACCCTGGATCTTGAACTATTTTTCTTCTGAATTTCATCCAAACCAGATCGATAGATGAGTCGTGAAAGCGTAACAGATAGCGATAGATTTTCGCATTTGTAATATTAGTGTGGTTTACCATTGTCGGGTTAAGTCGAACATAATTGATTATTATCCATCCGTAACTATATTATAAAATGATGTATATCTAATTGCATAAATTATATGTAAGTACTTTAAAATGACCGTGGCAACAGTTCCGTCATAATATAATTTAAAATGTATTTGTTGTAACGGGAGGATACAAGGCCATTTATTGTACGTTCCCCTTATCCTTATATAACGCTACAGAACGCAGTGATAATTCATCATAATATAGAGTCAGAGACATATTGTTCATACGATATGTTGTAAACAGGATATTCTCAACAAATATGTTTATTTATTAAAAACAGTAAAACATTTTAGTTATTCCAAGAATGGTATGAACTGCACGGAAGTATTTAAATATTTAACAAAATTATTTATCGAAAAACTTAACGGTAGATAGAACAATCAGTATTTTACTCCATTAGCACGATGGGGATATGAAGACAGGAATGCGCATGGCCAGCTGACGTTCTCTGGCAAAAGGCCAACAAGGCCATCAATACTTTCTATGTTTTTCAAGATTCACACAAAACGAAAACGGAACCTATAATGCGTGATTGCAAATCTATTGATAATGATTGGTATTTTTTTTGTCTAGAACTAACAATAGTTAATTTGTAGCACTTATTTCGAATGCGGTATAAGTATAATTTATTTATATTTAGTTTGGTGAGGTACCGTGTAGGTAGAGAGGTTTAGGTAGAGAGTATATAGTAAAGGCGAGCGTTAATGCAATCTAAAAGGGCTCTTTATGCCTAGACTTGTAACCGCATAATCTAGGCACTGCTCCTTTTTCTGCAACACGATAGGCACTGTAACTCCATGGAATGCTGAAAAATGAGTTCTCAAATACTTATTAATTTGTGTTTTTAATTAATTTAGAAACATTACATGCCGGGAAACCTGCTAACGCCGACCGATGATTCGCTTGTATTGATGCCCCATTGAAATCGCTGCGTTCACGAATTCTAATTTTTGAGTTTCATACTCTAACAATAAAATATAAAATAAAATGTGAAATAATATAAGTGCCTAATAGATTACATCTTTACAAAAAAAAACTTATAATTGTACATTTGCAATAATAATGTGTCATTGGTTCATAGTAAAGCTATACAATACTCGTATATCGTCCATAATGTTTATACAATTTTATTGTACAATTTTTATATTCCTATCTTTTTTTGTACATTTGAGAGATAATTCAGCTTATTATTCTAATAATTTAAGAGTGAAAGAAAAAAATGTTTAATTTAAAAATAATAAAATAATTGATTTATTAACTATCGGTCTAGTTTCGGGCACATAGGTAAGGCAGGTAAACTACAGAGAAAAGTAGCGACACTAATAAAAAAATAAAATTATAGTACCTTGATTTTAACATTTTTTTTTTTATGTTTATATTACTTTATTTTGCACTTGGTTTGTTTTGCTGTATGGTCACATGCAATTTTCCAGGCAACCTTGCTTGCCGGCGACATTCGTTCTCGTAATAGCTCGCGCCTCGCGCTTGCGTGGGCGCCCGATCTTTCTTTACAACAAGATCCGCTCAAAACAACTTGCGCGCGGCTCATTTTACAAAACTACTCAATGCTTTCAACTATTCTTTAGAGGAAATGTGCGTAAATTATCAGTTTATTATCAGTGTGATATCAATTTGCTATAGTGCAGTGCCTTTTCAGTGATGCGATATATACAGTTTTTCATCGTGTTGTTATACAGGTAAAACGGTTTCTTTTAAATTGTTTATCTTTGTGAAACTGGTTTGATTTAAAAATCGACTATCATAAATCTTGTCTTTACACCTGCGAAATGTTTAAATGTTTTAGAGAGATATCTGGATTTACGCATATGCATATTAATTTAATATGTTTTTACCTTTGGCGACTCGCGAATTAAAAAAAAAATGAACGTATGTGTAGGTAATTTAATTTCATTTTTATACTTTGCATATTTTAATCAATTTTATGATGAATTTAAGGGGTGTCTTACTTCTACCTTGAATTCCGTACATGCAAGGTTCGTTCTTGTAATTCACAATGATATTTAATTCTTTAACACGCATATAAATTTATATTTGCATTACATTTTTATTGTTTACTTGCTATTTACAAAAATATAAATTAGCAGCTTACGATTTGATTGCAAAATTTACATGAACATTCGAGCAATACTTTAATGCAGCTTGTAAACGTACGTTGAGTAACATACCTGTAGCTTTACGAACCTAAATACACTTAATCAGACTATATATTATATGATATTTTGCAAAATGTCAAAAGATATACACATATTGTTATAATCCGACATTTAAATTTGCCAATACCTAAGGCACAATACAATCAGGTTTTAGTCTTCCTGGTCGGGGCAGTTGTTAGCAAATGCTACTTGAGTATACATCTGCTTATATTTAAAAAAGTGTAGGTATGTTCTGTTTTTTTTTTCACATTCTTTCCTAGTTTGCTGTCGTCTCGTTATTTATTTTGGTTCTATACTTTAATCAAGAACAGTTACTATTAATTATAATACTTTAAATGTCTGGCTTCCATATTTGTTACAGCTCTACTAATTTTAAATTAATATCTTATTATACAATTAAATAAACAATGCTTCAATAAACCGCTTGAGTGAAACCAAACACTGATTAATCATTACGCAAAATGATTACAACATAACAAAATCAAGCCTACAAAAAATACTTATACGTATTAGATGTTATATAAGAACGAAATTAATTTGAATAGTAGATAACTTAGTAGTTAATAGATCAATAGACTTAGGAAATTTTTACCCGTGGGGGGACGGGTTAAGAATACAATTCCCCCCTCCGCTGGGTAGCGTCCCGTAAAAGGCGGGTAACCCAGTAGTTTGGTGGTAGGAGATTCGTTCTCCGACTGGCTCGCAACCACTATCATGTCAAAGACGAACCGCCAAATATCTTATGATGTGTTCCGGTTCGATGGCATGTAAGCCAGCTCTCCCTATTCCCACCATTCCCATCCTTCCTCCCTCCTCCTGTCCTACATTCCCAAATCTGGCAACGCATCCATAACTTGAATGTTGTGGATGTCTATGGGCGAAGGTAACCACTTAACACCAGGTGGGCCTTCAGCTCGTTTGCCTCCTTTATTCCATAAAAAAAAAGAAATGGGACAGCGACTGTAAACGCGATGGTTGTGGATTCGATTCCTACTGGGGGAAATGATAATATATTCTTTTTATTTCTCTGTTATGGTACCTTAGGGTAAAACTAGGTAAAACGCCCCAGTTGACAAAACGCCCCACAGCCATTGCAGGCACATTAAGAAAGCTAGATGATACACGTATTGCACGGAGAGTAGCCATAAGTTGATAAACAACATAGCTAATGTGCACGTGTGGTTTATTACGCTCTCTTAAAAAATATTAATAAATTTAGTGTTTCAGTGAAGTTACAATTTGTGGTAAGTTGCAAACATTTTTTTATATTTTAATACTCATTAAATTTAAGTTAAATTGATATTAACTGTTGAAAATACACATAAATACACTTTATTATAAATGTTCGTTAAACGTGATAACTTTGAAATTGAGGCTTTTTTCTTGATAGGGCGTTTTAAAAAGCAAAATTTGCAATACGCCCCACCGCATGTTTTTTAAAATGCCCCCGTACCGAAATTACATAGATACCAATTTATATTGTATTTTAATTACAGAGTATGTCTCTTAAATATAAACGCAAGACTCTTCGAGCTTCTTGGAGGCAATGCGATCTGTATGAAGTAAAAAAATGGGAGAGAATGAAGCTTCAAAGCACTTCAAAGTTCCATCTTTGAGAAGCACCTTAAAACTGTTCGGATATGGACATAAATAAAAGCGTTGAATGTACAGAAACTTACTACATAACAAAGTCTCCTGAAGACTGGATTCAAGTTTGACACGTTCAGGGTACCACGTTTGTGTAACAACTATGGGCAGAAAGCTGAGAGAGAAGCTGTTAAAAGCAGCAAGATTTGATTTTATTCTATTCAACTATTTTATGATGATTTTAATATAGAAGACTGGTGTTTTTTATTGTTACAACTTTCTTTTAATTAATTACTTACAAATGAAAATGTTTTTTTTTTATTTAGAGTTTTTAAGGACTTTTAAGTCTTGCCTTACATTTGTGTTATGTTTGTAAGTTATTAAACTATTGATATATGGTGTTTTTTACGTTTTGGATAAAATTTAGCTATGGACATATATGAGGACATTTTAAATTGCATGGGGCATTTTATAATACAAAACGAGGCGTATTAGGTAACATTGATAAAACGCCCCACTCCATGTCTGCAAAAAAATTGAAATAGATCTTTAACCATCGTTCCAATTACATTAAGGTTTTGTAAAATTATTGTTAACGAACCAATTAACGTCCAGGAATAAATGAAAAAAATAGGGGGTCCAGATGGAAGGCTTGCTCGCAGCGATCCCCGCCAGTCCTACTTGCTAGGACTGCAGCGTTCCATCCGCCAAGATCATCAGGGCACAGAATGCTAGGGCGTTCCCCCGAGGCGACGCGCACCAGCGCGTCCCCGTTGGTGTGAGAAGTGGGGAGGGGAAGGAGACGAGTGCGGCGTTGGGGACCGCCACCCGACACGCCATGTCCGAAACGGCGGGAAGTGGAGGACGGAGCTACAAATAGCTACGTGGAATGTTAGAGGAGGGATGGAACAGAAGATGAATGAACTACTAGATGTGATGGATGATAGAGATCTGGATGTGATCTGTGTGACTGAGACCAAGAGAAAGGGCAGTAACACTACCGATCTGCCGGGCGGTCGCGTGGCTCTCTGGGCCGGCGTACCAGAGAGTGATCGCGGGTGCCAGGGGGTAGGTGTGTTATTGTCCTCTCGATTGGTGTGTGCAATGGTGGAATACAAGGCGATCAACCCGAGGCTCCTTTGGGTTCGCTTTAAGCTGGGGATAACAAGATTATTCTTGTTAGCGGCCTATGCGCCAGTATCCTCAGCTCTATCAGGCGAGCTAGAGGAGTTCTGGGAGAGTGTCAGGGAAGTTCTAGGTAGCGTAAGAGCGAATGAAAAATTAATAGTGTGCGGTGATTTGAATGGATGGGTCGGAACCGAGCGGATCGGTTACGAGCTAATATTAGGGAAGTACGGTGATAGGAGAGTGAATGAGGCTGGTAAGCTTATTTTGGAACTTTGTAAGGAGAAGAATTTGTTTGTGGCAAACACGATGTTTGACCACAAACAAATTCATCAGTACACATGGGAGCGAATGGAAGAGAAAAGTATGATTGACTTATTCCTGGTGGATCAGCGTATTCGGAACCAAGTTATGGACACGCGAGTGTTTAGGGGTGCCGACTTGGGAACAGATCATTATCTAGTTGTTACTAGAATAAGGGGTCTGTTCACAGGCTGGCGCGCCCGCACGAGGTGTCCAAACTTGGAGGCGAATAATCGCGTAAGGAGCTGGAAGCTTCAAGATCCACCCATTAAAAAGGAATATAAAGAAAGGGTGTCCAAGAAGCTAGACAGCTGTGAAACAGGAAATGAGAGTGTAGAAGTATGCTGGCAGAATCTTAGGAATAGTATGATTGAAGCAGCAACAGAGGTGTGAGGTACTGCGAAAAGAGGCTTTAGTAAAAAGCGCGACGAATGGTGGGATGATGAAGTGAAAGATGCCGTAGAAAGAAAGAAGAAAGCATGGCAGGATTATAAGGCCTCTGGTAAGAATAAAAGTATGAGAGAGATCAAGAAGAAAGAGTATAAGTTGCAAAAGCACCAAACGAAAGCACTGATTAAGGCGAAGCGTGAAAAATCGGAGAATGAAAGAGATGAAAGGTTGACGAACAACTTCCGAGAAAACACGAAGCTTTTCTGGAGAGAAGTTAGTGATTCTCGGGGTTCTTCGTCAACCTGCAGAATGAAAGGGGTGCTTTCGAAGGACGGTGAAATATTAACAGAACCAACACCTGTTTTGCAACGATGGGTAGAATTCTACAAGGAGATGTATGAATGTGATGACGCCTCTGTCTCAAGTAACAGCGATATGCTGAATCTTGATGTAGCAGACGGCGAAATCAGTATAAAAGAAGTAGAGAGTGCCATAAGAAGTTTGAAATGTGGTAAGCAGCGGGAGCAGATGGAGTTACTACTGAGATGATCAAACATGGTGGGCCGCGCGTCTTGGACCTGTTCTTTCATCTGTGCAATTTATGCTGGAAGAAAGGGGAGGTCCCAGATGATTGGCGAGGCGCAGTCATCGTGCCTTTGTATAAAGGCAAAGGTTCACAGATAGACTGTGCAAGCTATAGGGCTATCAGTTTGATTAGCTTAGGTAGTAAAATTTATGCTAAAATTTTAGCGAGAAGAATGCAAGAGAGATCTGAGAGGCTGTTGTGGGAGGCCCAAGGAGGCTTTAGACCGGGAAGAGGGTGTATGGATCAGATCTTCTCCCTCCGCATGATCACAGAGAAATTTTTGGCTGTAAACCAAAAAGTTTTCTGTGCTTTTGTGGATTTGGAGAAGGCTTTTGACAGAGTTGTGCGAAAGAAGTTATGGGAGATACTACCTCGGTACAATGTAAACGGACCCTTGTTGCAGGCTGTAAAGTCTCTTTACCGAGATCACTCAGCCTGTGTACGAGTAGGAGCTGGCATGTCGCCTCGGTTTGATATTCAATCGGGTGTCAAACAGCGTTGTGCCATGTCAGCTTGGCTGTTCAATTTGTACTTGGATAGTTGTCTCCAAGGAGTGAAACAAAGTGATATGGGAGTGAAAGTGGGTGACTTGAAGGTAAACTGCCTGTTGTACGCAGATGATGCAGTGCTTATTGCATCATCAGAATGCGAGTTGCAGGCATTGGTCACCATCCTGAAAGATGGGTGTGAAAATAATGGTCTAAGCCTGAATGTGAGTAAAACTAAGATTCTGGTGTTTGAAAGAGACGAAGAAAGAACGGAATGTAAGATAATGGTTAACAGAAAGAAATTAGAACAAGTGAATGAGGTGGTATATTTGGGAAGTATGTTTAGCAGAGATGGAAGGTATGATATGGATGTTGAAAGGCGTATTGCTGCCGGTAACAGGGTTAACGGTGCCCTCGCTGCGTTGATGCGACGGCGGAACGTGAGCATAGCCGCACGTTTAGCTGTGCACAATGCAGTGCTGGTACCGACGCTGCTATACGGCAGCGAAACGTGGGTATTGCAGAAGAAGAATGAAAGAAAGATGAATGCTGTGGAGATGAGATCTCTTCGAAAGATGTGCGGAGTCAGCTTAGCTGACCGAATCCGCAATGAAGAGATACACAGAATGGCAGGTATTAGCGAGAACGTCATAGTAAGAATGAAGAAGGGCGTGCTCAGGTGGTTTGGGCACGTCGAGAGGATGAGTGATGGAAGAATGGTAAGAAAGATTTATGAAGCAAAGTTGAGTGGTAAGAGAGGCAGGGGGAGACCTCGGTTGACCTTCGAAAACACAGTATCGATGATACTGGAGGAAGGTCACGTAAAAAGCATGAGGAACCCTTTTTTTTTTTTTTTTTTTTTTTTAGCGTCAGGAAAATCCGTTACGGATACCCGCCCGGGGTGGGGACCCGGACGCGGTTATGTGGGACTCCGGATCGTTCTTCCGTTTACCCACTAAAAACCTGACGGTGCTCCTTACCCGCCAATAGCCCAGGTCTCGGGCACTGCCCCAATCGTCCGCGGACCTGGGCGGCGGGTGCCAGCAAGGCTCGCCTTTGGAGTCAAGGGGTGGTGGGCACCCCCGACGGCCTGCTCTGAGTAGCGCGCGGAGCTACCACGCGCACCTACTCGGGCCAGGGGAGTAGGCGGTCAGAAAGCCCCACTCTGACCGCCCTCTGGCCAATGTTAGGGCGGAAGGCGACGGTCGTGTGCCGCCCTCCGGCGACCCGGCCGTTTGCGACGGATGGCGAGTTCGGAAGATTCCTCCCTCGCCCGCTCCGCCGCCTCCTTCGCGAGCATTACTGCATCGCAGAAGGATACGACCGAGTCCCACGACGCCTCGCTGCCCACCATGGCTTTCAACACGGCAGGCAGCGAGAGGTCGTCCCCAACGACGCCGCGCAAAGCGCGGCGTTGAGACGCCCAGGCTGGACACACTTCCAGCGTGTGCTGGGCCGTCTCCTCGAGGCAGTCGTCGCAGTGGTGGCAGCGAGCGTCGGGCTCCCTCCCAGCGATCCCACACAGGTATTTTCCGAAGCATCCATGCCCCGAGAGTACCTGCGTGGTGCGGAAGGTTAGGACGCCGTGACGCCGCGCTAACCACTGGCGGAACACCGGACGAACTGCCTCGATCGTCGACCGGCCGGCGGTTGGTGTTGCCAGCCGGGACTCCCACACTTCCAGCGCCCTACTGCGCTCCTCCTCCTGCAGTGCTGGCTCTGCCGCGAGCCCCTCAGCCAGACTGAGGACCCCCCGGAGGGCGTGTATGAAGAGGTTGATGACTGTGGACGAGGCGAAAGAAGTATGCAGGGACCGTAGCGTTTGGCGCTCCGTTCTCTCTGACTACCCCACAAGGGATACAGCGTGAAGCTAAAAAAAATAAATAAAAAAAAAAATAAAAAAAATAATTAAATCTATGATTATTTGGGTTTTATTGAAGGTTAAAAAAAAGTGGGGCGTATTACCAAGTTTTACCTAATATAAAGCGTGGCGTTGACTTCCAACACTCGTAATGTCTCGATTATGGTTAGAAAATGAAGAACAGAGTGATTTGACACTAGGTTCTCTCTAACTACTCTGACATCCGGAAAAAACATGACGCTGAAAAAATAGTTATTAAATTATTAAAAATATTAGTAGTTCTTTATATAAATGTTTACTCTGCCACAATTTTATGCGCGAAAAACGGACTATAGCTTTACTTTCACGTTGACTTAAGTTGACAAGTCAGTAAGACTTAGATTATTAAAGAATTTTTCTTTATCTATTTTACTCTTAATTTGTCACATATTTTAATTTTCATAAAAGTACAAAATTACCGTTTGTAGGATATTATATTATTATAGTCAGCGATATTCGAAGTGAAGCGAGCGTAAGGCGAAGTAGTAAATCTGTAGTAAAACATCTGACTGTAAATCTGGTTGTGGGTTCGATTCCTACTCGAGGGAATGGTTATATATTATTTTCGTTTCTCCGCGGCGTTTAGTTTCGCCACTCAACACGCATTCGGTCATGCTTTCGGGTGGAAAATGAAGAATGGAATCTCTTGATATTAGATTCTCTCTGTCAGGGACTCATAGCAGGGTACTGCTATGCGGGAAATAGCCTGAAGCTGTTTTTGCAGCAACTTTACTGGCTATAGAGATATATAACTGTAAGTTTAACTCTAATACTTATAAATTTATGTGTAGTAGCATTAAGAAAAGAGTTACAAAACAGAATTAAGTCATGAAAAATTTCGTGAAATATTTAACAGTTAGCTGCTTTTACCACGATCATACGTTTAAGAATATCAAAAGAAGCTTTAGCTACTAACGTCTCCTACTTTAAGCTAAAGCATATTTTATTCGTTAAGTAATAACGAATTAAGTAATAACGATAACTAATTTTCATATTCTATTACTTAAGTAATAACTATAGCTACTCTATGATCTTAACTATGTGAACATGACATTTAAATGGTGTTTATATATCAAATTAAGTATACTTATTAAAAAAATAGAAAAGATATCGGCCTTATTATAAATTTGTTCTTCATGTTTCTAGAAACTGCAATTTTTATTTACACGTTTTATATAAAATTTATTAAAATAATTGTATCAATGTATCAAGTTTGAATTTCAACCTTTTATTATTTATGACAACAGTCAATGCTATAGCCGCTAATTAAGCTTTACATTTAGACTGAACATAAAACATATCTATATGAATTGAGATAATTTTATAACGTCAAAATGCTAAAAAAAAAAAAGAAAAATTCTAAGTAATATAGGTATGATATGACTCAACATTTACAATGTTTTTATTATCCATTTTTTATATTCAATATGAAAAGTAAAATGCAAGCATGCACGTAAGTTTCAAGCGGTACTTTATGGCGGTCTTTCAAACCTGTCTCCGACCTTGGCTGTTGAATAACCGGGTGCAAACCGGTACTGAGCGCTGATGTAAACAGTATGTTAATTGGTTATGACATTTCTGTGCTACGTTAAAGATACAGAAAGATGATTTTTATTATAATTCAACACAAAAACTAAAATAAAGATGATAGTGAAGTAGGATTGTAGACAAAATGTATGATATCATGTATCTAACGATCATATCGAAATGTTTTACTAAAAAATGCACTTATAAATTTAATCAATATTACAGTCCTAAATTTAAAAGTTTGTTGAATTTTACTAATCCATTTGTAAAGTACGTATGATGTAAATGACGCTTTTAATATTTTTCTATTTCATCTATTGTAGTTTTCTTATAGTAGTATTCTTTTTCCGCATCCCGGTTGTCTTGAGAGAATCTAGTGTTAAGATATTCCGTTCTGCACTATATTATTTCTTTTATTTTAATATACTCGATATGCTGTAAATACTATGTAGGCTATTTTTCAAATAATCACAATTTATTTCAATAACTTAAAAGTTCATACGCCACCAAGTTTAAGAAGCGTAAATTTATTTAATTGGCACTTGTGTATTCTGATATTATAATTATAATTATCATCTAATTAAACATCTCTGACGTTTACATACTCATATTACCAATATGAGGATAATTAGTTTAAACAGTTGTTTTGCATAAAATTATGTGTGTTAATGTCACATTTTAGTCACACTATAGCTTATAAAGTAATAATATAATAACAATACGTCATTGCATCAATTAATAATACAGATATAATATTTTTTGTAATATATTTAACTTTCATTAACAATATAATTATAAAACGAGTTATTGCCCCCAATTTTGTTTACGTGGATTATAAAACGTAAGAATACCCTTTATTCCGTTCTCGTTGGACAATGGTACTTGCAGTACCGGAAAAGCTTAATACACATTTAATATCATATTTTTTTTAATATAGTACAGTTATATTAAATATATAACATAGGATTTTATTGACATTTGAGTTTTAACTTTTTTATTTATGAAACGATTGAACTAAAATAAACATTAAATATTAAGGGAAAATTACCTAAATACTTTATTTAGACCGGTTAAGTATATCTTTCTTATATATTTCTTATACAGACAGCGATTGATTACATTTTTATTATTATAGAGAGATATATGTATTATAGAGATATTGATTATGTAAACTAACTTTACAGATGGACTGTTGTAGACATGCTGTAGCGTACCAACAAGGCTAGTTTGAACGCTACATTAACTTGCAGTTAGAAACTCAAAAGTGTAGCATGGTTTTGAACAGTTACAGTGGAAAATGTTATATTTAACCTGTCAATAATTTAACTCAAACATCCTTCATTTTTAAAAGTAAACTGTGAAGTCGGACTCTATTTGTGATGTTACCAGCAATTAAAGAAGTCGATTGAGTTTCATTCCAATAAATGCTATTAATAAAAAGCTAATGAAAGCCTTTTATTTATAATTTACTATTTAATTTAGAATAATATTTAGCGTTGCTCGGGCTTCGTCAATTAGGGGGAAATTCTCTGTCAGTTGCGCAACTTTCTGTTTGATTTGACGTTTTTGCTCTAATGACCGATTCGGTTACCGCCCAACCTCCTTAATGGTGGTTGATGCTTGCTATTTATTAGTATTTATTGAAATTTTAGTACCAGTTATTAATATTTATTATTATTACCTAATTTCATATCATTCCCCTGTTTATGATGTCCATAAAAGAACCAATAACGTGGTATCTTAATGATCTTCACCATCTTGATTGCTTAGAGAGTGGAACATACTCAATTGTATTAAATTGAATTAAAAATATATAGATCATATTGATTTTAGTATAGTTGTTATTACATTTTTTTATGTGTGTGTAAGTATTTAATGGGGTAGTCAGAAAAAAAGGGCTGTCTAATTCCCCCGCAAGGGCTGTATCCCTTAGTGAAGCTAAAAAAGTATTTAAAAAGTATTTTTAATAGTCTTGCAACTAATAATATATTTTTTTTGTTTGGTTTCAGAAATTTGGGAGCAGCGCTATTCTTCTGTTTCAGGTATTTATTTTTAACAAAGTATAGTCTAGTTAATTATTTAACGTTTAGTTAATTATATTTTTATTTTAAAATATTAATATTCTATTCCTAACACGAGAATCTCACCTATTATCAATATGAATGTACAAACTTTGTAGGTGTTTTGTATCAATTATCTCGTAAGATTGAATGAATAAAAACTTTTTCACATCCTTGTTAAGCCGGCAACTCGAGAACCGCGTGCTACTGTGAGTGAACAATGATTTGTAGGTCGATCCCACGATACAATCCCGGTTAAGTAACCGTGATGTATGACACAAAGAAAATTAGATATTATCTTTTCTTCTCTATTATCTATTATCTATGATCAAGAAACTTTCAATAGAGTATTTTATTAAAAACACTTAATAACGTCTTTAAATATAAGTAAGTACATTCGTACGACAAGGTTTTTAGTTATAAATGAGACACATTAAGTACTGGCGAAAAATGGAGTGTCTTAGAATTAGTTTTTCTCTGCCTAATGTATTATATGCGAAAAGGTGTGAAGCTAAAAAACTTAATAGTAAATGTAATGTAATAATAATTTTTTTTATTGAATTGTATTCATCACACTACGCAAATAAGTCTGTATCTATTTCAAAAACATTGTCCAATTTGTGTTATAATTTCAAAATCTTATATTTAATATAATATAATGTATTGTTCCTAAAGAAGTTTTGCAATTACGTTGTCACAATACTTAAACCTACTCGTTCGCTTCTAGGAATTAAAAGAACTCACGTAGAAAAATCTAGTTGTAAGAACGTCAATAGATACGTTAACCGTTCGTTATGCCTACAAATTGTCCCACTCTTTCAATGGAAAGTTAGTGATTACACGTATGAGTGCACTACAATAATAGTAATAGATACCTTTAATGGCATACGTTTTCTCTAGAAAAGAACAGGGTACTAAGTCTTTGTTACAAAATGTTTTAACGATCTTTCATATTTTTAACGGATTGAATCGATTTTGTTTATTCTATTATTTGTGTGGGAGGGTGTGGGTCGTCTTGATGAGTAAATGTTTATTTTGAGTTATATATACCTAGCTATATTTATTGCAATCTGACTTATATAATTTTTTTACATTTTTTTTTGAGGCTTGTAATTATTTCTTTATATTTATATTATTTTTAAAATCTTCCAATTAAGAAATAATGACTCATCACAAAAGTTTAATAAACTTTTTTAATCTTTCTAAACTTTTCAGTCTTTAAAATAAATATTATTAAAATGAATAAAGAACAACTAAAAGGAGCACGTTCCTACGTTGTAATAATGTTCTTCTCGCAAGGTGATATATTATAATCAGTAATTATGAGTTACGGGCATATACCTAAGCATAATTTCGATCAAATTTCATGGCAAGAAGTGGATCTAGATAGCATCGCAAGATTTTCTTAGACGTAGACAGGTAGTCACAAAAGTCTTAAAACCGCGTTAAAAACTTACATTACATGAACTTTATTTCAAGTTGTTTATCAAAAAAACTATAATTTTAAACTCATGTCTAAACAAACATGAATGAAAATAACAAAATTGAAGATCATGGACGTCTGATATTTTTAGATTTTATGCTCAATTTAATGATGATGTTTCTAGCGGAAAAATTGTTTATAGTATGTTAGTATGTTATTTTATCTGTTTATTTATTAAATACGCAAATTATTAGTAATACGTCTTGGACACCAAGGAGATGACTGCAGATACTTCTACTAAACTTTAAGTGCAACCTTGACCGAGAGGCCGGCTGTTGAAGTCTAGGCATTAGAATGCCAAATGGGACACATTTGTGTAGCTCTGATCAGATAATGATTTGAAAATATTTATAATATTTTTATAACAGAATGTTACAGAATATATGAATGTAAAAAAAAATCATATATTACTAAAAACTTTAAAAATACATAGGTTTGCTTAAGATAAATATTTTTTAAAAGGCTCGATGATGTCGGAAAGAATCTTACAAAAATTACTCATTTTTTTGCCAATGTCCATTTTGAAGGTACATATCAACAAATTGAAACGATTAGTTCGTTATGTGATTGAATTAGTTATTGTCTAATCTAACCCGACCAAAGAAGCACCTGTGCTATAAATACACGAGTATGTTAATTATCTGCTGGAATACAAACTAAAATAATCATATTTAATCAGCTACATCCTTTTTAGTGACATTGGGAAATGTATTTTACACAGACCACCCGTGTGGAAGGCATATTTGCCATACGGACGGATGATACTGTGGGACTCAATAGTGATCCCGATCAGGAGCAGATCCAGCCCTAAAAATGATTGTTGTCACAGCCACTTTAAAATCGGTCAAGTGCGACAAGTGACTACAATTAAAAACTCTCACTCACATTCCTCATTTTTTAAGGTATTATAATGATACTAAATTCCGACGTAATTCGGCGAACTTGCGTCAAAAAAAAATGACATTACAAGCAATTTAGATTGTGCGCGTGCCCATAGTGCCCACAACGGTGGATCCGCGCTCGATCCTGATAATACCTACTAAAATCCAACAGAAACCCTCTACAGCCCCTTAAGATGTCGCAGGATTCCCTGAACAGGTGCATCGTACTACACAACCATTAAAACCATTCGAACAACAGTTAAACTTAGTATCTGTATTTTATAAACCAATAAAACGTTTTAAATTGTTGTAGAAAGTGAACAACCTAATTTATACAAGCAAGTGTAAACAGTAAACAGGCACGCATTACGCATTAATAATAAGTGCCGTAGACTTGATACCTCATCGTAAAATTAAATAGGAAGACTGTCTAATACTTATTAATATATTTTATGTAGTTGGACAGTAGCTGACTGATTTGATTCCGTTTTTTGCTTGTGGTAAAAAAAATACTTTTTTTATTTCTATAAATATGCATTAACATTAAATTTAAATGTCTTTACAATGAGCGGAAAGTGGAGAATGGAGTTCCCTTGCTCTGATTACTCTGTAAACCTGTAAGTGTTTCGCAAACAAAAAATACACACAGAATGACATTAGTGTACTACATAAAAAATATTATTGCTACGAAAAAAGTCTTAATGAGGCGCGACAACTCATAAAAGCGCTCGTTACCATATGATGTAAAATAACGATTTCCTTAATAATGCTATAATATCCCACATATAAATTGCAAAATATGCTTGTAAATCATATAATTAATTTATTTACTGTATCGTAACGAAGAAGCCAGCTGAATGCGTAACATCGCGTGCGCTGCATCTATTCCGCTTCCCTTTAAAAACGACCGGCAGTGTTATAAACCCATTTGTTTTATTATAATTTTATATTAATTATTAACTTAATTTTCACTATAAACTTTTTATATTTTTAAAATTTGACGCCATTTTCTGCTTTGCAAGTTAGTAAGAGAGAATGTAAGACGGATGTAATGTTACTCTTTATGTTTTACTACAGCAGGCAAATGACAAAAAAATATAATCTTTTCCTCGAGTGGGAATAGAACCCACAACCTACACTACACTACGATGGCATATTCTTATTGAACATGTTATTATTTATAATTTCTAATACTTGTTTTTCGTAAAAATATTAAAATGGAATACCGAAGGGAGAAATTGTAACTATGATTTTACAAGACTTTTCTTATTTTCAAGAGCATTAAATATACGATGACATAAACCTTTCTATACCTATCTAAGAGATAGCATATAAAACTCTTAACTCTTATTGACACAAGTGTGTTAATGGACTTAGGACGTATTTCATTTGTTTAAACGGACGAACTACTAACGAACTAACTACGATGTACAGAAATGAGAATAGCATGAATTAAATTGAATGCAAGTCTGCTTATATATCTTTAAATATTATATATATAATATGAATGCTATATAATATAAAAAAATATTATAAAGAGCGTGGTGCCTTTGTGAGTTTGTATGTTTTAGGTAACTACCAAAACAATTTAAAAAATTCTGTCGCTGTCACAATGCTACAATATCCTTGATCGCTAATAGTATAAATTTGGTTATATATTTGAAATAATTCATTTACAGTCAATCAAAGATCAATTAATACTTGTGAAATGATAATATCGTGGCGCAGTGGCACAAGCGTGTGACTGAAAACGACTGGTTGTGGGTTCGATTCCTACTCGAGGAGTGGAAATATTTCATATTTCCATTTTTTTCGCTCTGACATCGAGGCAAAGCGCGGCGTTAAGTTCCGCCTCTTAACGCGCAATGCCTACGAATTCGGCGGAAAGTAGAGAACTGAGTGTATTAACACTAGGTTCCCTCTGCCTACCCTGCTGTGTGCGGGATACAGCGTGAAGCTAAAAAAAATATCTTAAACGTTGAGTGGAAATCGAACCCACAAGCGTGTACAGACAGTTGACAAAACAAAAAGTTATAAATATTATAAATTCATATTCTATTACAGTTTTATTATCTGCCGAAATGAGTTTTTTGTAAATATGCTCCACGCAGAAAATACACTTTTTATGTTTTATTACACATTCCGATAAAAAAATATAACATTGATAAAGACATTTAGAAAACGTATAAAAATTTGAACGCAGCGGGATTCGAACCCGCCCCTGTTGAATACCGCCCAGGCGCTCTCACCACTGAGCCATACGTATTCAAGAGGTTTGAATCCCACAACGTTCAAATTATTATACGTTTTCTAAATGTCTTTTTCAATTTTCCTAAGTGTTATAATAACACTTTAAAAATGTTTAAAAATATAACATTGTTAATTAGGCCATAGAATAATGTAATCAGCCAGTAATTGACTTCTTATAAAACGGTTTTTATCGATGCAATACAAATCTAAGCCAATTATTATTTCTTGGCCATAGGGCGTGTAAGCTGCAATTTCACGGTAACATAAACCAGGTAGCAGGTACATTAGATCTGCAATAGTATTTTGTTTTCTTCATGTGTTATTTGAAGCCATTATTATTATAAGCCTTAAATTAGCCACTATTTAAAGTGGAGAACAGAGTGTCTTGACACTTAATTCTGTCTGATTACCCTAGGTGCGGATCACCCTCCGGGAAAAAGCCTGAAGCTGTTCTTTGTTAATTTTCTCGTTAAATTCATCTTAACGTATAGGTACTTAGATATATTTTGTAATGGTATCATCCTTTTTTTAGCATAACTGCGCGTTGTCATCTGTACTATCTATCTATTTTCAGGGATCATTTTTATATAAGTTTCGGACACATGTGCAAATCTTACTCGTTTTTTCAAATTAAAAAGTTATTATAAGTATATACCAGCCAGGGGTCAATCGTGGCGCAGTGGCACAAAGTGTGACTGTAAAGCGACTAACCAGTCGCAGTCGCAACTCCTCGACTGGGAATTGAACCCACAACCAACCCCTATTGCCACGCGAGGAGTGGACATATTTAAAATTTCCATTTTCTTCGCTCTGGCGTCGAAACAAAGCGCGGCGTAAAGTTCCGCCACTTAACACGCAATGGCTCCAAATTCGGCGGAAAGCGAGAAACAGAGTGTTTTAACATTCGGTTCCGTCTGCCTACCCTGCTGTGTGCAGGGTGAAGCTAAAAACTAAAGAAAAGTACGTACGTACGTACGTACCTGATATAATATATTTCTTTTCATTATTTTTCATTTACTTAAAAAAAATACTTCTATTTACTTTTGGTCCACAAATATGTAGGCATATTTATCATACAGCAACTGTTGCTCCTTTTACGTCAAATGGCTTAATTAAATATTATCTTTCATGTAGATATATAAACACTGGCACCCAAAACATTTATTACCCAATAAACCGTTTGAGTTAGCTTTTGTTTCATATTAACGACCTAACGTCATGCTTATGGTAAGTGTGACGTAAAGCACCTAACATTATTTAAATAAGTCGTTTGCTATCTGATATGTTGTTTCTGTATAATCGTTTGTTTATTCCAGCTTCTTTAGTATTTATTAAAAAAAGGATTTTTGACTTTTATGCTATCACAATATGTACTTAACTGCTTTTTTAAATAAATCAGCACAAGAAAACGTTATAATAATAGTAAAAAAGTGAGAGACGTACTCTTAGTTGGATAGCGTCTGCCTGTATACACAATGGTTGTGGATTCGATTCCCACTAAGGGGAATGGTTTTAAGTTAATTTTATTTCCTCCGCTCCGTCCGTACGCTCTGGTAGATGAGACTAAGCGCGGCGTTAAAATCTGCCATTTAACACACAATATCTTAGTTTTCATGGGGAAAGTGGAGAACATACATAGTATCTTGACACTAGATTGTCTCCTACTATCCCGACAAGCGGAAGAAAACCGTGAGGCTTTGTATTTATTTACAGAGTAAAAAAGAACTAGGCAAGTTTACGACATATCAAGATCAAAAGTCTAACTATAAAGACATGCATAGTGTAAGTTATGTTCTACGCTTTTTTTAATTCCTAGCTTCCGTAGTTTAAACAACAAAAAGATTCATTGTAATTATTATTATTCATTATAACTACTAAATATTTGTAATTATAAATATTAAATCTATTAATTGATATATTTAACCATTGTTTACGATCGTCACGACACGTGAGTAGCCCCGACAGGGCGACGACACCTGTAGCCATGCGTGCCAAATGCCATATGATATATTTCGCGTAATAGTACATTAATTCGTTCCGATTATCATTCGAGTCAACATTACATACATTTACCCAATATATAGGGAATAGAAATAACGATTAAAAGAATTGCTTTTCCGCAATTTAAATGGAAAAAAACATGTAATAAATTATTCCGTTATCTATTTTCTCTCCGTTTAAAAAATATTTTTTCAGATTAATGAATGGAATGGAAAGGACTGGAAATATTTAATATTTCCATTTTCTTCACTCTGGTATCGAGGCAAAGCGCGGCGTTAAGTTCCACCACTTAACGCACAATGCCTCCGAATTTGGCCGAAAGTGGGAAACGGAGTGTCATAACACTAGGTTCCCTCTGCCTACTCTGCTGTGCGCGGGACACAGCCTGAAGCTAAAAAGGAAAAAAAATGATGAATTGAAGTAGATTTACACAAGTAGTGTTGATGTTTTTTTTATATTTTTCTTTGCATAGTAGGCGCTTCTATGCATAAGATAGAGACATCTTGTCTTTTCTTTCGTTTGAAGTTGAGAGGAAACTTTAGACTGTGATTGAAGTAAACAACTTGGCCGGTACAACTTTTAAAGGGCCCATAAAGTACACCTAGACTGGGTAGCGTTTTGAAGCCTATGTCATATTTTTGAGTTATTTTTTAAAATAACAAACTTGATTCTAGTAAACCAAAACTTGTCCTATGTTAAGCAAAATGATATCCACATTGAAGTTATGAAAATAAATAAAATTCGTAATGAAACCTTATCAAAACATTTATAGAGAAGGGTTGCTAGCTCAGGTAACCCGATTTTCGTTAGTAATGACTGTTACTTAAGGGGAGAATTCCCTTCCGGAGGATGAATTAAGTGAAAAGATAATTCGTCATAGATGTTTCTTAACTTTGTATTTCGCAAAATTATATATTTTTTCTACTTTTTTCTTCTTTTGTTTATTTAAACTTACTATAATATTGTGATAAATTAGATACAAGTATGTACACGGTGATGATCTTGGTGTGTCAGAGAAAACTTCATTATAGTCAATCGTCCATATAATTCCCCAGTTACAAATTAGATAGCTAAATGTGTTTTAATACTTTGTAAATTACTGTTGCTAGTATCGGCACACCTGTTTACATTATATTATAAGCTTCACGCTGAATCCCGCACACAGCAGGAAATGCGGAGGGAACCTAGTGTTAAAACACTCTGCTCCCCACTTTCCGCCGAAGTCTGGAGACATTGTATGTTAAGTGGCGGAACTTAACGCCGCGCTTTGAAAATGGAAATATTAAACATTTCCTCTCCTCGAGTGGGAGTCGAACTCACAATCGGCGGTGCTTTACAGTCACACTTTGTACCTCTGAGCCACGATTGGTATATAATACAAGATAGTTGTTATTTTAGATTTCTGTAGGTTTGTCTAGAAAATAAGAAAAATATAAAACTATAGGTAGGTAGCAATTGTAAGTGCTACAATACGTAATTTTGTTATCACTTCAGTTTGTAATGCCCAAATTATTCGGTTTATAAATGTATCTCTCTAGGTCAACACCTCCAAATGCATTGGATTAAAGCCAATATGAATGTATTTGTTGCCATCTTATTGTTAGGATGCTTTATATATTTTAATTATTGCAAGAAATAAAATAAAACTATTTTAATCGGAATAATTGTGTATATTTTTAGTATTTGAAAATACATTTTTAGAAAACTCGACGTCCCCAATACTTTACGGTAGTCCGTAATCAGAGGTACATAGTATCTTAAAATCTATTTTCGTAAACCAAACAATATATGATATATCCGGTTAAAATAAATTTATTTCGAAATTAAAAGATCTTACAAAAAGATATTTAAAGCGCTTATAATATAAATAGTTAATATATCGCAACCTCAGAATTAAAGTATGTATCTAACTCACAAATTTCATATAAATTAAATAGCATCTTAGAATAAGCTTTTTATGGGTATTTTTAGCAAAATGTTTTTTTTTTGGAAATTGTTAGGTCAGTTAACTCTGAGGGTGCGATATATTTTAATTATATCTTTTTTTCTCTAGCTATTACTGTCAAAACACAAATTCTCACTAAACCACACCTTTTTAACAAGAAAATATAAAAAAAATCTTGCCCCACTTAGTTTAAGCATCATTTATAATATTTGTATTGCTTATCACACGTATCGGTCACATTCTGATATAACAAATGTAATGTGAAACGCTTGCGGAATAGGAAGGCAAATCTGTCAATATAGGTTTAAAATATCTCGCAAATGAAACCAGATTTGATAGATATTTATAACGGACATATGATAGTCGCGTGTAATAACCTGGTGATGGAAGGGATACGTTTGCTTCACTCGTTCCCTATTTTGATCAAATAAACATAGTTGTGTTCCCTTTAAGCCATTAATATTCAAATTCTTTGATACAGAAGTATTTATTATTATTCTATCATTATATTTTCGGTGTAGCAGGGTAGCCAGATAAAATTTAGTGTTATGGCAATACGTTCTCTGCTTTCTGCCCGAACTTAACGTCGCGCTTTTTTTTTAACAACACACGTCAGTGTAGGCATAAGAAACCTAGTGTTAAGACACTCCGTCCCCCACTTTCCGCCGCGCTTTGCCTCGACACCAGAGCGAAGAAAATGGAAATATTGAATATTTCCACGCGTCGAGTAAGAATCGAACCCACAAGTCGCTTTACAGACACTTTGTGCCTCTGACTGGCCAATAAATTTGTATCTATTTGTGAAATTGCCTATTTTTTATATTTAGCACTTCATCTATTTTGAGACAAATCATACAATATTTAAATATTTTATATGCGATCTGACGTAGATACATTTCTAACTAAAACCAATACGCTGCTTCAAAAGCAATGTCGTAAACGCTATTTTGTGACTGCCAACAATTACCTACTAATTTGGCGATATGACATAGGTATTAGGTACCTACGTAGAAAGATATTTCATAATCTGACTGTGTAATATGTATGAGAGGCACGTTGAGTATATTACTGTAGAGATCTTTATTTGTTTGTTCATTTTAAGACTTTTGTAATAACTAAAACTAACAATAAATATTTTAACACTACACGCGTATGGTTTTAAAACAGTAAACAACATGAATTATTGACTTGTCGCATACATTTACACCTGAAAATAATTAAAGTATTAGTGTAGTCCCGGCGAAAATATTTTCTTAGTATAATAAAATGATTAGATAGTGTTAGGTACAATATTTTCGTTAGTATAAAGGTTTATTATTTCATTATGCTATGTCTAATCTATATTGGTGAAAGAGGCAAAACGTGGATTATTAATTCACTGTGACAATGGCAAAGTAAATTAAAAATATAGGTTCATTTTTTTGTACGGAATTCAAACACACAACCATCGCAAGACAGGCAACTGTTACATAATGACTTCCTAAAAGTAAGTTGTCTATTCGATTATTATTTATTACATCAGCAATTTGATCATTAGTCAGCATTAGGTACATGCTAGTTACAATAATATGACATTTAGAACATAATAATTGTACTGTAAGCATAACAACATTTTATTTTAAATTGATGTATCGTATAGAAGTGAATATTTATATATAAAACTCGTATCGTAACCGTTTCTTCACTGAGTGACTGACTGACAACGCACAATCAAAATTACTGGGGTATATAAAGCTAAAATTTGGTACACAGATTTTTTGTTGAATGAAGAATGAGAGGAAAGAACAGATTCCTAATTTTAGAGATCAGATTACAATAGAAAGAGGAAAGTATTGTAAAGATTTGGCCTTATGGTCCACGCAAACGGCGATTGTGGGTGGCAAATAATTTTACAATCAAAATAAAGATCTTTTTGTAGCTTCACGCTGTATCCCGCACACAGCAGGGTAGGCAGAGGGAACCTAGTATTAAGACACTCCGTTCCCCACTTTCCGGCGAATTTTGGAGGCAATTCGTATTAAGTGGCGGGACTTAACGCGACGATGTACCTCGGTACCAGAGCGAAGAAAATGGAAATATTAAATATTTCCACTTCTCGAGTGGGAATCGAACCCACAACCAGTCGTTTGAAGTCACACGACTGTCCCACTGCGCCACGACTAGCCCCTAACACTAGATTAAGTCTTGAATTTTAATTTAATTTCTTCTTAATCTTAATTTATTTGATAGGTAAATAAAATATGAATAGTTAGTAATAGTAATTTACCACCTTGAAATATCATATGATGACTAATGTGTATTTGAGATTTTCAAGTGTTGTTTCTATACAATTAACATAAATATGAAAACACTAAATTATATATTATTTGTTCTTAAAAGAGTAGGTACACTTTATTCTATTTAGTATTATTATGATAGTGACATTTAGATTACCTTAAATTCTTTTATAACAGCGTCGAGATAAATCTTCCACTTGTCATTTACCTATTACTAAATAACGTCTTTTTTGTTCTAGTAACATGTTATTTTTTTTTATTTCTAAAATATAGAATTATTTTAACTAAAGACTGATTTTGGTGTTTTAAGTACTTATTTGATAGCTTGATTGGAATATGTGAAGAATTTATTAATAATATATTTTTTTGTCAATGTTACTAATGGTAACAAATTCCAAATTAATTAATAACAAATTCAAAAGAAATTCACATGACATATTTTACAGACATGTTCTTTGGTCTGGTTTTTATGAAATATGGCGTAACTGCCAAATACAAATGTATTTATATAATATATTTACGGAAATTGGGAACTGCTTTGTCGTCACCTATTATGTCATTTAGTTCTCTGTCTTATACATCGAACAAAAACATGTCAAACACACAATAACAACATAAGATACACAGTAGTATAAATAATTTTAATTTTATAAAACAAATCAATTGTAAACGGTATTTTACACTACAAAAGATCTTATAAGTATATTTTTATTTGTTCCTTTGAATTACAATTTGTCACATAATAAAATGTCGAAATACCTTTTATTATGCACATTTAACGCTTATTTGGCAGCGACGGAATTATACACGAGAATGAGATAAACGGACAGACATTTGTTACGGACACGTACAGATGCTTATGGATGTCTGAATAGACAGAAATTTTGCTTAATAGTTATTAAGGCGTAGCATATACGGATAGTCACGTAGGCAAAGTATAAAAAATATACATTTTGTAACACTAACATTCAATGTCAAAGTGGTTATAGCCATAGTCACGCTAGTTTAAACTTCATTAGATTAGATACAGAATTTTTCATTGCCAGGTTTGGCTAAATGTGGCGTTAGGTTCTGCAAATTATTGTAGAATGTATCTTGAATCAAAAAGCACGGTTAATGAAGTAATTTATCATTAAATCACACGTCACCTCTATATGGTTAAGCGCAAAAGAATTGATGTTTTATTACTTTTTTTACATTTTAAAGTGTTATTCACACACTTAGGAAACTGAAAAAGACATTTAGAAAAAAATAAAACGTATAAAATTATACTAATAATTACTTTCTAAATGTCTTTTTTGTATTTCGTGCAACTTATTTTCTAAAAGTAATAGTTTAAAAATATAGTAGGCATTTATTAAACAACTGGAGATTACAACTTAATATAAAGATTTTTTTAAAATTCCCTTTGACTTTTTTTTACATAGCTTTACGCTGTATCCCACACACAGCAGGGTAGGCAGAGGGAATAGGTAGGTATTAAGATATTCCGTTCCCCACTTTCCGCCGAATTGACTTTAATATAAAAAATTATATCATTTTACAATGTTTGTTATGTTTTAAAATAATAAAAAAAAAACGATTTTATGAAAATACTAGTGACAGTTGATTTAGTTGAAACTAAATTTCTTTGTATGTAGAGGAAATAAAAAATAAACATAATTTACAGTTAAAAAATAAACAGTTTCAAATAGTCATAGTTTAAAAAAGTCCATATATTATTTTCTTTTTTAAACTTTTAAAAAAGTTTATATATAAAATAAATAAAATATGTTTACAGAGACAACAGGTTTTTTACAAATGCTTACATAAATGACACTTGTCAAAGTCGGACAAACCAAAAACACATTCGAACTTATTCTTCACATAGAGCAATCAAAACGCGAATTGCATACGCTAACACTGACGTTGTGGGCGCATCCACGCAGTTTTAACGCTTCTCACTAGGACACGAGAGAGCGAAATAATTCTATGAATTTAAATTGCACGATCTCATTTCGGGTGTTTTCTCTAAATTCCCTTAGCGTGACATTGATAAAGATCACTGTTTTATAAAGTTTATATCCGTGAAACTGGATGTGATTGTTTGTATGCAGTGCTTGCACACACGTAGCCAGCACACGATTTAGTACAATAGTGACTCATGTGTAACACTTATTTTTATAAACAATTATCCTTAAAATATTATTTAAATTTTTATGTTAACTAATAAAATTGAGTATTTTACAATAAAATTATTTTTATTAAGTGTTAAAAATATATTGTTAGAATACAATACTAACAAGTGATTGCAAATAAGAATAATATAACTAAATTAACATATCTCTAAACAAAGGTTTTAGTTTGGTAACAAATGTGACTTTGATTTGACGACAGGTCACCAGAATACGTGTGACCTATTGTGTAACGTCAATGTCAACTATTAGTGAGGTGAGATTTTTTTTATAATTTCACGATTGTGTTTACGCAATGTGAGTT
Organism: Dryas iulia moderata; assembly: GCA_019049465.1. Classification (NCBI taxonomy): domain Eukaryota; kingdom Metazoa; phylum Arthropoda; class Insecta; order Lepidoptera; family Nymphalidae; genus Dryas; species Dryas iulia. The sequence goes on along the minus strand of CM032422.1, from coordinate 10,442,793 downwards.
CCATAACCGGCACCAAATAATAAAGAATGAATTATTTAGCTATATTTTGCGATGGCATTGATAGGTGTTAGTTAGTTTTTGTTATTTAAGTAATGCTCTAAGGAAATTCCTAGAACTTCATTTAGGTCGACATATACGTCTTTGCACTTCATGAATGAATAATATAAATTGGTTTAAAATACAGAACTTCAATAGTAATGAGAGAATAAAATGTAATTAATATAAGTTATAAGACAATATATTGCAGTTAATAAAATAATAATACATATTTAATCAATCTAAGCGAATGGGCATGTAAAGTATAATGTTATAAATCTGCTTAACCACAAGACATATGTACATATCAAATCATCACGACCACAGATTATAGTATATTTGTTAAAAAAAGTAATAATGAAGAATGATGTCCTGTCATCACGCATACTATGAATAAACGAACGAAAGAACTTAAACCCTAACTGATGGAGTTATACTATAACTAAAGAACTAAACTGAACGATCGAAAGTAAATATTTGTTTATTATTCTATTGTATTATTAAAAAAAATCTGCTTATGTTTTGACGTTGCATCTACACAGATGTAAAAATTAAGTAAAAATATTTAATTATATTTAAATATTATATCAATAAACGTTGTTTTGTATTGTTAAGAAAACATTTTATAAATTGGTCTTTAAGACAGTGCGTATTTAAAATAAAATTAAATATACTTATTGCTATGAACTTAAAATTTGATGTATAAAAAATGCTGCTTATAATCTGTAGTTATTATAAAAAGTATTTAATTTATAAGTCAAGTGCAGTAACCATCAAAGAAATAAGTAATCTAGTTTTTAACTTTTTAAATGAAACATTTGCATCAGACTTAATCAGCTAGTCAAAAGTGGAATAAGCTAAGCTGAAAGAACCTCATTTCCGCCGTTTATTCAATACATTTCATTTGAATTTCTTTTAAGTGTTTAAGAGCGGGAGTGGTTTAATTTCTCACATTGGCTTCTCACGTGAAAGACGTTGAAACGCTTTTAACCGTTAAAGGACATCTCTGATAAAATCTTTTTGTCAATGTTCATTTTGTAAAATAGGATAAATGTTACTATTTCAGTTACGTTCTTTATAAAGGTTTTTTAAGACAATTTTATCTGTGGCTTGCATTTAGTGTCTTTCTGGTTAAATGCTTAATACTTTTAAATGTTCTTGTAGTCGTTAATAGGTAATTAAAAGCGTTATTTATAACTCAATTTTTCAAATTTGCTTCGTGTGTCCATAACTTTTGGTTTATATTGAAATATTCAGCTAATTTTAGTATATTAAATGTTACAAACTTAAAAACCATATTTATGAGCTAAAGTTATATTATCTTTTTTCCTACTTTAATATGAATATATAGCTTCAATCGTTCCTGATTAAGGACAGCAATTTAGCTATAAAGATATCTTGTGGGCAGGTAATTTGTGTCCTTCCGCTTGGCAAACGTTGTTATTATATGACAATTATAATTTAAATCGTATCGAGATATGAATTAAATTATAGTTTATCAATAAAATTCCATATTCACATTCACTCCAAGTTGTAAAGCAAAGGTTATTTTAAATAAAATTTAGTAGTAAACCTTAAAACTTGTTCACTTTGAGCCATCGTTTTTTACTATAAAAGTATGTGCTACTATCACTCAGTTCCGCAACAGCCGAGAACACTTGAAAAGTTATTTAAATTTTTGTTATTAAAAATTATTATCGCTATTTATTTATTCATCGGTGGTTAAAATGGCATAAATGTATAAACAGCTTGATGATTTACCGCATAGCAAATACCCTATGTTGAGTGGCGAAAGTCAACGCCGCGTATGTTTAGGTACCAGAGCGCAGAAATGAAAATAATTTTAAATATAAACATTCTCACGAGTGGGAATCGAACCCACAATAATCGCGTTTGCAGTCAGATAATGTTAGATTACCTTTTTTTTTTAAACCAGCCTTGTCAAACACACCACTGCTGTCTCGTCCGTCACAGTAGCAATTTATTCATTAGTCAGTCGTGTTGTAGGCCGACATAGTAGTTCCGCTGCTTGTAAAACGATTTGGTTGTTATAATAATTTCAACATAATTTAAATAATTATGATTTCAATTATATTGCATAAATTAACATACATTTGTATGTCTGTGTAATTTTTTTTTTTTATTAATAAAAATATTGTTCTTCATAATTTTTGTTTATGATCTATGGAATATTGTATTTCTAAAAAAAAATGATAATTCTGTTGATTTATATAACTATTTATTCGCTAGCTAGACATATCTAGCTTATAAGTCATGTTCAATTTATAAGCAGTTAAATATACATATACCATAGTACTTATATGTCCCACCCATTACACAAATATAAAAAAAAAATGTTGAGTTGTAAAAGCATGGGTTAGCGGTCAAGTCATGCACGTATGGCTTAGCGGTCAGAGCGCTTAGACGGTTACCAAGAGGCGCGGGTTCAAAACCCGCTGCGTTCAAATTTATACACGTTTTCTAAATATCTTTTTCAATGTTCTAAGTGAAAATTAAATAAAATATCGTTTCTTTATCTATATGACCTATAAACTATAAGTAAAATTTGCCAACTTATTAAAGACTTGGAACTTTAATTTGCAATGCAAATAAATAATGAGTATGTCAATAAATGTTATAATAGGCGAATAGGCGAATGCTTAATTTGAACTATATATTAATATTTATAAATCCAACCTTGCTCTCGTTTATGAAAATATGAATTGCCTACTTATTACAACAAATTATAAAGTACAAGTGATACAAGTAAAATATACGTATAATATACATATTAGGTAACTAATGTCCACCATTTTGTGTAACGTCTAACCTATGTCAGATATAATCTCATAATTATAATGATGTGGAATTTGTAGAACAGAATCACAATTAAAAAATCGGCATTAACCCCTCCTCCCCTTGGAATAGCAGTTTTTTATAAGCTAACTAAGCTAAACTTTCATTGTCATAATTTTTGTTGAAAGCATTTTTAACAAAATGATTTTGGTAATTTATTGCTACTCAAACGTTATTTAAACATTATCCTTTGTAAAATATTTGTGGAGTTGGAATTTTTAATGAAAAAATATAGTTTTTGTGAATTTAAGACTCATATTTTGTCAAAAACCTTTTTTATATAATAAAAAAATAATTAAATTCGCATCGATGATGGCATTGTTACTTTTACTGTAGATTTTATTCGACTTAATATTTTATATAACACGTGTTAGAACATACATTTACATAACATAACACAAGAAAATCGTTCTCTTTTCTATAGACTTGTAATGATGAAAACGCTAATGTAAAAAGTCAATACAGACTTCAGTGCCTATACTAACATTTAACTGACTTTTAAAATTATTCACTTTATATGTCGTTTGTGATATTGGTAACCCCAATGTTTTGTTCTTCTGTATACGCGTTTATTTTTCTGTATACGCGGAACTGAATAGAATGCAGCCATCACTAATCATTACTATTAAATGTTTTGAAATTGTGTATGTAGTTTTTGAAAGAAGCGATTATTTAATTGCACTTTGCAAAGAATTGCGATTTTTTATGGTTACGCCACTCAATATGCAATGTCTCGATTTGGGGCGGAAAGTGGAGAACGGAGTGTCTTGACACTACATTCTCTCTGACTATCCTATATGTAAAAAGGGGTGACGCTGCTTTTGCTTTTCTATGTTAGGAAGTGAAATAACAGTACACAGAAATGGCAGGAAACTATTTCTCATTTAGTATGCGCAGATTAGAATAAAAATAATAGCAATTAAAATGAAAATACCTGTTCTGTTTGTATATTTGAATGAACTTTTGTTGTTGTGGAACAGTTAGTACTTGTTGCAGGGCAGGATATATACATATGTAGTTACATAGTAGTATTATGTACATACTGATTTTTTGACCTGATTATACAGCATTTGGCGATAGGTTCCGTTATTAATGTTGCTTATTAATGAACAGAAAATGGAAGGCACTACGTTCCCTCATCTTGCCTGCATGTTGCATATATAGTAGCATGCTACAAATATTTTAGTTTTTTTAAGCAATCTGTTAAATATGTAGATTTTTTATTCAATTGTTGAATTTTTAAGAATATTCCTTAAATATATTTGCTTAAATAGTGAGTCAATTCATTTGTCAATGTGTATAATGCAGACATTTTGTTTTTAATGAAAAGTTAAAATAAACCAAGGTGTCAGAACTATTATGAATGAGACTAATGTTACAACAGAAATATTATTTATATACACAAAAGTACTAAAAATAAAAAGTTATAGTACTAAAGTTATAGTACTAAATATAAAATTTACAAATCACAATTTTATACAAACATCTGATTTGAACATTTTTAATATTTTTTTAATGTACAGTAGTTGCTTAATATTTTTTCTTAACATTCGCGACTTTTATATCTTTGTCTTATAATTATTAACAGTGCATGAAAATACAGTGCTGTTATTATACCTTTTACAAAACAAATTACAATTTCATGGTAACTACCAGTGTCAGGCGAGATTAAAGTAATTGGTCTTAAAAACCACATGAGTCGTCAAGGTTACATTACTCCGAAACTCTTCTACCTTTTAGTAAATGTGACATACCTGGCTATAAGAGCAAATTTCTAGAAAGAAAGTATTCATATATTAGGTATACGAGAAAACAGTTTATTTTGTGGCCAGTCGTGGCCCAGTGGCACAAGCGTGTGACTGTGAACGACTGGTTGTGGGTTCGATTCCCACTCGAGGAGTGGAATTTGTATTTCCGTTAAGTTCCACCACTTAACACGCAAGCCTCCGAATTCGGCAGAAAGTGGGGAACGGAGTGTCTTAACACTAGGTTCCCTGCTGTGTGCGGGATATAGCGTGAAGCTAATAGAAAAAAAACAGTTTATTTTGAAAAAGACATTTAAAAAAAACGTATAAAAATTTATTGCTCGGTGCTGAGAGCACCTGGACGGTATTCAGGAGGCGCGGGTTCGAATCCCGCTGCGTTCAAATTTTTATACGTTTTCATTAAATGTCTTTTTTCAATTTTCCTAAGTGTGGAATAACACTTAAAAAATGTTTAACAGTTTATTTTATTAAATATTTTAAACAAATTTATATTTAAACTCATGTTATGGATTGTAGAGAAGTGTTGCAAACAAAAAGTTAATCGTAAAAAGTATATTTTTCTAATTAAGTCTTTATTCGCCAGGTCTTGACGTCCGTCGGCTATTTAGAATTTTATTATTTCATAGTGTTCTGTTTTTTACCAGAAAAAATCTCTCATAGCATGGCGTTAAGTTCCGCCACGCAATGCCTCCGTATTCGATGGAAAGCGGGTAACCGAGTGTCTTAACACTATGTTCTTACTGCCTACTCTGCTGTGTGCGGGATACAGCGTGAAGCTAAAAAAAATTAAAAATCTTTCATTAGACACTTATATCATGATGGCTTATGACAGACACTTGGTCCGCCATATTGGAGTTAGAATGCTGTCTCTAAGTTTTTCATGTTAAGCCGTTAATTTAGTCTCTTACATTTTATTTTCTCGATATTTAACTGATCAATCTAAATCGTGTCTTTTCCATTCTACATGTCATTGGCGAAGTAAATTGTGTTTTACTGGCGCGAATAAATTCATAATATAAAGAACAGATCAGAACAAGTTTTTCATGTATTGTCAATCAAACCGTACATGTTTGATATTTTTGTATAATTTCAGCCTAACCGGAAATTGATTCAAAATTCACTTGAAACTCTTTAAAACTATTTAAATATTGTCGACGAAGTTATGCTTTTAAGATCAAGGAAATTATACTTAGTATACAGTTTAGATAGTCACGTTGTGAGACAAGGTTGCATACTGTTTTCAAGTTCTACCGGCGTTTTATGTATCTACAATAAAAAATAATAGTGTAAAATAATGTATGAAAACAATATATTAAAGAAATATTTAATTGTATATATTTTTGCTAAGACTTTTAGATGATTTTCCTGAGGTGGACCCCAGTGTAGTGCGGTAGAAGTGCAGTAGAAGTGCCACGCGAGAAATTTGTTAGTATAAGCCGAAATTTTGGAAATTAGAGAAAGAGTGTCGGAACTCGATGAGCGGGGTAATTAAAATGCACAGTGACTAGACACTGGGGTAGTGCATTTTAACTACCCCGTACTACTTACCCTCATAATTGCAGTACTTACTAGTACTGTCCATGCATATAGAAATAAAATTCTAAAATGGCCAATAATTTCAATTACATATAACATAACTGTATACTTTTAAACACACTTGAAGTATTATTCCACACGTAGAAAAAATTGAAAAAAAATTATACATTTTCTAAAAATGTCTTTTTTTAACTGTACATATACGATTTTTAGAAATAAATATACAGTAAAAAAGAACTTCAACTTTAATTCTATCCACTTAATGTGAAAACTATATGAAGATATTGTTTTTGTACAAACATATAATGCATAAACTAAGTAGATATCCAACCAATCAGAGTAAGTAAAGCGATGGTATTCAAATTGATTGCATACTAACATAATGATGATGACGATGACATGTAGGTACAGTGGCTAAGAGCTATAAGTAATTTAATATTATGTTTATAAAGTTGGAATATTGGCTTGTATTAATATTTGTATTTTTTATTTATATAAGCCGGCTGTGCCAATACACTTTTAAATTAAAACGTAGCAGCTATAGGAAATTTCCAAAAGCTAAGCATTGTTTATGTGTAATTTCGTTTTGTTATAATATATAATGTTATATGTGTAATTTTGCTTGTCATTACAATTTTTAAATATTTTTAATAGGTTTTCCAAGGCCAAGATGTGGCCAGTCGTGGCCCAGTGGCACAAGCGTAAACGACTGGTTGTGGGTTCGATTCCCAATCGAGGAGTGGAAATATTTAATATTTCCATTTTCTTCGCTTTGGTGTCGAGGTAAAGCGCGGCGTTAAGTCCCGCCACTTAACACGCAATGCCTCCGAATTCGACGGAAAGTGGGGAACGGAGCATCTTAACACTGGGTTCCCTCTGCCTACCCTGCTTTGTGCGGGATACAGCGTGAAGCTAAAGAAAAAGATGATTTTAATTTATTGTGTTTAATATAAAAAAAAAATTAGGTATTAATGAGTATTATAAATTTATGTCTATATATTTCTAATTCATTCTTTAATATTGAAAAGGAGGAAGTTCTAAAAGCTTAACGCTCGAAACCGACATAATAATAGATTATATATGTTAATTTAACATAATTTCCTGGTCAGATATATGAGACAATAGCTATACATACATATGTGTATCCCAGGTACACGTTTATTACAGAAAGTACCTACCTACATTTGGCTAATGGAGACTGTGATCAAGATGTTATCTGCAGAATAGCTATTATGCCATTGTTTATCTCATTCAATGACTAAAGCGATCATTGCGTGCTTCCAGCGCTTACGCTTACTCAAAACGATCTTTGCTTGTATCTTTTCATTAATTATATCTTTTATAACATATTATGGTATGTGGTTCATAATTTATGTTTAATCTGTAAAAATGTATTTTTTTTGTATTTAGGTAATTTAAGTATTATTTGATTTATTTATTCAAAATATTATCAGTGGTACTGCGTCTGACTGACTGACTGTAAGGTGATGGTTGTCGGCTCGATTTCCTCTCGAGAAATGATTATTTAAAAAAAAAACATTTTTGTGCTTTGGTACTTGAGATAAAGCGCGGCGTTGAGTTCTGCCATTCAACGCAAAGTGGAGGTCTGACTATCTTGACACTAGGTCTTTTCTGACTGCTATGAGTAAAAAACCCTGAATATGTTTTTGTATTACAATTTTTCTGTATTATGAGCACTTTAAAGTTTTATTTTTTAATTGTCAGTAGCTAGTTAAAAGTAACAATAAAAAAATATTTTATTCGTGTTCTATGTGCAAACTGTTATTACGTTAACTGAATGCATGGATGCATATTGTACATAACATATCGTTCTATATAATTTCGCATACGGCATGATGAATGGTTTGATGGTAATTAACTCTTTCGTTTTTATCTATTCAATGCGTTTTCGAGTTAATATATTTGTAAAAAATAAAAAAAACTGTTGATTTTTAATGAAAAATATTTAAACGTGTTAAGAAATTGAAAGATTTATTCATTCAATGTTATGAAACGAAATATATTTATAAGTACATATGTATTATTGTTTAAGGAAAACTACATATAAAATAATACACTGTAAGGATTTATTAATCTGTTTATGTATACTTCATACAAGACTTTTTATATTGACGTACATATATATGGTTGAAACCTAACGATATTTCGTTCACTGTATTGTCATCCCTCCTTAAAGCTTATTGAGGAATGGGGCTATGGAAGCGAAGTTTTCACATTCAGGAATCAATTTGCCCTTGAATTTAATGCAGGATTCAGCACAAAGGGGTCCATCGAACCATGCGCCCAGCATCTTCTTACATTGGGCACAATTTTCAAAGCAGATTTCCATAGGGTTATAGCCAACTGCAATCGCCGGATTGGCACTTATATCTTCAATGCAGCACATATATACGATTGCGAAGATTGTCAGTAAAGTGATTTTTCCAACCATTTTCTTAGGATTTTCTTGTGTATATGATGAAAGAAAGGCGGGATGCTGTGTGCGGTATCCCAATGAAAAGCTGAAGGTTTTATACTAGAATCTGAAAAATGTTCTTAATGAACCGTGTATGAAAACCATAGGAGGTCCTATTTGTTCCATTACCGATATGTAGTCCCGATTAGATTATGTTAATGTTTCCCAAAGTGTTGTCTTCAATTGAAGTGTTATACTGGGTTGATTGATTTACTAATAAAAAATGTTAATGCAACTTAAACATTAAATCAATTCGCCATTTTAGTAATACAGCGAAATTTTACAAAGACTCTAAATGCTTACCTAATATGTATTACTACACAAGCTTTATACACATAAAAATATCTTAATATAATTTATGAAACGTTTGAAAATAATTTCTTGGTTTTTATAATTGTACCTCTGGTTTTAATAACTTACAAGCGAAAGTACATAGAGTCGAGTAAGACCTATTTTTATTTTATTCTTCTATTATACATTGTCAGAGGATTTCCAATTTTGTGTCAATAGCACTAATTAAGTTGGCTCAAGTTGCGAACTTATATAAATTAACGAGGGCTGCGTAGCGTGCTGCAAATTGGATAATTGAAGTCTTTTTGTTTGGTGCTATCATACTCGTATGAGTACGATCGCAGGTCTGAAGAGTATACATACGCTGTATGATTTGGAACATGTGATTACTAACTGTTTTATTTTATTTCACGCTTTAAATAAAAGCTTTGTACTGATATAATTTTTATCATTAATTTTAATTAAGGGCCTGGCGTGGCGGAGTGGCGGAGACGTGTGACTTCAAACGACTGGTGGTATCGAGGTAAGGCGCGGCTTCAAATTTGGCGGAAAGTGGGGAACGAAGTGTCTTATCACTAGGTTCCCTCTGCCTACCCTGCTGTGTGCGGAAAACAGCGTGAAGACATAAAAAAAAACGTTAAATAAATAATTTCTATTTATATACGTTTCGCTTCTTAAACATCAGATTATTAATAGGATGCGCCTCAAATGCGACGATTGTATATCTAATTTATCACCTATACGATGTTACTAACAGCCTCGTGAAGGCGTAAAACATGCGTAGCTTTAAAAGGTTGTCTGTCACTTTATACAAAAGTATTTTATCAAATACTTATTTACTTTGAGCAACAATTATTTACTTTTTAAAAAAAGATCGAAAAAGTTTGACTAAATTAATGTTTATTAGTTTTTTTTTAAATGACTTTTATGATCTACTTACTTTATTTTAAAGCGAAACATTAAAAAAATAGAACGTGAACCAGTAGTATAGTCTGAAAATTTAATTAAATGTAAACTTAAAATACTGTAGTTCGTGCTTTCATATTGTTTCAAAATTTGAACAAATTTCATGTTTTTCATACGTACTTGCTTTTTATGCTTTGGTAGAAACAAAATAAAATTATTATTTTATTTGGAATGATGCAACGTATATTTTTTTCGGTTATGGTACTTGTTGAAATAATTTATCCCTTAAATTTATTTAGAAGGTAACAAATTTATTTTAAAAACTAATATTATTTATGATTATTTCTTTTTTTGTATCCCGCACACAGCAGGGTCGGCAGAGGGAACCTAGTGTTAAGACACTCCGATCCCCACTTTCCGCCGAATTCGGAGGCATTGCGTGTTAAGTGGCGGAACTTAACGCAGCGCTTTGCCTCGACACCAGAGCGAAGAAAATGGAAATATTAAATATTAACACTCCTCGAGCGGGAATCTAACCCACGACCAGTCATTTACAGTCACACGCTTGTGCCACTGCGCCACGACTGGCCCCGATAAGTGTACTTACGCAACATAAAGCTTAATTAATGTGACGCGAACTCTTTAAAACAACTTTTTTATAAGTGTTCAATTCAGAAGCAAAATTCCTTTTATGTGAATTGATCTTTCTAATATTCAAGGTGGTGAAAATATGTTTATGAAAGTTTTTGCGTCCATTTTTTTCTATAGTCATGTTTTTCAGCTCACCACTTAAGCTACTAGAATAAAAACAGTTACCTATCGCAGGGGGTAATTTATCAAAGATTTCTTCTTTTTCTCGGTTTTATTATTGAAAACAAACTGAAAAATAATATCCTATATGTATGACATAAGATTTATCTATCTTATGTATGTTCATCGACTGATTTATCGATTCGATCTAATTTATCGATACTTAAACATCGAGTATATAAGTTTTCATTACTTACAATTAAATTTAGATATTTTATTTTATAATTTAAAATTTCTTATAATATTATTCAAAGTTAAGAAAAATTCTTGAGCGAAATAACTCGTTGTCTGATCTAGGTTAGATTAATATAAGTAGATAAGAGAAATTCTAGGAAAAAAGAAAAGATAAACAAGATTAAATTATTAAAAGTATTAGCCCTTATAGTATAAGTGGAGGCGTTATCCTGCCGCTGGATATTATTTTTATTAGTTGAAGCTTAACTTAACTTTACAAATTGCTACAATTTTTTGATCTTATCTTGAAAATATAATTATAATTTGGAAGTATATCGTTAATAGACGGTGTAATTACATATTTTTGTGAAAAAAAAAAATTAAACTTGTTTCTTTCCAAGAAACTTAAAGTACTGTTTTATTATTGTAAGGGAATAATATGCTATTTATAGTTATATCGAGAGATAAGTATTTTTTTTAGTTCCTTTATTCTTTTTATTATTGTGTAGACGGACAGAACTCAGCGATAAGTTACGACGAACTCCACTTTCTGTAAATCCATTACGTATAAGGTGACGAATGTCACCACCGTTCTTCATCTAACCAATCTGTCGAAACGAAAATATTAACTGAATTTAAAAATATTACCGACATTAATTAATTAAGCTAATTATTAAACTTACAAACATAGTGTTCATTATATCAATATTTTTATTCTCTTTTTCAGGGTCACTATTTTATTTCGTTACTCCGGATATTTACTTGATCCTTCTAATTGTAATTTAAATAATATATAAAAATGAGAATAGAATGTGTTGTTGATAATCGTAATATTAAGTTATTGATAAAACTCACATAACACTCTCGTGAACTTATTTTTTTATATTTCGGGGTACATCTGTGTGACTAGTGCAGGCTGTGTACGTTCAAAAATAGTTTGCTAGAGCTCTTTGACTATAGGTACCCAAAAACATGGCTTCATATTTGTAACATACATATTTTTTATACGAAACTGCAGCTTGTAAAGAGGCTATCGTGGTACAATAGAACATTTGACAGTAAACACGATTAGTTATGGATTCGATGTCCATTCAGATAAATAATGTGTTTAATATTTGAATTCATGTCTATTCTTCGTTTCTATTCTTCGTTTCTGGTAAGAATCTGGAGAGCGGAGAACGGAGTGACTTAACACTAGATTTTGTCTAACAATTGTGCTGCGTGAGAATGAACGTGAAATTGCTCTAGTACATTTGTTGATGTTATTTATGTGAATAATACTTAAAATATATAGAGGATTATCTAAATTGTGTAAAGCTCACTAACAGTGATGTTATGATTATTAAATACAATTAGTTAATGAATTACGAAATTATTCTAAAAAATATTTTACTTAATTATTAAAACATAAATAGTAATTAGTCAATGGATTCCGAGTAGAATCTTCATTCTTCTATTAAAAATATGTTTATTAAATGTACAATATATAATTGATTGTATATTTTTATAAAAATAAAAATTATATATGTCTAAAAATGCTAAAAATATGATAAATACAAATGTCTTGTTTTAAGGTATAACTCGTTTGATAGAGCCCATCTCTACCAACTTCAAATAAGCACGACAATACTTTTAGGCTGAGCTTGGGTGAAACCTAGAGAAATAAAACGTGAATAGTAATAATAATATCCTTTATGGTTCCCCCAGAAAAAACAAGAAGTAAAATACAAAAATTAAGCTCTACAAGAGACAACTTTAAACAGTAAACAGTGAACCTTAACTTTAAAAACGACGGATGTAAGTTCGATTGCCACTTGGGGGAATGAAAAGAAAGTATAATAATTTCCTTAAAATATATTAAATCCTTGTTCTGAGAAGACATAACGCGTTGTTACGCCACTCAACACGAAGTGGCGTAATTTCTAGGCAGAAAGCTATATTCTCTGCCTTCTTTACTGTGCAAAAAAAACGTGCAGCTGAAAAAAGACCTTACGTGATACATCTCATAATTTCCGTGTTACGGTTATACTATTATTTTTTATTTTCAACGTGAAGCTATTGTCACGTTTCGTGAGGTGGGTAAAGAGAAATAAGCTATAGCTCTAGATATATATTGTATTAATGTAAAGCTAACTTATTTACTTCCCGTCCAATCTATTACTTTTACCCATCAATTCCAAAAATTCCATTAAATATACATTTATTTTTAATAGAAGAATGAAGTTTGTACTGGGAATCTATTTACTAATTACTATTAAAAAGTAGTCCCAGTGAGATTTCACACTCAATCCATCGCATATAGTCATGTTCTTTCCAACTGCACTTGATGCAACGCACTTAATCAATAAAATGCCGTTTAAATATGTATATCTTCTATTTATTATAAATACGAGTACAATATATTAATAAAGTTATTTTGTAACATGCCTATTTTGATTCCTAGCGTATGCAGAAGTTCAACTGCGCGTGTCAATTTCTGCGATATCGATGTTATGATTTAGATTTGTTGATGCACATGCATTGATATTTAAAACGTACGCAATAGAATTATAGACTTTCATGAATAAGCATGATGCAATAATATTTTTATTAAGTAGAAATTTGAGGTCAATGGCGCAGGGGCACAAAGTGTGACTGTAAAAAAACACGACTGGTTGTGGATTCGATTCTCACTCGAGAAGTTGAAATATTTAATACTTTAATTTTCTTCGTTCTAGTTTGGATGCAAAGCAGCAAGGCATTGAGTTCCTCCACTTAACACGTAGGTAATACCTCCTGAATTCGGCAAAAAGTGGCTTAAGTTTAGGTTTACTTTGTCTACCCTTGTGTGTGCTGGAAACAGCGTGAAGCTGAATACAATTTTTGTCGTGACACGTGGCTTCGTCCGCGTGTATTTTAACAGAAAAGTGACAATTTTAAAATGACAGTAACCTAAATTATTCCTTATTACATCAGCTATCTGATAGTGAAAGTCCCGTTAAAATCGGCCCAGCTGTCCCAGAGATTGGTCAAACAGACAAAATGTGTTATTTTGGTATATGTTCTGTGTTCTGTGTATATTTGCATTTAGTAAGAAGCGGTTATTTGAATACTACAAGAAACATTTCTTTATTGGTATAGATGAAAATCGAAATTGGAGAATATATAAAATAATTTGAAAATAGTTTGAAAAGTTGTAAATGTACTATAAATGTATTTTGGTAGTACAAACCATACCATTTCATAAATTCTATTATAAGTATATTTAATACGAGCATAGTGGTTACCGGTTACCTCTCCTTGCGTAATCGGTTAACCCCACGGTCGTGAGTAAACGCTTGTGAACTCGGTAATAGTACGTAGTTACAGTGACATTAGTCGTTTCCTTGCTATTTAAGCACTATATGAACTGGTTTCATACAAAATGTCACGTTTTTGGCATTTGATTGAATGAATTATCTTACAAGTATTGTTAGACTGTTGGAACTAATATATTTTATTGTACTATATATTTTTGCTTGTATTTATGATTGGCACTGGTCTCGATTACTAAATTTATAAACTCGGTTACAAGTTAATAACTGTAAGCATTTTTTTTAATACATATACGGAAAATAGACGGTTTGGTTTGGTTTGACAAAGTCGAATTAGCCGTGAAACTATTAACCTTGATATCTAATTTTGTGGCAGATATTTTAGATAAGTTAGATAATACGTGAATCTATCTTTTCCATCAAAAAAAGTGCTGATAATAATCTATACTATAGAACAACAGTATAAAATGATATCCGTACATGGAGTATTTTTACGAAGAATTACATATAGAATATGAATCTATGATTTTTTACATTTTTACCTATCTGTTTGTACACACACATTTTTGATCTATTAGATAGATTTGAATGAAACTTTTTTTGTTACTTAGCTTCTATGCATCTTCTATACTGGGCAGTACTTAGGGTATAATTGATTTCGAAGAGTGGAACACTTGGTGTAGAGTCATAATAGACCTTCTCGGACCTAGAATATAACAACTACGGAAAAACCACCCGTGGGGGGACGGGTTAGAATACAATTCCCCTCCGTCGCTGGGCAGCGTCCCTTAAAAGGCAGGTAACCCAGTAGCTTGGTGGTAGGAGACTCGTTCTCCGACTGGCTCGCGACCACTATCATGTCAAAGACGAACCGCCAAATATCTGATGATGTGTTCCGGTTCGATGGCATGTAAGCCAGCTCTCTCTCCCTATTCCCAAGATCCCCATCCTTCTTCCCTCCTTTCCTCCACCCCTTAAGGTAGGCAACACATCCACAACCTTTCTAATGTTGTGGATGTCCATGGGCGAAGGTACTTACTTACCATCAGATAGTCCTTCTGCTCGTTTGCGTCCCTTTCTTCAATAAAGAAAAAAAAACAAATACGGAAGAGCCTTAACATATAAAAATTAGTTTCAACTTGAATTAACTGATGAAGAACTTTAATAGTCCAGTTAAACCATAAGAAATAAGCAAATGCCTCCTTAGCAAGACCGTGGACGTGAGCGTTTAACGTCGTATGTTTTTCCATTTACATAAATAATTAAAGAGCTATGTGAATTCGATTCCTATGCAATGCAAGGGTGATATTTAAATTGTTTTCATATTTTCTCTGCGTTAATATAAAGCGAAGCGTTGATTACCACCACTCGATATTTCGAATTCGGTTGAAAACCGAGAAGCGTTACTTATTATGTGTTTGGGCACATATTTCCATGTCATAGTATATAAAAGTAGTATGAAATAAAAACAAAAGAAACGTCGAGTAAATAAAAAAATAGAAGATAAACTACGGAACTCTATTCTAAGTAGGTGTCTACATTGATATTTTGCAAACTAAAACTGTTTGCAAATAAAAACATGAAATGCTGATGAATTATTCTACGTCGGTTTGTACATAATACATATTAAATGTTTAAATTAGAGTAGTTTTTGGTATAAAAATGATAGAGGCACGAGTATTTATATTTTAAAATTTTGTCTGATTGTTTACTTGGTGGTGGGCAATAAATCTAGCTCCATTCTATTTTTATTTTGATACTCTCTGTGCTCCGCGTGGAATTTAACAAAAAAATGTAAATATAAAAAATTAAAGTTGCCTAAGTTAGTTCTTATTATATCAGCTATCTGCCAACGAAAGTCCTGCAAAATCGGTCCAGCGTTTCCATATACTAACCACAACATATAGACAGATAATAATATAATAGAAAAAAAATATATTTTGGTACATGTACCGTTTATATATACATACGAATTCAATAAAAACCGGTTATTTTAATATAACAACATTAACAGACAATCACATCTTATTTATTTGCCCAGACATTCAGATTAAGCTTACATATAAACATAGTCGCAAGCCAATTACTACACGTGTAACCGAAGATTAACATAGAACAACTTTGTTTCAGCGTCAGCGGGTGGGCGCGTTCCCTCTGTCAGCGGTGGCGGTGGCGACGCGCGCGCGACGGTAAGCGCTCGCCGACGCCGGACCATGCGCCGGGGCCGGCCAGTGCCACCGCGCCGCGCCGCCAGACCGCGCGCACCATGCTCAACATGAAACTCAAAGAGCGCCTAGCGCTTGCACTAAGCGCCTTCATAGTATTCTTCACACTCATGCTTATAGTCGACCTGCAAATGGACTATGGCATATCCGGCCACAGAATACCCCTACACGGCAGGGTCAAAATAGGCGACGATTCGGATAAAGGACGATCCGCGTATATAGAGTTTCGAAAACGTTTCCTACAGAAAAGGTGAGAGTGATGTGTTTTTGTTAGTGTTTTGTGAATTTTAAGGTTTGTATGTGGATTTTTTTTGTAACTGTCGATTTGTAAATTAAAAAGCTGTTTTTTTTTGTCAAATAACAAAGAAAATTAAATTTTTGTTACATGATTGTCGGTCAAAAAATTATAAATGTGAAATTATTATAATATAATTTCATTACTTCTGTTTATTAGTGAGCTCGTATCACCGCGTTATCACATGTTGAATAGTTTGACAGCGTCTTGTGTGATAAGAAAATATGTATTCTCGTTAGGTAAACAAAACATCCTTATGAACTCTTATGACTTTAAATGTTAATAAATGCAAATATAGATACTGTTATTGATTTCTAAGAAGTGATAGAGAATATATTAATGTTTTGTTTATATAATACCTAAATTAAAAATGATCATTATAATTTTAGAAAATTTATAATGATAAGCATATTAGTTCTTCAATTGTCTGTACCACAATATAAACTGTAGATTTTAAAAATAATTATAATTTAAAAATAATAGTTATCAATATTGTCTTAAATCTGCACTTTCCGCGATTATAAATTAACGCCCTTTCCCGCATAACGCCCTTTCCCGCATAATAGTGTAGTCAGAGAGAGCCTAGAGTCCCGAAATCAAGACAATATGGGCTGAATTGTCTTAAGTAACAGAATAGAATAATAATATATAATTATCGAACCCGCTACTATCGTGTTTACAGTTAGACGTAGGCACACTGCGCCACCACCTCAAAAATTTGAAGCTAAATTTGTAGCTTCCAAATTTTTCATTATTTTGCCACGGCTCGATAACTTTTCCACCTATCGTTACTTTCTTTGTAGTTTATTATAAAATTAAGCTAAAATGACTCAGTTTTAATAGTGCAACGGAAGAAAAAAACGTTAACTGTATTCTGAAAACTTAATTTCACTAACTGTTGCGTCTAGATTTTTTATTATATTACATACTTAATACACGTCAGTCCACTTAATAGTATTATAACAATAGTAATTTATATTATAGTTTAATGTAAAATAAAATTATAAAGTTAAATTTTGTTTGTACATACAAAAGCTAACCTTGTCAACACCACATTCTGCATAATTCATGGCTACATATCACAAGGGGCTCGACTAGGACAGAAATTGTTAGATATGTATTTTTTCTTATTATTCTGCATCCTATTTCTTTATATCTACACTTTATATATCTAATTGTAAAAATAACACTGTTCGTCCGTGTTTCTTCTATTATAGGCATTTATTACAAAACCGCTAAATAAACTTAAGTCAAATTTGATGTGTGAAAATTCAAATAATCGTTCGTTCAGGCACTCTCACCACTGAGCTCAGTGGTGAGAGGCGCTTGAACGGCATTCAGGAGGTGCGGGTTCGAATCCCGCTGCGTTCAGATTTTTATACGTTTTCTTTAAATGTCTTTTTCAATTTTCCTAAGTGTGATATAACACTTTAAAAAATGTTTAAAACTAAAATAATCTTACAAATTTATTGCCATGGAAATGATTTTCAACAGGTCTATCTATATATACTTGTTAATGCGACGATTTATAAAAAAAAATAGTGATATGTTAATTTTGTAGTAATAAGCCGATTAATTAATACATTAAGCATGAATAATTATGATGATTATCTATCAACAAATATTCATTCTATATTTGAATTTTAGAGAAAAAAAAATCCGTCTTTTAATATACATACAATTATAATGTCTTAGAGCTGTTATCAGAACAACCCAAATAATATTACAAAAATAAAAATCTTTATCTGTATTCTCCTTATATATCGTTATCGTTGTTTATCTATTAGCCACTGAATAAAGATTATACGATAAATTTTTAAATAATTTTAACTTTTCAAATGCTGTATTCACTCATGCTACAGCCTCATGCTTTACTTTATCATGAATATATTACTGTCTGACAAACAACGCGTAATCCAAATAAGTTACTGGCCGAAGAAAGCTGTGACGTGGTATATACATCCCTTGGGTTGCATATACAATGCATAGGGCCCCTCTGAGTAAAAATTCGTAAACTTTTTTAAAACCTCTATTAAGATAAAAATAAAATGACAAACTTTGTAAGTCCAGTAAAATGAGGCCAGTCGTGGGGCAGGGGCACAAAGTGTATAAATGTGGTGTGGTTTTTCAAATGCTTTCTTGAGTTTAATAGAAAATCGTTGTTTTAGACAATCAATACCGTACGATCGATCCGATTAAACTATAAAGCTATAAAATATGCAATCCGCAATAAATGTTATGGCATACAAAAATTGCAAAAAAATCTATTTGAAAAATTGAGAATAATAAAAAATATGCATTCAACAAGGCGAAAGAAATTCGGCCCTTTCAAATTGTTAGGACGCTTATCACAATCCACCTAGTTATCAAAAATTATCACATAGATATTTTTATCGAAACATATTGTAAATACGTACTTATGATATAGGTTTACGTCTGTACAGTAATAATGAACTGCAATATTTTAGGATAGGCGTTTGTAATAAAACTTTAAGTAGTCTGGAAAAAGACATGAAAAAGACAAAGAAGAACCAGCGCCTCCTGAACTGTCCTGGGAACCCTGGGTGAGAGAGCATGGCTCAGTGGTGATAGCGCCTGGACGGTTCATTTTCTTTAAATGTGTTTATCAATTTTCCTAAGTGTGGAATAACACTTTAAAAATGTTTAAATGTATTTAAGTAATTTTATTAGTGTAGATATAAAGTTTTTTTTAATAATTCGTTTAATCTGTATGTAACTGAAAAAAATATATAATTAATAAACACTTATAATAGATATATTACTATTTTGTTAATTTTTTATTTATAAAAGATAATTTATGTAACAAAATATAAATTTTAATTCAAATATCATTAGAATTTAAAAATATGCTTGTAAACATTGATGTCTTTAATACAAAGTTATTTTATGTAATTTAAAAATTCACATTCACAGTTTTAAGAACATAACTTAAAGCTAACGTTTGGTTTTAAATAATACGTAATTATCTTATCTAAATATACTTAACGACGAACTCTTTTAATTATTGTCTCGGTAAATACCGTAGGGGTTATTATCTTAATTATCACTCCTTTATGTTCTGCTCATTCTTAGAAACATCGATAAAATCAAACACTGTTATTGGTTTTACCAAATCAAAGAAGTACTGACACTGAAACTGTAATAAAAAATAATTTAAAATCAATTTTCAGATTATAATCATCTCATTCACTCAGTCACATTACCACAATGGCAAGCATCATTTAGCACCTAACAGTTATCATGAAAAATTAAATAGGCGAAAGCAGTAGCTAGTTGATCTTATATAATAATATATGTCATATTAAAATAAAATGTTAAAATAGTTTACAAATAGAATATGTTGAAAACAATTTGTTTTTTACTAAATTTCTATTACATTATTAAGTTCAGTTCTTTACTTATTGCGTTTTGAAATTAAAGTATTAAAATGATTTTAAATTATACATATTTTAAAAAGGATCTCTATTACTTACCTTATCATTGTAAGTAATGTAAGAATTAGCATTTTTGTTGCTTATCTACGTTGCCTATGTCCAGAGGATATATGTCGTTTGACAAATTATTTAATAGTCATTTCATTCTACTAAGAACTCTTATTTCAATATTTTTTGTATTATTTATATTTTGAAAATTTCATAACATTTTTTTAATTATTCACTCTTTAAACAAAACCCATGAATTTATGATTACGTATTCGCAAAAGAATGTATGTTATTGTTAATTTTTGTTTGTTCTGTTATCTAAATTTTAAAAAATATGGGCGCCTAATAGAGCTCATTAGTTTTGTTGCTAAATTATATTTTTAGTTAGTTAATGAATTAATTTTTATGTTTCAATTATTTTTGATTTGGCTTTGACACATTTGGCAGAATATTTTATTTATAGCGTTAACATATTATGAGTAATCACTAAGAGAAACGTGGAATGCGTCTCAATCTTCGCCTGCGTTGAACCATAAACGTTTCTAGATATTTATATGTAAATATTTTCTTTGACACATCCTTTCTTCAACAAATGCGTAAGTAAAAGTTTGCTCATAGCTTTATTCGTATTAAAGAAATTTAGACAGCTTTTGTTGAAGAACAATATATTAATTAATTTGTCACCTCGGCTGAGCAAATATGTAAAGTAAACGAAATATGAGTTTGCCACTCAATGCTTTTATGCGATAGAACAATGGTTGTGTACAATCGAAACGTCATATCTTTACAATAGGCCAGCAAACAAAATCTTAAGAATTAATGCTTACACCAAGGCTGGCTTTATTGTTTGCATTAATGAAATTCTAGAAGCTTTGTACATGAATTAATAAATGTCTTGCCGTGGATATTTGAAAAAAATTTTTTTTTGAATTTACGTTTATATGTTTAAATATTGACACATTATTAACGTTCATGTATTTTTTATTCTATTGTTCTGTCGCAAATTGAACTAATGCAAACATTCATTCATTCAATATTAATTTAAATAATTACTAAGTGTTTTAAATTATTTATTTTTAAAAATATCTTATTAAATATCAGCGTAAAGTGGGGAACGGAGTGTCTTAACACTAGGTTCCCTCTGCCTACCCTGCTGTGTGCGGGATATAGCGTGAAGCTATTTAAATTTAAATTTATTTATCTGTTCTAATGACACAAAAGATGACAGCTACGTTTTAGTTTTCAAAACGCACTATATGTCTAAATGAACGGTTAAAGGAAAACAAATTATAATTTTCACAACGTTATTTTCGCTCACAACGAACAAGCATGTAAGTACAAACAAAATAAAATTTTAATAACGAAATTCCACATACATACTTTAACTAATTAAATAAACTAATGTTTTATACATTAGATAACACTGCTAATATGAAGGTATGTAGTAAAAATTTGCATTTTCACCGTAAGCGGAACTTATTAAGACATTGTAGCTTTGTGAATGCCCTGCCGGAACTTTTAACACGTGCTTAATATCGTCATTTTAATGATATATAAATTTAACATTTTCCTTTTTAGATAAATATATTTATGACGTAACTGTTTTCTTTAAAGAAATACATTACAGCGTATCTTGACACTAGGTTCTACCTATTATGCGGAAAAAACGGTGTATGCGGGCAAAAGTTTCAATTGCTTTTCTTGCTCATTTTTCAAAAGGATTTTGGTATATTCAATGATCTATTGTTAAAGCTATTATTTACAACCGTTTTCAATATGAAATTAATAATCTTAAAATCAAATTTAAATTAACAAAACAATTGATTTGAATGGTTTTAGCGTTTATTTCTAAATGGAGTAGAGTACTCGTATTTTGTGAAACTAATTGGCTTAAATCCATTCAAGTCTCCCTTAAGACTTTAAAGAGAGCTTATTTTATCTGGTTATTATTAATCGAATAACTTTCAATATCTTATAAACATTGTTGAAATATGTTTTTATTATTTTTTATTATTATATTGATACATATGTAGGTGTTCAAATATTCTTGGCTTAGAATGTGTTTAACATTTGGTCTTGTATTGTGTTATTTAAAATTTAATTTTTCTTACGCAAACGTATGTTAATAGAAAGAATCAGTTAAGTTAAATGTAACATAACTGATAATAATTAAGAAGAATTTGAAATATAATATTTTCAAAACAAATTAATAAAGTTATCTTTTATTCACAGTAATGGCAGCAATAGTTCAAAGGAATATGAACAGTCAGCGCCAAGTGAGACAAGTGGAGGCGATGTTGAGCCACGAACCCCATCTACACCGGCAGATCGCTTCGAAGATCTGCAAAAAATATTAGCACTTCAACTTCAGGGCAAAGCTGATGACAACCCCGTAGTCGTACCACCTCATCGGGACTTGAACGTTTTGAGACCAGAAAATCCTACAATTGGAGAAATGGAGGATTTGGAACCTAGGTGAGAACTAATTTGGATTTTTGTTTAAAGACATTTAATGTTTTTTAAATTTTATTTGCAAATTTGAGTTAGTATTCACAATTCTAAAGTATATTATATAGTGTTAGCTAAAGTAGTGTTAAAAATATAGGTTGTATGTTATTTTTTACTCACTTTTAGTTTAAATATACGAGTATCAAAAATAAGGTTTTACATTTTATTGATATATAAAACAATTTTTAAATACGTATACACGTATTTTACATATGTATGTGTGAAATTATTAAAAATGCAATTTTTCAAATATAATATTATATATGAAAAATATAAAAAAAATAAATAATATAATTACTAATTATTAATGTACATTTTGTAAAGTATGGTCCAATAAATATATAATTAATATATAGTGATTATATATTTTTAAATAGTACGTTAAGTGTTCAAGAAAACACAGATTAACATAAGAACCTAACTAAGAAATATTAATTAAAATTGTTCCGCGAAAAACGACTCCAAAAGGACATTACAAGGAAAATTTCGGAAAGTTGTCGACAGCTGACATCCACAAGTACAATTTATGGAGCGCTGAAAGTCGCCGAATTAAATTGTTAGTTACTCCGTTATTGCTGCAATTAAACTTTGATAAAACGTACATTGCAGTTAAAGATTTAACCATTCTATTTCACATCATGTGGCGTGAAAACTTCACAAGTGGCTATCTCATAGAATCGTTTTTAATAATTATTCCTAAATTTCGTCTATAGAAATTTTGATCATAAGGATCCAATGTACATTGCAACTTTTACTTAATATAAAATTAATTGTTGAGATCCTATAAAATTTCAAGTTAAACTTAGAACATACGGTATTCATCATAATAAGAATAGAGGACTGTTCCTACATCCTAAAAGCCGTCGCTTTTCATCTCCAACGAATAACCCGAGCTGAGCTCTGAAGTATGCATCAAAACTAAACAGGTCGCCCAATGGTTGACGTAATTTCACCAAAGTAAATATTAGACCAAATCTCATAGGAACACGACGAATGAAATGAAAAATATCACATGCTCGTTTGCTCTTAACTCTTTATTTTTCTTGGTTGTAAAGGTTTTCGATAGTAATATATAAAAGGGTCATAATATCATACTTGTAGGAGAGACTGATTCTATAATGTAGCAGACAGGGTGACCTTTTTTATCTTGTAAAGCGAATTTTACCAGCTTTGCCAGGAATCTTATTTAAAATCCAGTTACGGAGATAGGCGCGGGTCTTTGACAATAAAACTAAATGGAATGAATGCATGAGGGCTTCCTCAAACGCCGCTCAAGATATGACGAGACCTTATAGCTAAATTCATGTATCACAAAAAGGGTTGCTTTGATATATGAATAATTTTTGCCATATTCTTTGCTCATCTATGAGAATATGTAATAAAGAAAGAATATTCTTTAAGGTATTTTCTTTACTGCAAATTAAAATGGCTTGTTTGTTGATGTTGAAAAAACTTGGAGTAGATATGTATTTCCACCAACATGTGTCCGTGGAAATAAAAAATATTCAACAATATGTTTATGTCGTAGACTCTATCATTGACTGACATTGGAGCGAAGTAATAAATGTTAAAGTGATTTATATTGTATTCGAACACATTTATCACTCTATATCCTGTAAAAAATGAAAACTATTACCTGCAGAGTAAAAGTTGCCCGTGCAATATATCAAGTTAGCCATTCAGAATTCTAAACGTCCATTTGTACTAAATCGAATCGGGCGTTTTGAATTCCCATTTGACACGAGCACAATTCACACCGAAAGAGAGTCAATAAATTTTATAGCAGACGGCTTGATTTCTAAATGCAGGTTATCAGGGCATACCACAAATCGAGAACGTTACACGTAGGCTCCTTAGTATTCAGTTCCGTCCTGCGTTGTGTCGCCTGGAGTCTCGGCTCCTCTAGCAACCACCTCACGTCCACTTATGTGTTCCACGCAGCCAAAACCAACACGCCGCCGGAAAATCTTCCATGTAAATCTCGACATTAACGAGCAGGTTAAAGAATGTGTGCTGTAAATTTAAAGTAACTCTATTGATATTCCATTGTCCCGCTGAGCCGGCTTGTGTGAAAATTTCTTATAAATCTCTTTGCACATTTGCTAATCATAGTCATTTTAATATTATATTATATTAGATATAATCTACGTAACGTATAGATTTAAAGTTCAAATGGTATAAGGTTAGTCATGTAATAAAGATAAACAGTGCTCAAATAAATGTTTATACATATGGATGTATATTGTATCTGTATAAACTTTATTAAAACTGTTTAAAGGTTATTCAATTCATACAATAGGTTGGGGCCAGTCGTGGCGCAGTGGCACAAGCGTGAGACTGTAAGCAACTGGTTGTGGGTTCGATTCCCGCTCGAGGAGTGGAAATATTTAATATTTACATTTTCTTCACTCTGAAGTCGAGGCAAAGCGCAGCGTTAAGCACCGCCACTTAACACGCAATGCCTCCGAATTCGGCGGAAAGGATAGGGAACGGAGTGTCTTAACACTAGGTTCCCTCTGCCTACCCTGCTATGTGCAGGATACAGAGTGAAGCTAAAATACAATAGGTTACTATTCAATAAAAAAAATAGAAAATAAAATACCTTCAGGCATATTCCTGAATAGCAAAGTAGTCAGAGAGAACCTAATGTTAAGACACTCTGTTCTCCACTTTGTTCCAGAAATCGAGACATCCATCGTACTACGGCAATTATAATGCTAAATGAGTAATGATCTACGAAGTATGGTAATCGGAAGTTAACATTACAAATGACCTCGATTTTATTACTAGAATGATAACTTTGTACTTTGGTTAATAATATTATGAACTTTTGAGACTCATTTCTTCGTTTTCCGCCCGGATTTGAACTTCGGGTCCATTGGCGGAACTCATCGCTGCACTTTCCAGTGCATGACTATAAAATAATTTATATATAATAATTCTTCCGAGTGGGGTTTAAACACACACTTATCGCGCTTACAGTGAGACGCTGTCGCACTACGCCACGATGGCCTTATTATTTTAAAAATAAGCATCAGATATAAATATAATTAGTTCAACTATTTTAAGCTTTACCTTTTTTTACAGTGTAAATGCATCAAATTTAGAAAAGTTCCAGTTAAAGATAGCGCAGCATGAACTTTACGAAGACGGCGAGCCGCTAGTCGGTGCTATACTACAGGACATGACTACAGCGCCTATACTTCATGTTGGTATGTATATAAAGTATCTATGTAATTAAGATAACTTATTATTTTTAATTTACTTTAGTTAAAAATAATATTATTATTTTTAATTTACTTTAGTTAAAATGAACGTCCGTTTCAAAATAGACTCAAAAATGTATTAGTTACTCAATTAATATTACTCTCACTTAGGCTATGGTATATAGCCTGATAAATTTTATAACTATAAAAAAAGAAAGGCACCTTCAAGCATTTCCCACACTCCACATAACGAAACCTAGTGTCAAGACACTCTATTCTTCACTTTCCATCCCAAATGGACACATTGCTTGTTGAGTGGCGAAACGCCGAGCTTTTTTGCCTTACCAAAGCGTAACAATGAAAATACTAAATATAATCATGTCCTCGAACCGGAATCGAACCACAATAAACACTGAGACGTTGTTCCACTACTTCATGATGGCCTCAGATATAACAAAGAAAAAAACATCAAAAACCTTATCAAAAATGACTACACACTGCCATTTGTACACACAAACACTTGTAAAATATAGAATTTAATTAAATTTTTAATGCAAATCGAGTTTGATGGCTTGCAGCAAGTATTCTATAATTATATATAATATTTCATAATCATGCGTGTATTATTTAACTGCTGCAAAAAATACTTAATGGTAATAAATCAGTGAACCATACAGTTGTGCAACATTGGTTATTTTCAAGTATAACTGGACCTCTCATTTGAATATACATATTTTCTGAGTTGCAAAATTTAACAATCGCCACCGGACAAGTGAAACAAGTTAGAACTACACTATAAATTCTATACTAATGCACTTGCTCTGAATACCAAACCCACTAATATGGGCAAAGTAAAATTATATAGATTTAATATTTAATAATTAACAGTGTTCTAGTTCCTGACAAAAATATTTTTGCAACTTTTATGTAACCAATAAGCTAACTAATCGTAAACAGCGCACGGCTGTATCTATAACAAAATTGAGTAAATATTAAAAACTACTACTTTAATTAAAATTTAATAATCAAATATTACAAATTAGGTAGCAACCCAAGGTTATGTTTGTTCTAACACTATTTACACTAAGACTGCCCTTGAATTGTTACAATACTAAACAAATATGAAACGTAATATAACAGATAGTAATTTGAACAATAATCTTGAATACAAAGTTTGTAAGTTTCATCAAGTAGGTACAATAAGGTATGTATATTAAATGAAGTCGGGTCTAAAATCAGTATAGGGTTAGGTCGGACAATGGTTCCAACAATCTCGCCCTTTACTTTCAATTGGACTTTAATATTTAAAGCGCTTAAATGGATTTCATTGTTAAAACCTCTATAGTTCAAACCTATTTTTAGCTATATAGTAATTATTACTTAATTCCATTGCCATCGATTGGGCTCATAGACAACTTTCAAGCATAGCCTTACTTGTAAATTCTCATTTGTTGTGAGGTCGTACTTCAATTTCAATTAATTCAAGTGGCCGCAACAACAATAATTTCATTCATACGATATTAAAAAAACCTTTTAAATGTATTACGTGCGATAGAAGGACATAAGTACAGATACATATCTTGATAAGATATCAAAGTAACATTTTTATTATGCTTATGACATAAATAGACTACTGAGTTTCTTAATGTAATGTTTTTGGGGCATGTTTAATTTAAGTTACAGTTATCAATATATCTATATTAGATTAAAGTTATTAAAATGTCAACACTGTATTTTTTTAAGTTTATATAATGTTTTGATTTTCATTGCCTTTTGAGAACAGTATCTTGATAATAGGTTCTCTGCTTAACCTTTTATATGGGGTATGTGTGCTTGTTTTTGAAATATTCACGTGATGAGCTTTTGATTGCAATTTAATAAATTTTAATTGTTTTTCCCAACAGAACAAAAAGAGGGTGGAACGCAGCTTAAGCTTATTATTGACTATCCTAACGGAGTTCAAGCATTATTTAAGCCCATGAGGTAAGGTTTGCTTTTTAATTGTTATTAATAATATCATTTACTATATTAACTTATTGTATACAAATACCATAAATAATTCGAGATATTGCATAGGTCATGTCTCGAATTTAGGCAGAAAGTGGAGAACAGAGTGTCTTGGCAGTAGGATCTCTCTGAATTCGTTAAGCTGAAAATGAAACTAATTTTCATGCTTCGTGTGAATTAATTTTCATGTCAATATAATATCCCTGGCTATTATGCTTTGCTAGAAAAAACGTATAGCTGTTTTTTTCTTTTCATTATGTAATATAATGATAATAATCAATTCAAATTACACACTATAGTAATCCTCTCATTTAATTTCATAAATGTAATATTATACATATTGACTTTGTCGTCATTGTACTATAATTAAATAGAGTACTTTTCTGTTTAATTTTCGTTGAAACTTGTAAGTTAGTCTACTATTTGGATGGTTAAATTCTCGTCAACTAATATTTGTGTAGGCTTCTGTGATTGTTTCCGGAAATTCAAAGCAATTCTCGTTATTCATAGAATAAGGCAAGACACGCGGCATAAAACTCCGTATTTTTGTTGTTAGCATCTCTGTAGAGAGATTTTTACAAATTTCTTCTACCCAAAGATTATTCTACGAACAATCATTTGGCAAGAGAGAATGCTATTTATTTAAATACTTTTTTAAACATATTTTATAAAGGTATTTTCTAAATGTCTTTTTCAATAAAACTACGTAAATGATATCTTTTAGTTATCAGAAAGTATCTTTGTATTTTATCAACATTATGTCTATCGATATAATCTTTAGTTATAGAACACAAATACTACCGCCTAATTACATCCTGTAACTTAATATGTTGTAATCATATCATACCTTGTATATATTATCGTTAATATTTTAGTTTTATTAGTACATAATAAACATGTGTTTCTCATGAAAATAGATTGTTAAATTGGTAAACTTGTAAGATTAACGTTAATACTCGTATGTGTATTCAAACAAAAGTAGAGTCCAAAAGTGATATTTTTAAAGGAATTTCTCGTGTCATTACTGTAACCAGAAATTTTTGAAATAAGACGTCTTAAAATGCAATGCATTTTAATAAGTAAAATGCAATGCAATTTATAGCTGTATACGTGAAAAAAAATATGTAGTGATCGTTGATAAAATAATCTAAAAGATTTTTTCTCTTTATGCTCGATTAAGAACACTTACTTCTTGTCGCCCACAATGTGCTATAAGTTTGAATAAGTAGAATAGTTTCGAGTGCACGATTTGAAGTTTTGTCACCTCGTTGAGAACCTTACGTGTTGGTTCCATTCACAAAAGTTCGAGAACATTCTTTCACATGATCGGCTTAGAGACTTGCCCACTGTTCAGAACTACAAGTGTTATTGTAGTAAGTGGGTAGTTTTCTAAGTTTTGCAGCTTTTCTTAACTTAATATTATAGAATTCTATTCAAACTGTACTTAAGAATTATAACTAGACATAAATCTATTATTGTATGTATAATATATTGTAGAAGCTTAACACTTTTTCCCGCGTAGCAGGGTGGCCATAGAGAACCTAATGTAAAAACATTTGCTTCTCCACTTTCCGCCCGAAAACGAGATATTGCTATTAAATGCATTAGTGAAAAACAATAGTGAGCAATAGTAAAGAGTGTGAAATAGCATTTTAAAATTGTTTAAACAATTTTAAAGTTTCACACTTAGGAAAACTGAAAAAGATATTTAGAAAAAATATTAAAATTTGAACGCAGCGGGATTCGAACCCGCGCCTACTGAAAACCGACCAGGCGCTCTGACCACTAAGCCATTGCATATTTTGTATAAAAGGTAACATATTTTAAAAGAACAATAAAAAAAATTAACATAATTAAAAAAATGTATCAACTAACACTTGTAGTAATTTGCGTTTTTTTTTGAAGTAAAACATTTCACTGTCAATTAAGTAAGGGTGATAACAAAATGATGTTGGCATTACTCTAAAGTCTGAAGGGACGTCTCGTCTTTTACAAATGGCTCACGTATTAAATATCAAAGCCTTTTAACACTCCGAAATGAATTTGAATTATTTATTATAGTTATTTTGTTTCATAAGTTTGTGTAAATTATCAGTAGTTGTATTTTATTATATAAAAATAATTGAAAATACTAGTACAGAATGATTTTCTCCACTCCTTACCTAGATAATAAAATTGAACGAGCAAGATTTATAAGAAAAATTATATACTCAAGGGGTTATCCCGGTGACAGATCAAGGGGCTGGTGATAGCCGCTATTCGCTTAGGGACGATAAATTGCGATAGTCGATAGTAACCCCTACCGTGATAGGTTTACAAGTCGCAAAATTTATTGTATGTAATGTATAGATATTACAAAAGTTATTTATTTTAATTTTATCGTAAGTGAAAATTGTAGTAAAAAGATGAGGTGATTGGGATGTTGATGTTTTATGTACTTTTTAATCTGATTTGATATCTCATAACGTAGGAATTACCCGTGATCTGACTGTTCTCGTAAGGCGAAGGTCGTTGGAAATTAACCGTTTGATTAGATAGCAATGTATCATGTCAACAAATCTCACGTATCCTTTATTTCTACTATAACTGGTGTAATGTATAATTATGAATATAATTTATTATACGATAGACAGAGATATAAAAGTACTTTTCAATATTTTTTACATGTTTTAACATGATTTTTTAAAAAAATATATATTTTTTTACTTTTGGTAACCCTCATATGTATGTGGTATATTTGTTTTTTGTTTATAGTACTCATATAGTAATAAAGATACGATTACAACTACTCTATCTGTGTTAATAAAAAAAAAACAAAATTAATTCTATTAAAGCGTTAACCAAACGAATTGTTTGAAACATGTTTTACAAGTACACACTTATTTGATACATCTTAAGAATATTGAAAGATGCAAAAATTCTATAAATATAAAAACTTCGACGCAAAATATGAACAATATATAAACAATATATAAAAGTTAAACCAAATGCGATAACAACAAACTATGTTTCATAAACTTGAATAATATTGCATGTACGTAGAATAATAGATCTTGTACGTCGATCTGATCCAGTAGAGCGCAATAAATCGGATGACATCCAGAGCTATACATTACCTGAATCGCTGCTATCTAACCAGCTTCACGATTTAAACGATTTAAGCGCCTTTTAAAACGTTTTGCTTCCGACGTATTGATATAGCACACCGTTTAATGCGGAACGATTATGTTGCTGTTATATTTAATAAGGGACTGGGAAAGTCGGTTTGAAGTTGTTTTTGTATTACATTATGGGAGGATTCAAATTAATTTATAATATTATATGTAAAGTCTTTGGACGTATTGAAATGATAATATTGTATTGTTATGCAGACGGTAAGTAAAGAACATGGTAGTGCGATAGGATAACATAAGATTAAGGTAAAGAACGTTTTAAAAATTAGAAGATACATAAATTTTACGTCTTTTGCCATATAGCAGTGTAAACAAAGAGAATCAAGACACTTGGTTCTTTATTTTCTGCCTAAATTTGAGAGATAGTATATTGATAGTGAAACTAAACGCGGTTTGTTTGACCAGAGAGAGATTTTATAGCTAATATTTAATCATTTCTGTTCTCGAGGGAGTGGTTTTCGAACCCACAACCATCGGTTTTAAACCTAAAATTGCCCGACTATACAAAGAAAACAGAAGAAATTTAAATAATTTCCAAGAGAAAAAAAATTCTAAAGAGTTAATTTAAATTAATTCCACCATGGGTCGGTGGGTTTTCTTACCATATTTCTCAATTTCAATTATTTTTAACATTGTAATATAATAACAGTGTCGGATTAAGGCACTTGAATAAAATAATTATATACATATTCGATTACCAATTACTTGTAATTTGTATAATTATATTTCTAATTAAGAACTTCCCTACGGATTAGTACGGGGTTATAAATTTACTATAATAAGTAAATTGGTATGATAACGGCTTCCAAGAAGGCTTTTCGACTCAAAACCATCGACATTAGAGCGTTAAGTACTTTTGTTAGATAATCACAGTTGATATGACTTAATCAACACGAGAAGGCGTGCTCTATCTCATGTCAAACACTTGTCGCCGTTATCATTTCTTGCACTATGAGAAAAAAACTTGACTTATCTCCAAGCTTAATGACCCAGCGAAGATTTTAGATTAACTAAAGTACCTACTTTATAATTTTTCTTAATTAGATGAGTGGATAAATCTTTTGTAGCTTCACGCTTTTTCCAGCATAGCCCTTATATCCTTTAGTTGTGTTAGAGGGAACCTAGTGTCAAGACACTCTGTTCCATACCTTCCGCCCAAAATCGAGACATTACGTGTTGAGTGGCAGAACTGAAATCAAAGAAATTTTGAATTGTAATTTTTACATTAAAAACCTTTTGAAAATGCTGTTAGCATGCGCTATAAGATGAGTTTTTGTAAAACTCAGTAGAGTCTGTAAAGTAAAAATGCGAAATGCGCAATTTTTTTTTGTATTATCTGCAAGTAAAATGTTTTTTGAGGAGGACAAAAAATAACAAACCTAACACCACACAGTAAAAACTACTATTTTAAATAATTTTATTCATTTTTTACTTCCCCTTAAAACCATTTCTTGATGAAACTTAATATTTTTAAAATCAAAACTAATATTGTAAAAATATCTTTGCATTTCGTAATATCATGAAGACGTTGTACAAGCAAAAGGAAAACAACGGTAAGCATAATACTTCCTGTCGACAGATTCGCGCGGGATGTCCAAACATTGCCCAACCACTTCTACTTCTCGGACTACGAGCGGCACAACGCTGAAATTGCGGCTTTTCATCTCGACCGGTAAGATTTATATAACTTTATATCTAAAATAATAACTTAAATTTATATAAAATATAATTTTTTTGTTAGTAAATAATATTAATAATACATTCAAAAAATAACTTTAATTAATATAATGAATAAACGTTATGAATATTTTTCTTATACTGCTAGATTTTCTTTTATATGAAGAATTAAGGTGTTTTTATTGTTGTTTTGTTTTTATATTAACAAAAATCTCTACGTAGGATTATACTTTTACGAAACTTAACTTAAATAGCTCTAGCGTTTAAATAGTTTTGGGTTAAATAAAAGGTTGTAAGCATCGTGGCGCAGTAGGTCATCGTCTTACTGCAAACACGTGTCTGTGGGTTCGATTCCTACTCGGAGGAACGATTATATATTATTTTCATTTCTTCACTCTGATGGTAAAGTGGAGATCGGAGTGTCTTAACACTATGTTCTCTCTGACTACTTACTACTTCTACTAAGCTGCGTTCTTTTTATGACAAAAGTTTTATATATTCACTCATAAAGCATTGTTATTGTTAATCTCCATTTAACATAATAAACGATGACACAATATAGTAGATTACACTTAACATTTAATTAATTGGTAATATTCCATGTAATAGAACACTACTAGCAAACGGGAAGGCAATTATAAACCATGTAAAGCTAATTAGGGTTGTCACATGGGATAATTATGCGTACGTACGGTTAACCGCTTTTACTTATAAAAGAAAAGCAATTTATTGGCTAAAGAGTCAACCTCTTTCAATATTATAGTGTTTTTCAATGTACTTGTGTATAGAAGAATCAAATTAGTATTTGGTTTAATGAATGGTATTTATTGTGATATTTATTCAGTAATGTAATTTGGGTAATTTAACATTTTTAAGTGATATTCGCGCACTTAGGAAATTGAAAATATTTTTAAAAATCGTATAAAAATTTGAATGCAGCGGGTGTCGAACCCGTTCCCCTCTTGCCTACCTAGCACTGTGGTCACGTCGCTAAGCGTTGTTAACTATGCGTTCTAAAGGCATTAATAAATTTTTATACTGTTCTAAAAATGTATTTCATTTCAATGTTGAATTTATTAAGTTGTACAATATTTACGGGCACGTATATTGTTATATATTTATATTATTAAGCAAACCTAGCTTTATGTAAATAATTGCATAGTACTTATGTAGACACATATGACTTGTCTAACAACAAATAAGGAATACGATTGTGACTCACAGCTAAATGCGTTCTCTCTAATTCCCTACAATCAAAGTTCTTGAGCAATACGGATGTAAAAATTGATACAAGTAACTTTTGATCCAGGATGTAGCATTTCCGTCAAGAAATGCTGGTCGTGGGACGAGTACTTGCTGCAATTGTTACAAATAGAAATATACTACAATATATTGTGAATAGAGAATTATATTCCAAGATTGAACACAGATGAACACTTTGAATATATTTTATATTATTTATTTTTTAAAAAAGTTACTAAACTAGTAAAATGCTAATTTTCTCCACAGGATAATAAAACAAAATATCATTTAAAGGCATGTCATTAAATAAAAGCATTGTTTTTTGTGTGAAATGTTGATAACTAAAAGATTGACGACAGACGAGCATTTTGAATGGAAATAAATAAAAAAAAAACATTTTATAACAAATGAGTTAATAAATTTTAAAATTCATTTCATTCAAATTCATTACGTCTTGATTTGGGAGTCGAAAATAACGTGAAGCTGCTTTTTTGTAATAATAAATTCATATTTTAAACCAGGATTCTCGGCTTCCGTCGCGCAATGCCAGTAGTGGGTCGAGTGTTGAATATGACAACGGAAATCTACGACGTCACAGAAGGCGACATACTAAAGACATTCTTCGTGTCACCTGCAAATAACTTCTGTTTCCACGGCAAGTGTTCGTATTACTGCGACACTGGACATGCTATTTGCGGCAACCCTGACATGTTGGAAGGCAGTTTCGCCGCCTTTCTACCCACCGCAGATTTGGCAGAACGTAAGGTGAGTTTTGTTAGGCTTATTAGGAGATTAAAGTATGGAAATAGTTAACATTATATTTTTTTTGGATTTTAACTAACAGTAAGTAATAAGTTTAGTTTGTAAAAAAATATGTAAATGTGTTTATCATATTACTAATACTTAAAAACTTTGAGGACGGTGTGAAGGGGTGGGATAGCGTCTGACTGAAAACGCGATGGTTGCAGGTTTGATTCCCTCTGGGTAGAACTATATTGTATTTCTCTGCTAAGACAAAATGCGGGTTTAAGACGTCACTTAACACGCAATATCTCGATTTTGGGCGGAAAGTGGAGAACGGAGTGTCTTGACACTAGGGTCTTCCTGACTATCCTGCGGGAAGAAGTGACAAATTTTGAGCCTTAAGAAAAATGTGCGGACGCAGGAGATATATGGCGTAGTTAAAGTTAATATGGAAAAGAAGTATAAGTTTGTTTTTATTATAATATATTAGAAACACATTAAAATAATATTATAAACATTAGAAACCATGTGTTTGAATAAAATATTTACAGTTTTGCATAAAACGTCAATTACGTTGCCAATGCATCGCGTATTTTATGCGTCAACGAGTTTACTTGTTATTATTACTACGAAAGCTAGTTACGAGAACAAAATAAGGTAGGTTGGTTCGTAAAATATGTTTACAAGATTGTTTTTATTACTAAAACTATTGTTTGTATGTTAATAAATATTTAATTTTAAAAGAAAATGTATTTGAATACTATTTTATTAGAAAGAAGACATTTTGATTCCACTGCGTTCCAATTTTAATACTTTCTAATATATGTTTTGCAATTTCCTAAAAATCAAATACTACTTTAAAAATGTTAAAAATATCTTATGATAAAATTAATTAATTGTAATTTGTTCGTCTTAGAATGAATTATAAAGCTTGAGACTGCGACTACATTTACTTTATGCTCGTATACG
Source organism: Dryas iulia moderata (assembly GCA_019049465.1). Classification (NCBI taxonomy): domain Eukaryota; kingdom Metazoa; phylum Arthropoda; class Insecta; order Lepidoptera; family Nymphalidae; genus Dryas; species Dryas iulia. The sequence goes on along the minus strand of CM032422.1, from coordinate 10,407,160 downwards.
TTGATAGAATTAGGGCTGGAAACATATGATGAAGATTCGATTCTCGATTCCATTTCAGTTCCCATAAATTTTCGATTCTCCAAATCGATTAGTCTATCTCAAGAATCGATTCTTATATAATAACTCGTTTTTTAGTAAATAACAGGAACTGGCGTCTAAAATAAATAAAAAGGAACTGCAACATCACAACCTTGAGACACAATGTCTATAACGTCGTATATCTAGTAGATCATAATTATCAATTCTTGGCCAATTTTGATAGAGAATCAACTGTAAAATAACTTAGAATCGAATCTAAATAATCCAGTTTATTAAGAGCAGAATCGATTCTCGGGTAGAATAGTAGTCGATTTTACCATCCCTAAAGATTTAATTCACCAGATGTTTCTAACTTATAAGGATGCGTGATTCCTTATTGCAACATTGTTTCATTTACCGTGCACGTAATTTAATTTTAACCCTTTGCTTTTATTAAATAGTTTAAGATTGAATACTAGAAAATAATGTTTAGTATTTTTTTTTCTTCCTGCTTTTATTAAAGACTAGCGACCCGCTCGCGGTTTCGCCACGTGAACTACCACTTTCATCCTCTATTGCCTATTTGGATTGCTTTTTTTTTTATAAAAGGAGGGTAGTCTATATTTGATTATCGTCACTAATTATGTTCATGAGAAAATCATCGATACATTTAGTGCAATGTCTATATTATTTGATTAACATATAGCGATAACTGTTCTAGTAAGAAAACGTACGAAATCTGCTATCATATGATAGTAGATTTCGTACACATGTACCATCTGGTATATAGTATTATAAACCGGTCATAATATCTTAAATAAACTTAAAGCTTTTTATTTTACAATTGTGTTACTTATTGATATTAAAAAATAGCTTTACTTGCAAATAATCAATGCAATTTGACTTTGCCAGTTTTTTACTTTTCTGCGGGAACTGTTTTGAATACCAGGGTAATTTTTAAAAAAAGAGAGATGGCCTATGTTTGATCTTGCCTCATTAACTATTTTCCTGAGAAAATTCATTCATTTCAGTCAAGGAGTTTAGATCTTTCATTCTCACTATATACTAAACATACATAAGTTTCATCCACTGTTCAAACCTCCTAGGGTTTGATTTTTTATAAAGTAGCCTATATGACCCTGCATCTTCAACAATCTTCTTTACGAATTCCCGTCAAACCATAACAAATAGAAGAGATACAGATTTTTGCATTTTTATAATAATAATTTTAATGAGTGCGGATATGTCTAATAACAAATGGCGCTACCCGTTGCAGAAAACGTAGTGACATCTGTTGTCATATAGATTATATAAAGTTTTATAGATCGGTCAAATGTATATTTAATAAATGTTATGCATATTTTATTTTATAATTATTTTAATTAGTGATATTGAAACAAATTTAGCTTTACTCGTGAACTATCGACATAATTTGAATGTTTTTTTTTAATTTTATTTTTCTGCGGGAGTTATGTTGAATACCGGGATGAAAACTATCCCATATGTTGCTCTAACCTCTAAGCTAACTATGGAGTTAGCTTAGAGGTTAGAGCAACATATGGGATAGTTTTAGTTTTTGTATGGTACAAAAATTCATTAATTTCTACCCGGTAGATACCGATATACAAATGATTTACTTATATCGGTTTTTTATTTTTTCCAAAAAAACTACATAGGATACCGGGATAAAAACTATCCTATATGTACCTTTGGACTATAAGCTATAACCATACTAAAATTCATTCATTTCTGTCCAGTAGTTTTTGCGTGATTGACGAACAAATTAACAGACAGACAGACAGACAGACAGACAGACAGACAGACAGACAGACAGACAGACAAAAATTCTACTGAGTGGATTTTTGGCCTCTGTTATCGATATATTAACGCACCCAATTAAAATTTTTCTGAAATTTTTCATGTACAGAATTGACTTTTCTACTCTTTTATTATATATAGAGAAGAGATTTAAAAGTGCATAAGCTAAGCATAATTCGCGTATAATAATAATATTCGATCAATTTGTAGGTTGATAAGAATATAAACCATATTTAGAAATAAATAACCTCTTAAATTCTTGGTGAACTTATTCACATACTAGAAAAAAAAACATTAACAAAAATTATCTTTAAGTTATGGGTGCAATATAATATTTGTGGATGGACATAGCATAGATATATACCACGAAGTTCATGGCTACTATATTATTTTTAAATCTATTAAGGTAACTTACTAGTCTCACTAGTCATGGCGGTTGCTATGATAAAGAGAACTATAATTATTTACATTTTTCCGTTATGGTAAGGAAAACGTTGCCATGATCACGATGTACTTAACAACTATTATATTTTTATCTTAAAAGTGTAAATTTTCCATATATCTACTCTTATGCATTTCAAACCATGAATATCAATTTTTTGTCAGGTTTGGAGACATCCTTGGAGAAGATCGTACCACAAGCGAAGAAAAGCACAATGGGAATTACAATCAGATTATTGCGATACAGTAAGTACCTTTATGTTATAAAAAAATGGTAAAAATTATTTGTTATTTAAATATTTAATATATTTTAATACTAGCGATCTGCTCGCGACCTCACTCTTGTGATCTACACAACTGTACGTGCTTCGTATGTGCGACAGCCCTGGTCCTCGTTTAAATTAAGCGGCTTATCTTTTTCATACAAATTTTCATCTACTATTTCAGCCCTTTAGACGATGCTTTTTGATATAATAAATTGCCTACATTTGATCTTCCATTATCAACCTGAAAAGATAATCGAAATCGGTAAAGCAGTTTACATTTGAGATACCACTTGATTTGTTTTCAACTATGTTCATTCCGATTTCCAACCAGAGTGGACCGTAGATGAGTTGTGAATCGAAACAGACAGACAGACTATAAATGAAAGCATTTATAATATTAGTATTGGTCATAAAAAAAATATTTATTGTTCTTTATCATAAAATATTACGCAAATGAACTATAATTACTATTTGATTGAACTTATTAAAAAGATATGGTTGATTAAATAATATATACATATATCATAATCGTGTTATCATTTGTCAAATCTATTACTTATTTAAAATATAGACAATTTTATCATGAAATTTTATTTTATTAATCATATAATCGTAATGATGACGTACTTAATTTTCTTTGTAAGATATTGTGTTTTAAAACGAAATTTAAAAAATTCTAGATTTCATTAAAAACAAACTCATGACTTCGTTTATGTTGACTTTTTAACCCTTTAACCAATAGTTTTAATACTTTGGAATGTCTCGTAATTTCCATTATTTTAAGAACTTTGGTGCCGAAAATGTAGGGCACTTTCCTGGGCTTAGACTATACTTTGTCTAGCAGCTTTTAGTGTGTAACAGTATTTTTTTTTATATTAATCAATTTATTTTCTACCCTCAGGTTCGCTCGACGCCGCCGTATGACTCTGGGCGGCGATTGCTGGATTTAATGGATATGTCCATATTCGATTTTCTAACAGGCAATATGGATAGACATCACTATGAAACGTTCAAGTTTGTATTACAATATTACATATAAACATTTATACAAATAGATAGGTATAGTACATTTCTTCTTATTGAAAAATTCCGAATTGTGATAATGAAGTTATTAAGTACTAGCGGTTCGCCCGCGGCTTCGCCACGTGGACTGCCTAATTGTTGCGTTATATTACAACCCTCGAGGCTGGTTTTTGAAAAATAAAGTAGCCTATGTTTAACCTTGGATTATTAACTATATATATGCCAAAATTCATTACAATCGGTCAAGAGGTGCAGATTTTTCATATAAACTTTCATCCCCTATTTCAACCCTTTAGAGGTTAATTTTTGAAAAACTAAGTAGCCTATGTTAGAACCAGTAATTTTTACTACTTTCATTCTAAATTTCATCCAAATCGGACCAGTGGATTAGCTGTGAAAACGTGACAGACAAACATTCGCATTTATAATATAAGACATTCGCATTTATAATATAAGTATGGATTTTATACCTTACTGAACTCTGGCAACATAGAACTTGACATTAATCTATTTTTTAGTTTTTATTGAATACTTCATACACAATAACATTAATTTTTAATTAAGTTTTTTTTGAAACCTAACAATATTTCATATAAAACAATACTGTATAATATTATTAATCCTAATAGTACCCTTGGTCTAGTTAGGGTGGCTATTTAAATAGTACAAACCCTCAAAATAATCTAAATGCAAATATTACAAACAAAGAGCCTGAGCTACAGCTATTAATTTGTGAAATGTTTACTTTAGTACTTCTATACCATGAATTGAATAGCAGCTTCACGCGTAGTCTGAGAGAGAGCCTAGTGTTAAGACACTCTGTTCGTAACTTTACGCCCGGAATCGGGGCATTGCGTGTTGAGTGGCGTAACTAAACGCAGCACTTTGTCTTATATCTGATATATAAGACAAAGTGCGGCGTTGAGTTCCGCAGTAAAATGAAAATAATTAAACTACAATTATTTCCATTTAGGGAATCGATCCCACAATCAATCATGTCGCTGTCCCAGTGCGCCACTGTCATCAATTGAATGAATAATAAAATAAATGATTATTTCTAGAATGTTCGGTAACGACACGTTCACGCTGCACCTTGATCAGGGTCGTGCCTTCGGAAAAGCCTTCCATGATGAGCTGAGTATCCTCGCTCCGCTGCTGCAGTGCTGCCTCGTGAGGCACACCACGCTCCTTGCGTTGCTCAAGTAAGTTATATGGTAATACGCTAAGTTACATAATTATAATATTAATTAACTAATGGGGCCAGTCGTGACCTAGGTAGGTAATTGATAAAATATTTAGCCTATATTTGCTGGCTCCTATCCTGGCTCTTTTATTATTTTCATTTCGAATATCATCCAAATCAGGCTTGTAGATTGTGAACACGTAATATACAGACAGACTTTCGCATTTAAAATATACATTTAAGGTCAACCTGCAGTTGTACAATATTATTTATTTTATTTACTTATAAGTATATAAAATAAAAACATTGTTGACGTAAGTTAAATCATATAAAGATACATTAAGGATAATACAACATGTTAAAAAAATACAACAGAAATTGTGCAACACAAGTAATTGGAGTTTAGCCATTACACACAATATTTTTTTAAACACGTTGTTTGAAACGCTAAGTGCGCCCGTAAAATCAACGCACCGATTGTCAAGTTTGCTGATTTCTACGCAGAATTAGTCCTAAGCACTGTTCTACGCAATGGAGATAATAATCTCCTATATTAAAACCAACGAAATTAAATTTAAGGCGAACGAAGCTGGGTGCAAAATCTAGTATACCTGACTTATATTGTTATGTAAACCCGATGTGAATCATAAATTTACAAATTCTTATTTAGAGTTCATAAAATTTGAAATAAAATGCGCAAGAATGCTTTATTTCAATAAATCTGAATGCATAGCTAGTTTAATAAAATATTCCTAAGTCACAATACCATAAACAAGTGTTTTATATATTTTTTCTTTCATTTATAGTTTTTTCTTGATGTATGTAGTTTTTAATGAAATATATTAAGAAAAAAATAGTTTAAGAAAATACGATTCTTTTTTTTGTAGCTTCACGCTTTTCCCCACATAATAGGAAAGTCAGAGTGCCTAGTGTCAAGAAACTATGTATCTTCAATTTGCGCTTTCGAGCGCTAATTTCGGCCGAATTGAGCATCTAACTGTAAATGCGATGGTTACGGATTGGATTCCCTCTTGAAGGAATAATTATATAATATTTTCATTTATTATTATTCTTTCTTTCCTACCTTTTTTGACAAAGCGCGGCATTAAGTTCTGCCACTTAACACACAATATTAAATCACTGATGTTTTTCATTTTTTCTTCTTTTTTCCTTTTAGACATCACAACAGCGTTCCTCTATCAAAAGTTTTAAGAGAATCAATGAAAGTGGACCCAGTATCACCTATTCTATGGGAGCCCCATCTCGCCGCGCTCGACCGCCGCGTCGTCATAGTCCTGGACGCCATACGAAAATGTATCGACAAATTAGAAAACCCCCTACAGAATGAAATCAACGATTTTGTATGACAGGTGACGTGATTCATACATATTATACATATTATATTGTGATATCCAGTATGAAGGTTATGAGGTGTTGATGTTCCTAGGAATGGATGGCTTGTCCGGTCGTGTATGATCTTTGTTCATTTTAAAGTACGGTTCTTTATTTTTTTTAATAACGCAACTGCTGTTTGTTGATTGGTAATAGTATTTTTGGTGTAGTTTCTTTGTATTGCTGTTGAAATGCTGTGTTGAAGATAATTTACAGTAGAAACTGAATTATCTGAGCCTCAGTTATACGCATTCGAGATTATCTGGACTAGTGAGACTATGTTAAATACTTACAAGTCGAATATATGCAAGCAGAAAGATCGGAACCTATACAAATACATATCGTTGATATGTATTTGATGTTTTAATAAACATATAATGTGATTTACCTAATATATATGCACTAAGCCTGCTTTTTTTATACATTCGAATATCCAGGATTTCTCATTATCTGGATGTCTAACGACAGTAATAAATTCGCTTAATTGAGTTTCTACTGTATTTTATTTTTCTACAGAGATTAATTCAATACATCTTCAAAACAGACAGTTCTTGCGTTGCCGCTGTATTTGGTAATGATTGTTAAGGGATGGTGCAATTTAACGGTAGTCGGACTATCTTTGTCCTGGACTTCTACTGATTTATTTACTTTTGTTTTATAAATTTTATTCTAAAAGTTATGCTTCAATATATGGAAATCGTTGAGTAGAAATTTCACGATAAAAACTATTAAATATTATTTTGTGTGTTCTCTATACGTAATGTTTAGTTTAAAAAATGAAATAATATATATGAAAATGTTTTTTGTTTAATTATAAATTGTTACAGTATGACATTTCCACTAAAGATATGAAATAAAAATAACATCAATATAACATGCCAGTATCCTTCTGTACTATAAACATTTTGATCACATTTATTTTAGATAAATTCCAGGGAACAGTCTATAATGTCAATATTAAAAAATATATTAAATAAATAACGAAAATTGAAGTTAAATTTAACGCAATATTAATAGATCTCTTTGAAATCGAAAATCCAGAAACTAGGCATGTTGAATAGATTAACATACGAAACAGTTGGAAAGTCAGGCAATAGAATAGTCGAGAGGTTTACAAGTCTTTGGTTCAAAAAGACTATTAGAATTAAGACTTTGTGCCAAAGATCGTCCAAATAAAAAAAAAAAATTGAAGCTGCGAAGACCATTCCACTGAATTGTATAGCCATGTTGAATGCCAAAAATGAGAGGAAAAGTAAAAAAAAATTGTACAAAACAATTCATTTAATCTATAATAAAAATAATAATAATAATTTTAAATATGTATGTATATTTTGAAAGTTTCAAGTCTGACACGTATTTGCGTGACTTTGTACATAATAATGCAATTTTTAGTTCGTAAGCGTAATTATTTTAAGTTCTCGTTGTGAATCTGTTACCGTAGCTCGAAGCTCAATAAGACATATCAAGCAAAGCGGCTTTACTGCCGGTGATATTTATATATATTATACATGCCTGTTGTATTTGTTTTTTTTTTTTTTATTTTTAAATTTTATTTTATTTGATCTTACGTCGGACTGCTTGTGTTTGATTAATGAATTTTGAAAGAAAGTTATTAGTATAACATTATTGTTATGCCAATTTTAGCTTATTATATAGAAAAAAGTACATTTGGCACAAAAAGTTTTTACTATTTGACTAAACAATTCATTTTTTTCTATGCATTCATTCTGACGTTCTTTTTGAATTTATATGTATACTTTTATATTGTTGTCTTTACTTCTATGCTCTTAATTTTTATATTTTTCTATTTTCATATTAATATATGTATATGTACATATCGCTCACTGAATACAAAAGGGCTACGAATCATTTTTTTATTTCGAAAAATGAGGTCTAAATATTATTTAGAACTGATTTTTCATAATAAAAAAATATATATTTTTATTTCTTTTTATATTCAGTTTGCGATATATCTGGAGTTTATGCCAAAATGTACCAATCTACGCTCATAATACATTTATAATAATAGTCTCATAAATAAAATTATCTTTAATTTAATATAACAAGTAGATAGTTAATTTATACATTAATTAATTGGTCAGTTTAAATCATTTAGGATTATTATGAATTATTCGATGTTTTAAAATGATATCGGCTGTTCGCGTTGCTTAGTTACATTTTGGTAACTCCGTTTGTGCTCTCGCGGCTGATCTCAAGATGTTCTCTTGAATTTTAAATATTTACTAATAACCGTTTTTAATTTGTACTTGTCAATTTTTTTTGTTATCCTTTTATCGTTTATAAGCGTATATAAGAGCTTAAAAGCGGTTAAATATAATAAAAATGTTTAAATTTTATACTTGTATAATGTAATATCTGAAATAATTTGAATAAATCCTACTTAAATTTATTTAAGATTGTATCGTAGACACGGGGTCAGTTAGAGGCTTGTATGCAGTTGAAATAGACTTGCCAAAGATGTACCTACATTGTTCATGTATTGACGCCGCTGTAACGCGTCTGTTGATTGTTAATAAACTATGGAAATGTATAATTGTGTTTTATTTTTATTATGTATTCTAACTAAAAGAGGGATTCTAGCTTTATTATCTACATTAGAGGCCATCGTAGTGCAGTGAGACATCGACTATAAACGCTTGTGGTTGTGGTTTCGATTCCCATTCGGGGGAATGATTACACATAAATTCTTTTCAGTTGACTTTCTCCATTCGTCAGGAAATGTCTTATTTCAGGCGGAAAGTGAAAACTGAGTTGACACTAGGTTCTTTCTAACTACAATACTATGCGGGAATTTTTTTATTTACTAAATGATGATGATGGCTGATGCCTCTTAAACAAGCAAAATGCTTAGAAGATAGTTTAAATTTACAAAGAGGTTCTAAAATAATGATTTGTGGTTCGAAATTCGTGCTCTAACGACAGGACTGCTTTTAGAGCTCAATGCTCAACCGTCGACGATTTTCACAAAACAATATACTTACTTATTCAAAATAATAAAAAGTATTAAGAAGTCATTTATAAATTCAAATGGGACGACGATGTTTTTAACTTCAGATATGATAAACTTTTATGTAAACTATTCCATTTGATTTCGCACAAACTTTTAGATTTATGGTAGAATTTCTTCAGCCGCTGTAATAGGTGTTTGCTTACTTTAAATCATTAGCTCAATGTTTTATGTCTCTAACGTCAATAATAACAGACTTCTATACAAACTTTCAAGCCCTTTTTCGCCACCTTAATTGCAGAACTTCAACAAAACTGAAATATAATTTCCTCGTTTTCAATCTGTAGTCCAAATTCAAAATTTCTAACTTTAAAAATGACAGTCCAATAATTACGCATCGAAAGCTTAAAGGTTCCTATATCTATCCCCATATGTTCAGTTATTTTTATATATAGTTAACTGATTGTTATTTCGATAAAGTAAAGAAGATACGTACACGTCATATATGTATGTATATATGCCATAGCATTTTTTAAATTTTTGTTTCAATAATATTCGTTTGTAGAAATAGTTAAGTGAAATTTTGATTCTTTTGAACATATAGTTATCATAAATTTTAAAAGCTCTCCTATTTTTTTTTACCTTTACGCTGTATCCCGCATACCGCATGGTAGGCAGAGGGAACCCAGTATTCACATATACACTTCGTTCTCCACTTTCCACCGAATTCGGAGGCGTTGCGTGTTAAGTGGCGGAACTTAACGCCGCGCTTTGCCTCGACACCAGAACTCAAAGAAAATAATAAATATTTCCACTCCTTGAGTGGGAATCGAACCCAGAACCCGTCGCTTTACAGTCACACTTAGTTTGTCTGCGCCACGACTGGCTTCCTGACATTTTAATGTGATATAAGTTAACATTACTATTTTACACATCCCCATGCAATTATATTGTTTTGTATGTTTTTGTACTTTTTTAAAAACAGGCCAAGTATGGCCATGTACTTCTTGATCATATATTGAAGTATGAGATACATCTGCTTTTTAAATTATATATTTAAATTTTGTTTACCTTATTATTCATTTGTAAAGTAGTTTCCTCATCCTACAACGTAATTATTATATAACGTTACTGCTCTTTGTTTGTAAATGTTATTTTTACTAAAAGAATTTCTATATTCATATTTTGTATAGATATTTCAATAGCTCGGTAACGTTCATACAAGCCTAGCCTTATAACGACATTGCCCATAAACAGGCGACATGTTGCTGAAAATCATGTGTGAAAAAGCTTTTATTTTTTTGTATTTTTTCTATGTTATATAGATGCTTAAGTGTAAAAAATCACACAAAGTTTAATAATACTAAAAAAATATAATGATTTTGATAAAAATTTCAAAAGCGGGTTTTTCACTACTATCTTAGGCCAAGTTCTACAGTTGTAATAAGAAAGCCAAAATTTTACAGATATATCATTTATTATAAGAGAATAATCAAAAATAAAATTTGCAAATCGAATTATATGGCAAAGGGGTTTGGGTCAGTGATCCTTGACGTAATAACATAAAGGTCACATAAAGCTGAAGAAACACAAAGATATGGGCGGCCGCTATAAAACGCGAATATGAATGGTAAAATGTTTCGCCATAACATTTTACGGGCTTTTTGTAGCATATTAATAAAGAAAATCGTCGTTTTCGTTTTGTTTTTATATATTTTACTTCCCAGTAGTTCTCAGTGTGATATGTTTTCGCTTTTGCGGTTATACAAGATACATATTAATAAAATGTATTATTAACGCATAGAATTCAATTTATAATTGAAATAATTAACGTTTACTTTAAACAAATAAATAAAGTTTGAGATCTCATTTTATACCTATGAAAAAAGGGAACTGGATTTATTTTTTCAAGTTATGCAAGAGTTGTAAAAGAACGAGGATTCTATTATTGCTCAAAAAGAAAATTTTATTAATACTAGTGTCACGTATGAACTATGTTCATGCTTCAGTATGAATACCCCTCCGAGACCGTGGTCGGAGACATTGTTGACAGTATTCGAAGACTTCGGCAATCGGTTCTTCCTGACTCCAATCATAGATAAAACTTTAAAATAAAATAAATTGTACGCTATAAATACAATAGTATTTGTATATTGTAAAATACGGAATGAAATTTATGAAATGTATTTGAGATTTGTTCAGGATATTGTTGCTGTTCGTCGAAAACTGAACATTGTATATTCAGATGATCATGTCAATTCCCGATTCGGAAGCCATCTTTTGAATTACAAGTGCTCATGTTATTCTTATGTTACTCATTTCACGTTAATTTATACCTTAATATTTTATATATAAGTTAAAAGATATATAAATTTCCAGAATCAAGGAATTTATAAAATGTTCTTAACTCAACCCTTTCCTATTAGATTCCTCGTCATAAAATTCAATAGAAATATTAATAACTGTAATAAACTTAAACAGTAAAATTATAGTAAATTAATTGCAATTTCATCTTAAGCAAGCATGTTTTAATAAACCCTTTGGCTTAATTTAGTAAATCGGATTTTCTAATTAAGAACAAACATTAATGTCTCAAGAATTTCTTTGTATAAAAGAGCTATATTAAAGGAATATTTTAATAATTGAAGGGCGCCATCCAGATTCGGCAAAGAGAATTATCGTGAAACGCGACGACAGTTGTTTTGAGTTACTCACAATTTGCTCGCAATTGTTAGCAAATGGTAATTATAAACATTTCACCAAACAATTCTATCGTGAATGCCCGATTTTTGATATCGTTTTGATTAACGCTCATTTACGCATTTAGATTTACCAGGAAGTTGAATCATTGTAATAGGGCGCATAATTAAAAATTAATTATTTGTATTTGACATTCTCTAATTGCGGCTAGCCCTCGTCTATTATATTATTTAGGACCCTTAAAAAGGTGGTTGGCAGTAATGGATTCGATTTTCACTCTGAAGATTATTATATTTAAATCATTTTCCTCACGCTGTATCCCGCACACAGGAGGACGGGCAGAGGAAATCTAGTGTTAAGACACTCCGTTCCCCTTTTCCTGCCCAATCTTCACTCTAATATCTAAGGCAAAGTGCGGCGTTGAACTTAAATCGCAATGTTTCGCAAATCGCAATGTTTGAGGCAGAAAGTGGAAAACGGAGTATTTTGACACTAAGTTCTCTATGACTAGCCCCTATGCGATAGTTATGCGATGCAAGCCACAGTGAAGAAAAGAAAATTTAAATATTATCTATCATTCCGCCGAGTGGAAACCGAACCCGCAACCATCATTTCCAGTCAGCCACTGTCACACTGCACCACGATTGCCTCAAATGGACGTACACATAATATGTGAAAAATTTCAAATTGCCTCGACATATTTAAAGAACGTTCACTTGTTGTCCATACAACATGGCTATGGAGTGATTTATTTGAATGCTGGAGCTAGGCGGCGTTAGTCTATTGTTTTTAGGCAATTTATTGCCGGTATCGGAATAGAAGTCACTAGCACAACAATTCACTTGACAACGGCTTTTGACGACACGCGGCATTGTTTGCCCCATATGGTGTACCAATATTACAAATGAGGTATCCCTGCCGATGACTTATAGACAATGGAGATATATTACACCTGGATTGGGTTGGCTTTAGTTTAATGTATAGGATGAATGGAATTACTTACGCTGGTTAATAATTCAATAGGGTACATACAATAATTACGTTCGCTGAGTAATAAAAAAATAAAATTTAATAATATGATAAGTAGTTATAAATATTCCTCATCCTCATCTTTATAATAATTAAAATTAAATTAAATAGCTTCACGCTATATCCCGCACAAAGCATGGTAGGCAGAGGGAACCTAGTGTTAAGACACTCCGTTCCCCACTTTCCGCCGAATTCGGAGGCATTGCGTGTTAAGTGGCGAAACTTAACGCCGCGCTTTACCTCGGCACCAGAGTGAAGAAAATGGAAATAATAAATATTCCCACTCCTCGAGTGGGAATCGAACCCACAACCAGTCGTTTACAGTCACACGCTTGTGCCACTGGGCCACGACTGGCCACATATATGATAAGTATGTATAAATATTTAGGCCTCATCTTCGTAAGAATAAAAAAAAAGTTTAATTTATAGCCCTTTTCAATTCAGTAAGTGAATTATAAATGAGTACCCGTAACTTTTGTATTTAAATGTTATATGTACAAATTACTAAAAATTAAACTTTTTATGAAGATTTCTGAGCGAACATTTTTTTTACTTAAATTTAGGTAATGTTAGGATAATAAATGTTAGGATATTTAAAAGAAATTATAATATTATTTCGTCAAAATTAAGTAGTAAGTAGGATGCCGCTTTTTTAAATAATTTAATTTTATTTACCTACTTATTTAGAAAGTTAATATAACTCGACTTTGGCCTTACAATATTTCGTATTTTATATTTTAATACCGAATAAACTAAATCAATTATCTTAAAAGCATAGCGCAATGCATTGATAAACTCTAATCCAATATATCAATGATGTACTTACCGCCATTATGCATATAGCGAATAGACTGAAGATCAAGAGCCGGGTTACCTGTTTGCTTTTGATTGGCAAATGGTGTTGATTGTTCGCTGTTAGCGTACGTGCATCCATTCTGCCAATTCAATTAGTTGATGTCTGATAAATGATATATAGTAGATTAATATACCATAAATAATTATAAAATATTATATAGATATATTATAATGAATTTTCCTGACGACGGGATAAAAAATAAAGCCGTGAAACTAATGTCTAGGAAAAGTTAAGAAATTATAAAAAAAATTGTATACAAAAAGACATTTAGAATACGTATAAAAATTTTAATGCAGCGGGAAAAAAAATTATACGTTTTCTAAATGTCTTTTTCAATTTTCCTAAGTGTGGAATAAGACTTTAAATATGTTTAAAAATTTTTTATACAAGTTCAGGCCTTTTTGTTCTGAGGAAATAATTTTATAAGGTATGTCTTTTTCTATTAGTTTATTATGTTTTTAAACGTTTTTATAGTTTTGATCGATTATATTATATTTAAAATATTTTATTTCTCCGCTTTGAAAAGACATAGCGCGGCGTTGAGTTTCGCCAATCATAAATCAATGCCGGATTCGGGCAGAAAGTGCAAAACGGGGAGTCTTTTTTCAATAGGTTCTCTCTGCCTATCTTATGCGGGAAAAGAGTGAAATTGAAAAATACATTTCAAGAAAACGTATAAAAATTTGAATATTTATTACAACTTATTTTTGTTGTAAAGCGTATAAGAATTTCGACGCAGTTGGTAGTAGAACGCATGGCTCAGTGGCGAGAGCGCCTGGACAGCATTCAAGAGACGCGTTCAAATTTTTATACATTGTCTTGAAATGTCTTTTTCAATTTTCCTAAGTGTGGAATAACACTTTAAAAGTGTGAAATTATTTTCATCATATGCTACGGATTGCATTTATATTTATGTAACACATAAAGTTTACAGTTTATACGAGTGTTACATATAATATCGAAGCCTCACAAAGAAACTCGATTTAAACATATTTTTTTCTTTACTATAAGCTGTCGTATTCTAATTTACTTTGAACAAAAATGCGTTAATAAAACTGAGCATACGTTTTATAAATTATCTTATATAATATAGCTTTTAAACAAAATATTTTTCCAAAATTAATCTTTTGCACAATCTAGTAGAACTGCAAACATATATTTCCTTATATTTATAAAGGAACTTTACATTTAAAAGGAATAAAATCTAATCATCACATCTTAGAATATTAAGCTCTTGTCAAGTTCGATCTATTATTTGAATTTATTACTCATTTCAAATACATATTGTATTTTTTTACATAAATAAAAAGTGCCGACTTTTTATTTATGTAAAAAAGCCCTTATTCCCGATAGACAAAGACAAGAATGACCGCTACTTAATAATTCAAAAGTATTTCGTAAAACTTAGAATAATTAATAGGTGTAGATTGAATCGTGAGGTAGATTTGGGAGCAAATTAGTCTAATTGCTGGTGTCCGTCCATCTGTCAGACCGTCCGATAATAGCTATTTCAAATGCCTTAAAATATCGTTAATTAATAACCAATATGTTTAAGTAATGTGAAAAATATATATGTATTTCAATATTTATCGCTTATTGTCTCGTGTATTGAAGATTTAAGAATATATGTAATTTCAGATATTTACTGTACGTTAAAAAGGTTTCTTTTTTAATTCTAAAAATGGCTAATTATAAGCTTTTTTCAAAGTTGAGGATTTTTCTGATATGTAAAATGAAACCTAATGACAGAGAATTTTCTACTGTCTATAGCAGAGTAATAAGAGAAGTAGCAACTTCCCTAGAGGACGAAGGAAATGGAGTGAATGAAGGGTTTGATGATAGTGGACGAGACGAAATAAGTTGGCACGAACCGTGGTGTTCGGCGCTACATTCGCTGGTAGGGACAAAGCTGACTCCGCTAGCGGAGTAGGCAGGTATAAAGCGTAAAAGTAAAAAAATCTATTTAGACTAAAGAACTTTGCGAAAAATGAAAAGAGGTATGATGATATAATATTTAACGCACTTATTAACCGGTAGTTGTTTTTTGGGATTTCACGTATAGAATTTTAATACGATTTACTCATTTATAATTGTTACCAATGGATCCTTAGGTATAGAATTAATTCACTCAATCTGCTGGGTATAATATAACAGTAGCTGTATTTTTGGTAAAATATTTAAATAGCTTTAAAAAATATAAATAAAGTATTTAAATAAAGTTTGAATATTTATTCGTTTATATTATAAAACGCGAAAAAGTATCAGAAATTTTATGTTCCATACATAAATTATTTAAAAAAAATGATTAAGAAATAATGATAAGAAATAAGACTTTTTAACAGTAACCTCGTTTTAAAACAGACTGTGTCTATTAGTAGAGCGTAATAAAGCAGAGCTTGAACGATCACAATTAGGCAGATAAATGTGCGTCGATATCTAGGATCGGACCGAATACGGTTACTCGCTGGGGACGGTAGGAGCATTTTAATTTCTATTGAGTACATCTTGTACAAATTGCTAACAATTAATATGTATGTGAAAAAGATTAATATAATTAATTAAGAGATATTCCATTCGGGGATGATAATAAGGCGCTCAAAATCTTTTTAGTTTTAAATAACTTTTTAGACTATAATATGTTATAATTACTAAGACTTCACATGTTTGAAATATTTAGAATTTAATATAATGAAAGTATTTCAAATAAATCATACGTTTTACTTTTTTTAGGTTGACGCTCTTTCCCGGTATGGTAGTCAGAGAGAAGAGAGAGAGAAGTTACACTAAGACAGACACTCATTTCTTCTACTTTTCGTACGAAAATTTAGACTTTGCGTGTATGAGTGACAGAATTCAAAGTCGTGCTTTGTCTTAGATACCAGAGTGGAGAAACGAAAATCATTTAAATATATATCGGTGTAGTCATCACAGGCTCATCTAGAACTTCTACTTTATTCCCCCGAATGAGGATCGAACCAACAACCAATCGCGTTTACTCAGACTTGGGAACTATTTGTTTATCTAATTTTCCTAAAATTTAGAAGTATTTGCGTATATTGAATAGTTTTATTGAGGCCAGTCGTGGCGCAATGGCACAAAATGTGACTGTAAGCGACTGATTGTGGGTTTCGCTTTCCCACTAGAGGAAGGGAAATATTTAATATTTCCATTTTCTTCGCTCTGGTGTCGAGGCAAATCGCGGCGTTTAGTTCCGCCACTAAACATGCAATGCCACCAAATTCGGCGGAAAGTGGGGAACGGAGTATCTTAACACTAGGTTCCCTCAGCTTGCAGTATGCAGGATACAGCGTGAAGGTAAAAAAAAGAAAAGAATAGTTTTAAGCATTGTTACAACCCTATAGTAAAAGCCTTTGAAAAAAGTTCGACATATGATTTCATGTGACACTTTAATCTCTTTGCAGGAAAATTGAAACCAAAGGTTTTTCTACGTTATAAATAATTGCTGTGACTCGATTTGTTGATTTATGGTTATTAAAGATACGTTCCCGAGATAACGCGAACCACAAATTCCATTTGCATGAAACATATCTGTTAGGGCACGTACTATAATTTATATGGGAAATGAAAAAATCTCGCAATCGGCATAGTTAAAATAAATGTGTATCCCTCACACAACAGGGTAGACAGAGGGAACCTAGTGTTAAGACACTCCGTTCCCCGCTTTCCGCCGAATTCGGAGGCATTGCATGTTGAGTGGCGGAACTTAAAGCTTTGCCTCGACACCAGAGCGAAGCAAATGAAAATATTAAATATTTCCACTCCTCGTGTGGGAATCGAACCACAACCAGTCGTTTACAGTCACACGCTTGTGCCACTGAGCCACGACTGTCCGCAAACTATCTGAAATAAATATTAAATTTACCATGAACTATTCATGGCAATAGTTTACTTTTTCTGTTATAATTTGTATGTAATAAAAATGAAACTGTAATTTTAAATAGATTTATTCTTAAAAAGGGAATATAATTTAAATATTTTTGGATAAAATAACGCATAAGACTTTAAATAATGCATTTGATGTCTTATTTTACAATATTTATTGTTCACAAAATAAATGTTCTATTCACAATATATGTATAGAATTCAGCCATTTTATTTGTATAACATATTGGTTCACATAAAATATTGGTATTCGTCAAACAAAATAACATAAATGTTTTAGAGTTTCTCCGTACATACAAGATAGTGGTGTATTTATTGAGATATCTCAGAGTACTGAACAAGACTTTTCGAGTTGTGTAACTTCATGTATTTGAATAATATAATTATAATAGTAATCTTTATTAAAAGTATCTAAGATTCAATTTGTTAGTAATACAGACTTAAAAACTATATATTAGTTAATCTTACTCTTTTGGAATCTTCGCTTAATATTCTCCGCGCCCTCGCTCTCTATTTTTCTACGCCCCTGTTGGGCCTAGTAGTTGTTGTGTATTGTCAATGAATCAGTGAGTTACGGTGTATAAAATATTATAAATATTTTCAAGTTGATATATCTATTAACCTACATAAAATAAGATGTGAAATCAACACCTACGTGCAACGTAACGCATTTACTATAGGCGCGTAATCTTATTCAAATTTTTACAAAATAATGTGCACTAAATTTAATAATTTTTAGTTTTTCTAGTACTCTAGTTTAAAGTACCTAATGCAATGTGCAAGTTATTAATACAAATAAATTCTTTCCAATTTTCCAATCAAATGTTCTTATCTTTTATCATCACAATCATATATTCATATTCTTTCTTTGTTTTTCTTATTGTTATATCTATTATGACAAATTTCACCAACAAACACTAACAAGCTTATCGCATACATTATTATAAGTCCGTAGAAACACGAGTGAAATGTCCTAAGTTTTATTGGCTTGAATTCATTTGTTTCAGTCAAATTACCGTATAATATGTTCCAAGTCGTTTGTTCTTTTTCTCTTATCATTGTATACAAGCCTGCTTCAACTACACGAGTGATTAGAAGAGATATCTCTGGTGCGGCAGACCACCGCGGTCGCATATGAATACATATTGGTGTAGTCATCACAGGCTCATCGAGAACTTCTACTTTATGCCTGTAAAACTGCACTAGAACGACGTCTGCTGCGAGTAAATTCCTTTTTCCATCGGAAATCTTTTTCATTTCGCTAGGTACATCTTTTACCAAGAATTGGACGAATTTCTTTTCAAGTGTCGTGTTTCTGTAAAAGTCAACGAACACGCGCATACCACCAACTAGATCGACTGCGTCCACAGCTTCGCTTAATGTTGACATTTTTGGTTCTAATATAGTTTTCTGTAAGCCGTCTACGAGGTTCCCTTGGTAAGAGATACGTATGATTATGCAAAGCCATATCCAACACACAAATAAACTATTAACAAGCCAATAGCGTGATAGAAATGTCGTATCCTGTCCAAAAAATATTCCAAACATTCTGAATGCTACATCACTTTTTGAGTTATCTTGGAGTAATGCATATTTTTTAACGATTTTTATAGTAAAAAACATAACAATAAATGCTGCCATAATAAACGGCGTTAATATGTTAAAAAAAGGAAGTATCACTTTGGCCCATTCATAGATTTCCCGTCTTGTGGGCATGCACCATACAATATGCATTGAATCGTGAGCATAAGAAATTTGTGAATATGGATATCTGTTAGCTTGTATGATAAGGGCGGGTATCATTATATCCGCTCTGTTATGGTAGAGGTCGCTAAACCCCATCGTACCATTGATAGTACCGCTAAATCCGCCAAGGTCCTTACAAGATACGAGGTGCATAGTAGAATTTAAAAGTTGTAATAACAACATTAAGAGATTACCTTCCAATCCTGTAATCGAGGTAACGGTATCATTTACAAATGTCAATATAACATAAGGTTTATGCTCAAGAAGAGTAACTCTTATTGGACATTTGTGAAAATTAGTATATTTGCGCATAAAATATTGTTCTGATTCAGTGTTTAAATACCTCGGAGTGTAATCGCCGCAAACGCCATTTCCATATGGGTTGTAGGTTGAAACAATTATATTGTTGCTTGCATTTTTACTTATTATCAATATATCACTGACGTCTCTTTCCCACGCTATTTTATTAAATGCAGTTAGATTTATGTCACTATTTTGCATAATAACTAAAATAACATTTATGGGAGTTGTCCTAACGTAGTTTACTTTTGCAAGAAAAACATCAAATTCATATGGATCCATAGCAAAAAAAATAGTTTGTGTAAAAGCATTTTTTTTAAGAAAACTTGTATCATTAAAATTTAAATGATTTTCTATTGAAACAGTAGTAACTGTACCCTTGAACTGCTGGAGAAAATTATTTATGTTGCTTTCATCAGCATCCCACCATACAACATTAGTTTTGAAATGGTAAATATACAATTTATTAGCGACAGATACTGCTTTGTCAATAATGTCAAAACCGTGTACAATATTTATGCATTTAAAAGTAATTATAATAAGCACTAAGATTTGCATGTTTCAAGGAATTTATGATAAGTATTTCGCTAACATGTATTAATTGTACAATGTATTGAATACAACTGAATTTCTCGAGGTGTATTGTTATAAGTATTTTGATATATTATAAATATTTATTATGCGATAGATGATTAATGAATATAGCTTGATGTATGATTATTCGTAATTTATTTGATTAACACTACTAGTTACTAGTATGTAAAATATATATTTACTTAAAATATAATATAACTAAAGTGCTGGAAGTAAATAAAATTAAAAAAAGAATGTATATTTTTCCTTTTAACCTTTTTTGACACAGCATCAATTTTTTATATTTTAAATGTCGCAATTTTACGACAAAATTAAAATTAAAGTGATTTTCTATATATATTTGTCATTGAGATTTTTAACACTTAGTAAGAAGAAATAACATAAAAAATGAGAAATTCTTGACTAGATATATGTATGTAGTTTATATAGAACCGAAAAATATGTTGACGTAAATTGTTTTTTAATTCCAAATGCATACAGTTGTATATGAATGTTACTCAGCTTATAGTGTGGCTAGCCGTAAACTGTAAAAGTACAGCAATTACCAATTCATACTTTTAAACAATCGAATATAAAATAAAAAAAATGCAAAAGTATATGTAAATTGCACAAATTAAAGCTTAATACTGTTGATTACAAGATTCTTGTAAATAATTGCTTAGGACTATGACTTATTATTACTTCAAAACTATAACAATGCGTCACTTGTTACTTCATCTAGGAATAGTACAAAACTATTGAATATTCATAAGTAAAAGATAAATTAATCGAACAGAACTGATAAAGTATACAAACGAGTTTTAAACTTAGCTAAAACTATTTAACTTGGCTTACTGAACCCCACAATTTTGAATAAACAAAATGAAAAGGCAACATTTCATCCATTAACGTAAAGTCCAATATTATTTACAGTGCATGTAAGTAAATTACTTTTGGATTGTTATACGTAATTTTACTTCTAAGTTTGTTTTATCATCATCATTATCTAGAATAAAACAAAGTCACCTTCGCTGTCGATACAATTATATCATTTTAAACTACGAAACGACTTTTTTACGTTATTTTCGTCTACACTAACATTATAAAGAGGTAAGCGTTTGTAAGAATGTATATTTGAGATAGGTAGTCTCCGAAACTACAGAAGCCATTTCTTTTTTTTATTGAATAAAGGAGGCAAACGAGCAGAAGGACCTCCTAATGGTAAGTGGTTACCTTCGCCCATAGACATCCACAACACACTTCACCCATAGACAGCTGACTTTGGGAGTGAAGGAGAAAAGGAGGTAGATAGAATGGGAATGGTGAAAATAGGGAGAGAGCGGCTTACAGGAAATCGAACCGGAACACAGTAATATATATTTGGCGGTTCGTCTTAGATATGATAGTGGTCGCGAGCCAGTCGGAGAACAAATCTCCTACCACCAAGCCTTTTACGGGACGCTATCCCATCTGCGGAGGGGAGTTATACTCTAACCCGTCCCCCCACGCAACTTTCTTTTCACTATTTTTTTTTTCAATTTTTTTCACTATCAAAAAGCTACATTATCACTGATTTGAGGTTTGCTTTAAACTTACTTCTCCAGGGTCTCAGGGTTGACAATGGTGGCAAATTGTCGGAGTCTGTACTCCTTATACAGACTAACATTTATGGTGATTATTTGACACGCTATCATCTCATTCAAAATATCAGATCAGATCGGACCTATTCCTGCGTGTGCTTAAATTTACAACCAACAATTTTAAGCAAGCGCTTTCTCTTTAAGTCATACGTTTAAGATTATTTTCCTCAAACATTTAAAAGTTTTAAATATGTGTTCTCAGTTTTTATTTGCTCTTTTAATCTTAACTCCACTGCACTTTTTCCTAAAATATAGGTTTGTTCCTAGCTTCGGGAATAGTGAATGAATTTATAAACGTATTGCAAAAATTGTGTTCGTGTAATATTTTATTAATTGTTACTTTACTTTATTTCAGTTTCACGCTCTTTCCCGCATACTCTCCGTTCTCCATTGTGACCCAAAACTGAGAACGAGACATGTTAAGTGGTTGAACTAGCACTTTGTTTTAGATACCACAGCGGAAAAATGAAAATAATACATAATCATTCTACTAAGTGAGTATTGAACCCATAACCATCGTGTTTATAGTCAGACGTTGTCCCACTACTCTCCAACGACAATATTTACACTTATACATGTTGGAGAAAAGCTATTAATAATAGTTGAAACTCTTTTAGAGTGGACCTTATGATTTCTATAAACTTACTAGCGGCCCGCTCGCGACTTCGCCGCGAGGAATGCCTAATTGTTTCGTTATGTTGCATCCCTCGGGGGTGGATTTTTGAAAAATAAAGTAGCCCATGGTTATTTACTACTTTCATTCTAAATTTTATCCAAATCGGACTGGTAGATTAGCCGTGAAAGCGTGACAGACAAACACACAGACTTTCGCATTTATAATATAAGTATGGATAATAATAATAATATTCACAGTGAAACTTAAGCCCAAAATTATGACTAACGTGGTAATTTTCTTGTCTTTTTCTTTAACATTGCTCCCACGGCACCTCCACGGCGTCACTTTCTTTGTAGATAAAAAAGCAATAAAAACAAAACTGCACATAAATGCACCCATTGCCTGATAATTAATTTGATTATATTCTATAAATGTTTCACTGACATGTTACGTAGTCATGTATATGTATATTTTGTATATGAATGAATGAATTGAATGCTTTCTAAGTTTACTTTATATTTTTTATGTAATCAATACAGGAAAATACAGTGCAAATAAACAGATAATA
Source organism: Dryas iulia moderata (assembly GCA_019049465.1). NCBI lineage: Eukaryota > Metazoa > Arthropoda > Insecta > Lepidoptera > Nymphalidae > Dryas > Dryas iulia. The sequence goes on along the minus strand of CM032422.1, from coordinate 10,384,120 downwards.
AAAATAAATTAATTTTATTGAAACAGATTAAAAATTGGAGGTCGTTATATAAAAATGCAAAGTGATGCTTAACACTATCTATCTATCTATATATATTTTATCTTTATTTAAGATACTTAAATATAGATAAATCTCTGTGCGTTTTATTCCTGTAAGCGCGCAATTTTATAAAGTGAAAAAAAACAACTCGTTTTAAAAATACAAATAATTACAAAAATATATACTTTAGTAATATTATAAAAATACATTATTTTTCTTTTAATTTGCAACACATATATGTATTCTATATTAATAAATTAATAACAAACGAATATACCCCATACAAATATACGATTTAAATAACTTAAAATATTGGACGTATTTGTAAACATTATTAAAAAAACTTAAATTGGTAGAAAAAATGCAAGTGATTTGATTTTTATTGAAATAACATATCGTCGTTGCGCGTGTAATACCGCGAAAGACCAGTTTGTAAAACCACGTACTTATTTTCTTTAGAATTTTACAAGAAGGTAATACTAATTTGGTAACACAAATAGTGTTGAGCAGTATTGTTTCGGTTGAAATATGCTTTCATACTCTTATTAACTAATTCAAATAGTGTAAGTGGTAATTAATATAAGCGAACCAACGCTAAGAATTTCTAGCCACAAAATTACAATTTTGTACTTTTCTGTTACGTTACGCGATATTTAAAATTGCTCTTTCACGGTATTGTATGCTTAACGACGATATATACATATTTACCACATAAATATATTGGTATAAAATCATTTTATGTGAATATAAATATATTTTATTCTTTATTCCTATACATTTAAAGCTTGTACACCATACAAAAATGTTTAACATTGCAAAGCATGTACTATATATTGAAAAAGCTTATATAATCTAATTATGATTACAATATACATTATATAATCATTTATTTTTAAATTCTTATAAAATAGAGTAGTAAAAGTTCAAAACATTTTTTGTTCTTCAGTTTTTGTGATATTTTTTTTTAAATAGTAACGTCAATGAAAATTTTGAATTATGTTAATAACAATTTAATTTAACGTTCATTTTAAGGTATTTTTTTTTGAAAAATGTATATTATAACATTACAAATTGAATTGGACGAAGTAATCATATTGCCTACTATAGATGTTCCAATAATATACTCTACACGTATATATCTTATAAGTTAAAAAACAAATACAGTATACAAATATTTTGTCTGCTGTAGTACTGGGAAATATAATTATTATGTAGTTACGTACTAAAGTATGTAACCGATTTCATTTGTCTGTAACTTATTGCTATTATGTAACAGAAAATAAATATTCAGGAGTTTACAACTTTAAATATAACAATTAACGAGTTTAAACATAGATTCGGAGGTATTGTAATATATTTTAAAATGGAAGTTATCCTTATTTGTAGAGTTAACCGCCGCGTTGAGTCAACACTGCATCTACCAACAACACTGCTCCGTTGATAATAGACAAGGAAGCTTTTGCCAAATTCTTGTCCCTGAATTCAGATTTCGAGTAGTTCTGGAATCTGTAAATGTGGGAATGTATTTTTTTATTAATTAATAAAATATTAAAGAGTATTTACAAAAAGGTAAAGAGAATGCTTAGACAAAGAGCATTCGTTTCCAGTTCTGCTATTCAATATGCAATGTTTCGAATTCGGACATAAAGTGAAGAACGGAGTGTCTTAACTCTAGGTTCTCCTTGCTGTTATATAGAAAATTATACCTGCTTTTTCAAAGCAATATAATCTAACTATATAGGTATGTCACAAATAACAATGATTAAGATGTAGAATGAATGTATGAATAAATAGTGAAAAATATTATTACATACTTTCAATAATTCAATTACATTAAACACGTATGGTTTTAGGTGTAATACTGAAATAAATTGTATTAAGTAAATATTTCTAACCTGTCAATTAATACAGCTCCACTTGCGACGAAGAGTGCAACTCCTACCAGCGAGTAGAATATGTCAATGCGCTTGTGTGAAGGTGTTTGCATCACGTAACCTGGAATTAGATAAAAAATTATATGATTTTTTTTATATTTTATTTATTAGTTACATATGATGGGTTAAACAAATCATGAACAAAATATAAATACAAAGTGGTTGAAAAAATAATTAATATACAATTATCTTAATTATACATAGTATTTATATTTACACGAATTTCAATGAATTCAAGTTTGAACATTAATTATACGTGTACACAGGCTACTGCGCGTGCGCTAGTCTGGCTCTCCATAGCTATAGATATATTATTATCATTAGCATGTCGGTGACGCGAACCGAGGATTTTACCCTCTACGCGCCTAAAGAAGTTTTCACTTCAAAAATAATATAAGCATTTTTATAATTCCTATGATTATAGACAAATTGCAGCGTTAAGTTCCGCCACTCAACATCCAATGATTTTGCAATGGCAGGGGTCTTGACAATATTTCATTTAATTCCCTGAGTACCGCACTATCCGAAAAAAATATAAAGTTGTAGTAATTATAGAATTTTGTACTCACACTTCATGTCTTAGAGCACTTCAATATTTATAAATAAAATGTTTTTTTCTCGTGGTGTATTTTCTATTAATGTACGCTTCTTTAGAATTGTTCTAAAAACTATTCTTATCATCGATTTTAAAAATACCTTTTTATAAGTCTTACTCATTCGTGTTCTGTTACATACCTATCAGTAATTAAGGTCATTGTGGCGGGGAACAATGCAGACATTGTGGGTGGGTTCAGTGCCTTTTGCAATATACACTTAAATTATTTTCTTTACTCTGTTGGTATAAGATACATCGCCATGTTAAGTTCTACCACAGAAAACTTTAAATGGGGCGGAGTTTAGAACGGATTGTATTAATACTAATTTCAGCTGCCTACCTACTAAACGGGAAAATGAAAAAAAGCTATAATAGTCTTATAAGTAATAAAAAAGTAAATATTAATGAGGTCTCACCTGCAGCAGCTCCCGCAAATATGATGAGGTAACCAATGAAGGTGCCAGTGACGAGCATGCCGATGTCACCATCTGCATTGTAGCTGTGGTAGTGGAGCGCAACACACGAACACGTGAGAGCCTGAAAATTAAATAAATAATATATATGAAGCAAACTATAACAGAGACAATAATATCATAATATAAAAATCCACAGTAATGTTGCAAGGGCCAGTCGTGGCACAGAGGCACAGTGTGTGACTATAAAGCGACTGGTTGTGGATACGATTCCCACTCGAGGAGTGGTTTTTTTAATATTTCCATTTTTCTTCGCTCTGTTGTCGAGGAAAAGTGCGGCGTTAAGTTCCGCCACTTAACACGCAATGCCTCCGAATGCGGCGGAAAGCGGAGAACGGAGTGTCTTAACACTAGGTTCCCTCTGCCCACCCTGCTGTGCGCGGGATACAGCGTGAAGCATAAAAAAATTGCAAAAAGAAGTAAGTGTTTGTAAGTTTTTACGTTTGAGATAGGTTATCTCCAAAACTACATAACCGATTTCAAAAATTCTTTCACTGTTCAAAACACTACATTATTCGTGATTGCCATAGGTACATATTTGTTGAAATAATCAGTTTTTAGCCAAATTAACACTTGTCAAGTAATCCGGGGAGAAAGCTATCGAAAATCTTTTCGTATGTATGTCGGTATATACATATAATTTTGTAACATAATTATTGAATTATTAATTATAAATTTAAACAGTTTGTTATTCAAGTGAGAAAACAGGCTGCCTAAAATACGAAATAGCTGTATAGTCCTGTAGTTTACGCAGGTTGGTTACGAAAAATGGTAGAACGCGAAAACGCTAGTAATTTATAATGGTATCATATATGGTAATAAATTTAATATAAATTTGCATTTTAATCATATTATAATTATCAAATAACTAAGCCATGTCATTGACACACAAAGACAAGTTTTGAGTAAAAACCGGTGAAAAAGGCGTATTTTTAAGTTTGAAAATTTCAATTTGTGTCCTTATTCATTGAATATTATGACGACTAACTTTTATTATTGACGCCTATAATTAAAGGTCATCGTGTCAAGAGATCGCATGAACGTATACTTTTGCCAGCTAAAGGACGAAAACAAATACATATTTCTATATGTACTTAATTATGATTGATTTATTAATTATGATTTTATAAGTACATATGTTTAACACGGTAAACAGCTAAATCAGTACCTACTTTTTCTACTGATTAAAGACATTAAAATGGAGGACGGAGTGTCTTGACACTAGGTCTGCTCAGACTATCCCGCTTTGAGGGAAATGAAGCGGCACTAAAGACTATCAACTTAAATGATGCTCTTTACCAAAAATCTACTTAGATCGGCACTGTAAACAACAAACAGTGACATAATTTCGCTATATTTGCTCATGTAGGTGTGGTGACGTAACTGAATATAAGCTTGAAGGTCCTCCGGAATGATGTCATTATACGGTTAAGTTTGAAATGCAGGTCGCGATTATACGAGGTTATCGTGGTAATAGACCTTGCCACGTTGATAGTATTACATAGATGAATATTGACACCTATAGTCCAACTTGATTCTTTGGTAAAGTGAATTTGTTTATTTAAATTTGCCAATATTTACTATTTAGTCTTTTAAAATAAAAGTAGAACAAACTCAACAAGTGGTGCTTGTCAAGCAAAGTTAAATTTCAAAACCCTTAGATTATTAAGTTATTTTGAAGAGTTATAGGAAATAAAACATATACCCTTCGTAAAAAATTGCCAAACGCCAAAAAAACATTACATATATTAGAATATAATAAATTAATTCTTTAGAACTTAATTTGAAGATCCTAAATACCATACCCAGCATTCAGTTTTTTATTTTTCGAAAGAGTGTAGTCGGCTAAAATATAGTTCTATAATAAAGTTATTTTATAACAAAACTTAACCCAATTAAGAAGAGAAATTGATAAAAAGTTATCAATAGAGATAACGAATTCGCCGATTTTTACAACTATTCCTTATAAAAAATCAAAACAACAAATTAATTATTGTTAACATTTAAATATGAACTCATTCAATTGTATTTTATTTCCCTCATGTGTGACTAAATGTGTACTTAGGGACATGTTATGATTACACGCCGTGACCGGTTGTTGTGAATCACATTATACATTATTTATTAAGTGAAATATTAAGTACCTATTTTATATGTTGTTAAAATATTAAAAGAATTAGGTCATAACACATACAGCGAATCGACTTCGTATTTTAGAAAAAAAACACGCTGTCATTTTTCGCATAAATCAAATCAAATTTCTAATGGAATTACTCATTATTTTAATGTAATTTGTCATATTGGCGTAACCTTTACTGAATATGTGATTGGTTGTGGGTTTGATTCCCACTCAGAGGATTGATTATATTAATATTATTTTAATTAATTGCTCTAATAAGACTTTTGTCTTGATTGACGGCGTTGATTTCTAGCAATAAACAAGAAATATCTGGAAAGCGAAGAATCTCTGTCAGAATATTATAAAACTTTTCAAAGTAAATATTTTGCTAATAAAATCGTTACAAGTGACCTCACTTGTAATGCTAACCTCCGATGACCATGCGTAGACCATTACTCGTTTAGTATTTTAATTGCTGTAATCTGATGTAAAGTTAGATAGCTATTAACTATCTTAAAAAGAATGATAATTATTAATAATTATGAGAAATTAATAAGAAATATAATCTAAGTATTCGAAAAATATATAATTGAATTCCATTTCAGAATAGGTAGTTTGTTACCATTTTTTTTTTATTTTAGTAAAACAGTTTTATGGCGTTAGCTATAAAAAGTTTCAAAGTAATATAATGTAAGTAAACAAGATGAGTAGTTTTACAACATGGTTTTAGTAGGAATAGGTACCCTGCCTACTCCTAATAAGAACATCCTACATATAGGCCTATGGTCATGTAGTATGTATATTAAAATCGAACATAAATTTCATTTTTATATGGACTGATTTAACTTACTAAAAATATGTTTACATAACAAATTAAAATGTATGCGTGTGTTTATAAGAACTAGATATGTATATCATCTATAAATGCTACTTCATACATCCTTTTTGGTGACATAATGATTACCTAACAAATTAAAGAAAAGTAGGTAAATAGGTATGTGAACATTTATTATCTATTAAGGTTAAAGTCATAAAAATATCATTAAAAAAAATAATTTCTTCTTGATCAGGTTACGAAAGCTATCGAATTACTATATCTAAAATAAGAAAAAATAATTATTACATCGATATGAACAGGCCAAATATATTATATGAACGACATGTATGAGCAATTTTTTTATTAGTGTAATATCTAATTACCAAATTCCTTGAACGACAAGTCTTTTAAGTAACCGCCTTGATGCCACACCCATGATACTCGTATATCATAGGCCTATGTAAAATTGACATAACTCACAAAACTATATTTTTTAAATAATAATGAGAAATATTTCTGCATTTGTTTATTCTATAGGATTACAAAATTCAGATTTTTATAATTATACTATTAAAAAGCAAAAAAAGTATCGAAGTCACTATATATTTTTTTTTATTGTGTTGCGATAGGTACTTGCTATGGAATGTAGTTGTAGTTGATTGTTCATTTTTAATGATCTGTGCAAAACAATGCATTTCCTTTTACACAATTATTAAACAACACTTGTATATCGGAAGATATGTAAATGTGTTTTTTTAAATATTGATTTTATAACTTACGCAAGAAAAAAAATATAAATATGTGTTTATGAATAAGAATATTGCAATATAACATTTAAGGAAAATAGACTGAATGAATAAAATGAATGAATGAATGTATTATCAGTCAATGTCGTCATCTTTAATAGATAAACATCCGAATAAAAATAAGGAAAGAATAATCATTTCATTAATTTTAAATTGAACGTTAAAATACATAAAGAATGACAAATTTAACGACCGAGTTTCGTCCACAAATAGCTTCGATGATGCCATAACGGATAAGAGTAAGTCGCTTGTGAAATCCAAGAATAAAGATAATAATAATCTTTGTTGTACTAATCTTCGTTATACTGACACATATCCTTTAAAATATTAATGTCAAATAATACTATCATATGTTTCCCTTTCTATATGTGGGATATATAAAAAGCTTATACGTGGAATAAGCAAAAAAAGTAAAATAAATGATATTTTAATATTTATTTTTTAACAGTTATTTAAGAGGCAACATAGAAGTAAAATAAAAACTATTTAAAACTACTGTAGCTGAAAAATAAATAGTACCTAACTGTTCGTTTTCACGTTCCTTTCATTTTATGAGAAATAGATTTAAGTAAGTACAGTTCTTGCTAGTTTGCTTCTATATGTTTTTATAAGGATGTAAAGTACAAAAGAGTAACAAAAATATAGTAATATTTGTCCATTGACGGATTTGGATAGCATTAACTAATGTTATTTTTTTTCAATTAAAAGCCTCTATAAATAATTCCTATCAGATTTAATATTAGTTATTTTTTTTCCAAACATTAAGCCCCAGATTCGAAGTGTTTTTACTATGTTATTAACAATCTAAAAACTTATGAGAACATTTTAACTAAAGAGCTTCTCAATTATTGTAAAGCTTATATACTTCGTACAGAATGCAGATAGTACGTTTGTGTTACGATCAATAGCTTCTAATTATAATGCTGTTTTAATAGTAACAATTATACAATTAATATGCCATATAAAAAACAATGACCCGTGACTCAGTTGCGTGAGTCTTGAATACTAAATAATATATACTAGAAAATTCTCATTCACATCATACTAAGAAATTAAATTTCTTATAAACTATATTAAATATAATTATAGTTTTCGACGAAAGATTGTAAACATAAACATGAATGTATGCGTTTATAATAACAACAACCGCCAGAGCGCAAACCACGCCGCACCTTTCACCATTTTCGTCTCTAACTTAATCTTTTAAAATAATTTATTGTATCAGTAACAAAATAAACATATAATAACTTACAAGTTCCAAAAATTTGATGATAGAAAGCCGGCTTACTGCCATTTTGAAGTTGGTGGAGCGAAAATTGTTTACACAAGCGACGTATAAGCGTTCAGCGCGTAGACTGCTATACTAATACTATACGTATACCGTATACGATACGTACGCCCCACGCCCGACGCTGAATGGCGATGACATCATACCTAGTGTGACCATTCAGATTATTACGAATTATAGAGGTTGAAATTAGGCAATTATATTGAGTATATAAAAATATTTGAATGGTCTTGAAAATCAGAAAACTAGTGTTTCTGTTAATTATCTATATATCTAATTAATGAACCGTCATTTCTACTACATAATTTTGGTACATAAAGTTATGTAACTTCATCTTCGTACAAAAAAAAAAAATATTAGAAGTTAATTATAAAATTTTAATTTAGTATCCATGTGACTTACACATCAAAATTAAGAACTTATTTCTTAAAATGTCAAACACTAAATTAAAATAATTGATTCACATATCGATGGTAAACAGAAAGTGATACAAAACAGCAAAAGAGGAAATCACAGTGCTTTCTATTCATAATTAATTAGAAGCCTAAACATGATTGACCTTGAACAACAAAAGACTGTCGCGCTTTATAAATCAGATGGTCACACTATGGGAAGCAGTTACCCCTATATTCATCCATGACATCATCAACCTGCGAATCGAGGAACTCTCAGTTTATGTTTATACTTAGGATGAAAAAATCAAGTTTTTAGTATTTTTAAAAAGTAAATCTATAATATAAATCTATAATATAAATGTGAAAGTGACATTTACGGTTCCTTTTTATGAAAATTAAAAATAGAAAAGTATAGAAATTTGGCAAAGCGTCTAGCTAATTGGAACGACTCAAAATTCTAAACTAAGCAGCCTTATGCTTTTTCCCTTATATCAGGGTAGTCAGAGAGAACCTAGAGTCAAGACACTCCGTTGTCCACCCTCCGTCCGAATTTAAAACATTGTATTGAGTAGCGGACTTCAACGTCGTGCTTTGCCTAGGTAACAGAACATAGAAATTAATGAAAAAAATATATATAATCGTTCCCATTTATTAAGCTCATAACTATCTAATTAAGTTAAATATTAAATAATAAAGTGCCTGTTTACTTTTTCTTATATAAACTCTAAGAAAAAAACATACCTAGCATTCCACACTTACGTTATAAGTCAGAAATAAATATGACTAAGTAATTCAGTAAACAATGTAATAACATTACACATACACAAATTTAATGATAAGGCCTACGTGTTATTCGTCGATGTGTTGAATACTAATAAATTCATGAGTTTTTTAAATTAGTTCATTTCCGGTTGATGAATGAATAAAATATATATAACTAATATATGATATGGGGCCAATCGTGGCGCAGTGGCACGATCGTGTGAATGTAAACGACTGGTTGTGGGTTCGATTCCCCGAGGAGTAGAAATATTTAATATATCCATTTCCTTCGCTTTGCTATCAGAGGTAAAGAATGGCGTTAAGTTCCGCTACTTAGCACGCAAAAAACCTCCGAATTCGGCGGAAAGTGGGGAACGGAGTGTCTTAATACTAGGTTCCCTCTGCCTATCCTGCTGTGTGCGTGCAGAATACAACGTGAAGCTAAAAAAAAAATTATGATATTTAAATAACTTAAGGCTTGTCGTGTTACGAGTTTTAATATTTTACAGTAATTACTTGCGTGATTGCTTATCACGTCACTATCACGCACATTTTTTATTATGTAGAACTATAAAAAATACATTTTCATAGTTGTAACATTCAATTTCTTCCTTTGGGAATGGGAATATTGATTCGTCAAAATAATATGTTGTTATATTATAACTCGAAGGTACTAGTATTCATTTTTTTTTAGCTTCACGCTGTATCCTGCATACAGCAGGAACTTAGTGTTAAGACACTCCGTTCCCCACTTCCCGCCGAATTCAGAGGCATTTAACGCTGCGGAACTTAACGCCGCGCTTTGCCTCGTAATCGGAGTGAAGAAAATGGAAATATGAAATATTTCTACTCCTCGAATGGTAATCGAACCCACAACCACTCGTTTACAGTCACACGCTTGTGCCACTGCGCCGCGACTGGCCCCTAGTATTCTCTTTACTAATATGTTCCTTTAATATAACTAAAGTCCACAAGTGTACAATAAGATCACTTTACAGACGTTACAATAGGTACAAAGAAGTAGTATATCGTAACCACTAGTCATCAATACAAAGATTGAAACCAATGAGAAACCGTAGACACTTTGCAAAACTGTGACTTTGCAAAAGCTAATCATTTAAACCACAAAAATAGTTGAATATACAGCAGTTATACGGAATTAGTTAGTCAATAATTTTAAACTATTTTAATGGGGGAAAATTAACCATCGTTCGATTGCGGTCATCGTGACGCAGGGGAACAGCGTCTGACTGTAATCGTGATTGGTTGTGAATTCGATTCCCAATTCCCATTCCTTGGTGACAAGATAATAAATCTATTATTTCTTATCTCTGCTCTGGTCAACATAACAATGCGCGGCGTTGAGCTTCACCGTTTTACTCGCAATGTCTCCAATTCAGACGGAAAGTAGAGAATGGGGAGTCTTGGAAGATGCGTATAACTAAAGAAAACTTAATTAATTGCTTATTCCTACTAACGATATTTCTTTCCGCAAAGAACGGTTCCAACAATTCATTAAATTAAATTATAAAATATTGACACTAAACAGTGCTGGGAATTTGGAATTAAGTCATAGTCTTACGTAATTCACTAAATGATTCGTCCTTTGTTTTGTACACTCAATGTATACTACCCACAAACTAAGACGTTACTTTTAATTAGCACACAATTAACGTGGTATTTGAAGTATGAATGTTATAATAAAGCTTCCCATACAGATCGCTAGCCGTAAATTCATTTATATTTTTTTTTTTAGCTTCACGCTGTATTCCGTACACAGCAGGGTACGCAGAGGGAACCTAGTGTTAAGACACTCCGTTCCACACTTTCCGCCAAATTCATTGCGTGTTAAGTGGCGGAACTTAACTCCGCTCTTTGCCTCGACACCAGAGCGAAGAAAATTTAAATAATAAATATTTCCACTCCTCGAGTAGGAATCGAACCCACAACCAGTCGTTTACCAGTCACACGCCTGTGCCATTGCGCCACTACTGGTCCCCACTTCTAAATTACATATGCAATAACTTTTTACTGTCTCACATTTGCATGACTCTCTTGCATAGCAAGGTAAGCAAAGTGTTAGGCACTAGGTTTTCCATTTCCCCTGAATTTAAAATATTGCGCTATGATTGGTAGAGGTCAACACTGTGCTGTCTCTGACCAATATAGAAAGAAAAGGATAGTTTAAATTTAATCATTACCCTAAGCACAAGCTACAGTCAGCTGCCGTCAGTAAGACAGTGTCGATGCCGCTTATCTAAAATATACACATGTATTACAATATATGTCTGATGTTTTAATATTTTTTAATTAATATACATTAAACAAACAAGATGCACAAATATTTTATAAAAAAAGTCAGATATTCTTACATTAATGTATCTTAAGTTAAAATAACTATTTCGATTTGTATTAATTTAAACTAACAAATATACTTACTAGAAAGATCAAAAACTTTAAACCAGCATGGCGCAGTATGACAGTACTGTACACGTAATGGTAGTGGGCTGGTTCCCACTCGGAGGAATGATTAAATTTATAGCTTCACGCTGTATCCCGCACACAGCAGGGTAGGCAGAGGGAACCTAGTGTTAAGACACTCCGTTCCCCACTTTCCGCCGAATTCGGAGGCATTGCTTGTTAAGTGGCGAAGCGCTTTTACCTCGACACCAGAGCGAAGAAAATGGAAATATTAAATATTTCCACTCCTCGAGTAGGAATCGAACCCACAACCAGTCGTTTACAGTCACACGCTTGTGCCACTGGGCCACGACTGGCCACTATTAAATTTATATTAGTTTCATTTATCCACTCTGTTTTTTATGCTTCTAGTGGGGATAAAGCACACGGCAGGGGAACGTAGAGGGAACCTAGTGTTAAAACACTCTGTTACTTAAGACAGAGTCGAAGTCGCCAAGTTCCGCTAATGTCTCGCTTTCAGACGGAAAGTGGAAAACGGATTGTGTTGACTCTAGGTTCCCTCGGACTACCGTGCTGCGCAAGAAAAAAGTGAATCTGTGACATAAAAAATATTACTTAATAAACCAGCTCCATCTATTGGTATGTTTTCAAAGCTCTTGTAAAGGATAGCGCTAGCTTACATTACAAATTAATATGATATCGTGAACATAGATGGCGTTCTAAATATACTCTTACAATTACATACATTTTGACTAACATAAAAATTAAATGATTATTCATTTATATATACGTTTTATATATTGATCATATTTTATTTCTTTTTATTTTTAAATTACACTTGACAAGCTAATTCTATTTTTGATAGAGTATCGTTATTATGATTTAGTAAAAATATTTTTAAAAATTTTATAAAATCATAAAATGATACCGAGGTATTTTTTGCAGGCTTATCTAGTGAATGTTATTAGTAAAAAATCTCAAAAAACGCAGGTTATTTTACATAAAATAAATATTTTCTCCAGCTCTTTTCGTGTGCAGTGTAGTATTATAGTATTTTCCTTACCTTACTTTACCTTCGATTATTCCTATTATATTATTGAAATGAATCATAAAGTGCTTTGAGCCTTGCGGTTTGCTAGAGATTGCGGTTAACGAATTGATATTCTAAGAACACTACCTTTGTAGGTATAAATCATGGCCGAATGAGCTTCCTATACCGACATAGAACTACTTTGCCTAATGAAAAATAAATATTATATTATTATATTTTATTATTAGGTTAAAATGTTTGTTGTATGAAGAAATAATAATGAATATTTATAATAATAGTCATTAGCTAGTGACATGTAGCATGAAAACATGAAAAAAAACTGTTTAAATTATTTATTGTATAAAACATATACAAAACAAAGTATAAAAAAATACAAATTCGTGAACTACATATTACATCTTTTAGTAGACTTAGATCGCACGCTCTCATCATCTCTATTCACAGCGCAAAGGGCCAATAAACAATCTATAATAAATATTGAAGCAGCGGCGATAGCACATATAGCATTTGTACGTGCATAATCCTTGCGGGGACAGTCAGGTATATCTCGCCAAGAGTTTAAAGTGAATGCACCGCATGCACCAAATAATGCAGCCCCAGATGCCGACCACCACGCGTCTACGTACGCGTCCGCCGCCGCCGATACCGCCTCGCCTTGTAAATACAATACTTTCTTAGGACATTCGAATCATCGTTATTAACCAGTTATTTCAATGCTAATAAGATGCTACACTTAATTGTGTACAAAAACTTAAATATTTGTATTTTTATAGTTAACCTTGTTAATAATGAGGATACGTTTTTAAAGCGCGACGCCCCATTAAAGATATCATTATAATAGTAATGAAAACAAATTATTATATATTTTTTATAGCTTCACGCTTTTTTCGCCATTGCAAACCTAGTGTCAAGACACTCCGTCCTCCGGTTTTAGCCTAAAATCAATACATTGCGTATTGAGAACTTGGGTGTCTTGAGAAATCAAAGCCGCACTTGTCTTTGGTACGCGAAGAAATTAAAATTTTAATATAATCATTCCCTCAATTGGTAATCGAACCCACAAATATCTCGTTTCCAGCCAGACGTTGTCCTACTACGCCACGATGGCCTCTATTGTATATGGTCCTATATTTGTTCTTAATAATATAAAATTATAAAATATAATAAAATAACTTTATTTAAAATAACTTAATTTAAATATTGCATTTATACTTTAGCTGATTTACTTAAAAAATAACACACCTTATCCACTAGTCTCATCATCGAATTGTTCACTATCCAAATACGCAAGGCTGAGATCGAAGAACATGACTATAGCGTTCATAATAGCTAAAGATCCAACTATGAGTGCCAAAGTATGGTCTCCTGTACGACGATAGATAGAAGGTTTTGTTCTTGCTGATAATATTAAGCCACCGCTAACTGAGAATAGTCCAACGCCCAGCATTCCGAAATACATATCCTGAACGAGATCTAATGGTGCGAAAAGCATTTCCCCTAAAAATAATAAGAGTTTACACTTCTGTATATGTATCTATCTACCAGTCTATTTAGTAGCTATTGAGATACTATAAAAATTTTAAATATATATATTCGCTACTCATAGTTTTTCATTCTTAAAATAATTGTTTTTGATAAATATTATTAATATAACTAATATAAAGTCTATTATGATTTTATATTCAGATAAATTACAAATACTAAAGTATAAATGCAAGTTTACATAAAAATATTTTAAAAATTACTATGTAAAAGTTATTATCCAACAATATAGCCATTTTACCACATAGCAGAGTTGTCGGAGAACAGAGACAGAAAACCTAGATACAGGACACTCCGTTCTTCGATTCTTAATTCTCGATATTGAGTGTTAAGTGGTGAAACTCATCGCAGCATTTCTCTTGTTACCAGATTGGAAAAATAAAAATAATTTACATATAATCATTGGCAGAGTGGCTGAGATTAACACGCAATGCCTCCGAATTCGGCGAAAAGTGGGGAACGCAGTGTCTTAACACTAGGTTCACTCTGCTTAGCCTGCTGTGCGGGATACAGCGTGAAGCTAAAAAAAAAAGAATTGGCAGAATGGAACTAGTACCCACAGCCAGCGCGTATATAGTCGCCGTCAATCTGATCTCTCATGAATGTTACGTAAATACGCAATATTTATTATGTAAAAGATTTGTGCATAACAAAGGCTTATAACAATGAAAAATACGAAAATAACTGACATAAAATATTCCACAAGATTCTTTCAGTGGTGACACTTGTGTTTACAGTGCACAATGAGTTAAACGTCTCTTTAAACGGGTACACAAAAGAAATCTTTCTTCATTACAACAACCAGGGGACCAAATTACTATTTCACCAAGAAAGACCTTTCTCTCACTGTTTGAAATCAACCTTTGACAACTAAAATACTGTACAAATATTTTCCTTATATTTAAGAAAATATACAATGTAGTCACAGAGGTTGGTTATATGTCGTTATTTTGAATAATTTAAACAAACATCGACAACAATGGTGGGACAGCATTTGATTGTAAACGTAATAGGGGGGGTTATAGGTTTGATTCAATTCGAGAGAATGATTATAATTAAATGATTTTAATTTCTTAGCTCGTCAAGTACCGTCATTCCAAACGTAATCTCAAATATTAAAAAACTAAATGCGGAAGCGGAAAAACTAAGTGTCTTGTCATTATGCTCTCCCTTCGTTTACCGTGCTATGAGGTAAAAAGCATGAAGCATAGATTGTCATAAAATTTAATCACAATAAAATCTACCTATTATTTCTCCTGAAAGCACAACGACGTACCCAACAAACGTCCCTGAACACAACATTAATGTAGGAATATCAGTCAAATCGTAGCTGTAGTGATGGAGGGTGAGGCATGCCACTGCTAATGTCTGTAAAGTATAAGATTTACTACATTACGGGGATTTTCAAAAATGTACCCATCATTTAGTGATTAATCCATACTTATATTATAAATGCGAAAGTCTGTGTGTTTGTCTGTCACGCTTTCACGGCTAATCCACCGGTCAGATTTGAATGAAATTTAGAACGAAAGTAATAAATAACCATGGGTCTACTTATTTTTTCAAAAATGAACTGCTAAATTGTTGAAATAGGGGATGAAAGTTTATATGAAAAAATTAAACCGCTTGACCGATTGTAATGAATTTTGGAATAAATATAATTGATAATTGAAGGTCAAACATAGGCTACTTTATTTTTCAAAAATCCACCCCCGAGGGTTGCAACATAACGAAACAATTAGGCAGTCCACGCGGCGAAGCAGCGAGCGGGTCACTAGTATAGAATAATATAAAATTGAAACATTGCATTGACAGCATTTTATTTACATACTGTAATGGCAAATAATAAAATTAAAAAAAAAAATAGAGAAAATGATTCCCGCCGCCGAAAATGAAAAATATTTTTAAAATGTCTAAAGTGTCATTCTAACAATTAGCACGCGAAAAACATTTTTAGAAAATGTACAAAAAATTCCCGTATAAATTCACGCTGCGTTCATTTTTTAAACGTTTTCTAAAAATATTTTTTATTGAATATATTTCAATTCATTTATATCTTCCTAAATAATTTGAAGCTCATATAAGGCTGGTGACATTACTTCCCTGTCTTTAAAATTAAGAAAGTGTATTACATATTAAGAAAGTAATGTAAGTATTGAATTGTTCGAGAAATAAACAACGATATGAATTAAAAAAATCAATGTGTATACGGTGAACATATTTCGTGTAAAAGTATATTTAGACAATTTATGTAAACGACTTTCAGGTAGTGTTAATTTAATGTTAATGATTAATATTAAATTGACATAATCGAACAAGATGAACATCATTAAAGTAAGATATCAAATAGGAAATGCTAAAGAGGGTAACTAAGACCAGGTAGTTGCAAACGTGATGTCATCAATAATATTGGGCAATTTCTAGGGTTCATGTCATTTATTTATCGATGTATCATGATAATTAGAAATTCCACAATCCTGTGAAAGTGTGTCGCTTTAAATTGAAATAGATAATGATTATTTTCTGGTTATCGTATATTATATAACGTAATTTAAATTTTATATTGATTGATGTACTATAACTAGGTCTGTACGCATCCTTGAAAAAACTCACCAGCTCTAATAATTTGATTATACATGTCGGTATTAACATATTTATGTGTAACGTGATAGTAAATAATCCAATAATTTATATCTGTATCATTTGACATCTAGATTTGACAGGTTACATTACAATTGCTATTTGTGTATTTACTCGTAGGTACATATATAGGTACTCTTTCAAAAAAATGTTAATTTTAGTTTAGAATTTTCTTATTGCTATATTTTTGATTATGTTGAAACTGAATGCAAAAAATATAAAAATATTTATCAGGTAAATTACTATTGTTAAAAAAAAATTGTTCTTACTTAAGTTGGCTGAATAGAGCTATATTATAGTTAAATTATTGGGATAGTCAAACTATTCATTTCAAAAGGAAATCCACATATGATTATTTAATTTGGCGCCAATAATAAAAAAAACAAAATAAATATCGTATATTACCTTGAACAATTAAATATACAAAAAAATGGTGTGTTTCTTATAATGATTGATATTTATTGCGAAGGCTGTTAAAAACTACAACACAGAAGAAATACTAATAATATCAATATTTATATTTAATTTTGATGATTGAATTTGTCACCGTTTTATACGTTTTTGAAGTGAGGTGCGTGAATGTCGTTAATAAATTATTAAATATTTAGACAATTTATTTTTTTTTCTTTTTTTTAAGCTTCACACTGTATCCCTTGCGGGGTAGTCAGAGAGAACGGAGCGCCAAACGCAACGGTCCCTGCATACTTCTTCCGCCTCGTCATCTACCTCTTCATACACGCCCTACGGGGGGTCCTCAAGCTTTTTACATGACCTTCCTCCGGTATTGTCGATACTGTGTTTTCGAAGGTCAACCGAGGTCTCTCCCACAACCCCACGAGAGGACAATTTTAATACGGCCATAAATCTTAGTTGAAATCATGATTTCGTATTTGCTTTAGAGAGTTTTATACTACAAATATTTTTATAATTACAAATGAAATTGCTGCGAATTCGCAAACGTTACAGATACCCCATAGACATTTGTTTATTTTGCGGTAACGTAATTTTAACAGCAAAACGTTTGACCTAACGTAAATCATATTATTCTTGTATTTTATTCATTGCTGTCGAGACTACAGTGATGAAAAATTACATTTTTAATCTTTCAATTTTCAGCAAGATTAATTTGGTGACAAAGAGCAGTTATGGACGGCTCAGCTCTTATACAATTTGCATGATAAACGATTTTTTAAATAAATGTATGTTGTTTTTTTATATATTATTCGTCGTAGTATCTTTTAATAGTATTATTTAGAGATCATTGTAGGACAGAGAGAAAGCATCTTTATGTGAACGCGATGAGTTAGGAGTTCGATTCTCACCAGGGGAATGATTATATTTAATTTACATTTATTTTTCCGTTCTGGTGACTTATTCACCAGCACTATAAAGCGTGGCGATGAGTCCCCACCCAACATGCAATATGTCAAATTAATTAATCTTGAACAGATAAAAAGTGGAAAACAGTATGTTTTGACACTAGATTCTCTTTGAATACAAGTACATTTACTGTACTAAAAAAATATAAAAGATGATAGATATAAAAAAATGTAACAAATGAAAACTTATATATTAAAATTGACGTGAGCCGTCATTTAAAGAAATCCTTGCTATAACTGTTATAGGAATAGTTCAATTTATTTCCGCTTACTTTCAATACACTAGAGAGGAGCAAATTTGTAGAGCGAGAATATGTTGATTTTTACAAACTTGTCCCTTATGTACCAACAGGGCTGCTCGAAACAATCAAATTTACCCTATATTTACGAGATTTCCACGAAACCTTCCATTCTGTGATTCGAAAATAAGATTTTTTATTGAATTCTTAAAGATCCCAAAAGATGAACAAAGTTATAATTATATTATTGTTTATTATATTTCGAATTTTCTATATGAATATTATAAATATATGGATGAAAAGACGTTCCTAGAAAATGTAAAATTGAATGTCGTGGGATTCGGACCCGCGCTTATTGGAAACAGTCCTAGGGCTCCGACTGCTAAGCCATGCGTTATACTACCGGCAGCGATGGAACTCTTATACGTTTACGCAACTTATTTTTGTTGTTATTTTTTTATTGAGTTGGGAATAAGAAGGGAATAGGGAGAGGTGGGTTACATGACATCGAACTGGAACACATCATAAGATGTTTGGCGGTTCGTCTTTGACATGATAGTGGTCGCGAGCCAGTCGGAAGACAAGTCTCCTACCACCAAACTATTGGGTTACCCGCTTTTTACGGGACGCTACCTAGCTGCAGAGGGGAAAAGTATTCTTAACCCGTCCCCCCACGGATAATAGAGAATACGAACAATCGTTAAGCAGGAGAAAATGCTATTTATTAAATACTTTCAATATTTTAAAGCTTAATTCACACATTTAGGAAAGTACTTTTTGAAAGAGACTTTTTTTGAAAACGTATAAAATATTTGAACGCAGCGGTATTTGAACCCGCGCCGGTTACCTATGTTAAAATTAGGTGAAGTAAACAAAATAAGGCATATTTCACGTTTGCCAAATATGGGGTCCATAGTAAGTAGCATGTTACGTAGCGTAGTTAGTCTTCCTTGTTGAATTCTTGGGCTTGCCGATACATTCGAAGCTTAGCTCATCGTGAGAGAGTTTACGCGTGATCGTGTTTCGTGAAATATTAGTATCATGACGGAATAGCATCGACACGAGTTCGATACTTATTTATATTATATTTATAAACATATGTTTTACTCCTGACTTTGTGTTTTTATTTAAATCATATTTTTATAATTTATTTTTCTCGTACAAATGTCAAATATACAAGGTGGAGTAACTTAAAAGTATCTTAGTATTGTAACTTCCAACCTACCTGAAATAAATAATTTCCGATGTATCTAAATATTTATATATATTTTTAGCTTCACGCTGTATCCCGCTCACAGCAGAGTAGGCAGAGGCATTGCGTGTTAAGTGGCGGAACTTAACGCCACGCTTTGCCTCGACACCAGAGCGAAGAAAATGGAAACAGTAAATATTTCCAGTCCTCGAGTGGGAATCGAACTCACAATCAGTCGCTTTACAGTCTCTACGCCACGACTGGCCCCCAAATAATAAAAATATATATCTAAATATATTATTATGATTTCGTATCTTCCACATTTTCAGTTAGATCTAAAGATAATATAGAGAAAATTTACTACACAATTTTCCCCTTTCCAAATAAAAATGTTATACGCCTATAGAGTAGAAACACCCGCTGTAAAACTATTTCTCTAATGGAATTAACCCCACAAACCATTAATGTTGACACTTTTACATCTACTACTACGATTTCAAAATATATAAGAACATGGAAATATACAATATAATAATGAATTAACATTCAGTACAACAATAAAATTTTATATATAAACAATAATAGGCGTTCTACCAAAATGGTGCAACGAAACACATAAAGGCTAATAAAGCTATTGTATCGAACAATGAAAAAGTCAGGTGCATTTAAAAGGTTAAACTCTGTTACATATTATATTTTAAATTAGATTTACTTGATGATAGTAGAAATGATACCGTATACTGGACCTACATATCTTAAATTGCCATTTTTTCTATGCATGTCTTAGTAAGAGAGTCTGGACGGTCTCCGAGAAACGGGAGATTGTATCCTACTGCGTTTAAATATCTTAAATATATATTTTAAAATATTTTTCATTTTCGCTATTTAGTCGATTTGTATTAATTTTAAAAATATTTAATGAGTGAATCTCTATTCATACTTACATGACAGTATTAAACAAATTCAAAATATTTTAAGCCTTATATATAAACCTAAAGTTACTTTTAAATGGCAATGATAAAACCGTATTAAACTTAACTGTCCTTCGCCATTCTTTACTTTACAAGAATGTAGTGAATGTTCAGAATAATATCGCTTAAGTCTCACTCATTATAAAAATGTATGTACAAATATTGACTTATAGATTATATTTAATAGAAGCGTAACGAGTTGAATAATATATAATTAAAATTTAAAATTAAAAACTTTATATATATAGCCATATTTGATCTGATAACAAAGCGCGGCGTCAAGTTTTTCCACTTAGCACAACAATGTCTCGATGTCGAGAGAAAAGTGGAGAACGGAATATATTGATAGGTACAGGTTTTCAGTGGCCTAAGACAAAGCGCGGCATTAAACTAAGCATCTCGATTTTAGGAGGAAACCTCTTGGTTACAGACTCTACCTGACTACTACGCGGGAAAGGATAAAGCTGTTTTTTTGTTTTCAATATTTTCATATCGCTGTAGTATAGTTATTAACATAAAATTTACTGAACAATATTTTTTTTAACTAATACAATATGCCATAAAAAGAAAACCATTTTGTTTTTCTAAATTTAAGAAGTTACTTACGTAGGTATTCAAAGTTTCCTATATCAATTTCAATTCTCGACGAGATGACGAGAGAGGTGCGCTAGTATCCGTTTGGTCACGGACGTGAACTTCAGCGATGACATTTGTTCCAATATCTGATATTCTATTGTCATTTACCTTTACTTCAAACAGTATATTCCGTTTAAAACGAAAGCTCAATTTAGAAAATATTTTCTGTGTGAGTACATTTTGCTGCAAAAGAGCATTCAAAAATTAATTGTGTGCTTGGAGGTAGAATTCAACGACGCCTTTTGTCTATACTAGTTTTATTTACACCTTCCTTTCCCCGATAATTTCTTAAAAGCTTAACATAGAACATAGCTTAAGAACTTAATATAACTTTCATATTTCACATTAAGCTGTCAATATTCCTGTACATGTTTGTGCAAAATCTTAATATTTACTATTACCACAGCCTTTCCTGAATATGATCACTCGAGGGCAAAACCTATCACCTGACCCGATATGAAACGGCCATTGAGAATCTGTGAAGAATGACCGTACGGACGTGAAAGATTTATGTAATCATTATTACATAAATAGTAATATAGAATTGTTTTTGTGTTATAATTAAAATAATTAAAATATTTATTACAATGAATAATAATGGAGCCAGTCGTGGCGCAGTGGCACGAACCTGTAACTGTAAACGACTGGTTATGGATTCGATTCCCGCTATTTAATATTTCTATTTCCTCCGCGCTTTGCTTCTGATACCAGAGCGGTATCAGAAGCAAAGCGCGGCGTTAAGTTCCGCCACTTAACACGCAATGCCTCCGAATTCGGCAGAAAGTAGGGAACGGAGTGTCTAGAGAACACTAGGTTCTCTCTGGCTACTCTGCTGTGTGCGGGATACAGCCTGAAGCTAAAAAAAATGAATAATAATTTGCGAAGCAAACGAAGTTGCGGGCATTCAGCTAGTCACATCGTACTCCGTTTTCGGCTCGAAATCCATATATTGCTTGTTGAGTGGCAATACTAAACGCCGTGCTCTGTCTTACCTGAGCAATATATTTAGATGTAATTATTTCCCTGAGCAAGAATTTACCCACAAATAGTGGCGTATACAGTGAGGCCATATCGCAGACCGTGCACTCCATATATATATACACTCCAAAAAAACAAATTATATATATTTTTTAAAATAAATGTTAAACAAAAAGTATAAATTATTATGACAAAGGAAAAATATGCAATTACGACTTGCTACAATAATTATAAACTCAAAATAAGATGCTAACTTCAGGATATTTGGCGACTTATTGAAAAAGTTAGAAACTCGACTAACCAAATACTTGAAATGGAACAAAAATGTGATGTTTTTGTTTTTGAAATCATTTATATTACTTGACCCGTTTTTTCTGAACATGAATCTAAATTGTAAATAATGGATATAAGTTTATAAAACTTGTATTTATTTTAATATTTGAATTTCCTAAAACTATCTCATATGTTATATAGTATGTACATCGTATATTGTAACTACATATATGCTTAACCCTTAACACGCAATGCCCCCGAATTCGGCGGAAAGTGGGAAACGGAGTGTCTTAACACTAGGTTCCCTCTGCCTACCCTGCTGTGTGCGGGATACAGCGTGAAGCTACAAAAAAAACGTGTATAGTACATACTTCGGACACCGTCATGGTGTAGTTGGTACTACATATATTGTGACGGTTTTGATTAATTTCGCCTGGTCACTAGTTGGCCTTTATATTTAAAATAATTGAATTTTCATGGCCAGATTTTAAAAAACGCGATATTATTTTTAAATATTTCATGTACTGTTCATACACTTACGAAATTATTAACATTTTTAAAGAAGGTATAACAATGTTCGACACTTCATGATTCGAACCCACGTATCTTAGACACCGTCCAAGCTCTGATCGCTAATTTTTTTCTTTTACGTTTTCGGAAAATGTTTTTCAACGTGATATTAACTGATTAACCACTTGTCTTCCTGGAAGGGAAAGTATATGTATGACGTAGTGATATGTCACTATACTATAGAGTGAGCTTTATATGCCTACTCCGAAATGTGAAAAATACGAAAAATCATACTAATTACTTAATAAGTTTATTTTACACGAGTAATTGCCATGAACTTATAAATCTAATTGACATATAGATAATTACTATGGAAATCGCACTCATGGAATGGCACAAGAATGCTAACTGCATTTCAGTATCGCGACGCTATGTTATAAATTAATCAAATTATTCCAAATGATCATAGAGTGAAATGTTGTCATACATTAATATCGGAACAATATATTGAAAATGAACCAAAATATGTATACATATAAAAAAATGATCTCTGATATACATATATACGGAAGATAGATATGAGAGAATGTAATAGAACTAATGTTTTTTTTAGTTTATCTGTTTGTTCACGTAAATATCGAAAACAGCCCAATAAATGTTAAATTTCAACTATTGTATTTTAGTAAACTTCTCTTGACATTTTAGTGTTTATTTTATTCCAAACAGTTTGTAAATAAAAAATTAAGAACAATTTAAATTTTATTAGACCGAAGTGCTATCGAGTAACTGTTTTATTAATTTGTCTGAAACTCCAATATACGCAGGCGAGGCCGCGAGCAGGCCGAAAGCCATTAGTCTTCCATATACATAAAACTCTTGCGTTACTAAGTGACCGACCGACACACAACGTACAGCCTGAAAAATTGGGCACAAGAAATTGAAATTGGGCATTGACGTTCCTTGGGAAGTGTAAAGCTACAAATGGCTACAGACAAAAAAATGAAGTTTTACTTTTCACACTCGAAATTACAGAATATTGATAAAGTTGCCAAACAAAATTGCAGGTAAGTAACTTGGTTTAAAACAAACATACATGATACCAAATTAATGAATATAATTTTATGATAATATTAGACAGATTTATTTAGGAAATCCGCGTATTATACTCTAGATAGACCTAAGGTGAAGACTAAAGCTCGGATTCACCGATAGCACGCACAAGGTGAAGCAACCGCGAAAGGGCAAATCGGAGCAATATAAAACGAGGCACATCTTCGCAAACAGTATTCCGCAAACAACTGAACGAAGAGTGCCTGCCTGTACAATAACATATTCAGTATAATAATATGTATAAAATAAAGGTAAGTGAATTGAAAACACATATTCTTTAATGCAGGACTATTTTTAATTTTCAAATAGAAAAAAAGTGAAATTTTCCTCTCTATAATATGTAACGTGGAAATTAAGAGATTTTTCCTTAATTATCCTTATGCTTTCTCTAAAAGTAATCTTATAACTAATCTTATGTTGAAAAACTGTTGTAAAACTAAAATATCGTTCATATACACCTTCCTGATGATGGTGATCCTTTATGACTTAAACTTCAACAATTTCCTCTAAGTTTTTATTATATAATAGCTAGTATATTATATGATTATAGCAATCATTGACTCAATATATTTATTATTTAGTGCTCGGAGGTGGTAGTTATGCTTAAACTTATAATCTCCTTACCTCATTATGGAGTATCACGACTTAAACTGCCACGAAAGTTTACTTGAAAATATAATAAGTTGGAATGAAGGTGTGAAATGGTAGTTTAAAACTTGCCTTCGTTCGTGACTTTAAAGATCTTTATTGAAATATAATGTACTTCACGTGTTCTTATAACGAAACAGTATTTCGTGGTGTACTGGTGCAGTTATACAGCGTCTGACTATAAATGTGATGGTTGCGGATTTGATTCTCACGCGCAGGAATAATTATGTTATTTTCATTTCTCCGCTCTGGTACCTCAGACAAAGCGTGGCGTTTAGTTCCGCCTTATTATTCCACTTAATACGTAACGTTGCGATTTCAGGTGAAAAGTAGGGCAGAATGCCTTTACACTGCGTTCTCTCTGAATCCCCCTCGCTATGCTGGGAAAACGTGAATCTGTATTCGTAAAATATGTCTAAATACTACATTACAAATATATAATCCGTAATGTATAATTATGACTTATATATTTGTAATGTAACCATTCGTTAATGTATTGAAATTTCATCAATCATTTCGATAATTAATTAAATTATTACACGTTGATAGATAACTTTGGTGTCAGCGTTATTGGCCTTAGGGTCATGTGGACGGTTGGAACCTCAATATCTACCTCCGAGGCCTGGAGGCGGAGGTAACGCAGGACTGGGAGGACTGGGAGCTGGAGGAGCTGGAGGAGGCGGTAACGGAGGACTTGGCGGAGGATCTTTTGGCGGCGGAAGCGGCTTTGGGGGAGGAAGTGGTTTCGGAGGCGGATCCGGCGGACCAAATATACCTATACTCCGATATGAGAACGAAAACAATGGCGACGGCACTTACAAATTCAGGTATCTACCTATTACGAACATTTTAGATTAATTACTTTAGTTGTCCTCCGTACTGTGTCTCCCACTTGGAAAGACATCTTTATATGCTCTTTATTATAAAATCTTAAGATTTTTTTGTGTATTGACATATATCAGAATTATATCTATTTTTTTTATATAGGTACGTATATAGTGGGGCTATTACGTAATTTAAAGAAAAAAACATCATCTTAATATCATGTGCAGATTACGTCTAAGTGACAAGTTTTTACCGACTATCTAATACAAAGTTATTAACTTATTTGTAGTATCGTGTATTAGATTTAGCTCCTTCTCAATAGTATTTGTTTATAATCGTATGAAAATATCCTGGAAGCTATGATTGTTTAAAATCAACACGAAGACAATATCAAAGTATGTACTAATCGACTCGGAAGCTTTTTATCATGTAACAAACAATTGCATGGGCCTAACAAGATATTAATTTCTGCATCAGTTGAATGATCACAATAGGGCATTGTGCAGTTGTAGTTCAAACATTTGAAAGTCAAATGTTGGGGATTGTCTCTCTGCTTGTTAGACGATCACGCTTCAAGCATTTAACTGACCCAATTAAACTTTACTTCACTTTGAACTATCTAAAGTATCTTTTTATATGTTTTATTTACTTAATATTGTTTTTAAAAAATTGTGAATCTATATTAGAATTATTAATAAAATCCATACTTATATTATAAATGCAAATGTCTGTGTGTTTGTCTGTCACGCTTTCACGGCTAGTCTGCTGGTACGATTTGGATGAAATTTAGAATGAAAGTAGTAAATATGACTGGGTCTAACATAGGCTACACCGCTTGACCGATTGTAACGAATTTCGGCATATATATAGTTGATAATCCAAGGTTAAACATAGGCTACTTTATTTTTGAAAAATCCACCACCGAGGGTTGCAATATACCGAAATAACGACGTAGATAACGCGGCGAAGCCGCGAGCGGGCCGCTAGTATACTATAATTTAAGGCCTATCCTAGTGCAGTGTCACAAAGTGTGACTGTAAATGCAACTCGTCGTGGGTTTGATTCCCATTCAAGGAATTGGATTATTAAATATTTAATTTATTAATTGGATTATTATTAATTAATTTTCTTCATTCTGGTGTTGAGGCAAAGCACAATGTTAAATTCCGCCATTTAACACGTATTGCCCCCAGAATTCGGCTTAAAGTAGAGAACGGAGTTTTCTAGGTCCCTCTGCCTCCACAGCTGTGTGCGGGATACAATGTGAAGCTAAAAATATATACTAATTTTATAATAACTTTTACATAAAAGTTTTATACTTAAGCAAATGATTACATCCACTCCGCCATCAGGGCTATTTCCTATGATGTAAAAATTTTCTTCATTCCACAAGGATTTTACTTATTTAGACACAACGCATTGCAAAAAAAATGTTAATGTATTACTTTTGCTTTTTGCCATTTTTTAAAAATCTACTTACGTGATTAGTTTTTGAGAGTCAAAGCTCACTAAGTATAAAATCCTCATTAGAGCCGACGGAGATATATTATGTCGCCGTTTTAGTTCATTTACATGGACTTAGAACTAAACGTTATACCTGCCGAGAATGCATGTAATAGTAAATCTATTTGTCAACAAATACATATTATATGAAAGGCGCACTTTAGTTGTGCTCCATAATAAATGTCACATACAGACTTCAAAAGCTTGCGGTTAGATTGCATTATTTCGTAAGTGATTAAATAATCGTCTCCCAATTTCGACGAAATTAGTTCTTGTTTCAAAACAGTAATTAATATTTAAGGAAGTCTAGGTACCTACTACTTAGAACTTCCTAAGTTTGAGAAAGTTTTAGTATGTGGTCTACCGCTTCTTCAGGGAAACATTGCATGTAACCTACTTGGCATTATAATTAATAATAATAACAAAAATATAACCAAGAGAATATAACATATAAGTGTGGCCTATATTAAAGGCGAAGGTAGTGAGTTACCGACACTGAGCGATTCCACCTTTTGTTATATATAATACTTCAATTGTTTATGCTTAATTATATAAATTGTAATATGCTACTATATAATAATTCCTAATATTTTAAAAATATACACTATAGACACTCTATGATCTCTCCTCTTCACTCCTACGATCCTTCAAATTACTTTAAAAACATTAATTATTGTGGCCAGTCGTGGCCCAGTGGCACAAGAGTGTGACTGTAAACGACTGGTTGT
Organism: Dryas iulia moderata; assembly: GCA_019049465.1. Lineage (NCBI taxonomy): Eukaryota > Metazoa > Arthropoda > Insecta > Lepidoptera > Nymphalidae > Dryas > Dryas iulia. The sequence goes on along the minus strand of CM032422.1, from coordinate 10,356,246 downwards.
GGGTTTGATTCCCACTCGAGGAGTGGAAATTATATTTCCATTTTCTTCGCTCTGGTGTCGAGGTAAAGCGCGGCGTTAAGTTCCGCCACTTAACACGCAAGCCTCCGAATTCGGCGGAAAGTGGGGAACGGAGTGTCTTAACACTAGGTTCCCTCTGCCTACCCTGCTGTGTGCGGGATATAGCGTGAAGCTATTTAATTTTTTTTTTTTCTTAAATATTTTACTTTCCTTATACACTTATAAACTACCTTACTCTACTTAAATATTTATTAATTTTCTTATAGCTACGAAACCGGTAACGGCATATCAGCACAGGAAAGCGGTGCTCCCCGCGCCCCCGGCCCTGAGGGACCCGCTGTGACGGCTGAAGGCGCCTTCTCCTACCGTGCTCCCGATGGCCAACAAATATCCCTCACCTACACCGCCGATGAGAACGGCTTCCATCCAGTCGGTTCCCATCTTCCCACTCCCCCTCCCATCCCAGAAGCCATCTTGCAATCAATTGAGTTTAACAGACGTAATCCTTCATCGTAAGTATTTTATAATTTTATTTTGTATTTTAGTAATGTGTTTAGTATATCAAGGTTAAAGGCGTGAAGCCACTAAAATACGGAAATAATTCGCCGCCTAGCAGGGTAGTTAAAGAGAGTCTAGTGTTACAACACTTCGTTCTTGGTTTTCTGCCCGAATTCTATATCTCGATTCTAGGGAACAATAGAGAGACTAACTTTTTGTCTAATTGAAAAGACATAAATATAATCGTATATAGGTCTCTTTTACTAGTAACAGAGGGACTGAGGCCGTTGGTTGAAATTCAATATGTAGCTTCCTCGGGGAGTGTAAAGACAATTTCTCAAAATTCATATAGAAAGCAGGAAAGTAAAGTTTGACGTTTCATAGTCCTCATAAACGAATTAGCGATAGACAGTTTCTTATAAGCTTTTTGAATGGACGACCAATAGACACATGCCGACTGTAGAACGAACACTTATAAAGTTCCCAACGCTTAAAAAATTTAAAAAAAAAACATTTCAAATAAATATGTTTCCTACAATAACATTATAACAGAGTTGCATTATTTTGTGTATCCAACTAACTTTAACATACTTCATAAAAACTTAAATAATATTATTCCGAACTTTATGAGCACGAAGTCAAATGAAATAAAAGTTTTCGCAACTTTATTATTTCATAACTATATAACTCGCGGTGCTCCCGTTTACTTTTCTAGGTTATATAAAAAGTATTAATTGAAAATCTTTTGCTCTTGACCCACTGCTCCCATGTGGTTTCCGAGTTGGGATGTAGCCAATAAACTGCCTTCCGTATGCAATGGTCGTGGTTTTCAATAGCGGACTATAGCTCAAGTTCAATCCATACTATCACTTCATACTTCACATATGTGATGTATGGATATACTTTCATATTTTAAATGTGAATGTCTGTCTGTTTGTTACGCTTTCTTGGCTAAGCTACTGGTCCGATTTGAATGGAATTCGAAACGATGATAATTAGGGCCCAGGCCCAAAAGTATACTACTTTTTTTAAAAAATGAACGTCTCAATGTACCGACTTCAATTCGGTCCTGGTTCGAATCGCTAAATACAATAAATAAATTTATCGTAGCTCCCTAAATCTAAATATTTTCAGATTACTGAAGATCATTTTTACTTACAAAGAGGCGCGATTTTGAATCTTGCTACGTTCAAATGTTTTCTAAGAACGATTTTTTATATGCTAAGCGTATAAATAACACTTTTTAAAAATGTTAAAATATATTTTAAGAGATTTTTTGCAATATTTAAACAGTGAGGGCGCATACAACGGCGGTTCAGGCGGCAGCAACTTCGGAGGTTCTGGAGGCAGCGGATTCGGCGGCGCTGGTTCGGGGGGCGGCGGCGCGGGAGGTTACCACTACTGATCTCACTTCATGATATAACTGAGAGATGACACTGAATTGAAGAAGTAATTGTAATAGCTTTTGGTATAGGCTTATTGTTTAGAATATCTACAAATATGAAAATTTCAAATGTTTAGTTTTTGTCTTTCCATGTTTAACTTCTACTTTCTTTTAAATTGGAATTCTTTTATATTTTTGTAATACGACGTGGTGTTAAGTTTCACCAATTAACACGTAACTCGATTTCGGGTGGGAAGTGGAGAACGGAGTGTCGTGACACTTGGTCCTCTCTGACTATCCTGCTATGCGAGAAAAACCGTGAAATATCTTTTTATACGAATCATTTTTATTATTATTTAATATCAAGAGTTTTTTCAATGAAATATTTTAAACGAATCAGTGTCGTCACTTAGTTTAAAAGACGGAACTACGAAAAATTGCGAGGCTTTGTTGTATTTTTTGCATTACTACGTGCTTTCTTAGGTATAACTAGATAATCGCTAAATGTAAGATTCATGCGTTTCTCATCTCATTATATTCAATATTGTTTTTATATAAGAATAGGATAATAAGAGGAGACACTCCAGGAGTACTAGGACTGTGATACCACGGAGCAGACGAGCACTCATTAATTTATTTAAGGCTTAAAATGTATTATACGTATTTAAAAAGGCATGTGAATAAATATTATTGAATGAAATATAACTGTTTTCTTTTTTTCGTTTTTACTACTAATAAGTTTTGAAACAGGAATGGTTATTTATATACGAGTAAATAAATAAAATTGTGTAGTAGACGTTAACAGGTCAATTTTTTCTTTATATTTTATCAATTTTTGGCTTTCAAATTAATTTATATATAAAATTTTAATTATCAATTTAAAATTTAGAAATATAAATATATCCATTTTTAGCAAAAAAATTAATTACACTTTTAAGTTTACATTCGGAATAATACAGCTGCATGTAAATTATCTATAGTTACTCAATTTATATATTAGTTATTCAATTTATATTTTAATCAACGAAAATTGAATAAATATTAAAAATTATCATGGTGCCATTATCAAAAAATATGTTTGATTTTGAATATTTGATTTTGACAAGGGAAGATTTATTCAATAAATTAAAAAAAGTTTTCACCGACAACTCTCAATCTCTAAAAATGTCAAAAATCATAGACGGAAAGATAAATCGCTATATTTTTAATTGCGAATCTGGGAAAATGTAATACATTTGTCTATATTAAAATTTATAAGCTGGCACTGTAGAAATATTACCAATCTTTTTTTAACTAAAAAAACTCTTTGCTTACGATGCAAATTTTTAATTTACTATTATCATTTTTTAGTCCTTGTTCAGCATTTCGTTTTGTGAAAATTTATCCACTACTACCTCTGCTGCTACCAAAACTGTGTTTGAAACGAAATGATGAACGACAACGCTCCTACCAGATGATACTGATAATGACAGGTATCTAGTTCAGACTTAGATGTGTAATTAATGTAATAAGTATTTATTTTAAATGACAACAAATAATAAATGCCAATTTGGATAAATTATAATCATTTTGCAATGTGTGTGAGGGCACAAAATATTCAAGATTTTTATATTCAGTTTTCAGACGTTATGTCTAAGCTGTTAAGGAATCTTCAAAAAACTTGTACTGTTTTAATGAATTTCGACCTAATAATAATCTTTTAGTGACACTAAAAGAGTCCAAGTAATACTACGACGATGTCATAAGAAAGTTAGCTAATTTCCCCAAAGAGTAATGCTCGAGGTATTATAAAAAATACTTAAATACAGTTTTCTTCCACAAGTTTGTGTGTATACAATACAATTATATTAATTTTTTATAGCTTCACGCTGTATCCCACACACAGCAGAGTAGGCAGAGGGAACCTAGTTTTAAGACACTCCGTTCCCCACTTTCCGCCGAATTCGGAGGTAAAGTGACGGAGCTTAACGCCGCGCTTTACCTCTGATACCAGAGCGAAGGAAATGGAAATTGGGAATCGAACCCAGAACCAGTCGTTTACAGTCACACGTTCGTGCCACTACGCCACGACTGGCCCCTGACTACAATAATATTAATTAACATATTTTAATGATTACATTGTATGGTTAAAGACCTGATGATTTGAGGGTTTACAAAATGAAAAAACAATAACATTTTAAACGTATACTTAATTATAAAAAAATCATAGTATTGAGAGGTTAATGGATAATAATGAGCATATTTTTTTTTACTTTTATTTCTCAGGGCAACAAAACAAAGTCAACATGCACACGAAAAGTGGAGAACGCAAAGTTAATTACTTTAGAGTCTCTCTAACTCTACTACATAATACAAATGAATGCGTAATCGTAATAATAAATGAAACTTAATTCATTGCAATATTAAAAATGCATTCAAACTTATTTTGTTCGTGAATGAATATATAATTTCTGATATTAATGTAAATTATTTTGTTAAATATTATTATATGTTAAGTAAAGTACCTAGTATTGCGAAACGATCGAAAGTTTGGTAAAGTCGCTTATGGGCGATTAAGACATTAACAGTTTACCCTCGTGTGGTGTCGTGAAATCATTACAAAAAGTAAATTATTTCCAAAGCACTTTCTCTCATGCGCAGTAAGCACATGAAACTTGAAGAAATCGTCTCGATTTTACGTTCAATTCATATTTTTAAATTCTACTTATTTTACATAAATTTGATGGATATTCATTCAAACCTGTATATCATTTAAGTATTTAAAAGCATGGCTCCATCATGGCGCTGTGGCACTGTAGCTAAGCGGCTATAAATGCGATGAATGTAAATTCGATTTCTACTTAGAGGGATGACTATACTTAAATTATTTTCACTTTCTTTTTTAGTACGACAAAGCGTGGCGTTAAGTTATCGTTAACTTAACAATCCCTTCAATCAGGGCGGAAAACGAAGTGTCTCCACAGTACATTCTTAAACTACCCTACTATGCCAAAAAGGGTGGAGCAACTTTTATTAATAATAAACTAATAGATATGTTTTTGTAATTACACAGATTAATGTTATTTAAAAATTTAAAATAAATTTAAAACAATGAGATGTTTAAAATGTCCATGAATATATTTATTGTAAACACTTACGATAAGCAGGTATATTATGATAATCTGTTAAGTGATCACTTCAATTAAACAGAATAGCTAGTAGCGCTCCGTCGTTTGAGATGTAAAAATCAAAGTAAATAAACAAACATGCCTCGTGTCTGTCATTTAATTACACACATCGATTTCAACTGTACGAAGCTAACTATTTCTGCCAGCAAGCGTCGTTGATTGCGGGTTGGATTCCCACTCGGGGGAATGGCTATATTTTAATATATTCATATTTTTAGTGTGGTAACTACGACAAAGCACGATGTTGAGCTCAGCATGCGATACGGGCGCGTTTTTGCACACAGAGCAGGGTCAAAGACAACTTAGTGTCAAAACACTCCGTTCTTCTCCCTTATTAACCGAGATATTGTCTGTTGAATCACGAAACTTAACGCCGCACTTTGTCTTGATTATTAGAACAGAGAAATAATAATTAATAATTAAGTTGTCATCATTTCACTTGTAGAATCGAACCCACGATAAATCGCCATTATAGTTAGACGCTGTCATACTGCGCGACATTGACTTCTAAATGAAACTATTAAATTATATTAATCAAACACATAAAAGAAATTTCATCAAGAAATTTCATCATTCAATTTGACAAGAGTGTGACTGTAAACGACTGGTTGTGGGTTCGATTCGCATTCGAGGAGTGGAAATTATATTTCCATTTTCTTCGCTCTGGTGTCGAGGTAAAGCGCGGCGTTAAGTTCCGCCACTTAACACGCAAGCCTCCGAATTCGGCGGAAAGTGGGGAACGGAGTGTCTTAGCACTAGGTTCCCTCTGTCTACCTTGCTGTGTGCGGGACAGTACAGCGTGAAGCTAAAAGAAAGAAATTTCTTTTGGTAGACGCAAAGGTGATAATTTGTAGATTTTTCAGGACGTATTTCAATAAGCTTCAAGATGTTTACGAGTGTTAATCTCAAGGTGATGAGCGCAATGTTTCTATGTTGTATACATTATACGTAACCTTGCACTGCATTTGTTGACGAGTGTGATGATTATAACTACCGGGGGAAAAACCTACTTAACGTCTTTTAAATTTTGTTACACGCTGAATAATTCAGTTGAAATTATATATAGTACAATTGTGGATTTATAAATGTGATTACACTTTTCTTAAGGATACTATAAGGTAAGAAATACTTAAGGATACTGTAAATAAATTGTTGTTTGTTTAAATACATCATATTTTAATGGTAACCTGTAAGAAATCTGTCATCAATTTAATTCGAAAATGTTAGGCCAATGTGAGTTTTTACTTAAAATTGTTTTTTTTTAGCTTCACGCTGTATCCCGCACACAGCAGAGCAGGCAGAGGGAACCTAGTGCTAAGACACTCCATTCCCCACTTTCCGCCGAATTCGGAGGCATTGCGTGTTAAGTGGCGGAACTTAACGCCGCACTTTGCCTAGATACCAGAGCGAATAAATAGAAAAATTAAATACTTTCACTCCTCGAGTGGGAATCGAACCCACAACCAATCGTTTATAGTCACACGTTCGTGCCACTGCGCCACGACTGGCCCCATTTGACCTGACCTGACCTGACTTAAAATTGTATTTTTTAATATGCCATAAACTATCTGATTAAAAGAAAATAGCTGTTCGTTTTTTTCCACATAACAGGGTAGTCAGAGAAAACATATTATCAAGACACTCCTTTCTCCATTTCCCGCCCAAAACCGACACATTGCGTGTTAAATAGCGGAAATTGACGGCTCCCTTTGAAATAAGATCATTTTTTTTAAATACAGAAAACTAAACATGAAATTTCAAAAAATGAACTTCAACAAATTCACATAAAGGATATTATGAAATAAAATAAATTATTTTAGATACTGTTTAACTTTATTCACAGTTTAGTTGCTGTATAAATAATTATAATTCATTTGACGATATCACAGAGCATGGCTTCTTGAGGTACTGGTTACCAGGTGTTATACAGCTTAGTAGTAGCGGTCATTGTTCCTGAAAAATTAATACAAAACATTATTACAAGTTTTAAAATAGAAACTATTTATAAAATTTAGTACAAAATATTAATTTTAGGCTTTTTTATTACAAGAACCCCATGTATTTTCGAATACCAAAACTATACGCGATCAATCCAGTTAAAATAGATAAATTTCAAAATATGTAAAAACGTGAGGGTAAGTGCTTGTACACTTATAACAATAATAGAAGTTTCGTATTTTACTATATTATTTTACGCTAAATTGCCTTTTCCTAGTTAGTACGAGTTAGAACACAGACACTATTCACCGGGCCGAATTCAAGACAATCCATATGGAATAGCGAGCGGACTCAACACAGCACTGCGTCTTACCAAAGCCAGAAAATGAACATAATTTAAACTATCATGTTTACAATGGGAAGCTTTCCTGCGGGTATATGATTTATAAGGTAAATATATTTTGTAATGTTATTGAACCTGATTAAAAGATATTACAAATTATTATTTATAGAGGCTGTCGTGATGCTGTTTGACAGCATTTGGCTGTCAGCACGATGGTTTTAGGTTCGATTTTCACTTAGGAGAGTGATTATATATTATTTTTATTACTTCGCTCTAGTACTTAAGAGACAGCGCGGTGTTAAGTTCCGCAAATTAACAGGCAATATGATATCAGGCGGATAGTGGAGTGACTTGACACTAGATTCTGTCTGACTACGGGAAAGCAGGGCAGCTATGCGGGAAAGAGCGTGAAGCTGTATAAAATAGATCATTTTTCGTAACATTTATACCTACCATTAGCTATCATTAACAATTCAATTGTAATGAATGCAGATGTTAGTAAGATTGCAACCGTGAACTGTTTCATAATAAGACCATTATGTGTAAGCGGAAATATTTGAATAAGTAGATATAATTTGTTACGTTGTGAAAGAAAAGTTCAAATGAGCGAAATGTGGTATACATTTCGCTTAGCATAGAGGCTAGTGTGCTAATATGAAAACAAGGGTAAAATTACATATTTAGAAAACATATTAAAAATATAAAAATAACTTGTATTTAATGTGTAAGAGTTTTGACACAGTAGGATGTAGAAAGTATAAAGCGATAAGAGCTCTTAACCTGTTTCCCAGAGGCCGCACAGGTTCGAATCCCGGTGCGTTCAAATTTTTATATGCTTTCTTTCCTATTCTCATTTTTCTAACATTAGGAAATTGCCTACTGTTAGGATAACACTTTGAAAAGTTTGAAATATTTATGCTACAATGTAGGTATACTGACTAAAGATATATAACACTACTTTTCCATTTCTCTTTCTCATATATTAGTTAAAGTATATAATAAACCTTTAACACTAATGTCGAAGTTAGAGCATGCATTCGTAGATACAATAATTACGGGCTTAACTTCGATTTTTGGAAATATTTTTTGATTCCTTGGTTACGCTGGTTATAAAAAACCATTGTACAATTTCCCTGTATCGAAGAATAATATTGTAAAAGCTTTTCAACCTATCACTATTATAATATACTTACGAAGGATGCTGTCTATTGTACTCCAGAGAACGAAGGATAGCTTCTGGGATGGGAGGAGGAGTGGGGATATGGGAGCCTGTAGGATGGAAGCCGTTCTCATCAGCAGTATACGTCAGTGATATCTGTTGACCATCAGGTGCACGATAGGAGAACCCTCCTTCTGCGGTCACAGCGGGACCTTCGGGACCTGATGCACGTGGGGCACCGCTCTCGTGGGCTGATATACCATTTGGTGTATCATAGCTGGAATATGTTAAAAAAAAATGTTATTTTTATACTGGGATAATAATTGGTGTGTAAAAAATCATGAAACTGGTGAAAGAACCACGTAGTTTTTTTTAATTCAGCATTCAGTTTAAGTTTATGAAAAAATGTATAGTTTATACACTAACAAGAGTAACTAAACTACCTAAAGTGAACTTAAGTAACAACAAAAAGAAGAAAAAAAGTCAACTCAACATTTTAATAATATTTTTATGTGAAGATTTGAAAAATGAAAATGATTATTTTAATCCAAAAATATGAGGAACTTTATTATAACTGAAAATTAATAGTTTAGAAATGCATAGCTTGCACTTCTAAGCTATTAATTTTAAGTAAATAAAGTTGAAACTCGAATGAATATTCCAAAAAAAATTACCTACTTATATATACTTTGTTTCTAAAAATCATTAAAACATATATATTTTTTAAATATTGTCAATTATTATCCTTGAAAAACACTTATAAGCTTTTTAAAATTGAGCTATTAAACTGATACATATTCATATATTCAATATCGCTTGCTTGCTATACAATATGATTACAAGACTATAAATAGTAATTTCTTATATCACCTACCTAAAGCGATAAGTTCCATCGCCGTTGTTGACATTTTCGAAATGGAAAGGTGCGTTATTGCCTCCACCATATCCTTGTACTAAATGGTCCAATCTTGCGCCGCACACCACGGCTGCCATGGACACTAAGATCATCTGAAATATAAAAATGTAGAATTATAGCAAATTATAGCAAATATATAAAGGACATCGTGACTCGATAAAACAGCGTGTTACGTAAGTGGTTATGGGTTCGATTCCCACACGGGGAATATACATACATAAAGATTTTCATTTATTTCTAGTACACAATACAAAGCGCAGCGTTGAGTTATGCTCCTTAACACGTAATGTTTGAATTTAGGGCGGAAAGTAGACTACGGAGTGGCTTGACATTTATTTCTCCCTGACTACCCTGCTTTGCGGTAAAAGACATATAATTACATATGTATAAAAAATATAGTATATTTTCACTATGCCAAATATTTTACTTTCGTTTTAAATACTTTTACCAGGTGATGAATGTTTTACGATACACAGTTAATTTGTTATACATAAATAGTACATATGCACTTAACAATTACATGTAATATTTCCTTAAATATTTGTACCAGCGAGGTATGAATACTTACCAATTTCGACATAATGTTATAATGGATTAGGCCGGATAGTCGATTACACTTTGAACTCTGGCGATGGAATACTGTCTTCAGGGATGTACACGTTTTATATCTGTTGAATATGCCCTTTCGGCAGGTTGCCTCACCTTGTGTGCATTGTTGAACTGCTTAGGCATACTTTGGTCCAAACTATAGCGTTTTACGACGTACCAAGTACATTAAAATATAACGTATTTTTTTTTTACCTTATTTTATTATTATTTATTAAATAAAGAGTATTTTAAAAATTATTGAATAAATTATAAAATATGAAGAGTAGGAAAGCGTTTCTTTTCGAAAAAAGTAGGGAGCCCGACATCTCAATAATAATATTCGATCCCCTTACATTAAAATAATAAAACATTTTTTAAAAATTAAATTTTGAATTAAGCATAAACAAATCATATTACCACTTGTTAAACACATATTTATACATATTTAATTTTAATTAGCCATTCATGAAGCGATTAAAAATGTTTTTGTTTTTTAGATACTTCTAAAAGAAATAATCGCTGTCTCTTATTAACTAGATCATTTTTTTCATAGGGTGTTTTAGATGCCCCGCCGCGCTCTGTTCGCCACGCCCACAGTGCAAGGCTAGCGTGCGATGTAAACTATCATGCAAATACAAACTTTATTTACGAAAACAATAACGATGCTAGTTCCGGTTATAGCTTATAGCGATATAATTGATTTCTTATAGGTTATCTACTTTAAACTGTTATTTCAAATATATGTACGTACGTCTTTATATTTTAGTATGTAATATTAACTTAAGTTAATCTAGTAATCATAAATAATTAGGTTATCTCAAGAAAATAATTATAAAATTGAAGTCTATATTTTTTCTTAGTAGGCGTAGTTTGATAAGGTCTGACTCTAAAGGCATTTGTGGGTTCGACGAAATTGTATTTAAACTATTTTTGGTCTAGTAAGACGACAACGTCTCGACTTCACGACATCTCGGTTTCGGCGAAAGTGGAGAACGGATTGTCCTGCCAATAGGTTCTCGCTGATTATCTTGCTATGTGAGAAAAAGCATAATGCTGCTCTTTACTAAGTTATTTACTTGTATTGTTTCCCTTTAGTTACTTACTTTAGTTTAATTCAAAAGAACGAAGAAAATAATATCAATAAATATTTGATGAATCATGATGAATCCGAAGACTAAATTCAGTGTTTGAATACGACCCTGCCTGGAATGTGTGAGTGTATTTTTTTTAACTTCACGCTGTATCCCGCACACAGCAGGGTAGGCAGAGGGAACCTAGTGTTAAGACACTCCGTTCCCCACTTTCCGCCGAATTCGGAGGCATGGCCTGTTAAGTGGCGGAACTTAACGCTGCTCTTTGCTTTGCGTGAATGTAATAAAGGTAGTATTAAAAACAGGTGTGTACGACTTTATTTATTTTTATTACAGATCATGGTGGAATACCAGTGTTGGAAAAATAAGTAATAATTTACAAAAACATTAATTAAATCATTTAGATCACATCTGACGATAGGCTGCAACAAAGTTGCAATTATAAAAGTATAAATTTTCGTGTATCCGTCACGCACGTAATATGAACTAAACGGAAAATGTATATTGGAATAGTGATGTGTCAACTCGAGTTACTACTCCTGTTGGGCTTAGCTCGAGTTCACTCGACTTTTTTTCTCTACCCGGGTTAGAAATTTGAATACTATCGCCACACCGCATCTCATCAGTCAAATATTCACGTCAAAAACTTAAATTACTCTTTATTGTCAAATAGGCAAATAGAAGTAATCTTTGGGTTAATCCGTCACACTCACAGCAAAAAAAAGTTGAAACAAACAATAGATTAGGGTAAATTCAAACTCACCTCATAATGTGAAAGAAGATCGCATTTAATTAATCTTGTTTCTTTAGTTAACTCGAGTTACTTAACTCGAGTGCAACTCGAGTTACGTGAACTTTGACTGGAGTTAACTTCAGTTGTGGTTTTCCCGAGTTGGCACATCGCTGTATAAGAGTGACTTACCATATAACTTCTCTCTGGCCACCCATATTGTTCCCCCACTCGGGGGAATGATTAAATAGAGTGCGGAACTTAACGCCTTAAGTTCTGTCACTTAACACGTAATGTTTGGATTGTAGTCGGCAACTGGGGAACGAAGTGTGTTGACACCAGATTCTTTCTATAAGATTTTTATTACAAAGACAGTAGTTAGCTACATATGCGTACTCTGTGTTCATCTACTAATGTCATGGCGAATTAGTAATGATTTATAAATAAGGAACTCGCATTGCATAACTGGAACACGTGCGACCATTGATAATGTCACACAATAAATTACGGTTGTTATGGACTATGATAAATGCTCGGCACTGATCTAGGGTACGCTTAGATAATAAAGTCTATTGGGTAAATGTTTTAAATACTTATATCCATTTATATTATACTCGCAACTGCCCGCGGCTTCTACACAACTTTACATAATAATTTTTATCCCCTATTTTAACTTTTTAGGAGTTGAATTTTTAAAAAGTAACCTATGTGTCAAACATACCTGGATCCTCAACTATATACATTCCGAATTTCATTTAAATCAGACTAATAAATGACACGTGAAAGCGTTGCAGACAGGCAGCTAAACTTTCGCATAAATATTTTAAATTGTAAAGCACGGAAGGAACTTGTGTTTAGCTTTTTATTTATTTAAATTAGTTACATTTTTAGATTTATTAAATTAATAAATATTTTGTTTCCAATTTAAAGATGTGAAACAATTACAAGACTAGTCTCTATTTACAACGTGTTGCGAATGTATAAAAGTTGCGTAATCTGTAGGAGTTAGGAGGATTAAATAAAATATATTTTTAATATATCGTGGCGCAGTGGCATGAACGTATGACTGTAAACGACTAGTTGTGGGTTCGATTCCCACTCGAGGAGTGGAAATATATAGTATTTCCATTTCCTTCGCTCTGATATCAGAGGCAAAGCGCGGCCGTAAGTCCCGCCACTTAACACGCAATGCCTCGGAATTCGCCGGAAAGTGGTGAACGGAGTGTCTTAACACTAGAAAAAAAAAGAAAAAAATATATATTTTTAATCTAGTACAGTATTTGGTAAAGTTTCACGCTTTATCTCACATAGCAAGGAATGCAAAGAGAACCTAACGTCAAGCCTTTATTCCCGTGGGGGGACGGGTTAAAAATACAATTCCCCCCCGCCGCTGGGTAGCGTCCCGTAAAAGGCGGGTAACCCAGTAGTTTGGTGGTAGGAGATTCGTTCTCCGACTGGCTCGCGACCACTATCATGTCAAAGACGAACCGCCAAATATCTTATGATAAGCCAGCTCTCCCTATTCCCACCATTCTCATCCTTCCTCCCTCCCTCTGTCCTACATTCCCAAGGCTGGCAACGCATCCATAACTTGAATGTCGTGGATGTCTATGGGCGAAGGTGACCACTTAACACCAGGTGGGCCTTCAGCTCGTTTGCCACCTTAATTCCATAAAAAAAAAAAAAAGACAATCCCATCTCCAATTTTAACCATGGAACTCAACAGCGCACTTTACCTTATCAGAGATACAACAAATTCAGTACAATAAAATTACCTTTAATAAAATTTATGTCGCATTTCTATCTTTCGTGTTATCTAATTCCCCCCGGAGACATTAATAAATAATTTACTCTGTTTGATTTAATCCTGCATCATTAATATGCATTAGTGAAGCACTGCGCTGGCAAATTAAATAATATTCAATAAATTATATAATCTATCGTAAAGGACAGTGTGACACTTCATGGGAACTGACATTTTGTTAGAATGACACCCACAAAGAAACCACTAGTAGAATTTCGCACTGGAACTTAATAGTAGGTCAAACATCTCTTAATACATCATGATAAATTCTTGTTTAGGCATGAAAGAAGGATTCTATAGAAAAGATTGAAATACACTATTGCACATAACAAAAATACAATACACAAGATGTAAAGTCGGTTTTATTGGTTCAAGCAATCTCTTACAGACAACCTTTGGGAACAAAATATATTTATTTGATATATTTTAAAAAATATATTCAAAATAATGTCTACTGTAATAAATTACGATATATATGTGTAAATATATATTTTACACACATATTCTAAATGTATATAACATTAAAATCACCATTAAAAATATATAAAATATTTTACTTATTATATGGCTTCACGTTTTTTTAGTCATGGCGAGGTAGACTCAACACTAGATTCGGAGAGGGTAGAAAGTAGAGAACGTAATGTTACTCAGGTAACACTACGTTCTATGTTAATAACAATATCTTACCACATTACACTTCGTTATGCGGAAGATATATGTGTATGTACATATTTGTATTAAATTACAAATTGTTTTTACTATAAAACGTTTGTACAAATATTCCTTGAACGTTGTTCTCTAAACTAAAATATAATCGCCTTTGGCATGGATAACGCATAAATGTTATTAGGAATTCAGCTCTCGATTGACTCCGCAAGTATTTGCGGCCCGCTGGAGGTAAACGTTCCTGAGACGGTAGTTTTTTGAACCTACGTAGAACAGTAACTTTTGTATTGTTAGAATTATTTGTATGTTAGAATTAGTATATTATATTTTAGTTAGTTCGTGGCTGTTGCGGTGCAGTGGGACTGTGACTGACTTTAAACGCGGTGGTGTTCGGTTCAGTTCCCACTATGGAAATGGCTATATATTGTGATGAGTCGTTACTTATCACGCAATATTTTAACTACGGGCAAAAACTAGAGAATAGAGTGTCTTGGCACTGATACTCTATTAGTAATCTGCTATGCAGGAAAAAACGTGAAATTAAACTACCAAATTCTAAACACATTTTTATTTTTATAAAATTGTAATTATAATTTTGACACTACTTATGTACCTATAGAAAAGTAACATTTGTCAACGCTTTTAAAGTGTTTTCCATACACTAAGGTAATTGAAAAAACATTTTATAAGTTTTCTAAAAATGTTTTTAACGTAAGATTTAATAACTTTTATTTTAAAATGACGACCGCGATATAATGCAAATATTATGCTTGAGTTTTACACGTCTTTCTTCACCCGGTTAATCTAACTATGTATATCGTAATACACAAACGAACAGATTAAAACATCACTTCCGAGTCATCATATCACATATGAGTCTATGATTTTTAAAATTTTGTTGATTTCTTTGTCTGTCTGTTTATCTGTTTGTGTTTTTGTACATGCGAATCCTATAGATTTAGGTACATTACGGATTTGGATGAAGCATTTTGCTGTCTAGTTTTTAACCCTTTGCTAACTTAGAATATAGTTTAGTCTTAAAGATGGAAACACCTAATATACAAATGTAATAGACTAGCGAAACTATTAGGAATGATAGCCTCATTTCTTACAGACACCTTAAAAAAAATACACTCAAAGTAATGTGTGTAGCGCTACACTTAAAAAACTTATCTTTCTAGCCATAATAATCTAGTCAAACTATAGAAAATAAGTCAATGCCCCGTTAACAAAAACTATCGAACATAATAGGCATTTTCCATTAACCTACATAACAATTAAACATCTGGAAATCTGACGAGGGACCATGATAGAGCTAAACTATAAGAAATAAGTAAATGCTGTATTAGCTAAAGTTGTTCAGTGTGGTGGGCCGTTTTCGGTAATAAATGAAAGTCATTCAATTTTCGACCATCGTTGCACAGTGGGATAGCGTCTTTGGTAGTTGGGGTTCCTACTTGAAGGAATGATTATATTTAGCGTGAAGGTGATATTTTCACATGTTTCCTCTCCTGTAATACAAAGATTATTGTTGGGTTCGGAATTTAATAAGCGACGAGAATTCAAGAATTCAGGTCGAAAGCGGAAAACGGAGTGACGCTAGGTCCTTTCTATCTGACATAGGGACAGGCGTGTGAAGCTGAAAGAAATACTATCATCCAAAACGTGTCTGTCCATATGATCTAAAAAAACAACAACAACATGAACCTAAAGGAAGTTATTGCAGTTTATACAGTGTATCACGGATTTGCAAGCATCAAGTAATATAAATTTAAAACAACATCTCTTTTTACCTAGAGATTTTTTAAAATTATATCCTAACTAGCGGCCCTATCGCGGCTTCGCCGCGTAAATTACGTATATGTTTACTCGGGGGTAGATTTTTGATAAATAAAGTAGCCTCTGTTAAGTCTTGGATTATCAACTATATTTATGCCAAAATTCATTACAATGTTTTGATTTAGAAAACTGGTGTACGGATTCTAAGTTAGGTCTTTACATTAGATTCTCTCTAATGGAAAAATCGTGAAGCGATGGAAAAAACTGTATATGTCAACTTAGGTAAATGAAAAAAAATCACCTAATTTTAATACAAACATTTTAAGGCAAGTAAGATTAGTAAACAAGTAACAGTACTAAACAAGTAACAGTACTAAACAATCAGGTGGGTTACACGTGTAGTCTAGAATTTGTTAGGGTGCAAAAATTGTTTTTCTTAAATGTACAAAACACATTTGCGTATAGTTTCTTATTCAGTATTGAAATTTTCTTTGAACGCAAACACATTCGTTTCCTAGAAGTAAACAAGTTTCCTACTTCGTTATTACGTACGTTCGTACCTCTGAAGTCAAAATTATTTAGCAGGAACTATATAGAAACTGTTGTTTGTAACTCGAAGGAGAAAATATACGAGCTTAAAACACTAGAAGTAGAATTACATAACTTATATTTATTAATTTTTATATATTAAGTTTCAATTATAGATTAAACATAAAATACTGTTCAAACAAATAATTATATTCTTTGATGTGCTGTCCGGCATTTTGCCAAATCAATATCATAAAATAAAATTATCAGTGATGTACGAATGAACAGCTTCGTAATAAATATTGTAAAACATTTACAATATACTACGTGGTGTCCGTGGCTTTCTAATTCTATTCAGTAACATATAATGTATAAGTGAAACTTATAAGCGAATAACACAAATAAACATAAAAAAAACACAAAAAAATACAAAATTCCCAAAAAAATACACAAAAAAACAACGAAATGTTAACATTTAATTTTAGATTAAAATTAATTTTCGCTGTAGATGGCTTCCATCTACAATGGAATTAAATAAAAATATTGGTCTGAAAACGCTTAACAAAAGAAACCTTTTTACTTACTTACTTTTTAAAATATGTATTGTAACTGGGCACAGGCTAACTCAGCCATACGGCGAATGACCACGCTTTTGAGTAAATGCAGTGGCTCAACGGATGTCTATTGCGTCCCTATTAACGTATTTAAAAAAAAGTGTTTGCATCGTCTGATACCAAACTAGCTAATTACTCATTTCTAATTTCTAAAATTTTTTATTTTTGCATGTGGCGTTAACCTTAATATAAGCTTACAATAATATTACTTAAGTCGACAGTGTTTGTGTTTTCTGGATATATAATATTGTTAAGCTGCTGATTGACCTTAAAAAAAATAAATAATATTAAAAAATATATTTGAAAATGACAAATCATCATATAGTTATCTAAGTATTTGAATTATTTTGACATATTATAGACAACACTACTTTTGAACGTAGCAGCCGCAATGGCGGCTATGGAAATTTTGAACATCAAATGATTGAAATTGATGACCGAATTAAATTGATATTGATGCGTATGAACCTTCATTCGCGCATTTATACTTTATTGTGCTTTTAAATAATATGTTGTTTATATATGTATTGCTTGTTACATGTTATACATGCGTCGTATGGGTTCTTTCTTAGATATATAGTAGTTACGTGTACAATTAATTGGTGATTTCATTATTACTTTTATATGTGACTTTTTAAGGCCAGTCGTGGCACAGTGGCACACACGTGTGACTGTAAACGACTGATTGTGGGTTCGATTCCCACTCAAGGAGTGGAAATATTTGTCATTTGCGTTTTCTTCGCTCTGTTGCTCTACACCAAAGCGAAGAAAATGGAAAATGGCAAAGCGCGGCGTTAAGTTCCGCCACTTAACACGCAATGCCTCTGAATTCGGCGGAAAGTGGTGAACTGAGTGTCTTAACGCTAGGTTCCCTCTATCTACCCTGCTGTGTGCGGGTTACAACGTGAAGCTAAAAAAATCTTTTTTCCGAATAGCGGAGTAGCCAGAGAACTTATTGTGAAGCGACTCCGTTCTCTACTTTTAGCCCGAAATGGAGACGTTGTGTGTTGAGTGGCGGAACTTATCGCCATGCTTTGTCTTATCTAACATTTTATTATGATTTGTATAATATGTCATAAACAGTCATTAAATTTCAAATAGTTAATTATTTCAAGAAACTAGTCTCCTCACCACGTAACTCTGTCCTCCACATTCTGTTCTAGTGATGTAACCTAACGTTGTAATTTATCCAAATAAACCAACCACCATCAAATATAAATTTTACCCTAAATGAGACTTGATCTCCGAATCATTGTTATATCTATATATATAATATATATAATAAAAGAGTAGAAAAGTCAATTCTGTACATGAAAAATTTCAGAAAAATTTTAATTGGGTATGTTAATATATCGATAACAGAGGCGAAAAAAACCACTCAGTAGAATTTTTGTCTGTCTGTCTGTCTGTCTGTCTGTTAATTTGTTCGCCAATCACGCAAAAACTACTGGACAGAAATGAATGAATTTTGGTATAGTGATAGCTTATAGTCCAAAGGTACATATAGGATAGTTTTTATCCCGGTTTTCCATGTAGTTTTTTTGGAAAAAATAAAAAACCGATATAAGTAAATCATTTATATACTGATATCTACCGGGTAGAAATTAATGAATTTTTGTATGGAGTTAGCTCAAAGGTTAGAGCAATATATGGGATAGTTTTCATCCTGGTATTCTATACAACTGCGGCAGAAAAATAAAATAAAAAAAAAACCTTTAAATCGTGTTGATAGTTCACGGGTGAAACTAAATTTGTTTTAATATCACTAATATTACTTAAAATAATTATAAAATAAATTGAGCACAACATTTATTGAAGATAATTTGCTATTAAATTACATTTGACCGGTCTACAAAACTTTATATTATCTATATGACAACAAATGTCACTACGTTTTCTGTCACCATCTGTTATTATATAGTTGACATTGTACTAGATATATTCGTACTCATTAATATTATTATAAAAATGCAAAAATCTGTATCTCTTCTATAGATTTTGTTTTCACGGGTAATCTACTAGCCCGCTTTAGATGAAATTCGAAAAGAAGAAGTCGTAGGGTCAAATATAGGCTACTTTTTAAAAAAAATCAAACCCTAGGAGGTTGAAACAGTGGATGAAACTTATGTATGTTAAGAATATAGTGAGAATGGAAGATCTAAACTCCTTGACTGATTTCGATTAATTTTCTCAGGAAATAGTTGATAAGGCAAAGTCAAATATAGGCTACCTCTCTTTTTTAAAAATAATTCCAGAGGTGCTAAAATAGGGTATGAAAGTAGTAGTTCACCCAGCGACGCCGCGAGCGGGTCGTTAGTTTACCCTGGTATTCAATATAGTTCCCGCAGAAAAATAAAAAGTACCAAAGTCAAGTTATATTGATTATTTGCAAGTAAAGGTATTTTTTTAATACCAGTAAGTAACACAATTGTAAAATAAAATAAAAAGTCTAAAATTTATTTAAGATATTATGACCAGTTTATAATACTATATACCTGATGGTATATATGTACGAAATCTGCTATCATATAGATATATGATAGCAGATTTCGTACGTTTTCTTACTAGATCAGTTGTCACTATACGTTATCAAATAGTATAGACATTGTACTAGATGCATCGATGATTTTCGCAAGAATATAATTAGTGACGCAAGGTTAAATTTAGACCATCCCCCTTTTATAAAAAAAAACCAATTCCAAAGAGGCAATAGTGGATGAAAGTGGTAGTTCACGTGGCGAAGCCGCGAGCGGGTCGCTAGTTGTAAATATAATCAGAGCCTCTCTAGCTGTACCACAATCACATCAATTACTTAATAGTGATATTATAAAAAATAATAAACTGTCAGGAATAGAAAAGCAGCATCACGCCTGTTTCCTACGTAGCAGGGTAGTCAAAGTTTTTATTTTATTTAACGTCAATTTCAATCAAATGTTAATACGCTCGGGGTGGGATCCCGGGACGCGGTTATGTGGGACTCCGGTTTGGCAAGATGGTATGCCTCCGTTTACCCACTAAAACCTATCGGTGTGTTCCTCTCCCGCCACAAGACCAGTTCTCGGGCACTGCCCCAGTCGTCCGCGGACCTGGACGGATATTAAATGTTTTCAATCCTCGAGTGAGAATCGAACCCACAACCAGTCGCTTTACAGTCACACTTTATGCCTCTGCGCCACGACTGGCCTCTAGTCAAAGATAACCTACTTGACAAGACACTCCGTTCTCCATTTTTCGCCTGAAATCGAGACACTGTGTGTAGTGTAGGACATAAACGTAAATAGTCCCACTGCACTACAATTGTCTCGAGTTTACTTTGAATATGTTAAAATTTGTAGAAGGCATTCACTAACATAAAAAACATCTTGGTCATCGTGGCACAGCCGGAACGAGTGAACGTCATGGCTGTAGGTTTAAGTAACATTCGGTAGAATATTTTAATTTAGGTATTAAATGGGCTTCCCCAGCTTGATTACATCATTTGGAGTATGTGTTGGGTTTCTCCACCTAAGACGCAATGTGAGCGCCAAATGAAGAAAGTGTGACTTTTACTTCTTTTTTAGGAAATACATCACATAATAAATACAATAATACACAGTAAAACAAATTATATATCGTTATATACGTCTAAATCGCTTAAAATATTATTTATTTACGTAATCACGAAATCGTGATTGTCAGATTAACAAAGGATCCAAATGTCATGTAAACTAATAACTACGCCTAAAACCCTAATATCCGATCTATTTGAGTTTGTCATATCTAATTAATTAAGTGTGACGCATACAAATTGAGTTTCTCTTTGATCGACCTCGTGCATAGAATCTGATTCGCGTACGTTCGCTAAAACTAATATTTTGATAGCTATTACTCAACGGGTAAATAATCTGCCGACACGCTGTCCAGACTAAGAACAGATCTACTCAGTACGGATAGAAAAAAAAACTCGACTTATCACAAGAAGACGTTTCATATGGTATATCTGTTAAATGTTGTTTTACGATTTCTTTTATAAACACTACGAGATATATAGTCTTTTTAATATTTATTTTTTAAAATTACAAAGTAGTATTTTTACAATATACGTTTAATCTGCCGACGATACGGTACGCTATAGTTATCAGTTCTTGGAAAAATAACACAATACAGCTTGCCTCCTGTTAAAAACAAATCATAAATCGCGACTGTTTCTCCGATGTTAAAGAGCACGTACTATGTTTAAATTACATATACGAATAACCAGTACAGTTACTTTGAATAATAATTATTACATTTTAAGTGAAGAACGATGATTACAGTCGATAATAACATTGATTAAATGATTTTGACGGAAACGTGTTACACATATGTGGTTGTATATTGTATTAGCATAAATTTATTTAAAATCTTAATTATTAATCAAGCAATATGAATATGCTTGTTATATTTAAGAGATCTAGATATTTCTACAGACTTCTTTTACATATTGTATAAGTATTTCTTAAGTATTTATGAATTTACTTATTTGAAAATGGACCTTGCAAGGTGTAAGGGATAAGCGAAAATTTGTTTGTAAGTTTAACTAAATTCTGAACCTAATTACATGGTTTGCTTTGAGCACACTCATATTAAGGTAATATGTTTAAAGCAAGTTATGAGACCTTACAAAATCCGTTAGGCATATTTTCGGTATTTATTTATTTCATGACTCATGGTTACAACTGTATATCGTAATATTTATTATGAAGGAAAGGTAATTATTACGGTCAAAGGATTTTTTATTTAAAAGAAATATGTATTGTGTAATGTAGAAATATGTACAAAAAGCTTAAGTACGTGTCTTATTACTATTTATTAATAGATTTTGAAATTAAGTCAAGTTATTTAGTTATTTTTTTCAACTGTTCTGGGTTTATTAACCCAGATTATTTTTCTATCACATATATCTATAACTATATAAATATAACGCTAAGCAACGCAAGCAAAAACAAAACAAACTACTACTGGGATCAACTGGTACTCTCTATATCCACACCGTACATACTTCCGCACGCGTATCATCGTATCGTAAAGATTAATGGCCCAGCTTTTGGCCGGCCTCCAGTTAAACAATCAAGCGTTTTAAAGCACACAAACACGGGCAAAATTTATGATACTCATACCACCTTTTTAATATTTAGCTCTTATTTCATTTAATGTATAAACCATTATTCGTTCGTCTGTTTATATTCTGTGAACTTATAATTCAAGAACTTTAGATGCGATCAAGTTGTTACGTGAGAATTCTAGCAGCTGGTATCTGTTCACGACAATCTTGTACTACTATTACTCTTTGAACTACAGTAGCACTGTATGTTTCATGCCATCTTGCAATAACAAACTGTCTTCATGTTTTTAATAAAGAGCATTTTAAACTTATAATGCTAACGTCGTGTAGACCGAATGGCTATAGGAACTGAGTTTACACTTAAAGTGGACTAACATGGAAAAGGTTGTTTTACTATAACATTATTCTAAATATATTTACGAAGAAGAAGAGGATGTTGTGGCGCAGTGTAAGAGTCTGACTGTAAATGCGGTGATTGAGGGTTCGATTCCCAGTCAGAGGAATGATTGGATACTTACATTACTTTAATTTTTGTTTCTT
The DNA here is from genome assembly GCA_019049465.1 of Dryas iulia moderata. NCBI lineage: Eukaryota > Metazoa > Arthropoda > Insecta > Lepidoptera > Nymphalidae > Dryas > Dryas iulia. Next base: position 10,333,400 of record CM032422.1, on the reverse strand, counting down.
TCGCAATGTCTATGTACAATATTGAAAGATAATTAAGGATGTTAATGACATTTAAGATTTGATTTTTATGAAAATCATAACTGGTATATAAATTGGATTTGTGTCACATTTATATAAAAGCTAAATATTAATAAAAATGCCAACAATTATTATTTCACGATTTTTTTTTATTTACTATAAATATTTCAGAAAAGTTTTAATACATATTTCCCATGGTTAGTCAAAATGAGTTGTGAATTGCAATTGAATAAAAATTATTAAGTGTTGAGTAAAAATTACTGTCATTTGTCATGGTTTCTTTACCTTGTCAATAAACATGAGATGAAACGAATGTGGCTAAGACAACGATTTATATGTTACGCCTCAATATGTTACTAAATTGAGAAAATAACTGTATATGAAACATCAACCAAATGTCAATTTAAGAGCCCCAAAGCCATATGCCTAATCTTAATATTATTAAGTTAAGCGCGGCGTTAAGTTCCGCCACTTAACAACACGCAATGCCTCCGAATTCGGCGGAAAGTGGGGAACGGAGTATCTTAATACTAGGCTTCCTCTGCCTACCCTGCTGTGTGCGGGATACAGCGTGAAACTAAAATAGATAAAGAAAAAAAATATATTATTAATTAGCAGCTTTTTCCTTCAAAATAGATAGAACTTAGCCACCATTTTCCACTTTCCGCCCGAATTCTATGCGAAAAACGGAGCTTAACGCAACATTGTGCTTTGTCCACAAGAGCCTAGAAATAAAAATAATTAAATTATGATCGCTGTCTTGATCTTTTTTTTCAAATTGACATCTGAACAAGAATTTAATATAAATTTATAGATTCAGTTCAACACGACATTTTGAAGTCGTTTTCACAGATGCATCTAAAAACATCAATTAACATTTAACTAACATGGATAATAAATACCTACGTGTGTTGACTTATTGTTAATTAAGTAGCAATTAATTAATCTTAAGCCACGTAGTTCACTGAGTCACGATGATGATAACTATAGCAAAATAAATTTACAATAAAATTGAGGGCATCGTGGAGTAGCTGGAGAGTGTCTAACTATAAACGTGATGGTTATGGGTTTGATTCTCGCTCGTGGAAATAATTACATATTACATATTTTCATTTCTCTACTCTGGTACCTGAGACGAAAACGCAGCACAAAAATCCGTTAACATGTAATATATCAATTCTTGGAGGAAAGTGGAGAACGAGAGTGGAGTGTCTTGATACTAGGTATTTTCTAACCACCCTGCTATGCAGGAAAAAGTATGAAGTGTTATATCACATAGAAAATAGAAAAGAAATGATTAATTATTTACCAATGAGATGAGCTTTATAGCGGTTGAAAGCCGAATGAGCCCGTGACATTGTCAAGGCCGCTGGCGCCTGCGTTGCCTCGCGCCGTGCTACGCAGCTTTACCATGCGCTTATACACTAGGCGTAAATGGAAACTATAAATTGAATATTAGTTAATATTATTTTTATAGGTTTAAATAAAACAATTCCACATATGAATTACATTCACAAACCGTGAGCGGGTCCCTCGTATACAATATTATACGAGGGACCCGCTCACGGTTTCGCTTGCCTAAAAGAATTTTCGTCCAATTTAATAAAACAGTCAGTTTACAGCAATTTTGTGAACAAAATATAGATTGTTATAACTTTTAATTTATGAACCGATTGAAATGAAGGAATGAAAGTATAACAAAACACAATAGCAAAAACTGCATTTAAGACTTTTGCCTTAAAGACACCTTATTTTACAATATGACCAAAAGTCGATGACAAAATAGTTAAACGTCGACGATTCAACCACATGGTCAAATTTAGTTGGTTATTAGTTAATGTGATCAATTCACCACTTCATGACATCATCGATGATTTCATGAAATCGTGAATTCTACGATATGACCACGTCATATCAGTATACATTGAAAAGCACCAAGTGTTAAGAACATTTTTGAAATTAAAATATATTTAAATTTCTTAATAACTCTTGTTCTTTCAAGAAGATATTAGATTACATTATTACATTATAAAATCAAAACTAGTCAAAACAAAATTTTAAAATTGCATTAATAATAAAATACATAAAAACAAAAACATCCCGTGTAACAGCACAATGCATCGAGCGTTGCATAAGCGGGCGAATGCGTTGCGCAAACAGCGTCCGGGTATCGTAACGGTGCGCGGACAATCCGGAATGCCGCCGAATTGATGCGTCTCTTTGCCTCTTGCCTCATCCACTACTTACTAGCCCACTTACCATTTACCACCCAATCTATATAGATATTTTTTAGATGTTTCTGGAATATTTTAATAAACGAAAGTCAATGTCGGTGAATAGAAATTTATATTTCTTGTTTATATGTCCCTATTATTTTACTGAGTAAATCACTTGCAATGATCTATAAAATCGAGTTATTTTGATTATTATCACATATTCTCATTTAATATTACGAAAAAACGAGAAAGTGGTCTAAATACTTAACACGCAATATATCGATTTCAAGAAGAAAGTGGAATACCGAATGCCCTGACTCTAGGCTCTCTCTGTCTACTCTGTACGTACAGCTGCAGCAAAGTAGATAGGTACTACTATACTGAAAAAACACGTGTTGCCTTAGCAACATGAACATATATATGATGCAAAAATATATTCTCAAACCCATGAAATGTGTTTTATTAATTTTATGTATTCCTAATGTTAATGTTTATACAAAAATATTAACCTTTTGCCCTTCTTGTACATATAAACTTTTAGTACTCTTCGATAAACTTTCGCATAATTCTGTAAAAACAGTTTTTTTTTAATTTATTAACATAATGATTATTCTCTTCGTTGATAACAATAAAAATAAATAATTAAAATTAACAAATTGAACAAACTAAACGAGTGAAACTTAAATAATTTAAATGTCACAATTGCTAAGTGTGTTTTCTAATGACGGTTGTTCCGTAGTTTTAATTAAAGAGTTGTTCCATTTTGCCTGCCTTTAATTTGGCAGTAGACAAACAAAATGTCGGTTGCCAACTTACCACTACACGAGGCTGCCGTACTAGCTATTGTAGCTATTGTATAAATTACGGTTTCAGTACATTACTCATTAAATGATAATATTTAATAATTAAATTTATTTTCGCATTAAAGCCGTCGGAGCTCAGTGTGACAGCGTCTAGTTGTAAACGCCATGGCTGAGTGGGTTCGAATTCCACTCGGAGAAATGATTATATATTATTCTCCGCTCACCACCATGATCATTGTCTTGGCTGTAGTGATCAGAACTACAGCCAAGGCAACGCGCGGCGTTGAGTTCCGCTATTTAACAAGCAATGTCTCGACTTAGAGAAGTTAGGGCTAGGCTCTCTTTGACTACTCTACTATGCGGAAAAATCATAAACTGCTTTTTTTTATATTTATTTAACGTGACCTTTCAAGTTTGCAATTATTACATATAGTAAATCAACTTATTTTAAATGGAAAATCTCGCACATTTTGGTATTTTAGAGGATAGTGGTATTCATATGCGAAGCAATTAAGAAGCCGACTGCTTTAGTTTTATATAATGACGAGTTATATAGAGCAATTAGTTTGCGTGAAGTATAAAACATGAAATTCCTTTTGTCCAGTTCCCATAGGAATTTTGGAAAATCCTCTCCTAATGTTTTCGTACATTCCCCAAAGTATGTCCAATGTTAAATTTTTGCTTCTAGTGTCCAGTAGGCTTAGTTAAGCTTACTATTAAGCATGATCTCTCAAGACAAGATCTTGGCGGCTAGTTCGGGTCACGCCAGTTACACTTTCGCTAAAAAGTTTATAACGTCATCAATATTGGTATATGAGATGCATTAGTAATCATAATTACAAAATATGTAAAAGCCGATCAGGAGAAACCAAAAATTGATTCATTGAAAATATGAATAATTTATAAAAGTGATTATCAGAATTTTAAAAACATACTGCGTTTAGGGTTTTAACAATTTTACCTATTTAATTGAAAGGATTTTGATTTTGAAAGGACTGTGTGAAAGTAAAAAAGATTTTTCTTTACTTTTTTTAATGTCAAATGTAGTTCATTTTCATAAGCAGATAAACCTGTCTACTCCGTTATTTGTCGCAATTAACTTTCTGTCTAAAGTACAAAAAAGGATTTTTCATTATGTAGCATTTAACAGTTTTATCTATTACGCAACATAACAAGGATAATACGTATTTAACGCGAGGATACCTGTGACTGAGAGTGGGAGTGGACTTTCTCTTAATCTCATATGTTATGAAATCAATTATGAAGTTAGATACTTTGAATAAGCCTTAAATCCTCTCGTTTAAATCACAGCGAGTTGAAACCGACTTAGGTGTTACAAACGATCGTTACACGATGCAAATAGGTTACTCCGATAAATAATTATAAATTATTGGATCGCTGTGCCGATGCCGATCCCTAGTACCGTTAATAGAATCTTAAACCCGCATAATGTTCAATTAGTCACCGTCCGTCACGGTATTAACATTGCGCTATTATTACAAGATAAAGATGAAGAACTCGAACTAGTATTAACTTTGAATAATACTAGAGAAATTTGTTTAAATTAAATCCCCGACCCGATTTCGAGTGTCATCATACATTTTATTATATATAGAGTTACGGTTATAGCCTCCTGACCCTAAATTATGGTGCCCCAAATGGCTTTTTTGTACATATTTTATTAATATTCTTTATTTTTATCTAAGTATCATTTATAAATTAAAGGAAAACGTTAATATTATACTTGTAATAAATAACATCACGTTTTAAATTTTACGGCATGATTTACCTGACATTTTCAATTTACCTTAGTACACTAGCGAAATGGCCCGCACATCCTATACATATGTATATATGTATATTCCAACTGCACTGCAACATGTGTCACAGATAAAAATGCAGTTTATTACACTTTTTCCCGAATAACAGGGTGGTCAGAGAGAACATAGTATCAAGACACTCTATTTTTCGTCGTTATGAAATTCAATGCCGCGTTTTGTCTTAGGTACGAGAGTGGAGAAATGAAAATACACTTGAACAGGTATTAACAGAGATTTAGAATATGACTACGGTAAAAATAGACAAGTAGAAAAGTAAAAATTAAAATTCAACGTAATAAATTTATTATATAACATGTTATGTATATTATATTTACCTACAACTGGTTTCGAGAGTTAAACAAAGTCATAACAGTTGCCAGGAACGTTGTTTCTGAATTTCATCGAACTCGCAATCCAACTAAAGTGTCCATCTTGACCTAATTACTTGGAGCTTATACAACTTCCTTTTGCTAAGTTAAGCTTTTAATACGTGTTACGAGCAACACAAGCATTTCCATACCATCGTAATAAGATGTTAGAATGAATATACTGAGTTAAAGGTAATAAAATTGAATAAAGGAAAAATCAGTCAGAGGGAACCTAGTGTCATTACCCCGAGTAAGAATCGAACCCACAACCATCATGTTTGCAGTCAGGCGCTGTCACACTTCGCCCTAACATCGCATGTATAAAACATAAAAAAAAGCTTTTGAAAATAAACTCTGAATGAATAAATAAATTAAATAAAGAATAGGGTCAGTCGTGACCCAGTGGCACAAGAGTGTGACTGTAAACGACTGGTTATGGGTTCGATTCCCACCCGAGGAGTGGAAATTATATTTCCATTTTCTTCGCTCTGGTGTCGAGGTAAAGCGCGGCGTTAAGTTCCGCCACTTAACACGCAAGCCTCCGAATTCGGCGGAAAGTGGGGAACGGAGTGTCTTAACACTAGGTTCCCTCTGCCTACCCTGCTGTGTGCGGGATATAGCGTGAAGCTACTTAATTTTTTTTTTAAATAAAGAATAAATTAAATATATTCCTTTATTATTAATTATATATAGCTACATTATGTTAAATAACTAAATGTTCTTAACAATATGCAAAAGCAGCGTTTGTTATTCTATAAATTTTATGGTATAATACAACGATTATATAAACCCCTCGATATTATAATAGCAATTCAATCAAAACGATATGCATCAAGGATGTAAATCGGATCCCCTAATAGCGATTTCGTGCTCCATATGAGTTTTCAAACACAAAATTGACTATAAACAGATTAAATTATTCACTGCACTTACGCAACATTCGAAGGTGTAAAGTATCTTGTAATCGGCGGAAACACGTCACTCTATGGCTCCAAAGCCACGATTTTGATTTAAATATTAGCATATAGAGTGTTTAAATAAATCACATATCCGGTGTTGATCAAATGTGGCGGAAAAAACAAATTTCGCATTCAATATAGTTCCTAATAAAAGCACGCGATCATCGGAAGCTGTTACGTTATTTCATGTTAGCTTTTGATATTATGTTTTTTATTAATGCTTTTTACCACGATTGCATGAGCTAAGCTGCGTGTTATACGTAGGTATATGAAAAAATACATACTATAAAAACAAATGTAAATGATCACATATAACACAAAAAGAACACGTTTACAGACAGTATTATCAATTAATCATTCATGTCTTTCAATTATTCGTCTATACAAAAAAAAAATTGCAATAAATAATCTAAAGTTACGGTTAAAATATATAACAAATTGCAATAGATATATAGTAGTAAAATATTCAGAATATTTTTTTACATTATCTATGGATAAACCATTACCATTAGATATTTCTGAGCCTTAAGTTTCGAATACGTTGCTTGTTCGAAATGTTTCGAATCGCAATCTATTACTTTCTTTCATACCCATAGGTTGACTGGAAGAAATCTCTATCAGAGATAACTTCACCTTTGCAAACAATATTGTTAATTTTGTATTGATATTTTTTACAAAGTTGATCTCAAATATTGCTAACCGGTTCATCTGACATACATTATTATAATAGTTCTAATTATTTTGAATTAGTGGTGGTACTACAGCAGTGATCACAATCCCATGTTAGTATAATTGTCTAGGTGCTTTCCTCCGTTTGCATAAAATAAAACTTTATCTGATAATCTATTAACATTGACAGATAAAAATAAATGTCGAAGCCAAGAATTCCGAGCGAGTTGCGAAATAAAATAAAAATCTAATATTCAAACCTTCTGCAAGACGTAAGAAATGCAGTTCCAGTGGTGACTTATAAAAGCTTCGATCCTTTTTATTGCATTACAGTGATATAACGTTTCCTGAACATTGTAAATAGCTCTTGATAAATCATATGAAAAGATCAATAAATCTTTGACGATTCAAGATGTCTTGGTTTCTATATAACTTATTATGTTGTATATATTCTTATATGTTAGTATGTAGGGGAGAAGTGGCATGAAAGAGCCAGTTTGCTAAACAGAGCAAATTGTACACTTGAAATGAAAGAAATTATAATTTATTTTCTCTCAAACTATTCTTTATTTATTGGACTTGATATTTTCGTAGGAAAACACCTTAAATATAATATAATAATCAATCAAATTATCATTTTTAAAAAGTATGTAATTTGGCTCTTTCATAACTTTTCAGTATTGAAAGAGCCACTAAAAGTTATGAAAGAGCTAGTTTGTATTATAAAGTTTTGTGGTAAACATAGCGTTTATTGAAAATTATTACATAATTTAAAAAATATATAGAAAAGTTTTTTAAATCTAGCACTTTTAATATACTAATGAAATTAACTCTATCAGTCATTAATGACAAACTAAGAAACTCTTTAATCTCGATACATTATTCGGTCATACCTATTATTATAGCATCTTAAAATATAAGAGGCAGATTATTAAATATTAATAACCATTTTATACAAAATAACAAATGATATCTTCTAAAAAAAAACAACATTGTAAAATCTTTAAGAATTTCAAAAATGACTCATTTCAGAGCTTTAAAATCTTTAACCAATCGTCACTCGCAGTTTCATTTTTTTGCCATTTAAATGGGACATCATTTGCCATGGAATAATCAAATGTTAGCTTTCTTGTTTGTTGTCGTGTTAGCCCATAATACTTTTTAAAAGCAGTCTTCAAGTAGTCCGCAAGTATATTCGCTTGCTCTAAAGTGAAAATTTGCCTATACCCTTTATTAGGAAAGTGCTTATAAAATGTTTCACCAGAAGCTTTTACTTTCTTAATTATTTTAGCTAAGTTGATATATCTACGGCTAGTGCAGTTTTGTTTAGAGATTTCCAAAGAGAGGCCTTTTTCCAAAACTTCACTTACTGCTCCTTCTATTACCGATTTTTCGGGTCTACTTCGGTTTTTTTTATACCATGCTTGTCCGTAATGCCATATGTAAAATAAGTTATTGAAAATATATTAAAAGATAAGCGTAATTACTATTATTGCATATTATTTACAAATTTAAATACAAGGTTATGAAAAAGCCAGGCATGAAAGAGCCAGCTCTTTTAAGGCTTATTCACTCGGCTCTTTCATGACCTTTTCTTAAAAAAAATAAAACCTTCAAAATAAGAATAATATTGAAAGATTTCGGCTTAGTTTTTACGTATTTACAAAGCCAAATATATGCACAAACTCAATCAATAATCCCTGTACCTATATTTGTTTACAATAATTTACAAAAAAACAACATAAATGAAACGGAATAGTTACTTTTTAGTGGGAAAAACTTTGACTCGACGTACCGGCGTCCAACGGTTTCGGCCAACTGTCAAAATCTTGTGGCAGATAGGAAATCAGTATTGCTACTTAAAAATATAATTTCCAGCCAGATCTACTCTTAAACTACCGAAATAATGCAAGTGGCTCTTTCAAAACTTGGCTCCTTCATGCCACTTCTCCCCTACATGTTATGCGTGCTTAATAAAATATTCTTATTAAGCCACGCCTATATTAACTGGTAATTGGAAGTAAATTAAAATGTGGCAAAATACCATACCTTTCTTTTTCTTTGTACTTTGCACACGGCAGGGTAGGCAGAGGGAACTTAGTTAAATGACACTCCCTTCCCCACTTTCCGCCGAATTATGGAGGCTTTACGTGTTAACTGGTGGAACTTAACTCCGCGCTTTGCCTCGACACCAGAGCGAAGAAAATGGAAATATTAAATATTTCCACTCCTCGAACTGGAATGGAACCCACAACCAGGCGCTTTACAGTCACACTTCATGCCATCTCCACTCAAAAGAATCAATATATTTAAATATATTTTCATTTGCTCCCAGCTCTCATAAGACAAAGCGTGCATTAAATTCTCCCACTCAGCCATCAATGTATCGATATTAGTAGAAAAACTAAAAACGGAGACATTATATTTCTTCTGCCTACACAGCTAAGAAGGATAAACACAATGTTTAAAAATATTTTCTATCCAAAAATATAAACCTACATTTGTATACAATATTCATTTATTTCTAGATAAAATATGATATATCTACAGCAAATTTTTCATTTCATATTTAAAAATTGAAGTTACTCATTAAAGTTTAATCTTCGACTCCATCGTTATAGTTCATTTATATGTTTTTATTATGAAAATAAATAGTGCAGAAGTGGAAATGAAAAAGCTAGTACTTTATTCTTTCAGTTGTGACTACAGGCAACTGCGCTCTGCACTTGAAAATGAACTTATTTTGACGCTCTTTATTTATAGAACAATAATAAGTAATTCAATCTTCTTAGTTTCCGTTACGTAACTAATACTACAGTTTAGGAATTAATTAGAGTCCATTGTGGCGGAGTCTTAAAAACACGATGGTTGTCGGTTCGATTCCCACACGGGGAGACTTTACAATATAACTTTCATTTCTCCGCTCTACTAATGAAACCGAGGCATTATGTTGAGTTCAAAAAACAATGTCTGGATTATAGACGCAAGATCGACGACGGAGTGTCTTAACACTAGGCTCTCACTGACCAACCCGCCATGGGCGTAAAAGCGTAAAGCTATGGATAATAAAAGAAATAATATTCTTTGAATTATTTATGTAATTAAAAGTCAGAATATGCCTTATTTTTTCTTTAAAGAAATACTTGAAGAAAGAAAATAATGAAGTCAACATAAATGAAACAAATACATGTTTTATAGTCAAGTATGCCTCGCATACAGGATTCACAAAGGAGGACTCGACGTCCCCACTTTGTCACTCTACATTCTAGACCTAGAGAACATTCATTTTAAAGTAAATATTCCTCTTTATTTCGAATCTACAAACAATTTGATAAAAATCAAGCACTGTTAATTAAAGCTTCGTAATTTTTCGTAAATAACGATGCACCAATGTAATTGGTTATATATTTTAACTTATATTACTAAATCCAGTGCAATCTATATGTATGTATGTATTTGTGTGTTTATGTATGTATTTATGTTTGTGTCTTGGTCCTTTTGTTTATCATTCTCTTTTTTTTTTATTTTTAATCCCGCAAATGATTACTCTCATCTATTTCCACAGGTTGACTGAAAGAGATCCGTTTCAGGGATAAGTCCACCTTTGTTGACTAACATATGTCTTTTACTTTGTAATTTATTTTCTTATGCAATAAAGAATACAATAAATGCAATAAAAATAATAAAAACAATTAGTGGAGAACGGAGTATCATTACACTAGGTTCTCTCTGACTAGTACTGGAAATAACGATAAAATGGAAGCAGCTAAAGTAAATTCAATAAACTAGATACAAAATAACTGCACACGTTTAAATGGGTCATGTAATTAATTGTATTAACACATATAGTATACAATTCAAATATATTGGAGAGCCTCTACTGCCGTGTGGATGTAAGCTATAATTGGTTTTCAGTAAACAACACTCAAACCGTACTTGCTAATTATGTATATACCTCCCAATTCACCAATATCGGATAACGTCCTACTTTGCATTTAATGAATCAGATTTATTAGTGCCTACTGTCTAATGCTCCTATGCTGCCGATGAATTTCACATATCGCCCAAAGAATAATAATAAATCATAATATTTGAATAACGACAATCAAGTAATAAGAAATGATTTTTAATCATCATTCAATTTCTTTCAATACAAAACAAACAGACAATTTCTGACTATGAACGCAATTGGTTGTCAATTCATTTTCCGCTCAGTGCTCAAATTATTATATTTATTTATTTTTTCCTGGCATTGTTGAATTCCGCCACTCAAGACACACTACGGACATAATGTCTGAATTCTCGATAGGTGGCGAAGAACGGAATATTTAACCACTAGGCTCTCCTTGAATACTCTACTACAAAGAATAAAGCGCGCAGCTAAATGAAAATACGAGACTACAATAAATCGAAGTATTTAAATATTACAATATATAGTTATAAATAACTTAACTCGTAAATTTTTATAACATTTACACTTTCTCCAAATCATTGTTTACGGAAAACAATAGTATAAAAAGTTCACGCATATTTTAATACTATTTGCAGAAATCACGCCCTGAGACTGTGAGTCAGGGCACTGTATCACGATCATCGAGTAAAACAAGTCAAATTTGCAGTTAGTTCCACCATCGTGATTCATTGACACGGTTGAAAGAAAATAAACCTTTTCCTGGGTGTATAGCAAAGAGGAAACGAGAAGCCCGATCCATTTTTTTTTGCACTGCTAAAAACTTGTACCTTGGTGAGTCAACTATTAAAGATTTTATAGTAGAATGCGTTAAATAATTCAAAGCTTCACCTATACTCGTTAGCTTATATATGTGTGGCTCATTTTTTATATACTAAATTAAAATGCTTGGTACGTGAGTCATTTTGACATTTATTAGATGAAAGTTTATCATTATTCTAAAAAAGCAGATAAATGCTTTTTCCCGCGTAGCAAAGTATTAGAGAGAACCTTTTTTTTTTTTAATAAAGTTTTTCTAATGTCAAGATATTCCGTATTCCATATCCGCCCGAAATCGAGGCACTGCGTGTTGAGTGGCGGAATTTAACGCCACGCTTTGTCTTAGTATATTATTTTTTTAATAGTTAGAAATATATAGTACCTAAGTACAAAAATCCAATTTTCAACAACATTGCGACAAATAAGAGCAATGCTCCGAATGTTGAGCAACAGGTAACTGTTTACATTCTTACTAACCCTGACCTAAATACCGGTTATGGATTTACAAACCTTTGTCTGTAACGTTTTAACTTAAACATTTAATAGATATGTCATCGGGTCATCTACGTGTATTATACTTTATTATAAGAATATTAAATAAAAATAAGCACATTAACTGGCAACAAAAACACAATAGGAAGGTAGTTATATAAAATGAAGATTGAAGGAATGTATAATGATTTGCTATAATTGTTACTTTTTTTAATAATATTTATTATACCTGTTATTTTTTTTAATAAAATGCAATTTACTTTTTAATACATTGTATTCAAAAAAATATAAACTTTTTTTTTAAATATAAACATTTTTAAAGAATCAACAAGTAGAAACATAGTGACGATCGCTTAAATGACGCCTAATTAACAATCGACTTTGTATAAGGAGCTTTACTTTATTTTTATATTATTAATGCAATAATGGGGCCAGTCGTGACGCAGAGGCACAAAGTGTGACTGTAAAGCGACTGGTTGTGGGTTCAATTCCAACTCGAGGAGTGGAAATATTTTATATTTCCAGTTTCTTCGCTCTGGTGTCGAGGCAAAGCGCGGCGTTACTCTCACCGTTTTTCTACCAGAAATTCGTCATAATTTACTATTTTGCGTCTTACCAATCTTCAATATCACAAAACTAATAAATTTCAATCCCGTTGCATTTTATATATAAATTTTACTAATGAAATAACGACTTCCTTGTATTAAATTTATATTATTTGTAATTTATTATCAATAATTTTCTTTGACACTTTTATCAACGCCGCGCCTCCACCAAGCTTCATTCCCTTTTTTAAAATTAATAAGCTATAATAGGTATATAATAATAACTTTCTAGTACGAACAGTAACTTACTGATACAGCCAGCGTAACATTTAACAAAAGTATTAATATATTTTTATTTGTTTTGCTTGTACTATCTATTATTAAATCTAATTATATATAAAAGTTTTTATCACCTAACGTTTATTTAGGTATATATTTAACAATATAATATATATTGTTACAAACCCCAACGGCATGTTATGCCTAACTAACTAGATGAGGCTTTTGTAATTTAATTATAAACATTTTACTTCCTGAACCCACAACGGTCGTGTGCGTTCACGCCACGTTTTCGTACACGCCCCAACTTGCGCCATTAATTAGGAAATTTCACTATTAAAAACATGATACAGTTTATTACTAAGATATAAAGAAATTTAATTTATTTACTAATTAATTCAATTTTAAAAGCAATACTCTAATTCCTCTTACTGTTGTTGCATTATGCATGTATTATCGATGATTTATATTTAAAGTTAAATACTGATGGTACCAAAAACGCGCGAAAATATGATTTTTTAAAGAACTTTTTTATGTAAATTTTAATTCTCTTTTTTTTATGGACTAAAGGTGGCAAACGAGCGGAAGGCCCTGGTGTTAAGTGGTTACCTTCGCTCATAGACATCCACAACATTAGATGTTGAGAACATAGAGAGTTGTGGATGTGTTGCCAGCCTTGGGATTGTAGGGCAGGAGGAGGGAGGAAGGATGGGAATGGTGGGAATAGGGAAACCTGGCTTACATGCCATCGAACCGGAACACATCATCAGATGTTTGGCGGTTCGTCTTGTCGGAGAACGAATCCTCTACTACCAAGCTACTGGGTTACCCGCCTTTTACGGGACGCTACCCAGCGGGGGGGGGAATTGTATTCTTAACCCGTCCCCCCACGGGACTAAAGTCTCAGTAAACACATTTAAAACAAACAAAAATAAATAAAGAAAAAAAAACACTTGACAATTTTTATTAGACAAGAAACGATTTGGTACAATCAGTTCAATAGAGAACACAATTTTAAAAATTGCTTCCCATTATCTTACAAATGTTAAGGTTTGTTTTGAAAATATAGTTCACGTGACCTTTTGTTATTATTCCATTCTTCGAGTTGCCGGCGCGTGCAACACTTATGAGTGTTCTATCAAAGTGCATTTAATGAGGTTAGCTGCTCCTTTATAGCGGAAAATGGATATACCCTATAGATTCACAACCTACAAGAATGAACAAGTATTGGAAAACACTTTAAGTTAGCTCGGCTTGTCTTATCCGTATTAAAATATTTTATTTTAATAAACTTAACCTCCATTTTCAATTATAAGTATGTACTTTAATCTTTTAATATTAAAAATATAGTAAAATTTAATAAGTTTTTTGATATTGTTATGAAAGACTAATCAAAGACATCGTTGTTGAGGTGTGTCTGAATGTGTATAGCGGTTATTGGTTCGTATCCTAAATAAACTACATAGTTTTGTCGAAATAGTGAAACACAGGACAGTGGTGTATAACTCGATTACGCAACTAAACCTGTTATCATCCTAGGGATGACCGTCGGACGCCGGAGATATCGTACTTGTATTAAAAATGCACCAACCGTATTGTATGAAACTAGATTAGGATCGAAATTTTTAAAATTAAAACATTGCTCTCATATCATAGAGTTCCATGTATTTTTTGTTCGTTTTTTATGTATGTATACTAATATGTTTGGATTATACGTAACATAATGTTTATTTTTTATATATTTATAGATTTCTCTTTAATATTTTTTGGACTTTAAGGCGTGTTTTTAAATCTATATGCCTAAAGCTGCATGTACGAGATCAGCAATCAAATTGATTTCTTAATAGTTCACCTTTACATACTGCAATTATGGGAGTTTCAGTTCCTTTTATTTGTTTTCTGTTATGTTGTGTGCAATTAAAAACTTATCTATCTATAGCAAAATTGTAATAAGAAGTGTAATTTAATATGCCTTACTTCGTAATGACAATATTTCTGACAACAAAACATGTAAGTCGATTCAAATAATTTTTAATATACCTCTGAGCGATTATTTCTAGTTAAAACTTTTAGTCAACCTTTCAACAGAGTGGCAATAGTAAAAAATCATCATATGAGTTAACATATTATATTTGTATCTACATATGCACTATATGTTTGTATATCACAGCACAAAAATAAAAAAAAACATGTGAGCTAATTATTTCAAAATAATAGCAGCTGACACGTGTCTAATGACAAAATCTCTCAATGCCGGTGACTAATGGTTAGCCATGTGATAATGATGCGTGTAGAATAACAGCATTGAATACTGACGCTAAAGCTTTCAAACTTCTTATAGACCTTAAGAATATTGAACTTAAAGTTTTATTCAAGTAGGCACTACAGCGATGCTTAAGTAGTCGTATTTAAAGTAAAAAATATAGGTTTTATAATGTTTATAATAAGGGTTAATATAGAAAGGAGATTCTGCCTTGGTAGCAAGTCACCCGTATCGTGGCACTGCAAGAGCACGCTGCGCTAACGCACGGCGACACGTGCCATGTAGTTTGCTATCACGTGTTACACAGGAAGTTTCAACTTGGTGTAAGTGAATTAAAGAGTAGACTATGCTTAATAATTTAGGTTAATAATTTATGGTCAGTTAACAAATATTTTACATATTTTTCTATTTTTTAAATTTGTACCAGTTTAAACCAAGTGTTTAAGTTTTGTTTTACTAAACTACTTTCATAAAATGTTTTCTCAATTGTGCTGCCATCCATATTACTAATATAAATATGAAAGTCTGTCCATCTGTTTGTTACGCTTTTACAACTAAACCACCGGCCTGATTTGGATAGGATAATCACTGGATCTTTAAATATTTTCATTCGAAATGAAAATAGTTGAAGATTGGGGGATGGGAAGATGGGAAGACAGGGATTGAGCATAGGCTATCTTCTTTTATTACAGATTTTGATGAATTTTGTCAGGAAGATAGTTGACGACGCAAGGTAAACTATTTTTAAAAACCAAACTCTAAGGAAATCGAGAATAAAAAATTGTATGAAAAATATAAGCCACTTAGCTTTTGGAGAATGCGAGCCGTCAGAAATACGAAACAACTACAGTAGTACAATTCACGCGGGCGACGTCACAAGTGCCAGCAAGTTTATCAAGTACGATATTAGAACAATTTTATTTAGTAGTAAATATGTTTACAAGTTAATTTTCTTATGTACTAATAAAAATTATAACTTGGGCTTCTAGTACTGAGATGATTAATAGTGCCAATTCGCAAAAGGAATTTATTAATATCAATTATATAAAAGGCACCGCAAACATTCCTTCTTAAATTGGCGACTATATGTCTCAACCAGGAAAACAATGATAAACCTAATATAACAGCCATAAAAATATATAGAACGTACACAATACAATTAAAAAAGTAAACATATTATTGTTCATCGGAAATAAACTGAAATTGCCATAAAAAATGCACTTAGCTCTATGCCAGAGTGGCGACTAAACATGACTTCCTGTCAGCGTTCCCTAGATTATATTATCATATTCTTTACTTATACGTAAATGCTATATTATAGCTTCTTTGCTTTTTCGTTACCAAAAGCTAATTAAAATATTTAATGTAAATAGATTGATTATTAAGTAAAACGTAACAATAATAAAACTCTTACTTATCGTTCATTCAAATTCAATAAAACAACAAAAAACTCGCAAATAAAACAATTTATTTCCATCAATTACAAGTGTGTGACATTTTAACGAACATACGAGCACAAACAGATAGGTTCACACACGCATTAACTGCGCGAGGCGCGGAACCCAGGAAATGTGAAAAAATTGCCCTTGACCGTTATTTTTATGAAAGCTTGATGAAGAAGCATATCCTTAAATATAATACGAAGTAATAAAACTTTATTATGAAATATATCTTGCGTACAAGAAATCATTTACGATATTAAATCGTGTCCCTTGAATCACTCCGGCCAGTTTATTTGTCATTAAATCAATTGATGTAATAACGTTCATGTTTATACTATTCACTTCATTGGTGATACTGCTATTGCCTCAGATATATGCTCTTTTTTTAAGTGGCGACCCGTTCTGATTTTTTCTAAGTGCACTATTATACAAAATAAGTACGTATCTACTTAAAAGAAAAAATAGCTTCACGCTATATCCCGCACACAGCAGGGTAGGCAGAGGGAACCTAGTGTTAAGACACTCCGTTCTCCACTTTCCGCCGAATTCGGAGGTATTGCGTGTTAAGTGGTGGAACTTACCTCGCTTTACCTCGACACCAGAGCGAAGAAAATGGAAACATTAAATATTTCCACTCCTCGAGTGGGAATCGAACCCACAACCAGTCGTTTACAGTCACACGTTTGTGCCACTGGGCCACGACTGGTCACAAATATACTAATATCTACTTAAGATTTGTAAAAATTTTATCGAATGAATAAAACGTGCAAACTTTTCGTGATTGTTGTTAAATTAAATATTTTTTTAAAACTGTTTGTATAAAAAGGATGAAGAATCATGCTGGATTCTTAAGTCTTCAAAAAATAATGTATTTAAATTGTCTAGGACTTACATTGGATTTACCTAGGAAACAGTGTGACGCTGTTTTCTTTAGAGGCTGCTTAATTGATAATATTAATCAAATTAAAAACAATATTAAAATAAATGAATAAATATATTCTAGTTATATCTAAATCTATTTTTAAACTGAAATTGCTGTTAGCTAAATTATTCAAGTGGCAAATCACGAGTCAATTGAAAAATGTATTATAAGGTAGGTATTTTATTATAATACAAAATACTTACTAAATATCAAATATATAAAATAAAATTTAATAAAATAATTTACGGTTTCAATACATTACCAAAAAAACTATAAGCATTTTTTTTGTAAATATGGATTTATTTAAAAAATAGTCTTATTAATTTCCTTTAAATTGTTTAACTGTATAGAATATTTTTTTCATATACTTATACATATATTATAACAAAACGGTCGGCCATATCAACATTATGTTAAAAAATTAAAACATATTTAATTCATAATATTTTATATTTGCATAAACGCAGAACTGTTCTTCTTCCTTTCTTCCTTGTTATTCTAAGATTCGTGTTCTAAATCCAGTGCCCTCGTAGCAGGAATAAGCAAGATCGAATATGGGTGACAGGCCAATTTAACAATTGAGGAAGTCCCAATAAGCACTTTAGCTTAGTTCCAAACTATATGATATTGATAGCCTAAGTGTGTCATACGCTTTGGGGCCTGGAATGAGCTGGAACGTGTATGTTTAAATGTTTCTTTATACAATCAGTAAATAGAGAAAAACGGAGACTATTGTTTTTTGAGATAGAGTGACGGGAGCTACTAACTCTCACTTTTTAAAATTACTTTTCAATCTATAATCTATAACACTGTAACTGTATTTAACGATCAATCTGTTTCGTGTATTCTCCACACAACGTAACATTGGCGAAGTGATAAGTGCTCTACTTGCACGTTCGAAGCGCCATTAATAAAGAATTAAACTTTTTAATTTTAAATTAATTTATGGAACCATTTTTCCGATTAAACATCAAATCTATAACCGTCGTATACAATTCAAAAGTCCGAATTTCGCAACATCTTATTTTATTGCTAATAATAATTTCCTGATAGCAGAATTAACAAGGGGCCAGTCGTAGCGCAGAGGCACAGGTGAGGTGTGCCTTTAAAGCGACTGGTTGTGGGTTCGATTCCCACTTGAGGAGTGGAAAAATTTAATATTTCCATTTTTTTCGCTCAGGTGTCGAGTCTAAACGCGGCGTTAAGTTCCGCCACTTAACACTCAATGCCTCTAAATTCGGCGGGAAGTGGGGAACGGAGAGTCTTAACAATAGTTTCCCTCTGCCTACCCTGCTAAAAAAAAAGAAAAAACATACATGTTTTCTAGATAATAAAATCCATACAAGCAAAATACACTATGAAGCGCTATATTGCTTCTTTCTCTCTCCGTTCCCATTCCACATATTAATATTTAAATTCTAGCTTTCTACCGTAGTATATTCAACATAAGGGATTTTAATTCTCACAGCAATTTTCTGCATTCACTTGGACAATTACAATAACTCCTTCTATACATTAACGCGTTTCCTCTGTCATGGCATCAAGAATATGAAATGCTAGCTAGCATTCTAGTTCAATGAAGTGTCTTATTATAAAACATATTTTCCATAGTCGATTGTTATGGAATATTTAGAATTATATATTTATGAGATTTTCGTTTGGTCAGATGTATCTATACACTGTAAATATACAGTGTGGTATTTATTCTGCTTTTTGACATGCAATATCTGTAGAAAGAACAGAAAATAAAGCTGAGCGAAATGAAATTATCACCCTTTGTCCACCGGATGAATGGATGAACAAAGATAAATATATCTTGTTTTATTGAAAAAATCTACAACACAATTCATAATTCTCAAACATATTTTTTAAAATAATAATTTATGTATACTGAAAATTATCAATCCTGAAGTTTAATATTGAAATGATATTTAGGAATTTACTTATTTTCACAATATAAAAACATTATGCTTAATATGCCTTCAGGATATGTTTGAAAAAAGAAAGTACATATTATATACTATATTTTGAGATTCCAAAATGATCAATCACCATGAATTATATAACTAATGTTAAATTTATATAAACAAAACTACCTACATATATAACTAAACGGTTCACTAACATGCTTCTCGCACTTGACCTTTGCAAAACACTCGAACAGTTCTACCACTTCATCAACTTCAAATGCATTCAATTAAACTAAATTTGACGTTTCTAATTATGTTTGCAAATTAATAAAATAAATTAAGAAAAAATGTTTGACCATTTCAATAACACAAAACCTAGTCTCTAGATTTCTTCTGTTAAATATAGAATTTATATCTATCCTACACACAAAAAGCATAGAAATGTGTCTTGCCCAGTATCAAATGTACATAGTTATTTAATTATACCTAAATACATAAATCCTTTATAATACAATGATCTATTATTCTTCTCTTTTCTTATTAATTATTCATTTGTTAATATATTATTCGTACAGATATAAAAAACAACCAGTGTCAATTTCCTTTTTTTCTTATATAAATAGTGACCATGTTTATTTTGGAAGAGTAACTAAAAGTAGGTGCCAGTGGTGGCGCAGTGGCACAAGCGTGAGACTGAAAACGTCTGGCTGTGGGTTTGACTCCCACTCGAGGAGTATTCTATTTTCTTCGCTCTGTTATGGCAAAGCGCGCCGTTAAGTTCTGCCACTTAACACGCAATGCCTCCGAATTCGGCGGAAAGTGGGGAACGGAGTGTCTTAACACTAGGTTCCCTCTGCCTACCCTGCTGTATGCGGGATACAGCGTAAAGCTAAAAAAAAGAAAGTAAGTAAAAGTTCATATCGATATTTATTTCTCTTGGCGCATGGAGTAGAATCGTTTAGTGTTTGAGTAAACGTTCGAAGATTAATTTTGTAGCAATATAAATAAAGTCTAATATATGCAAGGTTTGTATTTATTTGAAACAAGGTTTTATCTACAGCTTTCTCGAGTCGATTTTATGTTGCTAAGAGCTTTTTTCGATTTTAAATGATTTAATAATAAGGTTGTTGCTTACGTGGCGCAGTTAGTTGTTAAATTCAGTGGGTTCATTTTCCGATCTAAATCTTTTTTTTTTGTTAGAGAACATTAAGCGAGAACATTCAGAGACAATTCTACTTAGACTCAACAATGTCTCTCAGTACTCAACGGTGCGTCAAAATTTACATTAAAACGTCTTTAATTTTCATACATATACAACATCTAATACAGCTAGATAATGTTACACACCACTTCGTTATGATACATTTCAATATATCAGTTTTCCTAATTTTTGTAATCAAAATTTGCCTATTGTTTTTCAAAAAAAGCTTAAAAAATTAAATGTAAACCTAACTATAACACAAAGTTATACATAGCTTTTTATATTTTAGTTTAAAATTATAGTTATCTACCTTGGTCTTAATTAAAATTACACAAAAATTGTAAAGCTAAATCTTTATGGAATCAAATATTTTGGGGGCAAGTGACGCAATAACAAAACAAAGGACAAAGAAGCCAGACCAGACAAATGTGACAGCGTGGTACAATTGTCGTCGATCCCCTCTTACCCATGCTAGTCGCATCGCGTACTGATTAGAGTTACTTCCGGACTAACCAACATCGACATAAGGAAGAATTTATCAGAGAAATATTTTAAATTTAAATCGATGTCCTCGAGCCTGCCTCATTATAGAAATATATGGTCATAGTTAAGACGTTATGTCGCAGTGTGACAACGTCACTCTAAGGCGATGGTTGTGGGTTTGATTCCCGCTCGGGGGAATGATAGTATTTAATTTTTTATTTATTCGCTCCTAAGGTATGTAAAACAAAGTGCAGCGTTAGTTAGCCACTTAGAAAAAAGGGAGGCGCAGTTAGCCACTTAACACGCAATGCCTCGGTTTCGGGCCGAAATGATGACAGAGTGTCTTGGCACTAGGTTCTCTCCGACTAGTATCAAAACACTCTAATGAAGCTGATTTTTTCTTATTATCATAGTATACAATTAAAACAGGCGCGAACAGACTAAACAGACTGTCGAACACATTTAATTGAGTGACATGAAGTTTGTTCTACAATGTCCAGTTGTGTATAGAGTTTGCAGAATACCGAAGATTTCAAATGAAACAGAAGCCAGAAGTTAAAGCGTAATTTAAACGAATACTAAACAGATCCTTTTTTAAAGTAACGATACTATACCGTTTTGTATCAGACGGTGTGTTGTTAGTTGGCTATGTACTGATGTTGTTAGTTGGCTATGTACTGACTACTGACTTTAAACACTAGACATATTTAAAAAGATAAGATTTTTTTTGGAAAATTAAAAAATCTTTAGGTACATGGTCGTTTATGCTTTTCGATTTAATTGAAATTCTGATTATTGTAGTATTATATTATTACATGCTAAAAACTGTTCACAGAACAGCCAGAAACGTAACAACGGAGATGCTGCCGTGAGATGCACAGTGCGACAGCATCTGACTGCGAATGTCATGATTGTGGGTTCAATTCTCATTCAATGCAATGGAGCAATGGTTATATTTAAATGAATTTCTTTCGCTTCACTTTGGTATGTAAGACAAAGCGCGCCGTTGAGTTCCGCCACTCAAGACGTAACGTCACAATTCAGGCAGAAAGTGGAGAACAGCGTGTTATGACACTAGGTTCTCTCTGGACTACCCTACTATGGGGAAAATAACATGAATCTGTAATAAACATCTAATGAGTTATTTATAAGCAACTATAATTAGTATTTTCATATCCCAATGCTAGTGTTAGTAACTCAAACTGCTACAATGCAAAATATATATGAAATATTTAAAATACGGGGCCAGTCGTGGCGCAAAAGCACAAAGTGTGACTGTAAGGCGACTGGTTGTGGGTGCGATTCGCACTCGAGGAGTCGAAATATGAAATATTTCCATTTCTTCGCTCTGGTGTCGAGGCAAAGCGCGGCGTTAAGTTCCGCTAGTTTCAACACTAGGTTCCCTCTGCCTATCCTGCATGGTGCGGGATACAGCGTGAAGCTTTTAAAAAAATATATTTAAAATAATATAAAATTCAGTCTATAAAACAAGTTTGAATGTCAACAACATCTCAATTGGATTAAAGTACGAAATTGCAATATTAGTGATTACTTTCATATGGAACCGTCATACGAGATTTTATTGGTTTTTATAAAATAGGTTTGATATCTTTTCATTTCATTTCATAGAGAATGCCAAAATTAATTAAACAAAATAATTTGACCTTTGCATTTTATACCTAAGTTGTACATTTTTCATTAATAAAAAATCTTTAGTTGCTTATGTATTGCTTTATTTTTGTATCATGTTCCTACGAAAAGCAACTAAATTTATATATATTTTAAAAAATTAATACTCATGTATTCGCTTTTAACTATTAGAAACTCATTCGTTAAAATTAATTAAAAAAAAAAACAAACATAATAAAAAAAAACATAGAAAAGTACACGGAACTCGAGTCTGCGGCGTTTAAAAAATAAAGAGAAAAAAAAGAAACGTCGTCATAAACTATTTAATACAATGTATAGAAAAATGTAATATCTGTTGTATGTTTTGTAGTTTTATTTTTAGCTATTAAAAAACAAATTTACGTCAGAGTACTTTAACAAAGCTACGTTTATTTTTTAATTTTAGCGAAGACGCCAACAATTCTTACATAGCTGGATATATATGTCAACTTTTATTTTAACAACACCTGAGTTAAAACATATTTAAGGAAATTAATAATTTAGTACCTATACGTAAATTATCAATATTCCAAAATATATTAAAAGTATTAGTTGTGTAGGCAATCAAAAACCCTTCACCAACTATGATTAAAAAGCTAATACATAGTTATCATACAAAACACACATTGTATTCTGTGACCTTGAGAAGGTAAATGAGGAATTAATATCACAAGAACTGTTGCTAGGTAAAATTATATCATAGGGTTACTGAAGTTCCTAAGTAATCTCTACACACACTTCTTCTAGTGACACAATAGTGGCACTAGCAAAAATAATTATTTACTAAGTTTGCATTTCTCTATAAAATTTAGTATAATCAAGGTTAAGTCTTCTAAAAATTAATTTTTAATCAAAAACAGTTTAGCTTTACCTTGGAACTTTCTTTTAAGCTCCCGTAAAAAGCTTTCACACCTGATGCTCTCTCACATTTAACCGAATAAATAAAATGGGAGTGTCTGTTTGTTATATTAAAATTATTTAAAACAGCTATTTACTAAATATATATGACAAAATGTCATATTTTACAATTTCTTTGTCTATCTGTTTGTTCCGACTAATCTCTGGAACAGCTAAACTGATTTTGACGGAACTGTCACTGACAGAGAGCCAGTAGGGATATAATGATACAATAAGGAGGAAATTGGGCCTAACCTTTTAGAATGATTACTTTTTCGTTATACTCCACGCGGATAAAGTCACGAATACAGCTAGTATCTAAAATTATTAAAGAAAATGTATTTTGCAAAAGATACTTTCAGTACCATTGAAATTTTGACATTGAAGTACAGCTTATTTTTAAATAAATTGTGATCGCTGCCCTTGAAACTAAACATATCGTCTTTGTGTTATTTTGAAAACAATATTTTTCTACTTGTTACTGTTGTTACTTTCTTTTATTTATATTTAGAAAAGTAGCTTCATGCTGTTCCCGCATAGCAAGGTAGCCAAAGAGTGAGTAGGTGAGTCTAGTGTCTAGACACTTCGTTCTCTACTTTCTACGTGCATTCCAAACTTGCATGTCCATTATATTTGGTTATTATTTATATCTAATAATGATGACATGTTTAATAATAACTGAAATAATAGTAATTAGCGGGGCCAGTCGTGGCGCAGTGGCACGAACGTGCGACTGTAAATGACTGGTTGTTTGTGGGACTCCCACTCGAGGAGTGGGAACAAAGTCTCTTAACAATAGGTTCCCTTTGAATGCCCTGCTGTATGCGGGATACAGTGTGAAGCTAACAAAAAGAATACTAGTTATATATGTCCAGTATGTACCAGTCAATCTTGAATTAGAAGTGAATTTTGTGAGGCGTTGAGTGCTGCCACTCAACACTTCATATCTCTAAATTGGGCGGAAAGTAGACAACAGAATGTCTTAAAACTAAATTTTCTTTACCTACCCTGCAAAATTCGTAAAGCAAAAAGTATATATTTATTACAACTATTTATCTTATTATATCACCGAGCAATAACTCAATGAGCAATCGTTATGCATATGCATGGATAAAGACAAAATTCTTAACAATATTTTAAAGGTGATAATTTATTATAATAAAGGAACCTATGCCTATATATAGGCATATATTTTTTTAGTTCTCATAGTAGAGTAGGCAGAGACTAGTATCAAGGCACTCCGTTCTCTACTTGACACCAACGCAAGGCGATGTCTCTTGTATACCAAAACATATTAAAATAATTTAAATATAAAACGCCAATCGTGTTCCTTAATTAGTGTAGAAAAAGAGCCCTAAGAGGGTCTCTAAGATTCAGATTTCAGCTCAAACAAAAAATAATAATATTAAATTAAGACAGTTTCTAGAAACAAAAAACATATTTTAACATTCGAATTCATAAAAACATGAATTATTTATTCTGTATTTCAAAATGTATATATTATTATATTATTTCTTACTTGATAAACAAGTATCCACTTTTTAAAACCTGACTCAAAATCAATACTATATTCATGGCCTGCTTTTAGAACTTATTATATTTTTGGAAAGTAGACATCGTCGTATTTAAATTAAAAAAAGGACCGTTTTAATTTCATTTAGTGATGTCATCACCGAATAGAATTAAACTAAAAAACATTAAAAACATTCGTTTAAAAATATTTAAAAATAACGTACAATAATTTGAACGCAGCGAGATTTGAACCTGCGTCTCTTAGAAAACAAATACGCGCTCTGACCGCCAAGCCATACACTGAACGCATGCATTCAATTTTTTATATAAATGTTTTTAAATTTCCGAGGTGCGAAAATCATTTTTAAAAAATGTTGAAACTCCATTGAAGTGTCCGGTAGAGTCAACTGAGAACTATTTGCCCTGGACACCGGCTTGCATCTGTTACTAATGGCTTATTATACTTAAAGTTTATTTACACTACTAACAAAGCTTGAATAAATTGTGCATTACGTTTCAAAGGTTGACCGTCAGGTGAAGTATGCATAAAATAAATACATATACAGTGTATTATTACATAAAACATATTTTATATTTTTGTTAAATTTATTATTGTATTTGAACTTCTGTATAAAGTATATCAATTTAATTTCAAAATTACCAATTCAAGGAGAGCTTTAAAATTTAAGGTTTCAATAATTACTTGTCTAAAATACGTGTTACGTTAGCAACGTTTCTGTCACAAAAATATATGTAATATGTCAAATATATGGCAGTATTGGTAGAGTATGTGTGACATTTATATGCCAAATTTTATACTACGACAGATGAAGAGATCTGCATAGTTTTCGTAAAAATTATTCCAAAGTTTTTCCTTCACATATCAATATTATGATTTCTTAATAATATACGGTTGATAAAGATAATTGTAATTTCTTGATTACTTCAAACCTGAACACAAAATGATATAATTAAACAAATACAGTAAATTGGTTAATTGTTTTATGACAAAGTTTATAAGCAATTAAATTTCTTGGTGTAGGTCCTCCTTTTCGGTGAAAACTAATATTATAAGTAAATAAATTAAATTCTAATAACTTATTTAAAGAAATTTATTACACTAACACTAATTTATTACTAGCACTTTCGAACGTTTTTCGTAAAATAATCATTTACCACTCGAGATTATTAGTATTTAAAAATTTTTCATTTCTCCACTCTGGTAAAACAAAGTGCGACGTTGAGTTCCGCCACTTAACAGGCAATGTCTCGATGTCGGGTGAAAACTTGGGAACAGAGGGATTTGAACCCAGATTCTCTCTGAATACAACCTTGCCATGCAAGAAAATGCATAAACCTACTATCGACCAGAATTACAAAGAAGACATTTTAAGCGTCTTCATTTCTGTTTTTTAAATAATTTGTAAATATTATTACAATTAAATCTACAACTTTTCATATTCAAAGCTATGCAATAACTCATTTCATATTAAAAATTTAAAAAAGCGGTTCTAGAGTGCCCACAGTCCTTACTTTTTTTTTTTTTTTTTTTTTTTTTTTCTGCCTGTTGCCGTCCATTGTTGAACGTAGGCCTCCCTCTTAGAGCGCCAACCTTCCCGGTCCTGGGCAGCTCTCATCCATCCGCTGCCAGCCACCTTTTTCAAGTCATCTGTCCATCGTGCTGCAGGGCGTCCTACACTACGCTTGCCTAAACGCGGTCTCCACTCTAACACGTGTCGGCTCCGTCGACCATCATTTCGTCTAGAGACATGGCCGGCCGATTTCCTCTTCAGCGTGCTGATCCTACGCGCAATGTCGGTGACTCTGGTTCTCTGGCGAATGACTTCATTCCGAATTCTGTCAGCCAGAGAAACTCCAAGCATTACACGTTCCATCGCACGCTGAGCGATCTTTAATTTATGGACCAGCCCTACGGTGAGTGTCCACGTTTCTGCTCCGTAGGTCATCACAGGTAGAACGCACTGGTTAAAGACCTTAGTTTTAAGGCATTGTGGGACAGATGACTCAAAAATATGACGAAGCTTCCCAAATGCCGCCCAACCAAGGCGTATTCTTCTGTGCGCTTCCTTTTCAAAATTGTGCCGGCCGAGCTGGATTGTTTGGCCAAGGTACACATAATCCTGCACAACTTCAAGTGTAGCGCCACTTACGATCACAGGTCTCGGGGATACATGATCATTAAACATAATTTTAGTCTTGTCCAGATTCATCCCGAGACCCACCCGTCTTGAAGAATCGCCCAGGTCATTCAGCATTTCCTCCAAATCCTGCAGAGTTTCCGCCATAATGACTATATCATCGGCAAATCTTAAATGTGATAAGTATTGGCCGTTGATGTTTATACCCCGTCAGTCCTTACTTAATGAAAGTAAAATCGTGACATCTGTTCACTCCTCAGATTACCGGCGGAAACGTTGCTTTCTACTGTTCAAAATTATTGTATCAGATATTATGCAGTAGTATAGCTTATTGCAACAGCGCATGTAATAAACATTAGGCAGGACAATCAAATTTTTTCGCTTTCACTGAAAGCTAAATGGTGGTCTTCTTACGTAAACGTGTCGTAATTATTTTTCTCCGCCATTCAGTCAACTAGCTTCACGCTTTTTTAAGCATAGCAAGGTAAGCAGAGAAAATGCAGTTAAGACACTCCATTTCCACTTTCCGCGGGGAATTAAGACAGAAGAAGTTAAAATAATTTAAATTCATTAATTCTTCCGAGTAGGAATCGAACCTCAACCATGTTGCCCAAGTTATCACGTGTGTGCAGTCAGGCGCTGTATCATTACGCCGCGATAACCTTAATTTCCTCGTATTCCTTCGTATAATATTCGAACGCATGCATTAAATATACGTGTTCGTATTTCATCATTAAATATACGTCTTTAAATATACGTATAAGTATATACGTGTTATAATAAAAAAATGAATTTAAAAATATTTTAAATCCTAATTATATACGAATATGTTTATGCTAAATCAATTGTACTGGAACTATTTATGCTATACTATTATACAATTTCGAAATCGAACAAATACCAACATAAAGTACCGGTTCGTATGCTCATTTTCATAATTGCCTAAAAATTACTTATATATAATGTTACTCCAAATAATCAATTTTCCTAAGTGTGGAATAACACTTTAAAAATGTTTAAAAGTATAATATTATTGTACAATACTGTGAATATTTAATTAAAATCTATATAACCTTTTACTATATACTTCTACATTATTTCTTTAATCAAAGTGTATGCTAAAGCACAACGGCGTCTTTCACATATTATATTTACTTTTTACTACAATTTAAAACGATGGACGATGAATATTAGAGTTACTCTCACGACCATTACAAAACCAATTTAAGCAAACTAGTCGATAATCGCTTATATGTACATACGTGTAAATTTAATAATTCATAATCATTATCACATATTTTTAATAACAATGGGACGTAACTCCTTTTCTCTGGGAAAAATCTCAGCAGAATTGTTCTCAAAGGTCCATTAAGTGAGAAAATATTTATGTAGGAATTCCATATTTATAGACATGACTATTATAAGAACCTAAACATGTATTAAATCGTTTCCTATGTAGCTTTTATGAATTTATGACAATGTATTATTTACTGGTATAATATTATATTATCTATTACGGCGTTGAGTTCTGCCACTTGTCTTGAGTGAACGTAGGTATTGAATGGAGAAGTTTCCTTTCTCCACTTTGGGCTGAAAGTAGAGAACGGAATCTCTTGACACTAGATTTTCTGAAGCCGCATATTATAAAGTACGTTACGAGATTATTTGCAATTTTAAGAAATTAGAATATAAATGGAAAAAAGAGTAATTTATAATTTTTTTTTGTTGAAAAATTTAATTATTGAATTGTATATGCGTTGCGTTTAAATAAAGTAAAGCTTGCTATCATTGAACGAATCTTTAAACGAATTTTTGTGTAAATTCGTTTTCGAAGAAAGAACAAAATATAATATAAAGGAAAAATTTGGGAGCGTAAAATAAGCAACAAATACTTTAACAAAATTCTTTAAATTATACAAATTGACAGGAATTATGTGAAAAAAACACTTCCCACTTTATTATTTTAAGAATTCACAATTAATAATTAACATTGTTTATTGAAATACCTACTTCTATTGACTTGATATCATTGACTTAATATTTAATAAAACAAAAACACTACTCTTTAAGTAGTCGCATTTTAATAAAACGTATCAATTTTAAATTATTTTTATAACTTCTTTGTTAAAAGCTTTAAAACGCGTAGTTTATTTTATCGAGTATAAAACGTAGGTAATACTTCTAGGACAACAAACGAGGCGAACTTTCCACTTCAACATTGTGTTTTATATCCCCATCGTAAACCTAACAGTTAGATAGGCTCATCCCAACAGCTTTTCCTATGATAATAAGGAACCATTATTTGTTTACCAGCAGCTTACTTTTATCTTTTTAATTGACACCATAAGTTAAATTAATTTTAATATAATATATATTTTTTTATAGCTTCACGCTATATCCCGCACACAGCAGGGTAGACAGAGGGAACCTAGTGTTAAGACACTCCGTTCCCCACTTTCCGCCGAATTCGGAGGCTTGCGTGTTAAGTGGCGGAGCTTAACGCCGCGCTTTACCTTGACGCCAGAGCGAAGAAACTGGAAATATAATTTCCAGTCTTCGAGTGGGAATCGAATCCACAACCAGTCGTTTACGACGCCACGACTTGCTACATATAATAATTAATACTTTAATAACTACCATATTAAGTTCTTTATGCCTATCCCCTAGAAATCTAGTAAGATGGATTTCCCCACGAGACTTCTTTCGCAAGTCATATATTAAAAGCAAAACCTCGTACCCTTATACATATATTTCATATTTTATTATAAAAAGGAAATTTTATGATAGCGACATTTTACCCCTAACACGGCCTCGATACGAAAGTCGAGATTTTATTTGTCCCTTAAAACGGCAATTTGGTATCGTAAGATACCGCTTACAGAGATAAGTCTCGTAATTAGAGCGTCACAGGATTATTTAGGAGATAACTTATAGGTAATATTTTAGTAGGTTGACGGTGTTTCTAAAATACCTTCTTTATTATCATATTTAAATTTACTCTTTCAACTTAATCTTGCGGTTGAGCGCAGAAATATTTATTTACATTTTTTTCTTTTTCATTTGTTTCATTTGTTTTAGAGATATTGTATATTTATAGTAGTAGTATTGTGTAGTAGTAGGACCATAATACTGCACTACATCTCGGGAAAATGCTTATTTATAAATATGTAGGACAACCGCAGTGTTGAGTTCCGCCACTCAACAATCAATGTCTTGGTTTAGGGCGAATTGATTTTTTGGCTACCCTTTATCCTTACTTGGCTTAAATTTGATCCCACGACTACTGTCGCAACAAAGACAAATATTATATGTGCGAATCGCGCCACGATCTGTCATGATAAAATAGTAATTTGCTTAAAACACATAAGTGACAGAGTAGAACCAGTATGGTGCAGGTGTATTTGGTAGTTAGACTGGATGGCGGGAGATTTTTGATAATATGCATATTAACATGTAATGCAGTCAATTTTCTTTTGCGATGCATTGCCCGCCGGTACGGAAACGGCCTGTCTCATGTCTGATCAGAAAGACTGAATGCACGAACGTTCGCGCACCCGCGATAGCAACGGCAAGCCAAGCCAGTAGCAACTAGCACTGGCCACTGAACGGCGAGCCATTCGACTCGACTCGCCTGAGCGCGACGCACACGTGCCGCGTACGCTCCCGCCAGCGAAACTTCAATCGCGCCCGATAATTCGTAAAAGTGGTGTATTTGAACGATCAGTTTTTAGTTCGCCGATACTTTCATTTTATTTATCAGACAGTTTTTACTTTGTGTTGTTTACCCTGTTCTGTGACTTTGCACATTGGAGGTGTACGTTTTATTTTCAATACGGCCGTCTGTTTACGGTGAGTACGTGTTGAATTTCAATTTGTATTTATATAGGAGTCTTGTCCAGCTGATTTATGCGGACGAGAAGAGATCGCGCCATGAACTGCATTACAGATCGAAGGTCGTACGTTTTCTCGCAGTCTAATCAGTTTCTATGACATACTGATTCGTATTCGTTATCTATGCATTTTCTACTTGGAACCAATTTAAATTTATTATTTAAAATTAAAGACTAATTCATTATTCTCTTTATATTAAAGCATTCAAACTTAATAAAGTTTTCAATAAATTTGATGAATTTTTAAATGCTTATTTAATAGCAATTAAATTAATAAAAAGCCAATAACTAAGAAGGAAAATGTGTGCGTTGAACTCTTTTCTAGGCTTTTCTAATGCCTGTTAAAATATAATTTTAGATACAAGTGTCATCAAGTAGTCGTATATTTCTTAAGTATATAAAAATAAAACATCAATCGTTAATAATGTTGTAGTAGTGACCGTTAATTCTGTTTTTCTTTTGATAACGGTAGGTTTGCAAACAATAGCTGGCGATAGATTACAAAGTTTTAAGTAAATATAGCTACACCTAGCACCTATATCATGCACTTGCGATTACTAATGAATTGACCTTCTTAATATCTACTAGGTGATCAATTTTATGAAGTTGTTATAACAAACTTTAATTATTATGCAAATAATTAATTAAAAAAAATCCAAGAAAACAAATGTTCTTTCAATAAAGACTAAGGTAATTAAAAAGTAATCAATTTTAGGTGCTTAACATTCGTATTACGAAAGGAATAATTATTTTAATGAGGCTATAAACATTTTTAAAATATTTGACAGGCTTAAATATTTATCTAACCTCGCTAAATGCATGACATAAATTTTAGTAATCTAAAACATAATATCGAACTTATCTAGATGCATTTAAGCAAATATTAAATATGTATGCTATTACCTATTTAATAAATATTTATTTATAAATTGCATAACGTTAAATAATTAGCGGTTTAGCATTTCTTACAATCTACTTCTCTTTTCCACGGAAACTCACTTGAACTGTCACTGTTACAGATAAAATATTATAATTATTGCAATGTTAATGGACACATCAGTCAGGCGATTAATTACCATCGTAAATAAATAAACAGACCTTTTTAACTCTTTCTACATCATTATTAATCATGATTCAACGTTTTAAGGCCACTAATCAATAAAAATCAATTTTTACTAACCGGTTTTTTTAAATATTCTTCACATATATATAGTATGTAGAAAATATTTTTGTTTGAATTTCTTATATTATATAAAATTTTCTTT
Organism: Dryas iulia moderata; assembly: GCA_019049465.1. Classification (NCBI taxonomy): domain Eukaryota; kingdom Metazoa; phylum Arthropoda; class Insecta; order Lepidoptera; family Nymphalidae; genus Dryas; species Dryas iulia. Next base: position 10,300,890 of record CM032422.1, on the reverse strand, counting down.
AAAAAATAACCCCACTGTCCCTAATATATTTAACTATGTACATACTCAGTTAAATGAAACAATGGTAAATAAACTGTACACAACACAACACTTTTAAGTGAGTTTAACGTACATGTTTACGTAAGTATGTATATGGAAACATCAACTTTGTTTTAGAATAAAAACTATAACAGGACATGAAGGTTTTTTAAATGATATTGCGTTATATGTTTTGTGATATTATTTGTTTTTTTTAATGTAAAACCTATTCTAGGTTATATCTGCATTATTGTCAAGTTACTACTTTATTTTTTACTTGGAAACACTTAAAGGTAATATGGGGTATACATCTATAATTAAAGAACTTCAAATACGAAATTAAAATGTATGAAAAGCGTAATTTAATTATTACTATTTAATAGTAAAGTTCACGGCCATTAAGTTAAAAATTTCAAAGTAGCTTATTAGCCTATTGTAAAAATAACTTAATGTACAAAGGTCGCATACTTGACTACCAAAAACGTTTCTAGCTGTATTTGTGTTAGATAATTCAGTTATTTACTGTAATACTTTATGAGCAATACATTTATCGTTGTATGAAAAGAAATACGTATGTATGAAGAAACGCTCAAAATAAATAAACTCAAAATTAAACTATTTGAAAAAAATGTAATAAAACACTACTTCGAATATATATCATTTCTTCTTTATAACTAAAATTTAGATTTATTAATTAAAAAAAAATATGTATTAACTTTTAATTAAAAACTTAGTCTCATATTGAGCGTATAAAGATTTTTTCCGCTAATAAGTAGTACGAGTCGTAACACAATGGTGTGTAAGGCAGCCATTTGTAAACTGTGAGTTCGTGCCACTTTGATGTCATTGTGGATTAAGTTACTAAACTAAAATTGATTTAATAATGAGAAAAAAATGGAACTAGTTTGCCCTAATCCCAACATTTTAGAGGTTACGATAACTTTCCACGAGGCGTGGTCAAATATAAACCATATATAATTATGAGTTTTTTGAAGGTAATCTAGTAGTCAGACGAAAGTACAACACCCTTTAAACAGGTAGTCGCATTGACATTGGCACAAGATGACGAGAACGTGCGGCCAAGAAACCTGTCGATCAACGCTGATCACCCGTTTATTGCTCTTTATTATTAGTGAAATTGAAGTCGAACACATCTGGCTGATATTAGTTCTGCTTAATCGTTATCGGTCATAAATTAACTAAATATGGGGGCGATTTAGGCGCAAAACCTGAATTTACTGAGTGAAAAGAAAGTAGATTTAAATATAACTTAGTTGCACTCTACTTGTGGCAAATTATAATTTAAAAGTAAGCCAAGTTTTAATTAAAAATAGTAATTGATTATAGTATAGTAGTTATATAAAACAAAAAATATTTTCACAAAGTTACACTGTGGTATTATTAAAAGTGTCAGTTAACTAATACAACATCAAGACCAATCGGGAAGTTGACGATTATCCGACAGTTAATCTTTATTTTTATTTTTTAATTAATGAAATGGCTGAAGCAATTAATGCATGTTATTAAAGAAATTAAATATTGTTTTACTAAATGAATTGGCTGATAAATGGTTTTTAACTTTACAGATGCTTTTCTTAAATTGCACATCAAAAGATAAATATTCAAATGCTTTCTGACAGGCTATACTAAAAATAAGTAAATTAAAAAATATATATTTTTTTTTAAGTATGACACTAGTCCTCCTTAGACGTATTGTGTACTACATATTACCGAGATGTAATCAGTTTTCCTTATTGAATATTTACAAGTTTATACAACGGTTGTATCGTTTGTTACTGATAATGTATAAAGCGAGCACGCTTTGTGTGCTCGTAATTTGTAATTGTGATTTCGAAGTTTTTCTTATCGTTTGTCCATGTGAATAAGATACTCGTATATGAGTGAGATTTTCCCGCGGCAGAGCAGGTCGGTCGCTCAGTCCCACGCTACCTTCCTGTACAGTGCACACCGTGGACTTACAATAGCAGCATTACTGCACGCTTTTTGTTCATCATTGTTGTTATTACGCGTTATCATTCCTCTAGAATACTTTGAAACCAGACTTTGATGTTTCTTATGTTTTATAGAATCAACATTTCTTCCGCGTATCAACTTTTTACTCTTCACGTAGCCAGTACCAGTCCTTTATGCGGCGTTCGACCTGATCCATTTGCTATCATGATATATTTGATAAACTTTGTAAGTAGTTCGTTTATAATGAATCAATATAGTATTGATGATGTTGAAGTTGAGATCAACGTTAAATAAATGTTCGCTTCCTAGTCCTTGTGGTGCGATCTATTCAAGTAAAAAACGTTTTCGCGCGGCAAGTCACGTTTTCTAATATCAAGCATTGCATACAATATTTGATACGTAAAAAATAAAAATGAAATCTGGTGTCTTGATGATCGTCATATCTGTACACATTTCGAGTATAGAGAATCCAAAACTGTTTTCACTGGGAACTTTGCCATCTGAGTGCGAATTTAAAGTGACAACCGACCGCGATTTCCTTATTTATCACTCTTTCAAAACGTACTGGCCCTTACATTTTTATTCCAACGTTGTGTTAATGTGTGTACGTAATCATTAAATGGACCGTCTTATAAACGGGCAATGACATTGAAATAGCAATATGTTCTAGAATTGTTTATAAATATTTTGTTGACGAGTTTTCGAGCTTTGTTCAAGTTTCTTTTTGACCACAGTGTAAAAAATACAAATTGTATTTTACTACAGTAAATACAGAACAATTAATACAATAAATAAAGAACAATAAATTCTGAATTCAATTATATGTAACTGTTTTACATCAATTTTTATATCTTTATTTAATTCCGCGAAGCACTGTAACGGTGTTGCTTTCATTTGTTTTGGTTCGTCACAGATCGCGCTTCAAAGTCTGTCACGGTACGCAGTGTAGTTAAACGGCAGTGGCATTATTATGTCATCGGCAGTCGTTCGGCGCCTGCCACGCAAAATACTCATACAATAACTTTAGTAAAATATCCTAGCCATAAACATTACTTGCTTAAAGATAGCTCGTATTGTAAAAAGTAAACTAAGCGATTCAATTACAGCGACGCATTAGGAATCCGCCGACATGACATTGTAATGTAATGAGACTGGCACACGTGGATGCCTCTTTTGCATGTGATTAACGAAACGCATATACATGGAAAGTTTTAATTTATGACTAAAAGTTACCTACATTTGAGATGTTGTCATTTTTGAGTGGAAGTGAATTATACTATAACTTACTAAATGTTTGTAATAGTTTCGTAATACGAAGAATATTTACGAAGGTTATCGGAGGCTGACAGGAGTTTGGCAAGCGTAATTAATTAATTTATCTAAATAATAACACATTTACCTCTATATGTCAATATATAGAGAAGAATAATGCATTAAAAGATAAAATAAATATATAGATTTAACACTCGGCAGTCGGCTACATTATGATTCTATAATACAAAATGTTAGTTATCTAACGACTTATAAGGTCGTACCTATCTAATAGCGATAGAACAAGGAGAACGGCAGAGGGCAATGAAAGTGACAACTGAGAACGAAAGTGACTGGCTAGATTTATTTACACTTGTTCAAAATAGACTCAAGCACTACTAAAACTGGTGTCTACTTTACATCTGTGGCCCAGCCCGCTCCGCTATTTATATCGCTACGGGCGAAGATCTGCCTCCTTCTACGGGTAACTAGAATTTGTCTTGTGCGCGACTTACATCAATTAACTATGTGTTCATTAAGTTTCAATTTTTTCTTTATATACTTTCTTTGTGTAAAGAAATTGATAAAAAAATCTAGCCATAATGATCATGTAGTAATCGCAACAAGCTACTTTTTTATTCGAGGTCATCGAACCGCGCTTTTTAATGTTCTTTAGGCTTGCAAACAAATGTAGTATTACAACACAGGACGCAACTTTTAGAAATAAATATGTTTACAAAACATAAACGTTTTTCTAAATACTGCAAGAAATTTTATTGTGTGCAGATGAATCCTCGTAGCTCGGCCGGTGGTCAACTGGTCACTAATAGAAACAGGAAATCGAGTTGCGCGACATGGCATTATAGGTTGTCATACAAGGAGCAATTCAATAAAGCTTCACATTCTGGTACGCAGAACCAACAAAGTATGTAGTCTCGTAAACGCAACTCTCTATAAAATACGTAACTTGGCGTATGAAATTCCTATGTATTGAGTAATAAGCACGATGAATAATGACAATGAGAGAGAATATTTAAAAAAGTCGTAAAAATTCTTTAAAATTTACTGGCAAAACCAAATGGTGAATACAATTTTTTAATATGTGTCACTTCACTATAGATGGACTATCGCGTTCGACCGTCTATGTAATGTAAAGAATGTCGATTGCAATGTGTCTGTTACGGCAATCGCGCGATAAAATAAAAACTGGTGGGATACAATTATCAAAACTACCGAGAGAGAAATGGAATGTACTGAGATAATTTCGATTTCCTTTTATAGAAAGTAAGACTATTTTGATAGCAAACGTAGGTATGTTAACGAGCTGCTAACGTTTAACTAAGTAACCTGTTGGCTGATAACAGTCTGGTCAATCACTAGAACAATCTGTTGCTTTAAATATTTATTTAAAAAAAATACAATACATGCTAAATTGTGAAATATTGCCATTATGTGGACTGGTTTTTAATTAACAAAATATTCATGTAACTTTAATACTTCAAAGACGAATAATAGAGGCCAGCGTTTTATATGTTGCGTGAAGTTTCTTCAAATTTGGCATATATTACATAGACATTGTTAAGTGTTCACCATGGGAAACTGTTATAAAGAATTAATATATTTTTTAATTATAATTTAAAATTTCTTATTTAAAACTTACCTAAAGCCTTTTTTTACCAAGTCACACTAATTCATGTCCATGGTAGTTAAAAAATATAATATTTTCTTACAGCAGTTTAATCTGAAAAGTTTATTATTCTTATTATTACAAATTATCAACACAAACAGGAAATATAGAAAACTTTGTATGGTATAAAATTCCATATAAGTTCAAAATTCTAGTATAACCAGTTTGAAGTAATGCAATCATCGTAGTTAGACTATAAAGATAATTAGTACCACTTCATAGTATGCCGCGAAAAGTAAACATTAATAAAAGATTTTAATAAATAAGAGTAATAAATCATTTAAGTAATAGGAAAGCTATAGGCTACTTTGTTTTTTTATCTTAAATTGAAATTGAGTTTATATAGACTGCAGGTCTTACACTGATCTAACAGAAATATTTGGATCTTACTTTCCTAAATAATTTAAATAAATAACTAGAAAACTAAATATTTTAATATATAATAGTTAGTACATGATTCAATTCCAACAAAGAAATACGAAAAAAAGACACCTCCACATCAGGTAAACCAAATTAGTGTCAAATCACTCCGCTCTCAATCCGAAGCATTCTCAATTTATAATGTGAAACCAAAAAATATGGAAATCTTTGATTCTTAGTACGTCCAAATTTTGTAAAGAAATCCATCCCTCATTGCAAATACCTATCTAACATATAATTCATAAAAGTGCTCATTTGCTGCAACCTCTCACATCCCTACTCTTTGTATTATTTACGAAGCTCAACATGCACTGTAAAACGTTCTTATACATAACTTCTCTGTTTAAGAATTCTCAAATATACACTTGTACTTAAAGCACATATATAGCTTCACGCTGTATCCCGCACACAGCAGGGTAGGCAGAGAGAACCTAGTGTTAAGACACTCCGTTCCCCACTTTCCGCCAAATTCGGAGGCTTGCGTGTTAAGTGGCGGAACTTAACGCCACCCTTTGCCTCGACACCAGAGCGAAGAAAATGGAAATATAACTTCCACCCCTCGAGTGGGAATCGAACCCACAACTAGTTGTTTATTGTCACACGCTTGTGCCACTGGGCCACGACTGGCCACATATATAATCTATACAAATAGTTTAAATTAAAATGTCTCTTTGTAATATTAAAATAACAACGTATTAACAAAAACACATGTATATTTACATAGTACGGTATAAAGCGAAATAATATTTTTTACAATTTTTATCTGTCTGCCTATTCCTGACTGAGCCCGATTTTAACGGGTGTTTCACTGGCAGTGTTTTACTAGCTAGTGTTGTAAGTTAGCTACTAGCTACTATTGTCTTAGATTATTGTAAAACCTGCGAAAAAGCAATATATATTTTTTATTAATTTTCGACGCGGACAAAGTTGCAGTACCTAGCTAGTAGTAAATAGATTACATGCTTTGTTATCTTATAAATGTGAAAATTTCAGAGAATTAAATAACGTAAAATTCGAACTTAACATACTATTCAAATTATTGCGGATAGAAACTGAAAAAACTAAAGAAAATATTTTGCTTACGAAGTTGACCCACCTGAAGGAAATGATTTCTAGATAAGAATATCTTTGAATTTAATTCGTGTGTTGACCGTTCAACATAACGTTCAACGCAACTAACACGCTCGACAGCCGTCAGTTTTTATTAAAGAAAAACTTAATTTTGAAAATAAATTCGAAAAGTGCTTGTTAAAAGACCAATGTACAATGCTCTAGATTTCAACAATTAATTATCCAAAAAAAATATTATTTGTTTAACACTATATTGTAAAAGTCAGTAAAAATACTACCAGAAACAAATCTTGGGCACATTACATAGAACACTCTTACTAAATACCAATAGGATGCTATCAAATATTAATCCATGTGCATTCGGACCCCTATTTCCTTTGCCACAAACCTACAACCATATATCTTTAGGGGAACTTGGTTTGTCTCGTAAATCGTTAGACTTGATCAATTTTTAAATAATTGAAACAGCTCATTTCAAATCTTATGTCAGTGTAGGAAGGTAAAAAGTAGCCTATCTTGATGCCAAAAGGTGGAAGTTGCATCAGATAATCTAAGGTGGGGTTAGTTCAGCTGAACCGAAATAGCGATACACTTAAACTGTATCCCGCCTTACTCTTGAATGATCCTTTAATGTTTATTTATTACAAGTATACGTCATATTAAATTTATATATCATATGTATGTACTAACATAACGTACATCATTTAAATTTAAGCTACACCATTGGGCACCTTAACGTACACGAAACATATTCTGTTTTTTTTTTCTATATAATAAAGAGGTAAAGTTTGTAACGTTGTTAGTAAGTGGTAATCTTCGGAACTACTGAACCGATTATGAAAATTTTTTCACAATTAGGAAGCTAAGCTAAGCTCTGTTTAGGAGTGCTATAGGCTATATGTTTATTAAGATTGAACAGAAAGTTCAGAATATTCTAAAGAAGCAATCCAAAAAGGGAATAAAAGTTGCATAACACGCAGCGAAGCCGCGAGCCGGTTGCTAGTTAGATATATTTTACTTTCTTTCGTATTGTACATATGAGAAGTACCTATGCTTTTTTGAATTATTTCTTAAACTTAGGTAAAGTTTTTTGAAAATAAATAAAACAAACTTATTATAGAGATTTACTGACATAAAACAATTTTATACTAGTGAATCACCGAGGCTTACCAAAATTAAATATAACAAAAAATATCGACTCCATAGTTGAGCAATACAACTGTCTTACTGTAAGAGGGAAGCCTCTCTGTGAAGGCAAGTCTCTATTTGGAAAAATGATTTCGTTTTATTCATTTTAATTTTTCTGATTCAAATTCTGGTAGAGCAATGCTTTGAATACTATTACTCAACATACAATATTCCAAAGTGGAGTCATATGAGCAACGGAGTTTTTTACAGTAAATTCTCTGTATGTCTCAAGCACATGAGTTGCAAAAAGTAAAAAAAAAATATATAAAAAATATAAAATACCTCTTTTTCATAGAATTAAAACATAATTTAAAAATAACACAAGACACTCTACTTCACAATAAGCAAGCTTCCTCAAAATAGAAAAGAAGCAAACGTAATGCTAGTGGTGTTTGCCCCCTGCGTGCTCTCTCGGGGATAATTTCACTCCCTGGTTTGTTTACTTGTACTTAATGGGAGCGAGACAGGAAGGCTGTGAGGTGAACGACCACCCCGCAACTACGATTAAAACGCAAACTAAATTTTCTACTATTATTTTTTATATCATTATTCTCTGATAAAAACATTTCCAGCCGCTCGCTTTTTACAAAATTAAAGCAAGTAACTCTAATATGAAATACAATTAAAATCTTTTTACGTCCTTCATCATTTTTTGTAATATTTTTTGTAATGCAAGAGAATAATGGACAAAATAAAAAGAAGAATATTATGTGTTAGTTTTAAATCAAATCTCTCTTTTATTTAAATACAGAAGGTAAATATAAAATGTGAAAAGATTAAACAACAACTTTCTTTTATATTCACCGCAAAGTAAAAGCGTGAAGAGGCAATATGGGATTATAGTCAATCTTTCTTTCCCTGCAACGATCAAGTTAAAAGACAATTTATCCCTGGTGAGTACTCTCTAGGGATCTAAAAGTTAATGGGCCTTCACGATATATGCATTTCTTGCACATTCCAGCTTCTCGAGAACGTGTAAATGTTGCCGTGTCATGTTAACTCTGTTATAATATTATATGAACAATTTCTAGCGTTATTTAATAAATATTTATTTTTAAAATATTTATAAACACTAAAATAATATTATATAACACGTAAGTTAACGAATATGGTATTTTCAATTAAACATATCTTCCACTTAGACGTAACAGTGAAAAATTATCGTTAACTCCTTTCACTTTCCACTCGTAATCGAACCTCCACTGCCCAACTGTGCCAGGATGACGTCAAATGAATGAAAACGGTTGACCTTTGATGTTTGAATGAAGTTAAAAAACATAAACCCCTATTCGCACTACCCTTATTATAAAAAGCCCACGTTTTTGCAAGATTTTATTGCTTGGCCGAATAACATTATTTAATGTGGTTTTCGGGTAGCGAACTCGACAAATATAAAGTAAATGAGGAAGCCATTTTATTTTAAATCATTCTTAATCCTTTACATTATTCATTAATCGAAATTAATCATAACTTGCAAATAAATTGGTTCAATTACAAAGGAATTGTAAACAGCTTCCACCGCTAATATAGACAATGCTAACAATTCTAGCACATAATTCATTAGCAGAGTGGTAACATTTCACAAACGCCTGAATCGGATGAATTAAATTTCTCATGTACATGGTAACACATTTACACGTGTATATAGAGACTACATACATATGAATGTTTATATGTATGTATGTATATATAATTGCTATTTATAACGTAACGTAGTAGCCTAGGTCAAGGCTTCATGACCTAAATTAATATACCTGATAAATAAACATATTGATATTACGCAATGTTTTTTTAGCAGCCTTATGCTTTTTCGCGGATGTCAATGTCATGAGAGATAATATAGTGTTAAGACTCTCGGTTATCCGCTTTCCGCCCGAAATCAAGACATTGTGTATTGTGTGCTGGAACTCAACGCTACACTTTGTCTTATGGGTACCATCAGAGTGGAGAAATAAAAATAATATTTAATTAGTGCTCTGAGTGGGAATGGAACCCACAACCATCGCGTTTACAGTCAGACGCTGCTCCACTGAGTCACGACGCCTCTGAGCCTCGTATTACTCAATATTATTACATATGTATAGTAATTGTGAACAATTTTATATAATATTAATTTAAAGTATTTTTATATAATATAAACTAAACATTATTACATCCTCTATGAGACAATAAGGAACCCCTGTCAGGTCACATCAATCACCAATACATATTCAATACTTCATCGTTTTCCGCGCTGACTTGTAACTTGACAATAAAAATGAGTTGCAACGATTGAATGAACGCCTTGAAGTCCTTTGCACGAAGCGTATTACCTATACATAACACTTATGCGCCATACATTTGCTTAGAAAAAGCAGAAACAAGGTCCTATTGAAAATGTCCGTATGTATTGTATGCAATCATTTCCTCTTTATAAAGACTTTTCCGTTTAGTAAATATTCTTTGGATGTCCTTTGAAAACTTAAACAGTACCTCATACATAGCAATTGATATTTTGTCCTCAACGTAACAGAAGATCAAGAAAAAATCCTTAAAACGATGATATTCCTCCATTTACCCGTATGGAAATTAGAATTTACTATTTCAATTAAAAAATACATGTTTATTACAATGTTTATTTTAAAAAATATATGTAAAAGATTTATGTGTGTTGTCGATAATTATTAGAGTTTGCGGTGAAACATGATGTCATGAAGACTGATGTAGTTATCTTTACCCAATTGCGGAATGCACAGGAAGGTACTGTTTTAACCATTGTATGTATGTTTTGTGTTTGCTACTAGTGGAGTTGTAATACCTTGACCAATTTAGATGACTCTTACATCAATCGAATTATTATTTTATTAAAATTAAAGCATTAATAAAATATGACTTTCATAATGAACGCTAAAAATATAGTTGTTTATCTATTTCATCAATACCGCTATTAGATTCTGCTTATTGTCATTCTAAGGTACCAATTCAAACAATCTCTATTGTTTGTGGACTGAGATGACCACGGCTGTCTGATAATAACGATAGACTCATCGTAGCCATGTTATCACCAAACAAAAGACCTACCTTTTGAATCCCGCTTTCTCTTTTATCATTTATTTATCCCGACAGCTCGAATGAATATTCCACAAACGCCAATAATCCAGACACAATAGGCACTAAATATTCTCTTGTATTGTGTAACTATCGAAGAAATGCATGATTGAATCGAAATATATCATATTTTGCTGTAATAAAAAGAATACGTTGGTATAAGTGAACAGTAAACTGTATACATTTCATTGTACCATGTCTTTCAGTTTTAAATAAATAACTTTCCATACTCATTTGCCTCTAGTTTAAAAATAAAAAGAAAAAAAATATCCTATAATAATAAAAATTTGATTCGAAGGATGGGACCTCGTGCATGCGGATGTCAAAATCCAATTCACACGTGATCCGACTGTCAACATTATTTCCGGTGGACAACGCGAGTACATACAGAACGGAATAAAAATGTAATTTACATATGATGATATTCTGCTATCCTGGGTCTATATTACTAATTATTATTTGTGAAATAGAATGTACGAGATTGTTCAATTTGAAAACTTTTGCTTCACACAAACTTCAATTAATTTGATTAGCAGAGAAACTCTTTTGTCAGTAAGTTTATACTTAACTCATTTCACGTATTATTGACCAAGAACCATGTCTTTTTAAAATAATTAAAAAATTACATATTTAACGAAATTTTATATACTTAATATTATAAATTTTGCGTGCGACTGGTATTTTCCGCAGAAATAAGACATTATAACGACGTCCTCATTAGCATGGAACCATGCCAAAATATCATTTATCTGATATTTGCGTCAAACCCTAATAATACTTTCAAAATATAGAATAAAATTAAATCGTAGAAATATACTTTTTATTATATAAAAAATATTCTTATGTTATTTTTATTTAGTTTTCGTGGTTCCCGCTACGTAACTGTTAAGTATAAAAATTAAATATGGAATAACTCGAGAAGATGTGTATTTACCTGTGTCTTTGAGAAATACAGTATTTTTAATAAATGTAAGTTATTTTTTAATCATTTCAATCCAATTTTATTTATATGTGTGTGTGTGTGTGTGTATTATTTACACCTTCACTACAAAAACATTCAAATTAAATGTTGTGTACTGCACAGCAATAGTCAAAATGTTGACATATAAAACGTAAGGCAAACGAAATATTTAACATGCTATAAAATAATAAACGCCTGATGTTACTATTTGAATAGATTAATAGCAAATAATTTATGTTGGCCATATTTCAATCTAAACATTTATAAAACTCATGTAAATGAACCGTCATATACATATCAAATGAATTAATATGTTTTATTTTACATCTCGAAGATACATGAATGAATTTGGCACGAAAAGTTTAGTTATATTCGCCAACATTCAGCGCTGTTATTAACTGTCAAGTATTTTAAAATATAATAAAACATAACGATAACAACACTAATGTCATATTTGATTTTTAATAAGCACGTTTTTAACATCAAAATCCTACAAATCTATAAATCGTTGCCACGTACTACGTTATATTTACATTTCTTTCTTAGTTAAGTTTATCTTTTAATATACAACATAGTTTATTTAAATATTTTTCATATAAATTTCGTAGTAAATTTAAAGGACCTAATCAAAATCATATTAATATAGATTTAAACAACATTTTCAAATGAGCTTCCAAAATAAATTAACTTATTTTGAGCAACATTGTTTTTTCTATTTCCTTCCAAAAGTCATTTTTTCAATACCATATAACATTTAGTGCTGTTAGTAAAATCCCCAATGTTAATATATTAGTTTCTACCTCCATTAGTGTATCTACAGACATGACGCCTTGCATTTATCTCAAGTATTTAGCCTATTTAGTTGTATTACATGAGTTCATATGTCGGCACGTAGTCATCATACTTTACACAGTTAGAATGTTTAAAATAAGCAAGAGTTTTGATGCATCGTTGTATATATTGAATAACAAATTATTTTTAACTCTATAATGTCTTCAATACATCTTTTTTCAAGTACGTAAAAGAAAAGGCAATTTTTATATTTGACTAAAAATTAACATTTATATAATAAAAATATGTGAATTGTATATATTAAATATATTAATCAATATAAGATTTGATATAAATTAAATATGTTGAAAATTGAATATATAATTTACAAGTAGAGTTGTATGCTACAAACTGGTTGCTCTATCTCATCGCACTAATGAAACGAGTGGGCCACGTGACCGCGGCTAAGTAATCAACAAGTGCCCATTACTCGACATTTTGTGGTTTTCTACAGCCATAATAACTGTTGTAAGTAAAAACCTACATTGAAAAGTATTACAAATTAAATTGACACTTTATTAAAAAAAATATATAAATTTATTAATACTTGCTCTTTGAAAGTCACATAATAATGACAGCTGGTATACTTCTAAACTGTATATTAGGTAATATATAAATTGCAATGTATTGTATAATTTAATATATTTTAATAATATATTCTCCATTTAGTCTAGCTGTTAACTTAGAAAGAAAAAAATGACTAGGAAAAAGGTTTGTTGACATCATTGAATATTAAAAAAACACATTTTATATAAATTTGTTATTTAATTGTAATTGGTCTACATATTACAACGGGAAGGCGGGTTTAAATCGTACACGTGATAACTATATGTGGCCATACTGACGTTAATCTCATTGTGCGGAAAGTGAATGACATGACGTCAAATTTTCTGTTAACCTCGTATAAAACTGTTTTACTTGGGACTGACGTAAATGTGTATCAAAAATATTATTAAAATAATAATACTTCAAATATTATATTTAAAAAACTACATTAAACGACCATAAAATTCAACATAATACATTTAAACATTTTTAGAGTGTTATTCCACACTTAGGAAAATTGAAAAAGACATTTAAAGAAAACGTATAAAAAACTGAACGCAGCGGGATTCGAAGTTAAACTTATTTAAAATTAATATTTATTTTTACACAAATAATAATTTAGCAGAACAATTCTAATATTCTATAGGAACAGATCAAATTCAATTGAGATACATTCTTTACATAATAAATATTTTTGTGGATGAAATACCAAATAACATTTTGGTATTTCCAAAACAAATTACCTTACCCAATGTAGAACGATACAAATTCTATTTATTTACCAATAATGTATAGAATTTTCCCAAACTCCATTAGCTACCGCTTTTGCGAAATTAGATTCTGTGATTTACTATTTTATTCTTAGCTTCTCATTAGTTCTAAGAAGCTGTTTCTTCTAATGACCACAACTGAAATAAACCAAGCATATATCTAATTAATTTACTGAAATATTAATGCCATGATTTATTCCGTCGTTCTAGAAGCAAGACCTAATGAATTTTAATTTTTGATTGTCCAACAGAACATATTATGTACTTGTTAATCGTACGCCATTATTTATTAACACTCGTATTGGCTTTTGCAAATATTTTACAAACAGTTATTTATTTGCAAAATTACATACATTATGCAATATTCAATTTAAATGAATTCATCCTGTCAATATTGTCAACTTTGTAAATAAGTGAAAGTGAAGTGTTTATCTGCCGCCTACGTAAATTATTCGCAATTTGATAAGTCTCAAATTATAATGAGAATCAAATATTAATTGATGTCATAACAAATAATTGTCACATATGATATGAGTGAGGATAGAAAGTAAACATGCTTGCATTTATGATTTATGCTACTACGCAATTATTTAAAACACGAAGATCATCTTAAAATCGTTTCAAAAGCATATAATAAGTATATATAAAATGTAAATGATCGCTGTCTGTACATGGGAGTTATATGAGAAAAAATATTATTGGGGACATTTATCAATTTTGGGTTCTATCTAAACAATAATTTTATATTTTTTTCTGTTTGTACGTTTGTACTCGCTAATCTCTTAAATGGCTTAACTGATTTAAATGCAAATTTGACTGCAGTACTTTAGTTTTATTTCATATTTCATGTATTATTTGGTTCGTAAATAAAATAATTACAAGAATTTAAATTTTGTTCAACAAAATGGCTATCAAATAATTGTTTTAATTAATTGACTGAGCCTCTTATTGAGTCTGGTCGCTAGTTGTTAATAAGACGGTAAAGAATTAAACATTTAGTATAGTATTTATGAAGGGCAGCACTAATGCGGAAACTGCGACGTGACGTCCTGACCGCAGGCGGAATTGTTAATAGTCTCATTTATCATTATCATTACAGACGAAAGTGAAAACTGCTACTGGGTACTGGATACAATTGAATGGTAAAAGCGTTCATTACTTACTGCAGATTGTATCGTGCCGTGATAAATAGCAACAGAGAACAATATTGAAACGCTTTAGGCATTATTTATTTAAAGTTTATGAACGAAATGACGAGTTATTTTTTTTAAATACGTCTAATATATTAATTAATATATATATAATAATATTAATTGTATTTAGGCCAAGGATTGTTATAATAAAAATTAAAAAAATAGACAAAATCCAGTACTTTAATTCTATTTTAAAAACTTATTAAATATACCTATATTTTTAAATTATGTTTAATGAATTATTAACAATATTATTTTCTACAATTTTCCAGAACAATTAATTTAGGTTACAACGTTATACTAACGTTTATATTGTAGAAATAACAATGAAAGATTATGAAGAGATACATAATATTTTAATAAAGCAGCCAACATCCGCGTACCACAAAAGTCTTCGATTGCATCTAACTCAGTGGTCTCCATTCTAATGCAAAATAGTATTACATGATAAGTATGTCGCAATGAAATAGTAAAAGTGAAGCGCATATTGTATGGGATGTGTGTAATGGTTTAGTTATGAATCGTTACTAATTCGTAATAACACGTGACTTAATTTTTTATAGATCTATATTATCAACGTAATGTAACAATAACTTTAAATTTATTAGTATTGTTCTTTATTTTCCCGCTGAGTTTCTTGCGCCGGTTCTTCTCAGGTCTGAGGCATTAAATTTAGTGAACCGGTGGTAAACTATTTGACGTTCAAAAAATGAAGCTTGTAACTTCTTATTTTGAATAAAATTATTTGACTTTGACTTTGACTTTTATATATTAAATTAAATAGTTACATTATTATTTAATAACATAATTTAAATGTGATATATATAACGGTGCTTTTCTAGGCGATATTGCATTTACGTTTCCTAAGATCGAACTAGTCCGATCTATTGATCCTATCATAGATGTTCTTTGGCAATTCAGGGTTAAAATTTAAAATACTATGTAACTAATGAAGTTAATTTCACCATTGTCTGTAAGTCATTATTTTCTTTTCCGCAAATAATAATTATTTTTATTATAAAATTTAAAATATCATAAAATCAAATAATGAATTGTTATTATTATTACATATTTTAAATTACTTTATGTATCTTTTTTTTATTATAAATGTTGATTCTAACAAATTAAGCCATTATACCTAAGAATAGTAAGTTAGCAATCGTTGTGACCGTGTATGTCTTTATTACCGATTAATGTCTATAATATGGCTGCTCCTACATTTCTATTCCATGATAATTAGTTTTCTAGCAATAAATAGTATAAAATCTCTATTAAAGCTAGATCTTGCGTTGGCGCCAGCTAGCATTCTCGTTACGGGAGCAACTTTCATGAAGGTAACTGGCCTGCTCAATAAAATATAGCAACTAAATTGACAATATGGCTTATTTATATCGTTACAATCCTAGTTTCTACGCAAACCTGATTAAGGCTTACTAAAACATGTATAGCAGTGGCGATGTGTGAATTTTTGTAGCGGTAGGCTGGTGTTAAAAAAATATAAAAATCTTGGATTTCTGGACGAATAATATAGAAGTAAGCTGGTGGGTATCGCGTTATATGGATACTTCGCTACTAAATATTTATTGAATTTTAATAATTTCAATATTAAGTTTGTATGTTATAGCTTCACGCTTTTTCCAGCTGTATGTAATAGGTACAAATAATAAGAAATAGATGTTGAAAATATAAATTACATACGTATTTACTTGTAATACTCTTTGGATCTAGTATTTACTTGATTGTTTGAGTAAAATATAAAGTGAAGGAAAAACCAATAGAAGCTATCCCGCGAGTCCCGCTATTCACCGGAAACGAGAAGTGGAAAAGGACTTATTTGAACAACGAGTAGCCTAGTCAACTGCAGTAGAAGCTATAAGTCTGAAGCTAGGCTTGCATTACGACACCGCGACGTGTATTCATGTCTTACTTGCAATAGGTTATAAAGAAATCATATATCGTCTTGTGGTCTGTGGTAAGTTCAATTACCTAAGTCTATTGTGGAGGGAAATATATTAAAATTAACACGCACGTGGATTTATTTATATTGTTATTTAAATATAATAGAAGTGGTTTGTTTTTCGTAATAGAATCAAATGTACTGATTTACGATAGGCGTAACTACGTAATAGTGTTGGAAAATTTCAACCGATATATAAAACATGGAATAACAATATGATAGAATATTATATCGTCACAAATTGTATTTAATAAATATATGATAAGCATTATCAAAATTTAACAATTACTTAACAGTACGTCAAAAATTACATACAATTTAATATTTTGCTATACTTTTGTAATATTCAATTTCTATACGAATATCAAGTCACATTCTTTACGTGTTAAGTAGCGGAACTTAACGCCCCTCTTTGTCTTGTCATCAAAACGGAAAAATGAAAATAATCATCTAAATATTGCTTAATGAAAAAATAACTCATAACGTATTGCTAATACGAAGAGTCAGACACTGTCACATTACACGATCGCCACGCATTAAAACTTTAATTCCTCAAAAAAAAAACATTTTACATTAAAAAAAAGCATCATATTTACTAATTCTTAAAAAAAATTATTCAAATTTAGTCTTTAGACAATAGAGTATTAGCTAATTAAATATATATACAAAATTAGTTATTAATATGACTGAAATGTAAAGAGATTAACCAAAATAGTATGGATTTTGTATTCTTTAGTTTAAGCACTAAGCGCAAAAAATATAAAAAAATGATTACATCGTAAATTCTAAAGTTTTTTTCATCTATTCAATCACATGAATTGTTATCATCTAACCTCTTGCACTCGTAAAGTATTATCAATTAATTAACTAAGTTTAATGTGACTACATTAATGAACGATATTAAATTGATATAAAGTATAACATATATATAATGTTTCTATAATGAAAAAAACGTTTAAGATAATTCCTATAGTATAATATATAGAGAACAAAGAAAACAATCGTACAGTGTAGTATATGTCATTGTAATGGAACGTACTGTTGTTTTATTAATTTACGTCTGCTATACGCAAATTAATAATAGAAGTTCTAAGTGGGTGTCTAAATTAAAAAACATAACCAAAAATATTAATGTATTCAATTATAAAGTGCAGCGATCTGGATATAAACAATGGTAAATATGATTAATTAATTATATTATATACATATTTACAAAGAAACACACACTTTCCACTAAAAAAAACCAGTGGGAATTATTTATTCTGTTTTACTTTCTTACTTATTCTTTGCATTTCATTAACTACGTCGAATAATTATATTTATTTCTTCTGAATGTCGTATCGTATCTATATATAATATTTTTTATATATAATTTTATTATAGGATTAGGTATACCATTATCCGTCTGTTTATGATCCCTTTGCATACGTTTCTTTGTGAAAAAGGAATTTATCTTGTAGGTGGGAAGGTCATACGCAACTTATACTGCCCAAGAAACAATAAACTAGTATTTACATATATGGTTTTATCGGCAATGATTTGCACACAATGTTTAGAAACGGTGTCGATGTTTTATACTCCACTTCGCGCCTGCCTGAGAACAACTGTTATTTCTTATTCTAATTAAATTATACTCTATTAGTATTATAGTGATCAATTGAAGATTTTTCGGTTCGGTTTTTTGCCTAAAGATCTTCCGGACTTTCCGGACGTGCCTTGAAGTTCTGGATGTGGACAAAGCTTCCTTTTTATCTTGGACTCAGTATACTATGATGATGCAATTATGAATGCAGTTCATTAAGACAAGAAACTACCAGACACAAATACGGAAGAATTGCTTAATCGACACGCATCGGACGTGTTATCGTTCTTGGGAATTCGTTATTCGTATTATTTCTGGACGGTCTCATCATATTTGCAGTAACCATATGTATAGCACAATCAAGTAGCCAGGATCACACACCAGCAACTTGTTTTTTGGTATGGCTTCGTCGGCATTGAGGTTCTGATAATCGTTTCCGTTAATGGCTTAACAGCGAAAAGTCTCGAATAATGTCTCAAGCAGATACAGAACATCCAACTTGACCAACTCCTTCCAAATTGGTAGGCAGTCATGCTTACACATTACTTGAAATAGCGCTTAGCTTAAGGACATATTTAATTACTCTGGAATCCTACCGCCCGTTTCTTTGTCCCGCCATTGATGTAAAAAATATACTAATATTCAACATAACATAAAAAAATATATGATTTAACAAATTTCGATAGGACATCAACTTCATTTGATAACAATTTAACATAATATCGACTAGAATACCGACTAGACTGATAAACCTGCTACTTGAAAAATATATTTAGGGACGCAGAATAATAATTTCGACCACTTTTTCATGGGCGTTTTAATAACTTATACATTTATGTATGTAAAGTGGGTAAAAATGTTACGTTATTCTGGCAAAAGCTATTTTTAAAATGTATTGCCCATTAAAACTTTCAACTTCTAAGTGCTTTAACTATCTTTTAAGTACTCTCTTTCGACGAACTGAAGTAACATTTTGCACAATGTTTATTGTAATGTTGCATGTAAATACCTTACTGTATATAGATTAATTATTTTGTCGATAATTATGTAAGCTACATAAAATTTATTTGTTAATAAAATACTGTACTTTTTATAATATTTCCTTATATGCTATTATGTGTGTAATATGACTATAGAAGATTAGTTTGATCTTTACAAAATTATTGTTCAACAGATATTTTAATGTCTATTAAAATCAGAGATAAAAGTTTTTACAAAATTATTCATTATACACTTACCATTCCATTTTACACTAAAAACAATGTTGTCATATATCTAGCAATAAAAATAAGGCTGTATATTAAATTAGAATACATTTTTTATTAAAATCTCATAAATTACATTCTCATATTTGACATTTAAAAAAAAACGTTGTGGCGCAGTTCCGGCGTTTGTGGGTTCCCACTCGGGGGAAGGATTATTTATAAATTATGCTACCTAAGGCTAAGCACAATGTTAAGTCCTAATTTTGGGTGGATAGTGCAGTTCTCAGTGAATAGGGTAAAAATCAGATTAAAAGAAAAAGCTATTAAAATAATGTATCATAAATTGAATATCATCTTATCAATATGAAAAATGGAGATAATATAATTCTGCATTGCTATGTAGTACACGGCTTAAACAAGGATATAAAACGAATTGTTCAATAAAGCTAAGTGCACCGGGGACACAAGCAATTAATGCTAGCATAAAATTTGTTTATATTTTTTATTCTTATGTGTATTATAATTTTTGTTGAGGCAAGATATGGCGCACGGTGCGCCTCTGCGCCACTTCAAGTATAAAATGTACCCCTAAACGTGACGGATTGTGGGTTCGATTCCCACACGAAGAATTGAAATATTTATATATTTCATTTTCTTCGCTCTGGTCTCGAGACAAAGGACGGCATTGAGCTCCGCCACTTAACACTATTGTCTCCATGTATTGTCTCCAGAATTCGGCGTAAACTGGGGAACCGAACATCTTAACATTAAGTTCTCTCTGCCTACCCTGATGTGTGCGGAATAGAGCGTGAAGAAAATAGAAAATAGTTTAAAACTATAATCACTCATTGACAGGCACATTTTTATACTAAAACTATAACATTGTATTTTACTGTAAAATACTCATTAAATAGCGTTTAGATAATCTGTAAACTAAAATCTTTAGGAAGCATAGAACCAATTCTCGGGAATGAATCGTTTGTGTACATTACAAGCAAATATTGACATTCTCTTGGCTACTCACTAATCTCATTGTACTGGTCATTCTATTATAAGTAATATGATATTTTAATTCAATTAATCTGGTACAATAAAATGGAATCTTAATTAAATTACGAAGATATCAGTGACATATTTCGATAACGAAATGTAAAACTAAATATATATAATAATACTTATATGAAATGCAGGTAATATACATTTTTAGGCGTTAAGTTTAGTGAACCGGTGGTAAATAAATTATTTGACGTTCAAAAAATGAAACATGTAACTTCTCATTCCGAATAATAATATTTAAGTTTGAGTTTGTAAATATTAAAATTTTAATAAAATGAAAAAAAGATTTTTTTGCATTTCAATAAAAGATCTCTCGTACCTCTAATTAGATAATAACAAACTTAAATCATACAATAATTGTACCAAAAAATATTCGAAACGGTATCGGTGAACGTAGGTGTCGTGACAATATACATTGTGTACACTGACCTGCTAAGCGGTCAGTTCTAAATCTAAATACACAAAAACATATATAAAAGTAACTAAACATTGGGGCCAGTCGTGACCCAGTGGCACGAACGTAAACACAGTAAACGACTGATTGTGGGTTCGATTCCCACTCGAGGAGTGGAAATATTTAATATATCCATTTTTCCAAATTTGGCGGAAAGTGGGGAACGGAGTGTCTTAACACTAGGTTCCCTCTGCCTACCGTGTGTGCGGGATACAGCGTGAAGCTAAAAGAAAAAAGGAAAAATAAACTAAATATCTACGGAAAAAAGTATGATATGTTTTAAGTTTATCATGCTTAAATCAGAATATATCTATTTTTAGTACGTACCTATATAAATTATAACTCAAAAAAGGTATATTTACCCATTGCCAGTGACATTTTCGGCCTTGACTGCAACCGAGGCCGGTCCACTTTCATGCAGTTTGTATGCCATCGTCCGCACAGTGATAATGTTGTGCTACAACATTCTGCGAGATGCGTATATCACAAATAAATCTATTAGAAAGCGCTCCAGACAAATCATGTCTGTGGGACACCAAGCAGGAATCATAAGAAGCTATTAACTAGACCTTATTAAAGTATGCATTCATTTGAAATTGTTACTCAGTAAATAAGACTAAGTTGTTTCTTTAAAAGGTTTCTTGTATCACTTGGGACTTTTAAAAAAGTAAATGTTATATACATTATTTGCCATAAAAGTACTTTGTTTAATGTTATTTATTTGCAATGCTCATAAATCCTAAGACTACCTTTTCACAAACAGAGGTTAAAATAACTTCAAAGACATTTGTTCTTCTTACAGCAGAGCATCAATCAGTTTTGTTAAAAGTTTTAATGCGTTTGATGAAGAGCAAAGTTTAAGGCTATATATAAACAAGAATAACTTTTAAGTGCCTGACGAACATACTATGTAGGTATTTACGTACATTATAAACTGAGTGTGTATACGTAGTGAAACGGAATTTACTACGAGATAATAGAGTCTTTGATTGATTCTTTGCTAATCAATTGAACAAACTTTGCTTTGCTTAGGCTAACAAAGGAAATAGTAACGAAAGTTTTCTTAAGTTGGTTCCCACGACAGGTCAAACTTTAATAGAAAAGCTAATAGTTCGCCGTGTCCGGACATTTACAAACCGTCATATTTTTGTTAAGAACTTCTCTTTGTTAGGTTTTGTATACGCCTACATGTAAGTGTAGATTGTGTACCTTTTTACGTGTTTGAATTGTGTTTAAATCCTAAATTCACAAACTAATTTATATTTTATTCATACATCTGTTAGATTAGGTTCTTATGTAAACTGAAAGTTAAGGGTTCGATGGGAAATCAGATTATATATAAATATATATTTTCACCTTCTCTTCCTTGTAGGGTTCTCCCACTCGAAACATAATGTCGAGAACAGTATTTCCTCATTAAATTTCGTAAACTATTAATATTTCTATATTCCTTAAAATATAGTAAAGCACAAAATATACTCAAATAGGTTACTAACAACAACTATGTTTTCTGTTTGCAGGACAGCGCCGGAGCCGGGCCCGCTATAATGTAAGCGGCGCAAGACGACGTGCGTTTTCCCTCAAGGTAAGCTTCTTTGCTCATAAAAGTAAAAGCGCTCAAGGATATTGCGGACTACGGATTATTCGAGTTCTATATTACTCTTGGGTGGACTATATAATTTTAATCCATGAATTATTATGATTATCTTAGGCCATCATGACGCAGTTAGACAACGTCTGACTGTAAATGTGATGGTTGTGGGTTCGATACCCACTCTGGGGAGTGTTTATATATTATTTTCGTTTCTCCGATTTGGTACATAAAACATAGCGCGACAGTAAGCACTGCCATTTGACTAAAATTAACTTAAAAAATATCTGAGCTTTCTAGGCTTTCTTTCACTATCTTCTTGTGCGAAAAAGAGCGTGAACCTGTAAAAAACCATATAAATATTATATTTAGATTTCAATTTAGAATAATGTATCAATTGTTTTGAATGACAAATTTTGTTTCCTTGTCAAAAAAATAAAAAATGTCGCTTCAATTGTACAAATTAATACATCAAATGTCTACCCGTAACAACTTATTAAGATCTGTGTCATACGAACTTCACTTTCTCCTTTATAAGAATTCTTAGCTATATTTTTAACATGCAAATGGGACTAGAAATAAAAGTGTTAACTAACTTTAAACAACATGAGTCATATTTAAGGCTTATTATATTACGCTTTTCTTTTTCGGCCGCTAGTTCTTTTTTTATTAAAACTTAAACAAATGTCACAGATTATATTAAAGTTACCAAAGATTTATCATCATTACTAAAATCTCACTACAAATTAACTAAGTATTAAATCTGTAAAAAGGTCAAAAATACAAGTCCATAGGATTTATTTGTCATTTCTAAAACAGCATATAAACAAGAAAAGACCAAAGGGAATAAGTCACATTTATAGAAGACTTTAATGTTTAACAATAAAAAGCGTATTGCTAAAACGAGTCCTGCGGCTCATTGAGGTAACCTTTTCAGACAGTGTCTGCATATTCATTGGCCATGAATCGAGATGTATTTGCGACAAACTATATTCGTCGCGTTAAGGCACGTCCTCTTTGTAATTTATTTTAAATTTTAATTATATTTAATGGCTCATAATAATTTTCAAGTTAAGTTTAGTTTTATCTAGATTTTGACAGACAAAGCGCGGGAAAGACATCGAGTTACGTCATTCAGCACGCACATTTCTAAATGAGCGTAAAAGTGATTTATCGAAAATGCGGAAAATACTAAATTTGCGATGGATAATAATTTATATTTAACACAAATTCAAATAAATGAAATAATTAGACGAAATAATTTTGTACGATAAGAACGAAAATGACTAAATAATCAAAATGTCTTAATAAGTGACCGTTTTTATTAAATTATCGATATGTATTGCATCATATATCTAAATTATATAAATTTCCAACAATGTGACCTCCATGTCAACAATTATAGTCAACATTTGAGTATAGTTTACTTGTTACGAAATACTATTTACCTACCTAATTTATCTTTGTAGTCTTAAAAAGCTTCTTGTGCTTGGGCATTATCGTACAATATGAGTCTCATCTGTCAAAATAGACAAACAAAACCGTAACCCAGTTGATATATATAATGATAATATAGAAAAATAAGGATTCCAAGAAATCTTAAACGTTATAATAACATTAGAACGCATGCGATGAACTTTATATGGAGTTCATATAAACAACAGCTGTTAAATGTAAGCAACTTACATTCAAATAAACAAATATAGCATGGCTTTATTTACAATTTTAATAATTCAATTGATTAATACAATCACTTACATCGTGAGCTAACAGTAAAAGTCAGTATTGTCAGTCCTATAAGAAGCCACTACTGAAAGGCAGGTCTGACGAGAAAAGCGAAAAATTACTTAATTGATGCTTTAAAACATATTTTTTGTTGTCAATATGTTTATAACCTTTTGCGTGAACATCAAAATGAAGTAATTCTACACTTTAACAACATTATAATATTCTTGAGTACTGTTTTGGATAATAATATGTTTTTGAGTTTTAACCTTAACTTTAAAATGTTAAAATGACTAGTGTAAAGTTATTAGTGGAATTTTGTTATACCTTATGCCAAAAAAGTGAGTTATTAAATAAATATTTTAAAAGTTTTTATTTTATTTATAACGAGATTTAAGATTTATTAAATCTTAATATATGGTTTTTATTTGTACACACAAACCTGTACGCAGCCTAAGTATCCGGCGTCCTAACACTTATTTTTAAGGAGATGAATGGGTTGTTCTTATAAATAAACGGATTTGCCGGCTGTTCGAAACGTCGCGTCGTGCAGGCAAAGCGACGGAGGCCGCGTCCCACTACGCACTTTACTGATTAGGAATGTTTACATATTTTTTGGACATTGATGCCGCCCATTTGTTGCGCCACTGTTTATATCTTCCATTAAGAAGTGTTTGTTTTATTATTATTATTATCAATACACAAGAAGCGTACGACCTAAGGAACTTTTTATGCCTATTTAGTAATAACGTAGGTACTAATTAAATTTCATACGTTATTATTCCATCATAAAATATCATAACTTAAAGTTTCTCAACCATAATTTTCGTTGGTTATTATCTATGTAAGTGGAGTGTAAATTTGCACTTATAAAATGACAAATGCTAGCGACATACGAAAGCAATCTCAAATATTATAAAGATAGTGAAATGTCGCACATGTTCAACATTCATTCACCGGTTGGCAAGCTGTCAGCAATCACCGACACACTTAGCCATAAGTGACAAAACGTTTGAATAAAAACATACTTTTTTTTATCGATGCGTTTAGAAAACACGTTAGGGCTCGTCAGTGAACATACTTAAAAGAGTTTGGTCTGTGTCTTTTTTATTTTTAACATAGTATAATTAAAATAAAGTATAAGTAATATTAAAAATAGATTTCACATAATTAATAATAATAATATTTGATTTGTTAAAGTTTTATTTAATGTATGTGGGAAAATTAGCAATATTAGTTAGTTATATTGTCAAATTAATTACTTTAACCACGTAAAAGGCAGCACTAATAAGCTATTAAAATTAGGAAGGCAGCAAATGTGTCATGAGTTCCAAATGAGCCACCGTTAACAAGTAATGATAGTGTAGATCAACAAGCCCTATAAATTAAAAAAATCTGTTGAAGTATTGTTCAGGTAAGTTAATTTAAAAATGAAATACGAATTAATCATAACATATATAAGTAGTTTTTGTTTATTTTAAAATATGTCCTTAGTTTTCTTGGCCAACGTAAATATTTTAAACCAAAACTAACTAATTATTTTACAACAAAGAAAAATACAAGGTGCGTTTTTCGAGCCAAACGAACGAGGTATTCACGCACAACTTTTAATTTATGGTATTAAATCTACATCTATACTAATGTTATAATGAGGTAAGCGCTTGTGAGTTTGTATGTTAAAGTAGGCAATCCCCGAAAATATCTAAGTTAAGTAGCTTCACGCTTTATCTCGCTTACAGTATGGTAGGCAGAGGGAACCTAGTGTTAAGACACTCTGTTCCCCACTTTCCGTCGAGTTCTGCGGTGGAACTTAACTCCGCGCTTTGCCTCGATACCAGAGCAAAGAAAATGTAAATGTTAAATATTTCCATTTCTCGAGTTGAAATCGATATTGTGCTCCTGCGCCACGACCGGCCTCAGTTTTAGACCCAACAGATTGCAAAAATTTTTCCACTGTTAAAAAACTACAATTTCTCTAATCGCTATAGACATATACTTGTTTTGAAATAATAAGCTTTCAGCCAGATCAATTAACACTTATAAAGTAATGCAGGAAAAAAGCGGCTTCGAAAATCTTTTCATGCATCCGCTGGTATTCATATAATTTCTCTTCGTTCGTAAAAAAGAGAGAAAGCAGATTGCCAAAAATATGAAATAGGTATAGTAATTTACACGGACGAAGCCGCGAACAAGTCGCCAGTTAAGTGTGAAATTTACGATATTTTAGTAAATTTTAATAAATGCCGTGATTTTGTACCTACAATTTAGTGCAGATATATATGTGTATATATAAAAAGATTGTTTAATAACTATGCGCGCATTCTGAAGCATATGAGTATCGCTGGGCTTTAACCAATTAGTGTAATAGCTCTCAATGAAAGCTTCAATTAGTATCATAGTTCTAGTAAACATACCCATTGCATTGTTTTGTCTTAGCTGTAATGACTAAATAAGTACTGAACCTTATAAAATCATTTAGCTGATGACTATATGTATTATATAATGTTCTCTAAATTGAAGTTAATTATATATACGTATTACTTAATTCTGACGCATTATTGTATAAACGTAGAATAAACATTTTATATAAATGTAAAAAATTGCTTAATTATCTATATTTAACGGCGAATCGCGACCCAACGACAGCTTGTATACTCTTAAATTGATGAAGTACTTTGAATTGTGAATTTCAAGTTCCTCTCACCATGCACCTCTTAAAGGATTTGATGTGGTTATGAATAATTAAATCAAATAACATTTATTTAGCGTGTTTATTTTAATTTAAGTCATGTTTTTAATCTTTAAAAGAAGTTTTCTCAGTATACCCATATCAATTTTAACTACATTACACATTAAAATTTAAAATACATTTATATCTGTTATAGTGAATATTTTAGAGGTTATTTCACAAAATATTTATTGTACAAACAATACTGCTCGTCAAGCAGACCGCAGTTACCTAACATGTTAATTCACCCGATAACGTACATGTCAGTTAACGGTGGACACTTTCTCGACACTATCGCTGTTGCTCTATTATCATACAATGGACATTAATGGATTTTGTAGCCATGCGTGAAATAATCACGAATATTATTTTAACCGCATAGAAACTAATCTACGCTGAATTATTCACGTAAAGAAATCTGGTTGGATACATTTTTTTCTATTTGATACAGAATCAATTATAAAAACCTTGCCCAGGGTGAACGAGGGCCCTTTATTCGTATACACCTGCCAGTCATAAGGGTGTAGTGATGCAGGCCAAGCGTGACTATAGAAAGTTTGTAACTCACGTTCCCCTACATGTTCAATGCTGTTGATTCACGCACTCGCATTAATTAAAGGAAGTAGACATATCTAAATAGGTAGGCGCGTTAGTGTATTGAGGATACCGTGACGCTCCTATATACAGTTGTCAGTGTCAGTCAACGGAACCTATGGCTACCTATTAAGACTGCAGGATGATAATTACCTAATAGATTACTTATCTTTAGTAAGGTTTTAAAATGTACAAATAGTCATTAACGGTTCTGAGAAGTATCACTCATCTGTGTGTTCATTGGAAAGTTATTTGTGTGCAACCCTGCGCGTACGCACCGCTGTTCCGCGACGTTTGTCCCTCTCTCGCATACATGTCAAGGTAGGGTTCAACATTCGAGGATTTGGTACGCGCCAATAATACACAAATGGACACCGTCTGTCTCGTATCTGCTTTTTGTAAACCAAAATATTCAATTCAATTAGTGAAAATCAATTAATGTAATTGAATATTTATTAAATAATAAAATATTCGATTTTCAATAGGGTTTTTCTCCGTCCATCACTTTAAGCGCCTGGTATTACGTGCATCTGAGATAAGTAATCTTCAATCAAGCACCCATTGAAACACGGTCAAATCCCGCGAGGCATTTCCGCGTGCGCGTATAGTGTCGGCGCCTGGAGAGATCATTGCCAGATGCTGCCAATAGATCGCGACGGGGTCAACAGCCAATGCCCTTGTTTTGCGCACTAAATTAATAAGTCGACTGTACGAAACCAAGCGTACATTTATATTTCCCACGACCCGGAGATCAAGAGGCATCGTGTTGTTTACAATTTTCCAAATGATGTAACACTTCACGACCATATAATTGCTGTATAATGAAGACTGCAAATTTTAAATGTAAATCATTTTTATAACTTCTACTTGTTTAAGTGAAAGAGTTACGAGGGAAATGTTAATTGCTTGTTATAATAAATTTATAAATAACTCCACTCCTTCAGATCTATGAACGTCCTCTTTGATCTTAACGAACAATTTGCTAGTCCCATTTATAATTCCTTTGATCATAGGCAGATCTGCAGCGTAACGAAATGGAAAAAAAGATAATAGATGATTCCTTATTCGATCCGCTTATATTATTTATTTAATAGAATAGAAACAAATGCAACTAATGATAAGCTTACCTTTGCGTTCAAAGGTAAAAGATTTGCAATAATAGATACACATGTTAATCATACGAGAAAAAACGTAACAGATCGGTGTATGCACAAGGAAAATATATCAGAAAAAATATTATTCTTCCTATAATCCACTTATCAATGTAATAGAACAGAAAAGAATAACTTTTAAATGTATTCTCTGCTTGGTATTAGCTTAGTTTAAAATTGAATGTTTATTTTATTTCAATCGGAACACAAATAAAAAAATTACAACAACTTCAATTATAAATTTGTCTAAATTTGCGAAAACAAAAAATGTATGGTTAAATAGAGTCTACGTCTAGTCTAAAAAATTCAAGACGAAATAAAATTCCATTTGCTGTTATATGGTTAAACCCTTTATTATTTCTGCTGTCCCATTCTTGTTTAATGGCACAAATATTGCCTTGAAATATGGATATTTTAACTTAACACTTAATATATATCGGTATACGCTATACATTACACTGTATACATAACTATTGAGTATACTTTTAAAAAAAGCGCAAAGTCGGCGTCTATGCTCTATCCACTCATGAAAGCACTTAAGAACCAAACGAAACGGATTCCAATCCTTAAAAGCCCTTATTTGATAAGGAGCCGGCTCACATGTTCTAAATATGATAGATTTTCTTGTATCTGCTGTGAGTCATATTATTTTTACTCATATCGCAATAAAATAACTCCAACGTTATTAAATACTTATACATGTATTTCTTTGTAATTTTTTGTAATTGATTCTACATAAATAAGCTTTACCTTTAAACGTTTTAAATACGATGAATAATGCACTAATTTGCATTAAGGAATATCTTTTCTTATAAGCTCAGCCCTTTGTTACTTTGACCAGGTTCCTTAATTAATTTGCGTGTGATTTTATATATTTTTTGGCTTAATTAGTATCTTTTGAAATATACTGATAATTAATATAACTATATTGCTAGGTAAATTAAATGCTTTGTAGTCACCGGCCGCCTAATTGTAAACGCTATAGGGTTGAGGGTCGAGTCCCACACGTGGGAATGATTATGTATAAAGTTTCATTTCTTATACTTAAGGCAAGACTCTGATACTTAAGACAAGTGTAAAAGCGACGTTGAATTCCACCATTTAACACGCAATGCATCGATTTAGGCGAAAAGTGGAGGACGCAGTGTCTTGACTCTCTGACTTACCCGCTATTCTTTTAAAAATTTCACTATAGTAAAATAGATTAATCTTGAAAATAAAATTGCGTTCGTAGCGTGGACCTTTGAATATTCTACTATGTTATAGCATCACTTACAAAGTTTACGTGTTTTAAAAGTATAATAAACATAAATGTTGGTCTGAACCCAGAAACTTAACTTCTAATCGTAGAAGCAACCGCACACTGTGTTCTTAAGAGGTTGCCGTGTTGATTTTTCAAGCGTGACATAATTTTGTGTTTCACTTTCTGGCTTCTCATGTATAACTTTTGTTCAGTCTCGAAACGAGACAATGAACCCTTTTAAAAACCGTATATATAGCAAAAGTTCTGTTAGTTACCTCTCTTAGTTACTGTTTTAAGACTTAAATAAAATACTTATTAGTTCGTAAAACATATAATACTAAACTTATTTAAGGTTTTCCGAGAATAAAAAAAATATTTTAGTGCTACAGCAAAAGATCAAGCCATTGTTAAAATTATTCATAAGAGATGCATCTAAAAATATGAATATAAAATATTATATGATAAAATAACGAGAATAATAGATCCCAGTTGTTTATTAGATTCATTTTAAAAGTAGGCTTTAAGTACAGATCTAGATATTACAAAACACAATTAACAAAAGTGTGTAGCGGTCAGAGACTTTTATTATTAAGCGTATTGCGCGATAGAGAACGGAATAAATTGTTTTTCGCTGTCTGTAATGTATAAGAAGCTGGAGAAATAAAAAGAAAAGAATAATTCTTAAAAAACCGACATAAGCGAAAGATTTACTATTGCCAAGCCTCAACATTTTATAAAATTTAAAAATTTAATTTAAAAAGAAATTATTTTTTATTTAAATCAAGAACGCTATCGAAAGCTCATGAAAAGTCTATAACCAGCTTGCTTTCACTTTCTCAAGTGATAAAGGGCTCAGGGTCATCACTTAAGTTATTAAGATCAAGATGGATTTTAAAAAGGCTTTAAATTCCCAATAGCCAATCGCTACATCGTGTACATAATTGAGATTTTTAGTTTATTCTCGACTAGATTTAACATATAAATAAATGATTTTTGTTTTCATATTTATTATAAATTCTGAGAGTTATATATGTATGTATCAATGTTTATTCTTTAAGAAACAAATAGCATAAGATCGAGACGTTTCTAATGCATATCGTTTTCCATCCACCCATTGCGCTAATAGATAAGGCCAAACCTTGATCCAGTTCATATGATGTGCTCTGGATCATTCGCTAACTTCCATATCCTTGTATATAATCTATACCTAAATGTGCAAGTAATATAAAATAACCTTTATTTTTTGCGTTTTTATTCAAAATTAAAATATAATAATAATAAAAAGCAGTTTTTTAATTTTTCCTGCACAACAGTATCCTCAGAGGAAGTCTTTTATCGAGACACTCCGTTGTCTACTTTCACAACGCCGCACATTGTCTTGATACCATAGCAGAAAAATAACATAATCCATCATTTCCCCGAGAGAAAATTGAACCTACGACCAATCGTATTTATAGTCATGCTGTTCCTCGACGGCCTCATTATTACATAATTATCATTATCATTAACATATAATTCTAAGGCATCACAATTATTATTTCCAGGTGTTTGCAATGTGGTATCCGTGGATTGCATTGCTGGTGTCGTGTGCACTAGGGGCGGAGACCGAGGGCCCAGTGGCCACCACCACTCGAGCTCCCCCACGCACCCTAGACCGGCAAGCCGGCGAGCTCGCGTGGCACTCCTGGCTGCAGAGTTCAGAGGATGGAAACCAGAGCAGCCCGCCTAGACGCATCACGACCAAGTCACTGTTCATAACCCCACTGGTCTGTCCAAAGGGACATCGTCTTGATGGAACTGCTTGTGTTCAGGTAAATTGCTGTTATAGTGAGACGTAGCGACCCTTTTATTAGCTTGCTATGTGCACTAAAAGCTATTAACTTTTAAAT
Source organism: Dryas iulia moderata (assembly GCA_019049465.1). Taxonomy (NCBI): domain Eukaryota; kingdom Metazoa; phylum Arthropoda; class Insecta; order Lepidoptera; family Nymphalidae; genus Dryas; species Dryas iulia. The sequence goes on along the minus strand of CM032422.1, from coordinate 10,268,718 downwards.
ATTTGCTTTTAAAAACAATTAACGTATAAATATATAAACGTTTTTTCGGTGATAAGTTAAGTTTCGCTTATATTTAATAGGCATCTCAAAAATGAAGATTACATATTATATTCAACTTTTAATAAATATTAGGGAGACGTTAATGTAATTCTAATACAAAGTAAATAGAAAATTTAACAATCTTTTAATTTGTATTTATTATTGTTTCAGGTGGTGACAGTAAGCAAAGATGAGCACGAACGCATCTTGCTAGACCAGCTGAACGCTCTATTTACTGCAGCTCCTAACAATGGCGAAGTCTATGATTATGGCGACGAAGACCCAGGTCCATTACAGCTGTCCATTCCAATTGGTCTCGATCCACAAAGCTCACCTCAAGATCCATCTGTGCAGGTACATTTATTTACATTAGATACAACTTTTAAATTTTGTCACTCAACACGCAATGTCTCGATTTCGGGCAGTAAGTGGAAAACAGTGTCTTGACACTAGTTTCTCAATGCCTACCCTACTATGCCGAGAAAAGAATAAAGCTGAAGCTAACACTTTTTTATATACGAGTACTAAAGTATACATTTTTAATTTACAGGGTCAGCAACCAAACTTTGTCAAGAAAGGGGAAACCTCTGATGCCAGTATAGAAGCCGAGCTGGAACTACTTAAACTACAACAAGCTCATGACAAACTAAACAGCTCTATTCCCCAAAGCTCTAACATTTTATCACATAATGTGCTTCACAACTTGCTGTCTTATTCAGATAAACCTAAACGAGACAGTCCTGCCATGAATTCTAGTGAAAGTGAAACCTTTAACAGTACTGACGAAGGCCAGAAAGAACTGGTATACGGACACGTGAATGTCGACCCTGTTATTTATGACACTGAAAATCAGTACAATCAGGATATTATCACAGAATCTGAAAATGTTAAAACTAATGAACAAGGAGTAGATAATAAAAATACATCGCAAGCGATTCAACAGGCATCTGTAGCAAACCAAAATAATACTCACATTGAGGAATCTGCACCAAAAGACTCGAAGAAAAACACCGATGACACTAAACTGAATCCTGAAAATGATTATTCTGATATCGGAGAGGCTATTAAGCTTATAAGCAGATATGCTGAAGTATCTACTGACGACAATTACACCAAAGATGATAAAAAGCTTCCTCCATTAGAAGACAGCATATTAGGCACACGAACCAAGCTTCAATACCGACGTATCAAGCCAAAGGAAGCAGATAATAAACCAGCCGAAACGCTAAGTCCGGAACGATCGGACGTTATAAACGGCGGCATTGCTGATAAACTTTCACCGAGTAACGTAGTTTACTATAGATATCCTTGGCCAAGTGAGAGTCCGCAATCGCCACCAGCTAACTATCCGTTCAAGCACTTGCAAGATTACTGGCCAGGGCGTACTCAAATCGGCGGCGTATACGCACATGAAAACCCACGGCGTCACCATCATTCCTATCCACACTATTTCCACCCGCGCGGTTATACATTTGAAGGTTACCCGGCAGCGCGTCCTGGTCAAGAAATGTACCCTGGACTGCGGCGATACTCTCACAACATTGCAAGTCGCGCGAACCCTATAAGGTCTCATGCTAACAACCAGGACCTGTACAGCCTCCTCGGCCTGAGGCACTGGTTTAGCAGCGAGGGGGCCTCCAAAAGATAGTTTGCTTCACCGCTCAGAAAACTCGATGTTACCCGACGTCATATAATGGAAGCTATGCGAAAGCACTTTGCACATTTCAACTCAATATTTATATTAGACTTAATATCCACTAATATTAACTACTATTAAATAAAATATACGCTAACTAGTTTCCGCCATAGCTTTCACTATATAAAGCCTATTTATTTTAAAGCCAAATATTACAGTCATAGTGTAAAAATTTTTGTTAGCTGTTTAAGTTTTTGTAAATATTCCTGCAAGCAACACCTAAGCGTTTATTTCTCTTGAAAATTTAATTATTATCGACTAGTATTATTTTTGTTTTATATTATGTAAATTGTTGTATTACTAATTTATGTCTATTTGATGTATATTTTTTGTTGTTGTGACTCGTGAGTTAGTCGAATGTAATGCAAGATGGTTTTTTAAGATATATATTATTGATAAATCGGCACTGGCTTGCCTTTTATGATATGTTAATTTTTATAATTAAGAAGTACTTATGTAGATAGTACAGCTGACCTAAGTTCTTTCGAGTAATTAGACATAGACCTTACTTATATATTATTTATGGTGAAAAATAAGTAAATATAATATCGGACAATTTAAGCCCACCTACAAAAATAACCTGCATGAAATGAATAACAAAAAAACATTAATATTAAACATAAAGGCCATTTTTTAAAATAATTCTCACATTGATTTTACCACCGTATTTAGTTATTTTCACCAAGAACGAGCATTTTATTCATATAAAAATCAATTTATAAATTTAAATATCTTCTTCTATTTTAATACTAATTACCGAACTATTATTCATATTACATATTATGTTGATCCCACCAAAGCTTAGAATAAGTTTATAGTTATGTAGCTGGAAAACTTTAATTAATTAGTATTGAAAGCTGCTATTTTCTTAGATATTTAGTATGATAAATGTATTTTTATGCATAATTTTCTACTAAAAATGGTTTGCTTTATAATTTAGTGACCTCTTTATTTTTACTAAGAGGCATGTCAAATGTAGGCAAACATTTATACGAAACATATTTCTTATATATTTGACTCTTAGATGCATGGTGATAAAAATACTTGCCATAATTTCTCTACTATGCATATTTACAAACCAGTGTTTTGCATTTTAATTACTAATTACAAATATGGCATTAAGTAAAAATATATTAAATTTTTACAATTCACACCTTAATATCTTTCTTTAGTCTTCATTTATTTGTTTTAAAATTCATTTTAAAATATATTTTTATAATTATTAGGACTTTTAGTAAAAAAAATGTTAATTTAAATATGAATAAAATTGTGTCAAATCTGTTCTGTACAAATGTTCATTTTAGTAATAATTTTAAAATATATAATGATATATTATATATCAAATACTTAAAACCTTATTGTTAGATTTAATATCCAAATGTGCTTATTATTCCGTTTAATGAGAAAAATGTAGAAAATTATCAATGCCAGTATTTTATTGTAAATATAAATGTGTTAATAAATTTATTGAAATGAAATATGAAATGATATTTTATTATAATAATATTTCCTGCCATTATTAAATAATAATATAGAGTCTAGTGGAGTGTCTTGACCCTACTTCTTACTTAACTAATCTGTTATGGGAGAAAGTGTGTAATACTAAAATAATGTCTATAAAAAATTAAATTAATTGTGGCCAGTCATGGCCCAGTGGCACAAGCGTGTGATGCGTAAACGCGACTGGTTGTGGGTTCGATTCCCACTCGAGGAGTGGAAATATTTAATATTTTCATTTCCTTCGCGTTCGCGTTCGGCGTTAAGTTCCGCCACTTAACACGCAATGCCTCCGAATTTGGCGGAAAGTGGGGAATGGAGTGTCTTAACACTAGGTTCCCTCTGCCTACCCTGCTGTGTGCGGGATACAGCTGAAGCTAAAAAAAAATATTATAAAAAAAAAATATATTTTTTTGTCTGTTTATATAAACAGACGACAATTTTTACACACGGGTTGGAATGAATCAGTCTTTATATTCAAGATTTTATTGAAAAAAAATATTAAATTTTCTTAATAACACTGTTTACATTGATAATTCCTACAAGTATAGACTTAAAAAAAATATAAACTTGTTCAAATTAAAGCATAACCTGATTTTGCATATACTTAATAAAAGAAATAATCGGTAACTAAATGTCAAAGGAATGAACAAAATTGTATAGAACTCAATAGACTATTCCTTAAAAAAAATAAAAATTTGTACATTATATCACATAATAATAATAAGAATTATTTAATTAAGATCCTTATGATTGAAGTGTGACTAACAAACCAATTAACAATAGTTACAAGGTATCACTAATTTATTAAATAATAAATTATTTACATTATGAGTTATGTTACAATGTTGTAAGTACATGCAAAGACAGGCTATAACTATTGTTCAAAAACTATTTATCATGGCATTGATTCTTATAATCTCCATTAAAGAGACTCATTAAAGTCATTTTGAATATCAAAAGAAATGATGACTTAACAAACAAGTAAGTACTATCAAAAACAAATGTTGATCCGATTTTAAGTTGCTGCTACAATTTCATCTAAATTCATAAATTTGAATGCTGTGTTCTGGAACATGGATTAAATTCAATGATTGAAACCTGCAACAAATACAGTTGAAAAAAACTATAATTTAAATGTTAATATTTCACATTTAAGGTATTAACTTTAGTGCACTGATGGGAAACTATTTAATGTTCAAAAAATGAAGCATGTAACTTTTTATTTTGAATAAAATTGTTAGACTGAGGCTGTAGGTTCAACTACCACTGTGGGCTACTACTAACTATCATTATTGTAAATTATAGGCAATAATTATTTTAAATTCAACAAATTGTGTTGTCAAAGTATGCCACACATTACTCAATTACAGACAGAAAGTGGAGAATGGAATGTCTTAACACATATCTAAATATGGATTGATGCCTCTTACACTTAAAGTAATAATTGATATATTGTTTATGAAATATCTTGGAAAAAATTTGAGATATGCATTTATAATAAATACTTACCACTCAGAACTTCTGTGGTAATAATAACCCTCAATAGTAGCAGCAGATTTATGGAAACATATATAGTAAAAACCGGCAAATGAAGCACCATTTATATCTTTAATTGTATGGTCTGGTACTAAAAAATGTTCTTTCCACCTCATAAATACATAATCAGCCTTTGCAAGAGAATCATAGTCGAATGAGTCAGAGTTGAATGTCTTCAAATACGGTACAAACAAGTCAAATTTACTCTAAAAAGATAACATTCAAAATGTTAATTAGTGTTTCCAAGGTTGTTGTATTCTTTTAAAATTATTGTAATTGTACACATACCCAATGTTTTCTATCTACATCCTCATCAGCATCCCATTTCCTTGTTAGGAAAGGATATTTAGCTGATATAATTTCGCCATCAAAAAATGTCGTAAGTGTTGGAAATTCCTCCGTTAATCCTTTAATTTTTAAGTATCCACAAAGATATGAATTCTCTTCATCTACATGCTAGAAATTTTAACAAATTATTTTTTACGCAAAATAGAAGTTTGGCTACTGTTAACAGTCTCTATTAAAGCACATGCCTCACTGACTAATAAAGAATAGTGTAACCTTTCAAATACCGCAAAGCACTCACGTATTTTCACTTTTTGCGTACTTTGTTTTCCACACTAACCTGCAACACAACTTCTACTTCATAAGAATTTCCTTTTGACTTCTGATGCCCTTGAAATTTCGAGCCGTTGTAAAGTAAAGATTTAGTAACGCCAGGTTGTTTTGAATTTGCTGGCGGAGGAGGAGTAATATCAACTTTAACGGGCATTATTTTCCATTGAATGATGACCCAGCTTGTATATAATAAAAGTATGTTATTGACAGATTATAGGTATGGGCATACAGCCAAGTAAAACTATAGCGTTGACAGTTGAATTTGCTACCTTCCAGTATATTCTATTAGTAAAGTCTATGAAAAATATAAATCTATTTTTATATAATTCTCAAAAATTGATATTTTAATAGAGCTTTTAATTTATTAAATTGACATGTTTTTTACATTATTAAATATTGTACGACTTGGTGCTGCCAACCCTGTAATTTATGTTAGACAGGTGCTTGTTGTCACATAGAAACCGGTTTACATAAGCAATTAACAGCTTCATATAATATGACGCTTTTAACTGAATAATTTGAATTTAAATTATTTTTGATTTGTAGTCTAATTTTTTTGTATTACAATTTACACTATATATTATTATGTAAGTGAAAGAAAAACTAGATGAAGCTGTAACAAACATAGGTATTAACTCTCTCTTTTAGAAACTGAACTATTTCAACTGTCTATAATTCTTTTTCCTAATAAAATTACTTTTGTTAAATAATTTTCTAATTTTCACTAAATAAAGATCTAGTCAAGGTTTAATATTCATCTTAAATTCTAACATATTAAAAACTCAGAAACCCGGAACTTTTAAGGAAGTCTAGAATTTTATTTCACTATAAAATCATCAATGTTCTATATATTTACATAAATATTACTTCTTTTTAACGAAAAGAATAATCACACAATATTTGTAATCTTTTTCTTATTTATGAAATAATATTAATTATAAAGTAAGCTCTCGTTGCAAACACATTTGTCTATGGTGACTTTGTGTGGACTATGGTAATTGGTAGGGTTTCATCGTCTCGTTGGTTTCGTAGACCGACTAACTTGTTTATAAATTGTTTTGTAATTTAATTTAATAAATAAGTTTATATCAAGTGTTTTTTCATAATGATTTCTTATAGTGTTTTAAGACAAGTTGTATGTATATTTAGTTGTAGCTGCACTTTCGGTTTGTGATCAAAAAGCAATAATAGTGATATTTTCTCACATAATTATGGTTAACTGACGTTAGACTGTGCATCCTCAATTATGGCAGACCCAGGTTATTACCACAGTGATTACATTCGACACCCTGTCCTCTTCGAGCTGGGTGTCAAGTATGGAATTAAAACGGAATGTATTCCAGAAATAGCATTGCCGTCTAAGTTGGAAGAACTCAAGGATGTCATACGTAGAGAGATACGTAAAGAACTCAAAATAAAGGAAGGTGCCGAAAAATTACGCGAAGTTTCTACAGATAGGAGATCGCTGGCCGATGTAGCAAATCTTGTGAAAAAAGCAAATTTGAAATTAAACGAGCTTAAGTCTGACTTGCAGGAGCTAGAATCACAGCTTCTTTTGTCACGCGGTCAATCGACACCAACCTCACCTGAAGACTTGTCTTATGATGAAGAAATCATTTTGGCGTCTGAAGCGGCACAACAACAGCGTCAGTTAGGAGAAGGTACAACTGATCGAAAGTTGGCTTCTTTGGAAAAACAGTTAAATATTGAATTGAAGGTGAAACAAGGTGCCGAAAATATGATTCAGAGCATAAGCAGCAGTAATCAGTCTCGAGACAAGAAACTTCTTGCAGAAGCACATCAGATGCTAGCAGATTCAAAAGACAAAATTGAATACTTAAAATTACGCATTTCTAAACTTAGCAAACAACAAAAAGGCGATAATGCAGGATCTAATGGAGATGGCCGAGGGATAGACTTGAGTGGTGTTGATCCTTTACTTGATGAAAGAATTGCAGAACTTAGAAATCGTCTTCGCATTGAGGCAGCTGTTGTAGAAGGATCCAAGAATGCTATACGACTTTTACAGAGTGATAAAAAAGTAACTGACAAAAAAGCATTACAAGAGGCCCAAACTAGCTTACTTGAGTCAACCCAAAAGCTAGATTTGCTCCGTAAATCATTAGATATGAGACGCCAAGAACTTCCTGCTGAGAGTGCTGCTTTTATTGAATTAGGCCATGAATTGCGAAGCACTGGATCAAGCCCTGGATATGTTAGTTTAACTGGAGCTAGTGGGCCAAGGAATCTGTTTATTTCTCCTGCTCCAATGATTAGTCCTTGTGTTCAAGTTACTGGTACTTTAGAGGTTAGACTGATGGGTTGCCAAGATCTATTAGAAGATGTGCCTGGACGTAGCCGCAGAGATCCTCTTGCTAGCCCATCTGACTTAAAATCTTTTGTAAAAGGAGTTACTATACGTAATTCTATGAAATATACATATAGTATTAAAGAGGACACAAGCAATGAAATCATGGCTGTTATGAAATTGGACAACCATACTGTAGCCCAAACAAGTTGGAGACCTTGCTCCCAACAGGCTTGGGATCAAAGGTAACTATTATTTAATCATTAATTATTATTTAGTCTGTATAATTTTATCATAATTACTTTGTGTTTGCTATTGTGGTGCAATCATAAGAAAATAAGATTATATTCAATGTAATTCCAGTGGGTTCAGTTCTCATTCAGGACAATAGTTGCATAGTTTGTATTGGTCCTTAGCCTAATATACTCAATGAGATATAATTTGAAATGCAATATCTGTAAAAAAAATAAATTATATCTAAATGGAAATCAAAATGGTATATCACTAAAATTTCTTTTGTTCATTATATATTTTTTTTTCACTTAGTCAACTAAATAAAATATTATTTTACGTCTTGTAACTTTGCCATTAGTCTAAAATATCACTTTTCATATATGATTAATCATACTATCTTATCATTAGGCTGTGTTAACATATTTATTACATGACTAAGAACATTATTACTCTGAGACCTATTCAGTTTCTATGAGTAGCCATTAATATATGTAAAATTAAAAGGCACATAATGAAAAATGCAACAACTTGGTTATAGGTTCAAATATTTTTTTCATATTTTCAAGACAATACAAGTTGTATTAAAAAAATAAAAATTGCAATACAATGGCCGTAAATGTTCCACTAGGCTCTCTGTTTTTGCCCTACTATGTGAAATATGCATTAAGTTTAAAGCATGCCTTAAATGCATCCATAACTCTAATGTTGTGGATGTATATGGGTGAAGGTAACCACTTAACACCAGGTGGGCCTTCAGCTTGTTTGCCTCCTTTATTCCATAAAAAAAATAAGAAATTATCTTTTTATTTTTTGGTAACTAATTATTCAGAGAAAAAATCACGCTTTTCCCCTCACAGCAAGATAGTGAAAGAACTTTATGTCCAAAACACCATTTTTTACATTCCACCTGAGATCAAAACATGAAGTGCTATGTGGCGAAACATAACGCCGCGCTTTGTCTCAGATATCACATTACCAGGTTTAAAATAGTATATAATCATTCCTTCAAGTCAGAGTCGAACCCACAACCATTGCATTAGTAAGACACAGTCTAACTCTCCCACAATGGCTTGTTATGTTTTATTTGTATCAAATCTAGTACTATCTTTTTTTTTCTATGTGAAATATGTTATACTGGTTGTATTGTTTTACAAAGTTAATTTTTTTGTAAATATTTTTTCAGATTTACTATAAGGTTGGATAAATCCAGAGAGCTTGAAATTGGCATCCATTGGAAAGACTGGCGTGGATTGTGTGCTGTAAAATTTCTCAAACTAGAAGAATTTATTGATGACATCCGGCATGGTATGGCTCTTGAATTGGAACCTCAAGGTCTTTTGTTTGCAGAAATCAAATTTTTAAACCCCATTATATCAAGAAAACCAAAACTGCAACGTCAACGCAAAATATTCAAACAACAAGGCAAAAATATACCCCGACCATCTTATGGAGAGATGCATATACCTGCTGTAGTTCTTGGCAGACTTTTAAAACGCTCATCGCCATCTATTCAAAATATTCAAAGTGCACATATTCAATCGCAACAACACCACTTTGAACCTGACAATAAGGATGTTGAGAATCCTCATGCTACACTTATTGGAATGGCTGGAGTGCGACCCTTAGGCTTACCGTCTGCTCCCCCACCGCCAGTACCTACAATGCCACCGCCGAAACCGACTTTACCTATTCATCCACCTCCTAATGTTTCAACTCTAAGAATGGAAAAGGAACTTCAAGAAGCATTTGCATTTTTGGAGGATTCTTACACTAGAGATAGTTATATTGCTAAAGAGCCTCACTCTTCTTCATGCAACACTCCACTAGTTGAATATCCACCATCCCCATCACCCAAGTTAGTTCTTGAATTTCCCAGCAATGAAGATCAAATTGTGGAGATTACAAGTAATATGAGAATTTCTTCATCGCGATCTTCTTCAGTTATAGAGACGCTGGGTAAAGATATAGACTCTCGGCGACAGTCAGGGGAAATGTCAATGGATAGCTTCCGGCTATTAAGCGTTTTAGGACGAGGACATTTTGGCAAAGTGATCCTTTCTCAATATAGACCTACTAATGAATATTTCGCAATAAAAGCTTTAAAGAAAGGTGATATAATTGCTAGAGATGAAGTTGATTCGCTTTTATCAGAAAAGCGTATATTTGAGGTAGCTAATGCCATAAGGCACCCATTTTTGGTAAATTTGTTTGCATGTTTCCAAACTGACCAACATGTATGTTTTGTCATGGAATATGCTGCAGGTGGAGATCTTATGATGCATATACATGCAGATGTTTTTACAGAGCCAAGAGCAGTATTTTATGCAGCTTGTGTAGTGTTAGGTTTACAGTATTTACATGAGAATAACATAATTTATAGAGATTTAAAATTAGATAACTTGCTTTTGGATACTGAAGGATATGTTAAAATTGCCGATTTTGGTTTATGCAAAGAGGGAATGGGATGGGGAGATCGCACTGGCACATTTTGTGGTACACCTGAATTTCTTGCCCCAGAAGTATTAACAGAAACTTCATATACCAGAGCAGTTGACTGGTGGGGTCTTGGAGTTTTAATATTTGAAATGCTTGTTGGAGAATCTCCATTTCCTGGTGAAGATGAAGGTGAAGTGTTTGATTCAATTGTCAATGATGAAGTTCGTTATCCCAGGACTTTATCTCTAGAATCAATTGCATTAATGCGTCGCTTATTAAGAAAAAATCCAGAAAGGCGTTTGGGTTCTTCAGAAAGAGATGCAGAGGATGTGAAAAAACAAGCATTCTTCCGGAATGTAGACTGGGAACAATTATTACTGCGTAAGGTTAAACCACCATTTGTGCCAACAATAAATAATTTGGAAGATGTCAGTAACTTTGATAGTGAATTTACATCTGAAGCTGCAGTATTGACGCCACCTAAAGAACCTCGTCCACTTAGCAATGCAGATCACAAACTATTTTCTGATTTTACATACATGGCAGACTGGTGCTAGGCAAAAATAATTTGTTACTCTTATATTATAAAACTAGAATAATACATAATAATAAAAACCCCATTGCCTTACATGTGTGAATGAATAAATCTGTATTTTGATATATTAATCTAATGTATACATACATAAGAGTATCTAATATAGATACTCCATGTTAACTTGTATTTAATGCAGTTGAATGCAATATTTTATAATAAATTGTGTAATTTAATAACATAAGTTTTAAATAGCTCTAATCTTTATTTTTTTAAAAAAACATTGTGTTACAGATTTATATATTATGTAGTTATGAAATTAACATAGTAAATAACTATTAAGTAAAGCGTGTCAAATAATTGTTTCAGTCAATTCTTTATCAGTGAAATAAAGGTTTCAACAACAGAATTTTTCTTTTATTTCTATCAAGTTTAAAAAAGTAAAAACAATTCTAAGCTATAATTTGTCAAAATATAGTTTTAACATCGACAATTTATAAATATGCAAATCTGTTACATGTAATAAAAAATAAAATGCTTATTATATGTTTTAAACTGTAATATTTGCTATCACAAAAAGTACTTATTATCCCTTCATTAGTTTTATATACGATGAAAATGAAAACTAGCATTTTTCTACTATAAACCTGAGTATTTATGAACATATTCCAGGCATATAAGAAAATATTAAAATATCGATTACCACCATTTTGGCCTAACAGGGCTAATTTCAAAATGAGTGGATTTAAAAAATTACATTTAACTTGGAATTATAGAACAGAGTAACAAACTTCACACTACAAAATATGTATGTACACATTTCACACAAAGTCTCAAAAAACATCAGCTACAATGTTTGAGGTAACTTCACATCCTCGATCCTTTTTGTTGTAATACTTTTGCACGGTCTGTGGGTTCTATGTCATTACTGTTTAAGGAGCTGCCACATTCTCTACTAACAACACAAAGAAATTCTGCATGTTCTTCTGTACCATAATTATATTGAGACCCGATATTTATTAACTGCTCAAATTTCCAGCCATCAGACATTGTGGAAACCATTTGTGTAAGCTCTTCTTCATGAAATTGTAATACTCTATAAACATGCTTTTTAGAATCTTTTAGAGGCCTTCTTTCTCTTAAACATATTCTCTCTTTAACTAATCTTATAAGCTCTGTAATATTATAAAATTCAGCTTCTTCTAAAACGCCTTCCTCTGCTATATCATTATTTATTACAAGTTTACCATGTCGAAGGTAATTGAGCACTGGCGAGAAGTATGTAGGATCTCTATCTATTAAATAAGCGCCTGTTTCGTCCTGTAAATGGATATATTTTTTTATATATTGTTACCCAAAAAACTTGAGACTCCAATAGAAAGATATCTAATGAATAACGTAAATTCTTTACTCACCCTATCTGATATTAAGTCACTGTCCTCTTGAACTAATCGATAAAGAAATGAGTTTGGGTCCCTACATAAAGTAGTCTTTGTAGTTAAGAAATAAGTTCCACCTACATTAAGTTTAACCCACTGCTTACTACTTCGTCTTTCATTATTAAACTTTTGTATATTTTCGTCAGAAAAATCATCATCACCTACGTAACCCGCCATGGTTATGGTATCATAGACAAAGCATTTGCTTTGTTTATTAATTTTTGAGCAGTATCTGCACAGTCGTTTTACCCGCCTAAGACAAAGTTTACGCTCCCTCTGTAGTCTATACTTTCAACGCTAATTTGTCTATTATAGAGTTTTTTTTTATCTATATAAGAATTGAAAGTTAAAAGGCTTTATTTGGGTCCGTCAATTTCAAAGAAAGTTCGAATATTTATAATTTCGAGGGATTTGTATAAGAACGAAAAAGTTTTTACTATATCAATTAAAGCAATAAGTGTTTGATAAAATAAAATGTTAACTCAGTAGTATCTCTTCTCTGATATAGCAAAATGAGTAACAATTTAGAAAATGATAGATCGGTCACAACTGGAAAAATGTATCCTATTGACTTGGCTCCTCAAAAAATCACTATCGTAAAAGGCATATCGAATAACGAAGTAAAAATGGCCCATTTAATACCAGGACAAACCAAAACTACCAGCAACAATCAAATTATAACTCATGGCGGGACGGGATCTATGGGCTTGATGCGTACAGCAGCACAAATAATTTCCTCAGGCGTCGCGTCTCAGGTATATCAGGCATATTTGTATGTTCTGACGAAATTTATATTTAGTGTTTCATATTTCTTATTACTGTAAATGCAAAAAAAGCTAATTCTAAGGCCTGTATAAATTAGATTTCATGGATTAATTAAGTCAGGCATTAGTGTTAATAAAATCATAATATTAATAATATTTACACTGTGTATTTAAATAGAAAATATTCTTGAATGTAAACAATGATCTAGTTGCAAACTTTTTTTTTAGCCTCAAATGATTATAAGCGGATCACCAATTTTACAGGGGGCACAGATAGTAAGCCAAGGGTCTCAGATCTTAGGACAAAATTCACAAATAATATCACAATCTCAATTAATTTCTACTGGCCAGATTCTCAGTCCCGGTACCCAGATAATAAGTCAAGGCACTCAATTAACTGCTCAAGTATCTAATGCAAGCAATACTATAACAAATAATGTGCAAACTAGTATCACAACTACTGGAAATAATGCACAATTACTGAATGTAGGTGGCTTGGTCAGTGGCTCAGGTAACTTAGTAGTCAGTTCATCAGTGCGTACTTTACCACCTAGTGTTAGAGTACTTCCACCTATACCACAACAAAACACTCGGCCAGGTAAGGATTTTTTAAAATTAAATGATAATTGTATAATATCAAATTTAAAAATATGCTTATATATTTTTATTCTACTTTATGTTGAATCCTTTTCTAATTATTTTTGTTTACAGTATTACCCAGCATGAATGTCAGTAATTCAGGTGTGTTGGTGAGCAAAGGAGTCACAAGCCATGTTCCCCGTGGTTTAGCAGCAGGGGCATCACTTGCAATAAGACCTGTTACTAATCCTCAACCTGCTTCCAATCAAGGTTAATTCTTTTTTCTCTTAAAAATATTTTGTATGATAACTGATAGGATATTTTACTTTTGCATTGGACTATTTATATATTTAAAATTAATGTTTATTTAAAATATGTAACATTTTACAACTTACATGGAGTAATTAAGTTTTTAATATATTAAATTCATATTCAATATGTAATATGAATTAAACAAATATAAAACTTTTTTTTCATATTATTATTTTTCAAGGGAGGAAATAAAAGAAGCTTTTCATTATTTATTATACACTAAATGACATATGGCATTTATATATAGACTATTTTGAGTAGAAAGCTATAAGAAAATATTGTCAAACATTTTTGTATTGAAGCGGACTCTTATCCTGCTTTGTCAAATCTTTATACAGATTCGAAAAACGTCTTTATCAATTTCCTAAGTGTGTGAATAAAATGTTAAAATGTTAAAAGTAGGAAATGTTGAGTTAAAAATGTTTAGTTTTCTACTAAATAATTCAAATATTTACATTTCTTCCACCTATAAGGTGGCTGGTCAAATAGCACGAGAGGAGGTCGGGGTCGAGCGCTAGTATACGGATGTCGCGCGCGCTCACCTGCTCCCCGAGCATCTGTGCCCTCCGTACCCACTCCCCAGCCGCAGCCCCCACAGTCCGCACAGTCGCCTGCTCCGCAGACCGCTCAGCCTGTGCATTCTACTATAGTGACATTGGCTTCAAGTACTGTTTTAAGTTGTATGTCACTTTTATTACACATCTTGTTTGATATTAATTATATTTGTATTGAGCTTCCAACTAAGGAATCAATTGTATTTATATATATTATAACTTTTTTATATTTGGACTGATTGTAAAGTAAAATTAATACTAATAGTGGGAAAGGGAAGTTTAGCAGAATGCAATAGGCCTAATTTAAATTAAATAAGTTATCAGAGAAAATGTGTGTTCATTTTTAAATAATTCTTTTGGATATTTAACATAGATAAATTCTCCCAATTTTTTTTTCATATACCTTGTTTCTTCTGTAATTTCTGAACTTTTAAGTAAATACTTATATTATAAAATAGTTTGATGCATGCTGCATCCATCTTAAATGATAATCCATTTAGTTTTATTTTTTAATTTGTATTTTTCTCTTGTTCAATTATATCACTGATGGATGTAAATAAATAAAATAAAAAAGCATACAATAAAAGTATATAATAGTGGTCAGTTCCTTTTTTATTATATATGTAAATTATTTGAATATTTCAGCAAGTTGTGTAATATCGAGTACAGTCCGAGGTGCAACACCACGCGCGCCAACTCCCACGCCTCCAGTCCTCACATCGCGGCCTCTGCCACTTCTTCAGCGGAATTACCAGCCAACAAAGGTAATGTAAACAAAAATAATATATTTAAGATCATATTAAACAATATAACAGAAAATGACAGGTTAATTACTTGAACCTGTATATGATCTATCAATTTTTTTATGCCTAATATATATTTTTTGTTAAGAGACTTCTAGGATATAATTAACATATTAATTTTTTTTAATCTATTTTATTCCATTTTATCATATTACTAAAAATTATAATTTATAACCATTATATTACAATTTTTTAAAAATATATGAATATAATTTCTATATTTGTCTATAGTCTATCATGATAGACACAATACAATGGAACAACATCCTCCTGTAAACGTAACTGCTTGTTGGTTTCAACAGAGACTGTGTCAAGCTGCAGTTTCACACTTTGCCACATAACAAGGTAGTCAGAGAAAACCTAGAACCTTGAGTGGAAAGTCCAGAACAAAGTCTTAACACTAAGTTCTCTCTGCCTATCCTGATGTGTGCGCGAGATATCATGACGTTT
Source organism: Dryas iulia moderata (assembly GCA_019049465.1). Lineage (NCBI taxonomy): Eukaryota > Metazoa > Arthropoda > Insecta > Lepidoptera > Nymphalidae > Dryas > Dryas iulia. The sequence goes on along the minus strand of CM032422.1, from coordinate 10,252,918 downwards.
AAAAAAAAAGAAATCATGATATTTTAATTGTCATAACATTTTGTTATGTCGTTGTGTCATAACATATTGTTATGTCATTGTGTCATGACATTTTATTATGTTATTGTGTCATATCATTTCCCTATGTCATTTTGTTATGTAATTGTGTCATGACATTTTATTATGTTATTGTGTCATGTCATGATGTCCTGTCAGGTGGTCGGCGTGGCGAGCGTGGGCGTGCGCGGCGTGGGCAACAGCGCGCCGCCGCAGCTCTACTACGAGGTGCCGCGCGCCGCGCACCACCCCCCGCAGGCGATGCACCAGCCGGTGCAACAGATCCGTCCGATTACTACTTATGCACATGTTCATACGCAGCCGGCGCAAAGTATGTTGTTTTTATTTTTTATATATATTTTTATATGAGACTTGGTCTGTGGGCATTCTGATTGTGAATGCAATTGGCTATGAAGTTGATTCTCACTTCGGGTTATGATTATATTTTAAGTAATTTTATTTTTTTGCCAATCAAAACGCAACGTCTCGATTTCAGGCGGAAAGTGAGTTAATGGAATGTCTTAATCTAAGTAGGCATTACTGATTATTAGACACATGCAATGCGGGAAAAAGCGTTAAATTTGAAGCTTCTATATGCGTAATATGGCAAAAATTCATTAACATGGTCCATCTCTTACCATTTCTTAAAGTAAATTAAAATGTTTCCCCAAAAATACACTGCTTAAAAAAATACAATTATTTTTTTTATTTAAAATACAGTAATTAATATTTAACAAAAATTTCGTTCTACAGCTAATATAGCGACCACACAAACAACAGACACTCGCCAGCAGCCCGCGTCTGTTCAGTCGCCGCTCGTGGCTCGACCTTCAATATTAAGGAAACGCGATGTTGATGGGTAAGTTTAATATTGAAATTAGGTTTTAATCTGATATTTATTTAAAGTGAAGCCATTTTATTTAAAAAAATATTAAAAAGTTTCATTTTTTGGTCATATAATTTTGGTACTAAAGTTTAATAGCGGAGACTTGAGAAAAACTGGGTGTATGAAACTCAACAGTAGTTTCTTTTTATATTTTTGCTTACTAAATATTAATTTAGTGTATACGAAGTATTTACGAAGTATTATAAATGTAACTAACACAAAACATAATTGCTAAAAAACTGACTACAAATAGGCTTACAGTTACTATGTATACTGTAGAATTCGACGCGAGGGGCATAACAACAAAATTTCTATATTCTACTTAAAGATCTGTCTGTCTAGTATGTATTTCAAAACCGTTTATAGTAGGGTCTTTAAAAATTGGGTAGATAAACGAGGCAACTTTTGTAGGCAAGTTAATCCATATAAAAGGCCTCTAAACATACATTTGTATATTATTTTAAATAGGTTAATAAAGTGTATTAAAGTTCAGTTAATAAAGTGTACTTACCTAATGCAACAGTTCTTTACGAACGTATTCTTTATATGAAGAGAAAATAAACATATCTATTAAGAATAAAAATAAAGTAAACATACTCTATGTTAGAGTTTTACTGCACTACTATGGCTTAAAGCAAACCCATTGAAGTTTTATGTAACACAGTTTATGTAATACACATACATTCAACATAATAAGATTAAGTCTGTATGTCAGAAGTATTTAAAATTTGTCTTAAGCATTACCTAATATTTATTATACAAAATCTACCAAATCAATATAGAGTCAAGTAGCCTATCATCAATAAAAAAAATCACTGTTGTATTATATTATTATGTCTCTTATTATCAATGATGTCTATTTCTATGCTACAAACAATTCTAAATTTAAAATAAGCAACTTTTTATTTATTTTTAAACTCATGCATAACAAAGACATTATAAACATTCAGCCAAAACATATTATTTTTAAAAAATATTTTGTAGAAAATGTATAAAAATTTTAAAAGTACTGAAAATTGAAACCGCATCTAAGGATCCTTAGACCTCTTAGCACCGTCCAAGCGCTCTGACAACAAAGCAATGTGTTCAAATGTGGCAAAATCGTAATACCTTTTGCTAAAAATCTTTCTTCAATTTCCTAAGTGTGTGTTTTTGAAAACACTTTAAAATATATATTTTTTTTTTATTTCCACAGATCACCAACAAAACCAATATCAACACTCAACACGGTGACAACCATAGTCAGCAACATGACAACCCTAACGAGCATCACGTCAATAGGCCAAGTGTACAAGACGAAGGGCGCGGGCGCGGGGTGGGAGGACGTGCCGCGCGGGGAACGACCCGCCGGCTCCGGGTCGACCACCATATCGGCCCCGTCCTCCCCCGCGCCCGACCTCGACCCCGACCCGCGACCCCCCACGCCCGAGCTGGACGTGTCGCCGAGGAAGAAGCCTAGGAAGCAGACGTGAGTGTTTTGTGTGGAGGTTATTTCATATGAGATTATTAATAACATTTTTATCCGCATTCGCTCTTATACAAACGTAATAAATAACATTTTTGTTAATCAAAATTAAAAGATATGTTCAACTAAGGGATGGCCAAGCTCCACGATAGTAGAAGTGTATTTTTTTAGTAATTAGTAAAAGATATTTATATTTTTAAAAAGACTATTTTTTTATTAAAAAAACATCATACAGAAATCGAATAAGATTTATCGAGATTTCAAAGAGTCACGTAAGATTTATCAAGATTTCATATGGCTCACGTTCCGCAGGTCGGCCCACCCAGGTTTTATTCAAGTGTATGTTTGTCAGTACCATAAAATTATTTGTTTCAGGTTAGTTAATGAAATTAGACAATATGAGTTCCCCGCAGAAGACACGCCTCCATCACCGCCTCCAGTAGCTTCCGTTACGCCATTACCAAAACGTATGTTATTCTTTTGTATATAAAACAAGTTATGTAAACTTAAAGTTTAACCCCTTTAAGAATTGTGTTCTGGACACAATTCTTAAGGTAGAGGGAACCTAGTGTCAAGACACTCCGTTCCCCACTTTCCGCCGAATTCGGAGGCTTGCGTGTTAAGTGGCGGAACTTAACGCCGCGCTTTACCTCGACACCAGAGCGAAGAAAATATAATTTACACTCCTCGAGTGGGAATTGAACCCACAACCAGTCGTTTACAGTCACACTCTTGTGCCACTGGGCCACGACTGGCCACAATATAATGAGTTTCCACGCTCCCAGGGCCGTCGCTCAGCTCCGCGTACGTGTGCGGGTGGCGCAGCACGGAGCGGCACTTCACGCGGCCGGCGGACGTGCGCCGCCGCGAGGTGCGCGCGCGCGACATCGTGGCCATCGCCGCGCAGCGCCACGTGCTCACCAGCGCAGAGGGCTGGAAGGTGCACCACCTCACCGCGCAGATGGACGACCTGGTTTGTTGCAACTCAACACTCGAATATATCAAACTTATAAAATATGGATAGAGATATAAATAGGGATAGATTTCAAAAATATTTTTTTTAAATCATAAGTTCAAAATAACAAGTATTTAAAAATAACTACAAGGTTTAGGCTCGAGTAAATAAGAATTTGATTAAAATTTGTTATTATTATCAATAAAATACAACTATTATTTAATTTTTATTTTTTAAAAGAATTTGAAGCACTGTTATGTAAACTTATTAAAAAAAAACAATTTCATACCAAATGTTTCAAATTATAAAGAGTAGAAAAGCCCAAACTTTAAAGTACCAATTTTGATGAACAGTATACCTTTTCTTCAAATTGTCCAGAAATTACAAATTCAAGGAGGATATTCCTAACCTTTTTGAAAATAATGTATTTATATAAAGTTTTAGTATGTAGTACTCTATATGTCAATTAATTTTATCGTCATTTTTTTATTTAACTACAACCATATTTATAAAAATATTGATCGCTACGCTATGATAGCATTATCTCGTTGCCATCTTGTAGCTGTTATCAGTTATTTTTTTAATTGTGGTTTCGAGTTTTCTTTAATATTTTAAGAGAACAATGAAAAAAACCTACTTCTTTTACTATACTAATTTATTTTAACTACACCACGATAAACATATATAAAAGTGTAATATATTTTTCAGGTATCATTAGAATTAGATGTAAGTGAGCAACTAGAAGGAATACTGCGCGCTTTAGAGGCGACATCTGCACGCGCTCACCTACCAATACAAACGTTACAACATACATTACTAGAACTGATTAAGGTATGTTTATAAATAATAAAATTACTAATAAAATACAATTGATTAAATATTAACTACTTCATAATACTCGAACTTTTTTTACTCTTTTTCTCTCATAACAGAGCAGAGAGAAGCTAGTGTCAAGTCACTCCGTTTTTCACTTCCCCTTATGAGACATTGCGTGTTTCAATTGGTGGAACTCAACGCCGCACTGTGTCTTAGGCACGAGGGCAGAGAAATGATATATAGTTATTCCCCCAATTGGGAATCGAACCCAAAACTATCGCGTTTACAGTCAGATACTGTTCCACTGCGACATTACGGTCTCTCATCTTTTAAATCTTTATGCAATATTTATTTATTTTTCTTTTTTTAGGGTAACATACAACGAAGTAAAATAGTATGTGAAGGTATCCAAGAAGCACGCGAAGATATTCTCCGTGTGTTCAAACATAGAAATTTCGTCTCCGACATTCTCACACGTCAGGCCGACAAAAGGTGCTTTAGGAAACATCGGTCGCAGTCATAGCAGAGGGCGAACAAGACACATAAAGTCAAACACAAATAATCTTAATTTAAAAGATTCATTCATTTCATCTGTGGTTTTTTATTTATTTTTCAAATGCTTCATTATCGACATGTCGATATCATGTACTATTTAATACAATTAATTCATTTACCACTAATAAGTACGAGCCATAAAATTTATAGGTAATTCTTTCTGTAAATAATGTAAAGAAATGTATCATTTAATGAAAATATATAAGGATATCTAACTTTTCTATATTCGAAGATTGCCTTGAATGATATGCAATTTGTGTTGTGATGTTATAATACTTATTTCGTATGAATATAATGTTAATAAATATTTGTGTTTGTATCTTTTTTCCTAAATCTATTAGAAGTCCTTTTACTTAGCTTACTTTTAATAAATAAATTTACTTTTTAAAATAGTTTTAAGATTTGCAACATCCTCATTTTATAATTAATTAGAACATAAGAACGTCGTGGCGCAGTGGAACGGCGTCTAACTATATGTAAACAGGGTTGTTGGTAGATTATTACTCTGGGTGAATGATATTATTTAAATTTTTAATTTCTTCGTTCTAGTAATACAGTCAAAGCACAGCGTTGCGTTCCGCAACTCAACACATAATTTCTCGATTTAAGGCGTAAAATGAAAGACAGCCTATCGAAACACTAGGTCCGATTGACTATCCGGCTATGCGAGAAACTATTAAAAAAATGGTGTAAATTTAATACATTATTTTTTTCGTAATGCGCCCTACTACCAATCACTCACTAGAAATAGGTTCATTGCTATATATTTTGTTCCATATTTTCCGTCCAATCAACGTAAAAAGCGTGAGATGCCAAAGCATAGTACACAAATACAAGACAATCTCTTTCTTAAGGACTGAAGTTTAGCGTACGGTCTTTATTTAAGTTTTCTTATAATTTCCATTCTTTATGATAATAATGTAAAATATATTGGTTTTTAATACTTTTGTGCAATATTTAAATGAAGCATAGAAAAATTATTTCACTGCTTTATCTAAGTCTCCACTTTGACTAACTAACTTTTTATAATAATATATTAATTGTTATCCAATAAAATTATTGTAATCAAGAGGCAACACAGTAGGAGTTAACATGTCAAATTGTCAATATCATTTGACAAGTGAGAAGTTGATAACATCGAGTTGCAATTTGACATTTAAAAATATAAATATCCTTGTCTTGTCTTATTTTATAACCTAAACTATTATTTAGATTATTCAGAGTGAAAAATGGCAACCAGCCGATTAGAAAGAATAGGAACTATATTTACCAGGTAAGATTTCATTTATTAAAAAGATGATCGACCTAATGTTATTTTACCATCGGCAAAATTTAATGAAAAAAATCGTACACTCTTTCCGATAAATGATGTTCTATTTTTGAATTTCTCTTTACCGGGAAATTAATATATAATTCTTCCGGGATCGGCCATATCGCATTGGTTAATAAACTTTGGCGCCAGTTATTGTAAATTTCATTTCGTTATATATTTACGTATTCTTTAAAAAATGTCAACTCTCAAGAAATCCACGAAATCGAAATTTATTTCCGAAGATTTAAGCGATTTTATTAATGAATCACAATTTTTAAATGAGTCCCCCAAGAATAAAAAGCAGCCAAAGCGTAGATCGGAGACTGTAGAGAAAGAAATCCCTAATCTAATTGGACATACAAATGCAAATAAGAAGAAAAAGCTTAATGAAGGAATAGAAGCTTGTGGAGAATCTCGCCAAAAAATATTAAATGTCATGAGTAAGCAATTGGACTCCAGGTAAATTATAGAAATTATTTTGATATGTAAATTTAAAAATATAATAATGCACCTTACGATAATCGGATGTTTTCAGGAAAAATATTAATGACAATTTGTTAAAAAGTTTGTCTGAGGTTCTGACACATTTTGAGGCTGATTATAACATCTTAAAAGAAAATGAACAAAAGTTAGAACACCTTACTGGGGCCTTTATGAAATGTATGCAACAAGCTACTGCTGCTCACAAACAAAAACTTAGGGCACTAAAAGAAATTCATTCTACATTTAAAAAAGAGTAAGGATGAGAAACTCTTAAACAATATTTAATTTTAATTGTAAATAATTTTTATCATGTTTTAATATAACCACAGGTGTGAAGAAACAGAGACAGATCAAAAAGCTGACATGGATAAGTTAGGCGATGAATTAGAAGATGATATTAATAAATTAAAACAGAAGCTAATATCTGAAACAAAACGCAGTGGCTGGGAAACTTTGAGAAGATCATTTATTCAAGCTATGCAAAATGACTTTTAATAAATTACTCTATTTGAAATGTATTTACTCTAACTCTAAATAACATTAAAATTACAGGGCAAATAAAAATGACAGTACTTGAGTGACTTTTTCTATTCTCAAAAGTAACATATTTTGTCATGATTGTTAATTTATTTTAGTAATATATGTAATAAAAAAAACATTTTTATCTTCTTTTATTTTATTATTTTTTATTTTAGTAATATTTCTTTTAAAGGATAAAGTATATAAAGGAATAAATTTAAAAATTATTGGAATGTGAATACTATCTAACCACTCTTTGTATAGTTTACACTTTGGTAAAAATAATGAAATAAAATTTGATGATCATTCCTCCAATTAGAATTCGAACCCAAAACCTATTGTGGCAACATTCAAACACTTCCCTTCTGTACTACAATGGAGTATAAATAAAAAGTAATTATAAATCATTTTTGACTTATGTAAGTTAGTAAATATAACAAAACCATAATTGGCAGCATTTTTTTAATAATATATGAATTGTTTAATTATTTGTTACAGAGTTGAGGGTCTTCTCTTACATGGTGCATTGAAGCCAGATGACAGACCTCTGTGGTTTGATGTGTATAAGGCATTTCCTCCAACAGTTGAACCCAAATTTGCCAGACCGAAGCCAGAAGTAAAACCAGTTAGGCAAATTCTCTACAAAGAAGACATTATAAGAGCGTATGTTTATTTCTGTTGTTTGATTCAATATACATTTCCCAAAATTACCAGTGAGTGTATGTAGAGAAAACATAGTGTTAACACATAATCCTCCATTTTTTGCATTTAGAGTGGTGAATTATGATGCCCTCATTTATATAGCTTTAATTAACTAGACACAGTAATAAAAATATAAATAACATGGCTGGTGCATACAGCATAAACTGCTGTATAATGTGAAATTTATAAAAAAATTATTATTTTTTTATAAATTTCACATTATACAAAATCTCGATTTAGCCCAAAGAAAGGAAAAATAAATATTGTGATTATAATTAATTGTAATTATTTTAATTGCAGAAAATTTCATTCAAAGGGCCACGGTTTAAGTCTCAATATGTTAAGTCCAGTAGGAGAGACTCAAACTAGAAGACTTGTACAAAAATATGAGCAACTAAAATCTGAGGGTGGCTCTGAAGATGAAATAATTGAGAAATGTGTTGCAGCAGTAGAAAGTGAGCGCCAAGTGGAGTCGAGACAAGTAGAGAAGCACGTCCCAATGAACCCTGATTCTGTGACTGCCAAAGTTTTGGCGGAAGCAAATTTAAAAAATATTTTCAAAGAATAATTGTTTATGGTTGTAGTTTAGTTGTAACTAATTAGCGTAATTAAATATAGTATTTACAGTACGCTTTTGTTTTCTTACATCACTTAAATTGAATTATGTTTACTTATTAATTAATTTGAATACCTACTTAATAATTATATTAAATATTTATTTGTCAAGTATTTATAAAGTGGTTTTTGACAAAATAATTTATAATCAGTGCCAAGCAATTAGTTTTATTAATGTCTTACAATAAATAAACCGAGCTAGACATACTTAATCGAAATATGATGATCATATTTTTTATTGTGTAAAATTGATCATCCAGAAGATTGATTTGTTACAGAATGTAATGAATACAAATTTATTTTTATTGCTCCGCTACAGTTATATTATTTCTCAATGGTTTTATATAATAATATTTTTCAACGGTTTTGGCAAGGTGCAAACAAAATATCTTTATATGAAGAAATAGCTCTGAGTGTGTCGCTATATGGTTTAATGGGTACAGCTTACCTTAAAGTAATCATTAAAGATCTACCAATTTTACTTAATCTTAAGGTCCTAATTTTGCCTAGAGAGAAAAATAAGATAAATTATGCTTTATCTGCAATGTTTTTAACCATGAAACATACGAAATATCATCTATTGATTAATTTATTTAACTACAAAACCTTTATAAGTATGCCATGTCTTATCACATTAGTAATCAGTATCTTATCTTTGCAAGATAAGCATTGGAAGCAACTAAACACGCCCGTGTCTCACTCTATATTGTATAGTGTAGAAAGAAAAATAAGTTATTATTTTAAAGTAAAAAAAAAACTTTAAAAATGGTTCAACGGAAATCTGTGTGGTTCTACCTCGCTGTGGTGCTTGGTAAGTGTCCTAGAAAGGATCATAATTTATAGTATTCTAAAGTGCATAAAACATCTCTATACTTTGTTCACTAACAATGCCCAAATCATAATTTTGCGTAATTCATTGTTAGTGTAGCATTAAAATTAGAGTTATGACCATGATGATGATAGTTTTCTTTAACTTTAAACTTATATTTGTCATCAAATTGAATTTGTGAATATGTTTATTATGTAAAACAAATAACCACATTACATACAAGTTGCTATAGTATTTAGCACAGTTATATTTAATAACCTGTATAATCTTTATATTTGTTGAATTGGAATTTAAGTACATATTTTCAAAACCTAAATTGTTAGGCGTAAATTGTTGCACGTAAAGTTTGGCCACTTAAACGCAATTTCTAAATCTACAGAAAATGCAGCAAGTAGACAATAATCGAATTTACTTAGTCACTCCACAAAATGTAAAAGGTTTATAAATATTAAAAAAAAATAAAATCATGTTTGCTCTTTTTACAGTAATTCTCAGTACATTCGCACATGAGGCAGAGGCACGAAGAAAAATTTTACGAGGAAGGCGTGTGATGACTCGTACATATTATCGTGAGTCATATTGTTATTTTTATAACGAAACTGTTTACTGAGAATTTAAACATTCTTATTCCAATAATTATTTTAATTTCAATTGCAAATTTAAAGCATGTATTTGTAATTGAAATTACGATATTTAAAGAGATAATAACTTTAACTATAAGGAACATTAATCATTTGTTTATACTAGAGAAAATTTAACGCATGTTTAATATTATGGTTAAATATTTGTTCATTAAAGTGCCAATATTTAAATAAGTCTAAAATCGGCATTTTGAAATAAATCTAATAGCTGTGGCCCATCATACCTACATGAAATACCCACCATAGTGGTGCAATGTGCAATTGAAGTGAATTCAATTTTCATTCATTATATTTAAATCATTTTTTAGTACATATTTAAATCATTTTTATTTTGGTTATGTTACACGCAATGTCTGATATATTAAAAAAAAAGGGATAATTAAATAGAAAATAGAACGTTATAATCGCAAATAAATAAATCTATATACTGATTTTGGTCTTGAGACACAGTGGGACAGCATCTGACTGTAAACGTTATTATTGTGAGTTCGATTTCTACTCGAAGGAAAACATAATATATTATCAATTCTCTGCTTTGGACCTAAGGCAAAGCACGGCGAAAATTTCCAGCACTTTATACCCACTATGTCGATTTCGAGGGGAAAATGGAGAACAGACTGTCATCATACTATCCATTCTTTTTTTTTAGCTTCATGCTATATTCCGCACACAAAGTAGGCAAGGTAGTGTTAAAACATCTAGCTCTCAAGTTTCTGTCGAATTCTAGAGGCATTACGTGTTGAGGGACGAAACTTAACGCCACGCTTTGCCTCGACACCAAAGCGAATAAATTGAAATATGCATTATTTCAATACCTCGAATGGGAATCGATCCCACAAAAAGTAGAGTTTACATTTACTTTGTGGCCCTGCGCCACGACTGACCTCAGATACAATGTTTTTGTATTATTACAGATGGAAATGCAGTACCCGCTTGGGCTATAAGTCTGTTGGCTGGAATAGGAATGTTGTTGATTGGAGGGGTACTATATGGAATCATGAGGAAAATAGTGCTCGCTTCCGAGACCGGTTCTCTTAACACTTATCAACCAGCTTTGCAAAATGACAACAGCGTTTAAGAAAATAACGCTGTTGAATATTTTTTTTTTATATTAGAATTAATTAATTTTATGAAAATATATTAAAACTTAAGGAATTTGTTTGTAAAATAAAATTATAAATGAAAAAATGAACCAAAGATAGATTTATTTTTATTATTATCTGTTAATACACTTAATAGTGCAACACTTGCACATTCCATTCAAAAAACAATTCATTTTTACGAGATTTTAATTATTATTCTGCAATGAAAGAATATCATTAAAAATAGGACATTAGTTTAGAATTCTCTGCGATGGTATTTGTCAGGATCAAAGTAAGAAGTGACGACAACCCGATTGCTGAATTTACGTCCTGTCAGTGTTTGTTGAGCCTTTTGGCAATCAGCAATGCTGTTGAATTCTACAAATACCTGAAAATATTTTATAAATAATTAGTATTTTTATGTAATGTTTAATGTAATAATTAGTATTATACAGGTTTTTTTTCGATATATTAAAAAAAATAAGTTAAAGTAAAATTTTACTTTTCCACATCCTGGTACTTCAACACCTTCTATAGGTCTCGGAATTTCTATGCTCCTCACACAACCATATTTATTACATTCCTCTCTGAAAATAAATAAGGCAATTGATTTAAATTATAGATTTCATTAATATTTATTTCTCTTGTGTATATAAATTTCTCTTAGAATTTTATAATTATCAGGTTGACCGAGCTCTGCTTCGTATTTCTTTTTGATAGTTTGCGACTTTGACATTATAATTATAGTTAAATAATAATATAATAAGAATTGATTATAACAAAAACATATAATAAATTATAAAAAAAAAATGCTAATCGAATTGGATGTCTGGATTCGAACCGTAGACTTCTGCTTTCAGTATTGCCCAATTTTCCATCAGAGCTATTATAACGTTGTCAATACGAGTGAAATTAACATTCCTATGCTAATGATGTAGAAGATTGTAGCAGGTTTTATTAAAAAGAATAAAACCGATATTAAAACATAGATACAACACCAGTCTCCTCATTGGGAAAATATATTCACTGTACATAATTAATTTAAAAGCAACATAATTATATATTTTTTATTGCACTATGAAAAACAAACATGGCAATAACAAAACTTAATTAATATTAACAAACATAAATAATGTTAACAAAAGGATAAGTTAGCATAGCTAAAAATGGTACTAACTTGATATCCTCCAGTATATCCTCATACTCCTCCTCGTCGCGCAGCTCGTCGGGGGTGACCATGTTGAGCAGGCACAGCACCTCGGTGGCGGGGCCCGCGCCCGCCAGCGTCAGCCCCGCCACCTGCAGCGTCACCGGCGCCGCGCCCGTCATCGCTGAACACAAATACATACTATTACACTCTAATATACACATATATACATACAAACACACACGAAAACACGTTTTAGAGTAGAGTACAACAAAAAAATCAGAAATGCGACAGTCGAAAACAAAGTGGACACAGATAGAAAATTATAAACACAAAAGACTCTAAGCAATTACTTAATTTCAAATTACACAATACCGATCTATACCGATAACGATTCACAATATAACTAACGTGTACATGTACTTACAATCTAAATATCCTTATAGTAGAATACCGTTAATACAGTTTACAAGTATACAATAGTTAGTCGACATGACAGTCGCTGTCGTGTCGGACGCACACTTACCTAGGGTAGAGTTCTTGGCTCCGATACTCGCGCGCTGGACTATGAGCTTCTTGTCGCCCAGCTGCATACCATTAAGACCAGCGATTGCCTAGAAGTTTTTCTTTGTAGTAAATATGTTCATTTAAATATGTTAAACATATTTAATATGAATGTTTCGTATAGTACCTGGTCAGTCATCGATATATCGACATATTCGGCAAAGGCATAACCTTTGCTAAGGCCTGTCGAGGAATCCTTCACCAAGTTGAAGGCTCGCAGCTGACCGAATGACATCAGCAGTTCCTTAACCTGCATATCAGTGCACGAATTAATGTCGAACAATCGAGTGGTCCGCATCATATCATCGTATATGAATATTTGAATATACTATGATAAAGTCTATAGACATTGATGTTTGTTGCTTAATAGTAAATTGATAGGTTCCCATTAACATTTGCAAGGCAGCAAACATATGAATGAATGTGATCTGACCTGTGACTAGCCGCATGTTAAATCAGAAGTGAGTAGAGGAGACTTGCCTTGGCGTGCCGACGTCTCGCTCAAGTACAAGACGTAAGGTGAGAATGAGAGACAACAGTGACACGCGGCCGCGAATGTGCCAAATCTATGCTAGGGAGGGGCAGAAAGCAAACTATATCAGTGAGTTGTTTCAGAAGGCCTTGAGCGTGAAGCGTGACCGCTCACGCTCAGCCAAGATAAGGGTACCTGAAAATTCCTGAAATGGAAATAAACACGCGGCTCTCCTCTAGCTCCATCGTAGCCCTGTCAACTGTTGAATCTCGCCCTGAAAAGGCAGCGGCATCTACTTCTACTAAGGGAACCTAACCCGATTGCTAACCTAACCTGTTGTTTCAATTTGCTGTATGCTCGAACGCATAAGTCTATTAGCAACATTAGATACAAGGACGTTACAAAACAAGTCATATAAGTAAGGAAATATCGAATATATTACATACGCCTTAACCCCACTATGGAAAAAACTTCACCAAAGTTAAATAGAAATGTGGACTTGGTACTGACCTGGAACACATAATTTTAGATATAGTAGCCAAATAAAAAAATGTTATCATCTGAACAAAAAATCTAAACTTAAAAAAGAAATTTCTTATGATGAAAATTTTAATATATTTTCATAAAAATATGATTTTAACACTTGAGTAGTTTGGGAAACTTGTTCTATTCACGACAAGGGCTTGGGAATTCATATTTTTGAACTCTAGTATACTACATTTTAATTATTACTTTATCTTTAAATCTCTTTTTAAGTAATTAAAATTTTACAAACTTATTGATATGTAACAATTTTGGAATATTGTTTTAAAAGAAGGTAATGAAAAATTAAATGATCTTCATGATAAACATTAACTGGTATAAGCATTTTGGTAGGAAATTCAATTGTAAATAATTTATAACTCAACTGCAGACATCAAATGATTTTTAGGAAGAACTGTCTACTAAAGTAGATTTGCTTCCAGATGAGAATGTCTTTAAAAGCTTTAGAGGCTAAAATTTTAGATTATATCAAAAAATGCCACACAGTATCGTATGGTAACATTAGAAAATATAATTTTTGGAATTGCCTGTCACTAGCAATTATAGGAACCACTACAGGAAGTGGTGGTAACAAAGAAATGCATTGGTCACTCCTAATGGTCAAATATTTACAATAAATAACCTTTCAGTGATTCAACTTATACAATAAATAATGAGAATCAAGCATGCGTTATTCAAGGTAAATGAAGCTGTAATTGACTATATCATTTAATCCATCCCGGATTTTATCATAATATAGTAATTATATAAAATATTTCAAATAACATAACATTTTATGTTAGTTTTGCATACATGTTATATATTAATAAAGCAAAATAAAAATTTATACATACATTTATATATAAATCAGTTACAAATATATTCTGAATTAATAATATTTTTCTGCGACAGCTGAGAAAATGTTCAATCAATAATTAAATATATAATATAGCTTGTACAAATTAATGTTTTCAATGACCCAATGTATGCAATAATTTGAATAACTTACTTGGTCCTCATTTAAATAGTTAGGCAGTCCTCCAATAAAGATTTTATGAGGTGAATCTGGAACTACAGTACTGATAACACCAGCTAAAAATAAATACAACTATTACTATACTTCTTTACATTACCACTATAATAATATCACCAGTACAGTAAAAATTAAGATATTGCTTAGAGTCTACATTAAACAAATAATAATTGTTAAACTAAGTGAAGCAGAAAATTATAAATAAAGAATATAAAGGCAACAAATTTAATTACCTGGTACATTTATAGCTGGATTTTCTGTCCCTGGCATAGGCTGATAATCATGGGGCCGTCGTATTTTTAAGCTTTGACCTTTGAAGTTGATGCCGTCAAACGCCATGGCTTGTGTTGTTTCGTCAATAGATCTAAACTCAAGGAATGCAAAGTTTTTGTCTAAATTAATCTGGCATGCAAGAACCGGATTACCAGCCGCTTGAGCTAATCCAGACAGATGCATTTGTTGGTTAAAGAATTCCATAGTTTCTTCCTCAGTTACGCCAAATGGTATATTTCCCACATATAATCTACGAGCTTGCCGTGTTATTGTAGACCCGACTACTGGAACAGCAGCTTGTGGAGTGTCGGCAACAATATTAGCCGGGATTTGTCCGGCGGCTTGCATAGCTTTATATTGTAGTGGCGTAATATGTTCAAACCCAGGTGGCGGGACATCCCAATATAGTGAAGGCTTACGACGACGTGACCTTTTTGATGGGGATCTAGATTTACTTCTTCTTTTTTCACGACGCTCTCTGGAACGTGAGCGTGAGCGACGTCTTTCCCTTGAGCGCGATCTACGTCGACGATCTACAACAAAATGGATAATGTGTTTTATAAAGAAACTTTAATATTTGATTAAATAACTCAATTTAACTATTTTTACCTTTGTCTTCGCCCATTTTCATTAAACAGTTTTGAAATATAAAACACTAATTACAAACGTCTTCGTGAAAACTTAAACATACGTAAAATGGCGTCGAATCGAATTGTTGCCATAGATTATATCACAGAACACATTTACCCAAAAGGAAGAATGTCCACTTCATACAAAAAAGTGGGGGACAAAACTGAAACTAACGCCATCTATTATAGACCCACTGGAAACAAATATGTCAAATTCGGCGGCAAATTTCAAATATTTCAGCGGCAAATTTAAAAAATACTAGCGGGAAATTTCAAATTCGGTTTTAAAACATTTTTTTTATTTAAAAACCCGAATGATTCACTCTTTCAAAATCATGGAAATATTGATTTAAATACCAATACTTCCAAATGGTTTTGAAAGAGTGAATCATTACAGGTTTTATAATAATAAAGAAATAAAATAAAACAAATAAGTACTTTACAATATTTTTATTGCTAATAGACATAGTTTATATATTTTTACAAGTAGTATTCCGATCTGGGGAATCGCTATTTATACAGTCAAACAGCTTGTCCATATTTGATACTATATCTGCAGTACCTGTGGCTTCCCCCGGGAAGCAATCCAAAAATTACAAAAGATAATTAATAAAGGTCATTTTACAATTACTGACCTTACTGGAATTAACATGTTATTGTAAGATGAATTGCAATATTTACTTGGTTAAGCAATAACAATACAAACCTTATATTCTAGCAAACATCTCTGCTGCAACCGAGTGGCTTAGCACTCGAGCAGCAAGATTCACTCTCAGTTTCTGTTTGGTGTTTGGACACATGTGGACTTGTTTTAATTTGGATGCGAAAACAAAATTTCCGTCACTCTTGGTATATGTATGCAGAAATTTTCAATATGTTCCCATTTGCCATAACCTGCAGACATTTTATGCAAAAAAATTGTTTTTTGATGTCTTATTCAGATTTTATTAGATTAAAAACTCCTACTTTTAAGTGGGTTATAATTTTATTTTCTAATTTGATTGAGACATAAAATGTTTATACCATTTGGCAGAAACATACAAATTTTTACCTCCTTTTAATAATTAAAATAATAAAGTAAATACCTTTCTTACCTTTAAAGTAAATGCCTTTCTCATTGTTTGAAGGAATATTCGTATAAAATGTTATATTATATTTCTAAAGCATTTGAGCAAGTGAGATGGGTCAAAAATTAGTACAACTACAGTAACAATAAAAGTAACAGGTTGCTCGCTTAACAAGCAAATCGGCCATTTGTAAATAACAATGTTGCCCTGCCCTATGAGAAGACAATGCTACTAAAATGTCTTGATTATTTTTAGATAAATCGTATACCATATCAGTTCAAAGCGCTTAGTTACTAAAATTCAATACTTATTTTTTTTTATTATTTTTTATTTATAATGTATAGTCAAAGCTTAGCCCATCCTAAAAAATCATATACAACTACTTAAAACTATATTTTAAAGAAACTACTAATTAGTAGTTTTTTTTTTAATATGGCAGTACCAAGTATTTTTCAATCCCCTGTAGGTATGTCGCCCAAGCCCCTAAGGAAGTCGACCGGGCCTGGATTATATAAACATATACGGCTCCTCATAACGATATAATAGATTATAGACATCTTGACTTTCTTGTGAAATTCAAAACAAAAAATAAATAAATGACGCGACAGATTATGACCGCGATGCAACACAACAGTGATACCCAAATCACCAAACTATCTAAATTGTTTATAATATTATAAAGACCTAACTATTTTCTTTTGTTTCTTCATCAAATTGTTGATGTGTTTGGCTGACTTTAACTGTATTAAAAATAAATATTTAGAATTTATGCTTAATACTTTAGTTTTTAAGCTTAAAGCATTAAGCTTATTTCTTCGATTTTTTGTATTATTAGAAATTCTTACAATAAATTGTAAGACAAATATACAAAATATAAAATATTATGCGCTATAAGGTTGAACAATTTATTGCCATTAAGCGTTGATCATTTTGTTTTTTGATTAAATTAAAATGTTTCTGGAACTTTGGTAAAATATTTATTTAGCTATTTTTACAGATGAGCGAAAAGAGCAAAGCGAGCAGAGTACTCTACTTTACTACTGGGACTTTTTTGCACTCGTTGTGACGAATAGACCTGAATTCGTCAGAAATTCGTAATATTTTGCACGTACACTAACGCCAATATAAAGATGATTCTTAAAACAATAATGATTTTCAGGACTTGTCACCAAAAAAGCTGATTTCCAGTTTAAGTCTATGGCGGAAAAATTTCAAAAAGTTTTGGCTACAAGGAACTGCGCGTGCCGAAATAAATGATTTTCATTTGCTCGGTTTGCTCATTATCTAAACGGCACACGGAATTTTCGACTCGCAGCGCTCGCGAAATCTCTGTTTGCGCCTCTAGTTATACATAGTTACATATACATAGTTGCTATATAAATATTTATGTCTAGTAAATCAGACTAACGTCTGAGAGTGTTGTTATTTGAATGCACAATTCACAACACTAAAGTGAATTGTAATCGAATGATAGATAGATTGTTTTGAATATGTCAGACTCATTTGTTTATTACAAGGCCAGGCCAGTCGTGGCCCAGTGGCACAAGAGTGTGACTGTAAACGACTGGTTGTGGGTTCGATTCCCACTCGAGGAGAGGAAATTATATTTCCATTTTCTTCGCTCTGGTGTCGAGGTAAAGCGCGGCGTGAAGTTCCGCCACTTAACACGCAAGCCTCCGAATTCGGCGGAAAGTGGGGAACGGAGTGTCTTAACACTAGGTTCCCTCTGCCTACCCTGCTGTGTGCGGGATATAGCGTGAAGCTATTTTTTTTTAAATTTGTTTATTAGTTATCTGTTATTCTTTATGTCAGTTTTCCAACTTCCAGTTGTCAGAATGACAGTTGACAAGAGATTCAAGTAAGCACCAAATACGAATCATCAATTAAGTTTCGTTATATTTATACCTTTACACTCATAAGAGAAAGTTTACATACCGGATTGTTATAAAATACGCTCGAAGTTGAAGCTTGAGAAAAAAATCAGAACTAGTAATATTAAACGTGCATTAGCTATGGTAAGCTTATACAATTAAAGTAAATAACTGTTTTAATATGTAGAAGTAGTCATTGTATTTGTTAGATAAAAGAGATTCTAAGAAATAAAAGAAAAAAATATATTTTTAATGTATTTAATATTTATGTATCAAAAAAAAATATATAAGTCGCTCATCAAAGAAATATTTTATGTAGACGTATATTTTTTGTGAAGTCGTAAGGCTAAATAAATACAAAATTGATAAAAAGTATTAATTTATTTGTGTTTAATACTTTGAATAGACTTTAATTATTATTTATTATTTTTTAAGGTTCTCGGCTATCATAATGGCGATGTTAGACATCGAAAAGATAATGAGAAAGACATTACAAATATTAATAACAATAGATCAACAATAAAAATAGATAGAAATATTAAAAATGGCAAAATTATGGGCTTAGTGTTTTTATCATTATTGTTGGACCTTTTAGCTTTTACAATGATATTACCACTTTTGCCTTCTTTGTTAGATTATTATAATAAACAAGAAGGAAATTCAAACACTTTATATTCTATGTTATTGTATGTAATACAAAAGTTTCAAAAAATTACTGGTGCACCAGAGCGTTTTGTATCAGTCCTATTTGGAGGTGCTCTTGGATCAATGTATAGCTTCCTCCAATTCCTTACAAGTCCCATAGTTGGGAGTCTGTCTGACGCATATGGAAGAAAACCTTTGCTTTTAATTTGCTTGGTAAGTATATTCAAAAGTCATTGCTAATATGCTATATACAATACACATTATAAATGTTTAAGCTATGTGAAAAATAGTTAGGATTAGATTATCAGATCAGCACTTAAGATAATTTAGATATCTACTCAATTTTGTAACATTCAAACTCAATATTATTGAAATATTTTATAATATAATATTAACAATATCATTGAACTGAAAACAACTTTATCTTTTGACAAACTTATTGTAAATTAAAATTTTAATTACACAGCATTAAGTAACAATTGAATGTATTTATGCAAAAAATTAGGACACCAATTAGTATGTCTTAGAAAAGTTCTTTGATAATTTTAATTACAACATTCAATGGGTTACTTTTAGAGAAAAACAGTATTTCATACAAAGCATTAAGATGCTTTGTTTGAAATACTATTATTGGAAAGTATTAAAGTAATAATTTATTTTTAGATTGGTATTGCATTATCACATGGTCTTTGGAGCTATGCTAGTACATTCAGTTTGTTTGTATTAGCAAGATTTATAGGTGGATTAAGCAAAGCCAATGTGAGTCTTAGTATGGCCATAGTAACAGATGCCTCCGATGAGAAAACTAGGCCACGAGGGATGGTGAGTACTTATTTATAAATTTACCATAGTATGCTCTATATATGTCAGATAGGATTGTTAGTGTATATTTCAGTAAGAAAGGAATTTAAAGCTATCATAAGAAGCAATGGCTCAGAATCTGACTGCAAACATGTTTAGTTGTCGGTCATCAGTCAGTCAGTCAGATTGTCAGCCCCTACTCCTTATCAAATTATTTATATTTAAATTATTTGCATTTCTCCACTCTGGTAACTAAAGTAAAGGTAAAGGGATAGCTAAAGCTTATCCCTCCCTCTTATCCTCCATTCCTCCTGGATCATTCTGGTCCAATCCCATTAACAGGCCAAGTGGCCTACCCCATATTTGTGGGTGGTGTATGACACAACGGCCAGACACTCAGCCCTGGAACCGTTTCCCCTCTCCCCTGTGGGGTCGAGAGAGAAGCAAGCAAGCAAGGAAGAGCACTCTGGTAACACAAAGCGTGATCTAGTCTCCCCTACTTAAAAGGCAATGTCTCTATTTCGGGCGGAAAGTGAAGAAGTGTTTTGTCATAAGCTTCTCTCTATACTTCACTGCAATGCGGGAGTAGCATGAAGCAAATAAAAATAAGGACTCTGTGGGTTTTTATTGTATTACTTATTCTATACAACACATTACAATGAATTTATTATTTAAATTAACACTCGTTTTTGCTAAGCTTTGAAAAAACTTCTGTTGTTAGTTGTAGTAAAGTACTATTGTTAACTTAAAAAAATGTTTTTCGCAATATTTTGCTGAGTTGGTTTTTTGTATCATTTATTTTAAGTTTACATTCACAAGGCTGAAGGCACTCATTTGTGCCCAAACAGGTTTTAGGTAATTTAATGTTATTGAACCCTTTATTTATTATTAAGATTCTGTTGCAAAATTTAAAACGCGCCTTTTACGATAAAGACTAACCATTTCTTCACATTTTTAGGCTCTCATAGGATTAGCTTTTTCCATAGGCTTTATAGTAGGACCCCTGGCTGGTGCTTGGTTTGCCAAAAACAATGACCTGTGGGGAGAGAAACCAGCGTTTTATGCACTTGCGCTATCACTGGCAAATGTTGCTTTAGTAGCATTTTGTATACCTGAAACTTTATCAAAGGTTAGTATTATAATAATATTCATAATGTTATATGTTAATTTAACTTAAAAAAATAAATATAATTCATTTTATGAATACTGTTACAAAAAAATAATAAAATTTAGGTAAAATAAACAGAAATTTAAGACTATACTACATTATAATTAAATGCAGAATATTGTACGGATAGTAAAAACTTTATTAATATGTATAATCTTCACCTAATTACAGTCAGTCACGACTGTAAACGCGATTGCTTGTGGGTTGATTATATTAAAATTATTTTCATTTCTCCGTCCGTTTGTCTACAGCTATACTACTAAACACACTATATGATCTATAAAAAAAGAAACCGAAGAATAGAGTGTCTAGACACTAAGTTCTCTCATCAGCTAAGCGGAAGAAGCTGTTTTTTTAATATATGTATAAATTTATTTTAATATTTTTTACAGGATAAACGATCACCTTTAACTTTATCACTGTACAAAGCAGTTGATTTTATATCTCCATGGCATTTGCTAAAATTCACAGCTGTCAAAAACTTATCCGTCCATCAAAATAGAGTATTATCAAAATTGGGCTTAATATATTTTATTTATCTATTTATTTACTCGGGCCTCGAGTTCACTATAACATTCCTTACTCATCACACATTTGGATATACTGCAATGCAACAAGGAAAAATGTTCCTCGTGATAGGTGAGTCATTTTATTTTCGGCCCTAGTAATGAAATTAATATATTGTTAAAACTGAAAAAAAAAATTAAGTAAAACTTTCCAAGTATTTTCTACTTAGTTTCTGTTATTGCATAATATAAGGGAATCAGATTCAAGCTATAAGTACGTTGCAAGAATTTTTTTTAATATAGAAGACAGGTAAAAATAATAAAAATGTTTTGAGTGCTAAAAATATTTCGAAACCATCATAGCGCAGTGTGACAGCGTTTGATTTTATACACGATAGGTTGTGGGTTTGATTCTCACTCGGGTAATAATTATATTTAAATTGTATATTCATTTTTACGCTCTGGTGACGAGACAAAGAGCGACTTTGAGGTCCGCCGTTTAACTCGTTATGTTTCGTATTCGACCTCAAAATAGAGAATGGAGTGGTTTAACACTAAGTTCTCTCTGACTTCCCTGCAATGTTGGAAATATAGTAAAGCTAATGGAAATATATTCTTGAATTTTCGAATTATTGAACCATGAAATATAATATAGGGGTGGAAATTATATTTCCATTTTCTTCGCTCTGGTGACGAGGCAAAGCGCGGCGTTAAGTTCCGCCACTTAACACGCAAGCCTCCGAATTCGGCGGAAAGTGGGGAACGGAGTGTCTTAACACTAGGTTCCCTCTGCCTACCTTGCTGTGTGCGGGATATAGCGTGAAGCTATTTTTTATGAAATATAATAAATAAATTATAAAAAAGCGCAAACAAAACAACACTCATAGTACTTCCATGAGAATACTAATGTGATGCATATATGTACGTATATATCGTATTGTACTTAATTAATAATAATGGCCTTTATATGTTGTCTGTTTCCCTAAAACAGGATGTAAATACGCAGTGGTAGGTATAAATTATGAAACGCCTTCGCTTCTTGATTACACAACAACATACATATTTATAATTTCTACACTTGTAATTTAGTAAAATGTATTCATATTAACATGTTACGATATGAAACTTTAATATTTGGTGTCTTATAAGAAACAAGTCATGGTGGCGATTTGGGGCATGCACTAGTTGTAGGTCGATCTAAACTTGGAAGCTCCACTTTTTATTTTTTTTTATTTCTTCACCTTTTAAAGCGCGGCGTTGAGTTCTGCTACTGAAATAGCTTTGTCTCAATTTGAGTTTTTATTTATTATTTTATCTAGTTTAAATATTTAAACTAATTTTTTTTAGTTCAAAAATTCTACATATTATATGCGGACTATTTACCTTATGAGTGTTAATAGAGTGTGCATTAATGTTAATACTCACCATTTTTTTGACCAAATAATAATAAAACATTTAAACTATAGTTGAGTTTAAACGTTTCAATTACTTTAGGGTAAGAAAAATATTCTGAATAACATTTTGAAAAAGATATAAAAAATTGGAATAACCTATTGTTGTTTCTTATTAGTCAATGTTATTAGTCAACGGGTTTACCAAAAAGGCTTTTTTTCCTTCTATTATTTGATGCAAGTTAACATATTCATTTAAATTATGTCTTTAATATCTTTCATATTTTAATGTCGTATCCTTTCTAGGATAAAACATTAGGAGTAGCTTTTTAGCTCTGATGATTTTTATATTAGTAAGTCGATAGTTATGAATGTAATGCAAAATTATACTTCAGAATTCAAGTCTTGAATTTCTCGGCAATTCTGCTTCTGAGGCGAATTGACCTTCTAACCGGTAGTAGTTTCCTGTAGGATTAATATGTACCTACCGATATTTTTTTTATAAAGAGATTAAAAAGTAAGATTTTAAACCAGTCATTTTACAAGATTTATTGCGGATGCTTTAAAATGTTAAAAAAATATATTTTACAAAAGTCAAAGTTGTCACTTTATAGCACTTTTTGATTACGACCATAGTTACCTAGATGCGTGATTAATTAATTAATTAACAAATAGTATAAATTAATAAATATATGTTAAGACAGTAACCTATTTGAAATTTGATTTAAGTTCACGTTGTTCTACAAATTGATCTTTAAAAATTTTACGTTACAAGAAATCGACTTCACGCTTTTTCCTGCGGGGAAGTCAGACAGAACTGGTCTTTTGACACTCCGTTTTCCACTCAGCTTGTTTACACAGTTGTGTTATGTTATTCGATCATTATTATTCATATTACACAATTGAGTAAATAATATTTCAAAGGGTCCAGTCTTTTACTTAAAACTTAAAATCTTTTCCCTACATATTTTTTCGTTATTTTTCATACGTCGCGTCGCCAGTCGTGGCGCAGAGGCACAAAGTGCGACTGTAAAGCGACTGGTTGTGGGTTCGATTCCCACTCGAGGAGTGGAAATATTTAACATTTCCATTTTCTTCGGCATTTAACACGCAGTGCTTTCGGATTTCGCGAAAGGTGGCGAACGGAGTGTCTTATTTACTAGGCTCCCTCCTGTGGCTACCCTGCTGTGTGCGGGGACACGTGAAGCTAAAAAGAAAAAATAATTTTCATACAACAGCGTGTTATTTAAACAATTCTTTTACCTATATCTTTACACAGGTGTGATAATGGCCGCGTTACAAGGTGGCGCGGCGCGGCGTTTAAGTGCGCGGGGTGCGGAGAGGGCGGCGCGCGCGGCGTTGGCGTTAACGCCGTTGTCGTTTCTATGCGTGGCGGCTGCTGCGTCGCCTTCTGTATGGTTGTCGCCCGTCGTCTGGCTGTGGGCAGGACTCGTGTTGTTTGCTATATGTAAGTATAGACGCTGGACCTATTAGTCAACGGCCTGAGAGAACGGACTGAGCCCTCTGGTCGTTATTATCTCCGCCATCCACAAGCATGGATGGGTCGTACATCCTACTAAATGTATATTTTTTGTTTACGGTAAAAGTAATTACTATTTTTGGGACCATTTAAGTCGTTTTCTTAGTATTACAGTTTTCACTATATTCCCCACGCTTTTTCCCGTCTTCGTTTTAGGCATCAGAGTGGAGAAATGAAAATAATTTAATATCATTCCCCAAGTGGGAATTGAATCCAAAACCATTGTTTACAGTCAGACTCCTCGTCCGCCCTATTACGCCACGGTGGCCTTAACCTGATTCTTGCAGCGAAAGACTGACAAACATGGAAAGTTTTAGGGGAGGCCGTTGTCGGAAGACATGTTACAACAATCGTTTGCCGTTATATGTGAAAAAATATATAATAATTATAAATCAAATTCTAGGTATATTTCACATTTATATAGCATGTAAGAAAACCAGACTAACAAAAGTATACACATATATAAAAGGACGACTTGTCAGAGCGCCTGGGTGGTTTCTGGGAGGCGCGGGTTCCAATCCCGCTGCGTTCAAATTTATATACGTTCTGTATTTCTAAATGTCTTTTTCAATTTCCTGACTGTGAATAACACTTGTTAAAAAGTACTTATACTCATATACATATTTTACACACAGCGACCGCGTTCGCGGTGTCGTGCATGACGGCGTTGGCGGCCGCGCACACGCCGGCAGACGCGCGCGGCGCCGCGCTCGGCACGCTGCGCTCGCTGGGCGCGCTCGCCCGCGCCGCCGGCCCGCTGCTCGCCTCCACCGGTACGTCTTACACGACCTCCGATACTGTGTGCGTGTATGTGTGTGTGTGTGTGTTGAATGCCCATGTCATTCACTAACATAGTAGACAAATAGGATAGTGTTAAACTGTGTGTGTATGTGTGTGCACGCGTGTGTGTGTTGAATGTCTATTTCATTCTCTAACATAGTAGACAAATAGAATAGTGTTAAACTGTGTGTGTGTGTATATGTATGCGTGCGTGTGTTGAATGTCTATTTCATTCGCTAACATAGTAGACAAATAAAATAGTGTTAAACTTTGTGTGCGTACATATTTGTGTGTGTATATGTGGGCGTGCGTACTTGCGCTTGTACTAGTGTGTTCTTAAAAATCCATTTCCTTCATTTAACATAGTAGGCAAATAGGATAAAATTTTAAATGAGGTATTCCCTGCATAATTTAATGATTATTTTTGATATTGGGTCTTGATTGGTGGAGCTCTACAGGACTGGTCATTAAAAAATAATTTATATTAAAATTTCTTTGATTAGGTTTATATGTGTTGTTTTTCTTTAAAAAAGAAACACATATAAACCTTGATCTTTATCAAGTAGTTCTTTAGTCAATATTTTATAACAGTATATCAATATTTTATATTTTATTTTTCAGTATACTGGTGTTCAGGCGCGGCTACAACGTACACTATTGGCTCAGTCATACTAATACTGCCAGCTGTAATGCTATTAAAACTTAAGACTTAGACTAAAACAGGAACAAAATAAGTAAACTATTTACATTATACAAATTTATACAAGCAATAATTTACACATTAATAGTTATTAAGATATACTTATTTAATTTTTTACAATTATTTATTGTGTTCTCTCTTTTTTTTACACGATTCAATTTGTCTCGAATAAACAGTATTAAACGTTCTTATTCAATGTATTTCTTTTTTTATTTTACATAAAGTTTTTTTTTAATATACGTATTTTATTAAAAATCCTTGGTTTGTTTGTTGTCATGAATATGAAAGCTTTTAACATTAAGTATACCAAATTTTATATTCTTTCCATAATTGTCACAAAACTAGTAAAAGAAGGTATTAATATAATTATTATCATATTTTGCAGTATTGTAATACTCTTTCCATTTAGGTTAAAATAAAGTTTTAAAAATATAAACGTTGTCATGACTACCACTACAAATATGTCAAAAAATAAGTTAGTCTCTGCTATGAAAGCATTGTAATGTCCCCCTTAATGCCATGGCAACGTATTTTTGTCAACAATCATATTTATAAGAATTAAGAGTCGAATAATGCCTTTATTCAGTAATAAGTTTTCGACAAAAACAATTCCTGTAAGAAAACAGGACACGTCTGTCATAAAAAACGAGTTCGGCAGTGATTATGCGTCAAAAGAGTTATCTATAGATATAGATCAGCTAAAGTTGAAACTGGGGGACTTTGAATTATCTTTTGAAGAAGGGCAATGGATTCCAGGTGCGCATATATTTTGTTTTTTTTTTATGCAACTTGATGCTTTCTCCCACAGGATAGTTAGAACCTAGTGTTAAGACACTCTTATTCTCTAATTATTTGCTCGAAATCGAGACATAGCATATTAAATGGCGAAATTCAACGCTGTATTTATCATAGGTAACAGAGCCCAGTTATGAAAATTATATATGTATATAATCGCATCCCTTGAGTGGAAATCGAATCCACAGTCTTCGCGTTTAGAATCAGACGTTATTGGATGTGCCCAGATGATCTTAATTCCTTTTTAAAATAATAAATACACATAATTGTGCTTATATAAATCATTCAATATTTGAAAACAGCATCAGGTAGGGCTGGAGCTGCACACAAAGAAAACATACGCCTAAGAAAAGAATTAGAACAACTTGAAGAGAAAAACAATATGTTGCGACTGAAATTTGAAATTTTATTAGACATGATGACAGATAAGACAGTAGAAGCGGAACAGCAAGAACTACAGAAAGCTCAAAGTTTAGGATCATTGAAATCAAAGACCAAGAAACAAAAGTGGTAGTTTAATCCATAAATTGTATCTTAAACATACTAAAAAATAGAGAACATTTGATATGTATAAAAATATAAAATTAAATTACAATATGTACATTATTAACATTAAGACTTTTTATTATACAATAATAGCACTTGAAGTGAATAACTTTAGAAAATATTAAAAATGCTTATGTTAAGAAATGCATTACAATATTAATTATTACAAAAAAAATAATTCGCTCTGACCACTAAGCCATGCGTTCTGGACTTCTCACGCCTGGACAGTTTCCAGGAGGCGCGGGTTCGAATACCGATGCGTTCAAATTTTTATACGTTTTAAAAATTTGAACGCATCTTTTCCAAAGTGTGTGAATAACACTTTAAAAATGTTAAAAGTGGTTTAGACTAAGTACTAGGGTTGTTTGGACAGTTGGTTCTGATGTGTCCGGGAGCGCGACACGCGGTGCACCTGCGGGTAGTTCTGGCCCCGCCACGGGTTTGACCGCCACTGACACCTCTTCTCACGCCTCTATTATTTGTAAACCGGTCTCCTATATAAAATAATAAACATGTTAATATTAACAAAAGAAAATATAAGAACAGGTATACTAAGAAAATTTTATTATTAAATATCACATTTCGATTTCGTCTACTGTTTATACTAATATTATTGATGTCAAAGTCTGCCTGTCTCTTACGCTTTTCTAGCGTTAATTGAAGTAAATTCGAAATGGAAATAGTAAATAGTATCCAGGGCCATACATAGACTTTTTTTAATTAACCTTTAGTTTTAAAAGTCAGTGCAAATGTAACATTTTATTCTAACAATATTTTTTGTTTAACAGAACTTATTAAAAGTCTCTAAAGAAATGTTAAAACCAAAAATAAATTGTAACAAGCGAATAAGAATTTCCTTAAGCGTTATAAATAACGCATAACTCAATGGTCAGGGCGTTCAAATGATTTCCAAAAGGCGCGGGTTCGAATCCCACTGCCGTTGAAAATTTTTATATGTTTTCTTAATAATGCAATTAAAATAGTTATATAGTTTTCTTTTAGCTCCATGTTGTATCCCGCACACAACAGGGTAGGCAGAGGGAATCTAGTGTTAAGACACTCCGTTTCCCACACACGGCTGAATTTGGAGACATTGCGTTTTAAGTGGCGGAACTTAACGCCGCGCTTTTGCCTCGACACCAGAACGAAGGAAATAGAAACATTAAATGTTTCCACTCCTCGAGTGATAATCGAACCCACAATCAGTTGCGTTTACAGTCACACTTACATGCCCCTGCGTTTACTTACTGGCCCTACTGCTACTATATAGTCTATGACAATATTACCTGTACTTGATTCTTGGTCTGCCCATTTGAAGAAATTACACTTGTTAGACCTAGGTTTTGAACACGTGTAATAGGGACGGTCTTTATTCGGTCCTCCTTGTACTATTTTTCTGAAATAAACAAAGATACTGTTTAGCAGCTTCACGCTTTGGGGCCGTTTATATATTACGTAAGCAGATTTATTTCAATTATTTACCCCCATCCCCTTGTCAGCAAAAGTAAGCAGAACTGTTACTCCCTCCCCCTATGCTTATGTAAACATTTCAATTAATGTATTTTTTTTTTAAATTATAACTATAATGTAATAAGAGTTTCTGCGCATTCCCCAAAATGCGTTGCCATTTTTTGCCATTCGTGTAAATAAGTAAATAACTACCGATGACGTCATCATCATCTAGACTACCCTATCTCCTATGTCGTCAAAAGTAAGCAAAGCAACGATCCCCTCGCCCCGTATAGTGCTCACGTAATACTTGAACGGGTAATATGTGGGGATAATCGAGAATATTTATATTATTCTGTCTGCGAAAGTCGGTCTGTTTGTCCGTCACGCTTTCACGGCTAATCTACCGGTCCAATTTAAATAAAAATTAGAATGAAAGTAGTGAATAATCCAGGGTCGAACATAGGCCACTTATTATTTTAAAAATCATCCTTTAAATGGTTGAATTAGGGATGAAAGTTTATATGAAAACTCTAATGATATTTGAAATAAGTATAATTGATAATCCAAGGTTATACAGGGCTACTTTATTTTTGAAAAATCCACCCCCGATGGTTGCAACATAACTGAACAGTTATATAGTTTGTAATTTAATATAAGTCTTAAAGAAAAAAAGACATTATCTTACTGTACGCTGACCCATCCGCACTGACACTCGGGAACCTCCCGCTCGCTGTGCTCACTAGAACTGGGAGTCTCGAATGGGTTCCTTATGGAATCAACAGGAGGTCCCCACTGATAAAAGTTGCAAGTTTTCGTTGCACATTTGTAATATTTTCTACCTGTAATGTAATAAATAAACGTAATGCACGTTCTCGGATTGATTTTGCACATGTGATAACAATTAAGTGGTCGTGTTCTCTATTATCACAACTCATTGTTATCTTTACATAGGAATTGTGTTAATTATAATAAGGTAGAAACTCAATTATCCGGTCCTTAATTATATGAATTTTAAAAGCTGAAATTTCAAAATTGAATTTTATTTATGCATGATGGACGTGTCGGAACTGGCAATTAAGTACGTATATTCTAATTTGACACGTCGAAACTCATATCGTTTATATGCTTTATTTTTAATAAAGATATAACAGTATGTACCAATTACAAATGTTTTTGCATACATTCGATTATCCGCATTCCTAACGATACATCGGACAAATAGTCGGGTTAATCGAATTTCTACTGTAATACAAATATGTAATTGACTTAGATGTTAGTATTATATACTGAATTTAGGTTAATCACATTTTATTCAAGATTTAAATAGATTTAAGCAATGCAACTGTTTTATTACACTAGCTTCTCTAAGGTAATACAACGAGACACTTAGTTGTTTATATAATTCTATATAATGAAATAGTTCAGCTTTAAGTAATGAAATAGTTCAGAAAAAAAATTGACATTGATTTTTTGTATGTAGTGTCTTAAATATATATATATATTCTTTACAACTATTATTCACATAAAAAATATCTTACCGTTATTTTCATTTTGTTGCCTGGACGTGTAATCTACAGCGGGTTGACCACATTTGCAAACCACCACATTACTGCCGGACGTTTGTGCTTCGGAATTGGGAGTTCTTGCTTGAGTGTCTCTTGCGAGTGGTGGGGGGACGAAAGTTCTATTTCTATTTGTACTGTGATTTATATTTCTTTCAGAATTATTACTTTGAGCTGTTTGACGAGAATTGTTAGTTGAATTGGTATTTGTACTTGAAGTTGTGTTTGCTATAGGTACACTATTTGTTCTAACAACGCCGAGTACCATATTGAGCATGTCGTCGCATCCGCCTATACATCCAATGTAAGGAGGCGGATATAAGTGATTTACTGATGTGTTGCTCCATTCCAGTTTTACTTTCTTATTATTTGGCCCACACTGAAATTGAAATAACATTTTGGTTTATACAATACCATTTGGAATAAAAATAGAAATATTTTAGATAAGTTAATTACAAGTTTTTAGAAAATGTATAAAAATGCGTTCAAACGCATAGCTTAGCCGTCAGAGCGCTTGGACGGTTTTCAACAGGCGCAGGTTCGAATCCCACTGCGTTCAAATTTTTATACGTTTTTTAAAAACGTCTTTTTAAATTTCCTGAGCTTGTGAATAATAAATACTTTAAAATGTAAAAAGTATTATCTGCAGTCGTAATCTGTCTGATTGGTTACACTTTCACGGTCTATTCTACGGATACGATTTGGACGAAATTCGGAATGAAAATAGTTGATGACCTCTAACATAGCTTTACAAAATTCATCTTTTGAAATGATTGTAAGAGACGATGAAAGTTTATATGAAAAATCTAAAGTAAATGACTGGTTTCGATAACTTTTCTTAGGAAAACCCTCGGCCGTAGCCGCGAGCAGGTCGCTAGTATACTTAATATCTGTGTGTGCGTTTGTTTACATATATGTGTGTGTGTGCATATGTATGTGTATACCATAATCAAATGACTATGTAAATGACTTTATTGTTATAAATATAATTTTATATTTGAGATTGTTATTTAAATGATTATTTAACATGCAAAACTGTTAGATATTAAAATCTAATATTTAGTGGACACTATTTTGACAGTTTAGTTTGAAGATATTGAAAATTGATTTAATGTTTAATTATTTAAATTAAATTATAAAATACTCAAATTGAAAATAATTAATATTAATTCTAACTGTAATTTGTTTGTAACTGTAACTGGCACCATGTTTTTAACTATCATGGCAAAATATAAATTATTTAAAGTATTGGAAAATTCTTTATAATATTAATATGGAATATTGAACTATTTATATATAATACTATTTAAACTATCAATATTATATTTTTTTTAACGGAAGGGATTGTTATCATAAATATTAAAGTTGTGTTTGCCTATATAAAGACTTGAATTTGTATGAAAGACGTTATTCTGCACTGAGCCGTTGTACGGAAATAAACATTATTTGTGTCTATCAACTAGTATTTTCATTGTCAAAATGGACTCTGGACACTCAGACGTTTCGCCGACATTTTCGAATCTACATATACATTTGTGTGTTATTTATTTAAATGGCATTACATATGTACTTGAAAATGCAGACTACTATTGTTACTCACCCTGGGACATGACTCTGGCAACACTTCTATACTTTTTACAATAGGCTTTAACCAGAAGACTCCCCTGCAGGTCGGGTAGGATACGCAGCCGATAAAGAATTCATTTTTATTTTTCTGCTTTTGCTTCACACACATGTCTGATTCACACACTGGACACTTTGTTACTGTGATATCGGAATAAATTTTATTTATGATATTATTTTATTTATTTACATACACAGTTTATATAATCATTTTAACAAGGCATTTCAAGTAAGAAGCAATGCTTTATATATTAGCTTCACGCTGTATCCAGCACACAGCAGTGTAGGCAGAGGGAACCTAGTGTTAAGACACTCCGTTCCTCACTTTTCGCCGAATTCGAAGGCATTGTGTGTTAAGTGGCGGAACTTAACGCCGCGCTTTGTCTCGACACCAGAGAGAAGAAAATGGAAGTAATAAATATTTCCACTCCTCAAGTGGGAATCGAAGCCACAACCAGTCGTTTTACAGTCACACTTTGCGCCACGACTGGTCCGGTTTTATATTCAATTTTTTGACAGCTTACTTTCCACCCGAAATTGAAACTTATTTTTATATTTTTTATTAAATGTATAAAAAATCTCAGTAATATCAATAGACTCTATGTTACTATGCATGCATATATGACAATAAAAATAATTACAACTAAAATCTGTTTATTAAATAGTTACCTGGAGAGGAGTTATTATGATTATTGTTTATATTATTATAAGTAGCAGGAACATTCAGTGTTTGGGCGATAGCATCGTCTAACTTTCTCACCTCCGCCTGCATCTTCAAAAATTTACTCTTATACAGAGCTATCTGAAATGTCAAATATAAAGCGTTATTTTTTTATTACAAACAAAAATAAGCATGCGTTTTTATGTTATCTTATTGATTGCTTGGTCCTTGCTATTATTTTCTTCTGGAATTTAGAATTACGGAACGATATTCCTTCATACTCATAAGCTCTTGGTATAAAGTAGTTAACGAATAATAATGTGGCTCAAAATAAGATGTGGCGAAATCGATGATTCGAGCCGAAGCCGAAATCTATGATGCGAATAAAAGTAGTGGATTATTAATCGATTTTTTTGGCCACTTACGCTCAAAAAATGTATAAATGTTATTAATACACTTGACATGAATTAATATATGTATGTACATAGTGTATTCAAAAAGTTTCGCGAATTTTGAATTTTCGCGGGTTACGTATATTCGAATTTCGAAATCAGTATTTCCCAGATCTGGCCCCTGTGACTTATTCTTGTTCCTGAAACTGAAGAGGCCATGGCCATGAAAGCCCACGATTGACGAGTTAACGACGGCATCGAAGGAGGAGCTGAACAAGATTTTTTTTTATGGAATAAAAGAGGCAAACGGGCAGAAGGCCCACCTGGTGTTAAGTGGATAAAAAATAAATAAAAAAAGGTCAGTAGGGGCTTTCCCGGAGGGATCTAGGATAAGAACTAGTTATAAGTCAAACTGTCTCGTTGTAAACACGCCAAAAGAAAACTATAAATAAAATAAAGGTAGGCCTTACTCCCGTGGATGTATAAGAATATAAAAAAAGAAACCTGTTCGCTAAGCACGAGGTCCGGCCTTATAGCCCCCTCGCAGACGTCCCTCAGACGCGCCTCGAGCTGCGCGCGCAGGTGCGGCGTGTGCAGCTGCAGGTGCATGTCGCGGTAGCCGCGCACCAGCCCCATGCCCAGCTCCGTGGGCACGAAGTGTACGCCGTCCACGAGCGCCGCGTACTGCCGCACCTTGATGGTCTCTATGTGCTCCGCGTGGGTCGCGTCCGTGCCTATTTTTTTGTTCACGTATAATAATCACATTTTTTGAATATTTTTCGTGGTATTAGGATACAGTTTACAGTTTACTGTATACAAATACTAAGAACTGGCTGGGAACGATAGGATCACACTCCGTACAATTCCGATCTAGCGCCGAGCGACTTCCGATAATGACGGAATGAAAACCGCTGTGAAGCAGTGATTGTCTTATCAGGCGTTAAGCTTCTTTGACAATAGCATATAAAAGCTACTCCCAAAGTAATTTGAATCTCGCGCGCGCTGTTTGAATCTAGCGCCCAAAAATGCTAAGGCAAGTATCATCGTTTGCCGCCTTTATATGAGGTTCAAAATAGTAGAGAAATCAAGAATTTTCTAGCGCGGTGTGAGCAAGCGATATAGCAATAGTCCTGAATTCCCGATTGCTCGTACGAGTAGAGATACACGCAGCTTCTAGAGCCGTATGCGCGGTATAAAAGCCACGCTAACCATAGCGACCGACAGTTTGATTTTAATTTGAGTGAAATGTCAACAGAAAGAAATAAGCGCGAATATACAAAGCGAAGTAAAAACTATTTGAGAATAAGTGCAGTTTAATAGTGTTTTGGGGAGGCAATAGTTCTAGTGTAGATTTTAAATCGACTAGCCGGTGTCATATATTTTGGTCCACATTCAACGTAGATTTTTTATTTACCCGTCAAGTACTGTGTATAATTGTGTTGTGAAATCGTAAGTAAAACTCTGTTATTAATAAATGTTTCCCTACCTATTTAATCAATTTTAATCAGATTTAGCTTTAATGTTGGCCAAATATTAAAAAAAACAAAGAAATTACTATTTTTATCAGAATTTCTCTAACTGTAATAATTACGTCATTATTTCAGATATAAAATCTGTATAAAAATCTTTAAATTTCTGAGTTGGGTAATTTAAGTAGGTACTGTAATTGTTTTTAGGTGCTGTGTTATTTATTCCTAGCCAAGATTAGAACACAATATGGAGAAGCCAGGGCCTAGTAAAAAAGGTTAAAGATGAAAATCGGCAGTTTCAAGAAATTCGGACTGAAAAATACTTTTTTGTATGGTCGCATAACAATGTCGTTTGCTTAATTTGCAAGAATTCTGTTGCGATTGCAAAGGAATGTAATGTAAAAGGCACTATGAAACCCAGCACCTTTCTTTTACAAAGTTTACAGGCGAATCAAGAAAGCAAAAAATGTTGTCTTTAAAACGGGAGCTTATTGGTCAGCTATGTTTACAAAACCTATTCAAGATTCAGAAACAGCTACAGAAGTTGGTTATGAAATTTCTCGAATGATAGCAAAGCGAAGTTGATTGCGAAGCGAGTTCAATGATAGCGATTTTGTAAAAGAACGCATAGAAATTGCCGCTAAGAAAATGTGTCCAGAAGCAGCAAAAACGTTTGAGAAAATTCAACTGAATCGTATGACTATCCAATGAGGAATTATATCTTTGTCAGGTAATATTGCGGAACAATTAATTGAAACAACTATGACCATTGAAATTTTTTCATTAGCGTTCCACAGCTCAACTTCTCATATTCATACGAGGTGTTACTCAAGATTTTGAAGTCTTAGAAGAGTTAATCGGAATGTGATCATTAAAAGGTCAAACCAAAGGAGTTGATATACTCAATGTACTTTTGGATGAGTGATCAAAAACTTGGATTTATCGAAATTATCGGAAGTTGCGACTGACGGTGCTCCTTCGATGATAGGTATCAATTCCGGGCTAGTTACTTTGTTGAAAAAGCATCTGCAAGGAAAAAACATAAACGCTGAAGATCTCAAGCAGTTTCACTGCATTATACACCAAGAAACTCTGTTCTAAAAAAAATGAATTTCAAAATGTCATGAAAGTGGTAGTTTCGAGTGTAAATTTCATAAAATCACGAGGACTCAATCACAGACAATTCAAATAATTCCTTGATGACATCAAAAGCGAATACGGAGATTTATTGTATTATACAGAAGTAAGGTGGCTAAGCCGTGGATTGACATTGGAACGATTTCCGGAACTTAAAAATCCTGATTGGCTGTATGATTTGGCTTTTTTAGCTGACATTACAAATCATTTGAATGTCTTGAACACACGGCTTCAAGTCAAAATCAACTGATATTCTATCTCTACGCTCATGTATCATCCTTTCAATGCAAGCTGACACTTTTCAGATCACAATTGAATTCTGAAAATTATAATCATTTTCCGGATTATAAGAAAACGGCTGAAAAATTCAACAAAAATGCGATTAATTTCAGTTAAGTGGAAAAGCTAGATATTTTGATTCAACCTTTTTAAGACAGATTTTCGGAGTTAAAAAAAAGTGAAACCTTTGTTGGACATATTCAACAATCCTTTTACGGTTTCAGTTAAAAATGCGCCAGAGTCAATGCAGTTAGAAATTATCGACATTCAAAACGATCAAGATTTACGCAACAAATTCAACGAAGGAGACTTGCTCGTAATATGCCTAGCCCGCTATATGCTGATCGGCGCAATGCCAGTCTAAGCTAAGCCAAAGCCAAAGCCAAGCCAAGCCAAGCCTAGGAGCCTTTATGTATTTTAATGATTCATAGTAATAATGAGTTTGATTTACAAAATTAGAAATATTAACGCTGTCCGTTGATTATTATAAAAACTCGAACATGGAACTGTCAGTGAATGACAGAATAGGTGTTTTGTTTGAAGCGGGGCCGCCGAGATTATAAATAGAGGTGACAATGGATTTTTTAGAGAATTCTTGTCACAATCTTGAAGTGAAAACTCTGTTCGTGTAAATCAATAAATACTTGGAATAAAAATAGCCTTTTAAATATTAATCAGGGGTCTCACCTGGCTGGGGGGACCGCCCCGGTAGCTATAGCTTATCCCTCTTACCCTCCATTTTCCCTGGATCATTCTGGTCCAATCCCATTAACAGGCCAAGTGGCCTACCCCGGTGACCCACCCATATTTGTGGGTGGCGAATGACACAACGGCCAGAGGGCTAAACCCTGGAACCGTTTCCCCTCTCCCCTGTGGGGTCGAGAGAGAAGCAAGCATTTATCCTATAGCCTTTTAAATATTCACCGTTTTATTCAGAAGTGGGATGAAGTGGAATCGTACGAACGAAATACGATATGGGGTACGGCCGCGTGGATTAGACCGTTACAGCGGCACAAAAAGATGATGGTAGTGATTAATCGCCATCTGCCCACAAATTACTTAAACGCTTGTTAGAACAGGAAGTCGATAAATGCGTTCGTGACTTGAATGGGGAACAAATGCAAACAACCATTTTAATCATCGGGCCGAATTCCAGAATTTGACCCAGAAGGTAATGGCTGTACGTTGTGTGCGTGGTTAAAGAAACCAATTGACCATTTGAGAGACATACACAGTTAAACTGACGAAATAAAAATAAAACTGTTATAATGCTACATCTATAATAGCTAAGAGGTCATCAGTCGATTCCGGTAATAATAATAAAGATATCAAGGGATTTTCTGGAGGATTGATAGCCACACAAGGTCAAATAAAATTCGATTTGGAAATCGTTAATATTTCACTTTCATGCGTAGCATATTTGACAGATATAGTAGACATGTGAGGCGTTAATTTGCTAATATGTCACTGGTTGTCACTAATGGTACGGCAACGCCGACTCGGGACACAGATTCATTGCCTGGTATGGAAGTACTTGAAAACCAACACATTTAAAATTGTCACATAAAACAAAAAAACAGTTGCCGCCTAGTGCGTCCATTATAAAAGTCGACATCCTAAGCAATTGTGAAAACAAAGACGTCTGTACTGCACCGCGTCACTTCGAGTTGCAAGGCGTTTCCTACTCCTTGCGAACTATTTTTTGCATAGTATATGGCTCGCGATAAATATATTTAAAATTTTAAAATATTTAAGTAATAGTAGTAAAAAAACGAGGGTCAAAATATTTGAGTAGTAGCTGAAAAAAATGGTGAGCCAATCTTATAATTTTGGCCTCCCTTGCTTAAATTTCAAAATTTTCACATTTTTCTGGCCCCAGGTAGTAAAAAAGTTTGCCCATCACTTAGTCACAAACTTTATTCAGGATCTTCAACTATTTTCATTCAGAGTTTCTTCCAAATCGGAGTGGTAGATTAGCCGTGAAACAAACCGACATACAAGACTTTCGCACTTTTAATATTAGTACGGATATTAGGAGAAATTTACGACTGAATTCTGTTCGTCATTACAAACAATATTTACTTTTAGGCCAGCCAGTTTGAAATCATGAAAAGATAATCAGCTAAGTAAACCTACTCAGTTTTTAGCCGAGTATAGAACCACTGGTTATTTTTCGACATTTTGAGTTCCTAATCAAGATATGGTCATAGATTTACTTACCATATAAATATGATATGCTTAAACGTGTGGTAAAACGTGGCTTACGCGCAGATTTCCGCACGTACCCGCGAGAATTCATAGATCTTATTGAGCTATACATAGTCACAATTACAAGTAAATAAACAAAGTATATGTATTATGTATATTTTAAATAAAACCTCTTTTGGCTACGACTATGTCCTTGAGAATTTGCATTGTTTGCAAAATGCAATGTTATATATACACTCCTTTATGCCAATTCATATTTAGCTGATAATAGCAGTATACAAAAGTACAGGTCACCCATTTTTAAAATGAACGCCCCCCCACTAAATTTATTTCTTTTAATGTTTAAAAATTGTAACACTTCACTCGTGAGTGTGTTACGATTTTACTACTAGCTTGGGACTCGCCTGCATAATAATAAACCAACAGATCGAACGATTAGTCTATCAATTTTATTTGTATGTTTGTAACAAAATCTGACGCATTTATGCAGTAGTTGGTCATAAATCAGATCATCTGAACAAAATAAGTATATTATGCAAAAAAAGCTATTACTTTAAATATTAAAAATAATTTCACGGCATAGTATGATAATTTCTGATTGTATATGGGTTCGGCCTCAGCCTTCGTCCTCATTTCACTTCTGTATTATTTCATTTGACGAACCTGACCTTAGTAATAGTTATTTGCTCTGTAAAGTACGTATCTTCCCGTGGGAACGGGTTAAGAATACGATTCCCCCCCGCCGGTGGGTAGCGTCCCGTAAAAGGCGGGTAATCCAGTAGTTTGGTGGTAGGAGATTCGTTCTCCGACTGGCTCGCGACCACTATCATGTCAAAGACGAACCGCCAAATATCTTATGATGTGTTCCGATTCGATGGCATGTAAGCCAGCTCTCCCTATTCCCACCATTCCCATCCTTCCTCCTTCCTTCTGTCCTACATTCCCAAGGCTGGCAACGCATCCATAACTTGAATGTTGTGGATGTCTATGGGCGAAGGTAACCACTTAACACCAGGTGGGCCTTCAGCTCGTTTGCCTCCTTTATTCCATAAAAAAAAAGTAATATTTACAACGTTTATTTGTATTTATTTTAATATATTTACTTTAGAGCTATAAATATATAAATATTTCAATTATGAAACATATATTGTTTTAAAATATTTTTTTTACATTGACTTCGAAGATGTTTTTTAATACTCGTTATTATATTATTATATATATTTATTTATTTATATACCTTTTATATATATTTTGTTGATCGTTTAGTGAGTGAGATTGTCATTGACAAACTTGTGTATACTTGTGTGTCATCAAAAAACCCAATATGCATCTGTTTGTAGAACAGTGAAGGGACATTCAGATTAAAAATAGGAGAACTATACCTAAGGCTTCAGATCATAATCATATCAATCAAAGTACAATGATAATCGTATGTAATGATCAAAGGAAACGATAAAAAAGATGTAATACACAATAAATTAATAAAATAAATACCTATACAATGTTTTTCCATTAAGGCAATGAGGTCAGCTTCAGTTAATAGATTAGGCGGAGATGTCTCACCGTCCACCATATCAATGCTGGTAGGATTGAAAATTTGTCCAGTCTATATAAAAAAAGACAAATAACATACTTTTAACATTGTTAAGTGTTATTTAAATACTTAAAGTAAATTGAAAAGACATTTTTAAAAATCGTATTAAAATTTAAACGTAGCGGGATCCGAACCTGTGCTTCTTGAAAACCGTGCAAGTGTTCTAGCCGCTAAGCCATACATTGTACAACCGACAACGCGTCGAAAATTTTGACGCAGTCGATTGAACTTATACGTTTTCTAAAAATGCCTTTAGCAGCATATCAGGTATCAAAAACATTTTAAAGGTAAATAATTCAAAGACCTGAGAAGGAATCGAACCTATATACAGTTTGAGGGTAATCAGAACCCATATCTTGCGTAGTCAAATATTTTGAAATTGCACCACAATGGTATCTTCATTTAAAAAAAAATTAAATAAAAAAATCAATATATCTACAAAGTTTTCATATATAATTTACCTGATACGAGTGTATTTCTTTCGATGACCATTTATCGTAAGGAT
Organism: Dryas iulia moderata; assembly: GCA_019049465.1. Taxonomy (NCBI): domain Eukaryota; kingdom Metazoa; phylum Arthropoda; class Insecta; order Lepidoptera; family Nymphalidae; genus Dryas; species Dryas iulia. Next base: position 10,212,690 of record CM032422.1, on the reverse strand, counting down.
ACACTTCTAAGTAGTTCCTCTCAGTGATAAGAAGTCCGCTGGCATTGAAACGTTCATTGGCGACCTCAATCGACACCGTAGTCTCTTCGCCTTGAGCGTCTTTGGAGCAACACGCGAGGAACGATCTGACTACCAATTCATAAATGCGTTGCTCGTTGCCCGAAAGATCTAGAAAAAATGTTATATAATGTATATTATATTATGAATGTTACATATTATAAAACAAAACATTAGTCTCAACCAGAAGTTCACAGGCTTATTATCATAGACCATTTTCAAAATGTAGATGATTCTAGCGAATACGTTTCTTATAGGTTCCATATTTCCATATTTCGACAAAAATGTGATGATAAGGTCTAAGTATAGAAATTTGCAATGTGGATGTCTCTACAGTATGTGTACTATGCATATTGAATTTAGAGAATCACTGAAATCAAGAGCGGAACTTCGCAAATCTCGAATTGTTACACTTAAAACAAAATGTACAAGCTTTTACAAGTAAGAGACACCGAGCTTCATATTTTCTCCGTCTACTTTAATATTTGCAGCTAATAAATTTTCATGAACCCCTATTTACGAATTGTAAGTTCACAATTTTTTAGATTCTCTATTTTTAGACACTGCATTATACAGTTTTTAGTGGACGCAACGGTGTTATAAATAAGACAAACTTTAAAAAAAAAGGAAAAATATTTTAAAAGTAATCATTCCCACGAATATAGAACCCACAACCATATCGAGTTATTATAAATTATACAGCCATATATACTTACTATCAGAATGTTTAGTAGGATGTATGGGAGGATGAGCACCGTCGTTCTTATTCCCGCGGCGGGGGGAAGGTCCGTCCGCGAGCACTTTCCTAGCAAAGACCCCCCAATTAGGGTCACCCTCTTGCAGCCTCACCAGCTGCTCTAGATTTATCTCCTTAGCATATTCATTGGTCTCAGTACGCGGGTAACTTATTAAACCCGCTGTATACAGTTTCTCAGCTATTCTCATTGTTTCTTTCGCATTGATTCTCAGTTTCGTGGACGCTAACTTCTCGAGTTGCTAAATGGTTTAAGGTTGTTTATATTGTTTATTTATTTACTAAAAATATTTATTTAATTTTATTTATCGTTTAACATACATATTATATCGCACCCTCAGAATTAAATTGTACCTAAATTAAAATTTTCACAAATTTTGGTTTTGCTAAAAAATATCCATAAAAAGGCTATTTTAAGATTTTAATGTAATTAACAAAAAAAAATTTTTTTCAGGTTATGTCTTTAGTTCTGCTAGTCTTTAGTTAGGCTTTAATTCTGGAGGTGTGGTATGATACATAATTAATCTAAGCACATGGGCTTCGCCTACGTTAACTACACGGCTATATCTACATATACGTATCTATAGCATTTTCGCCCGATCGCGTTTGCTTAAATTTGTATTTTAAATTGCTTTAACTTTTTTATTTAGGAACTCATTGAAATAAAATAAGATCTAAATGTTAACAGAAATTTATCAACATACTATAGTCAAAACTGCATAAACATATAAACAAACAAAAAAACTAAAAATGACACAGGCCGACAAATTGGACCCGAGTCTCTATGATATTAGTAGTTTTATGAAAAAGAATAAGCTTGTGGTGCTACGTAACCTCAAAAATAGCAAAAACAGGTTTTTTGCTTCAGGTTAGGATATCTCGGAAACCAGAGACAATCGAGTTATTCGAACCTAGGATTTCGATCCATTCGACACTTTCGTAAAAGTAGTATACTTTCTGGTTTCTGGGTCAAAATTTTATCGGCCTGTGTTATTGTTCTGTTATATTGGTAAAAGACGTTGATAATATCTTTTTAATATAAAAATTTAGAAATTATAAATAAATATTTTTAAGCGCGTCTAAAATCATAGCATGTAAGAAATATTTTTGCAGAGATCAAGTAAAATTGATAACGCTAATAGCGTTTAATTTGGTAAAAGGCATTTCCTTATTATTCTAAGTCAAAAACATCCAGTCGTATTATTTAGATTAAATTTAAAATAATTATTATAACTTTGTTACATTAACCTTCGTACATAATAATAAACAAAAGATTGAAATTAACAGAATATATAATAATATACTTCCACAGGTTGACTGAAAAAGATCTATTCTAGAAACAATTTATTTGTTAACTAAAAACTTTATTTGCTTTTTTACTCTGTTATTTTAGGTTTTGTTAATAATATATTAAATTAAAATAATACTTACTATTGTGTCCAATGGCAACGGTCTCCATTTCGACTTGTGTTTTGTTAACACATTGATAACTTTAGCTTGTGGGTTTTCAGTGCACATTATATGAATTAATTGACAAGCATTTTGATCAAACAATCTAACTCTGTCCCATAAAAAATCTACACTTAATCCATTGAGTGTATGATTAACTGTAAATAAGAAGCTCATTATTATACATTATTATTGAAAATATAAAATAAATAAATTTCATGAAATAACTATAATTAACATAATATAAATAAAAAGGCCAGTCGTGGCGCAGTGGCACAAGCGTGCGACTGTAAACGATTGGTTGTGAGTTCGATGCCCACTCGAGGAGTGGAAAAAATCAATTTCACATTTTCTTCGCTCTGGTGTCGAGGCAAAGAGCGGCGTTAAGTTCCGCCACTTAACACGCAATCCGAATTTGGCGGAAAGTGGGAAAAGGAGGGTCTTAACACTAGGTTCCCTTTGTGCAATTTACCTTTTATCTTCCAAAATGGTTCCTTAATGAAATTAATCCTGGCATTATATCTTTCTACAACAAATCCCAATGTGGGAATCTGACAAGAACCATAACTTACTACTCCACTACGTAAGTCTGGAAATGTGTTCTGTAATCTAACTGTTTGAAATCTTGTAAATGCACAACCTAAAAATAAGAAAAATATGTGTAATAAGTATGTACTAAATAAAACCAATAACAATTTTTCTTAACCCTGCAGTGGTCGCGCATCTAAACGAGACATCAGTGGTCGCGTGTACTACATACGTAGTCCATTTTCAAATTGAAATAACTTTTGTTTTTTATATAATATTTTTATTTTACTTATGCAATTATGATTAGTACAGTATGCTTAACTATATAAAATCAGCAAAACTTAGTTACCACCTTTTTTATATAACTATTAAACAAAAACAAAAACACTTATCTAAATTGGCATAAAAATAACATGTTTTGCATTGATTGAGATCACAGTTGAATATCGTTATGAAAATTATTAATTTATATAACATTTTCTACACAGGAAAGACACATAATCTTGAAATGATTCCCACAAATGAACTTTTTGCAGGCAGTGCACGAATTACAGGTGTTTTTATTGCGTACTCTTCCATAGTTTTGATAACAACGCATAATATTACTTGACGTCTTCTATGAATTCGTTGCTTGTTTTTCTTTGTCTATAATACCTAGGAAATATTTCCATTGTCTGTCGAAGACCTTGTCAATGGTTTCATCCAACCTCATCTGATCATCAAAGAAATGTGAGACACAGTCTTGAATAGCAGTCTTTTGCCTGGCTATTCCAATTGGACTAGGAGGAACAAGCACTATATTATGCCTAAGGGTTCTTCCTCTGTTCTGAAGAATTGTTTTAGACCATCATCATCATCATGTTGCGATGTCGCTAATATGTTTCCTCATCTTCAGAGCTTTCGCTGTCCCACATCTCTGATATCTTGCTCCTACTCAGATTCAAATTCGTAATTTTACTCTTCTAACTAATCTACTTCTTCATCCGAGCTAGACTTAGCTTGCCAACCATCGATATGCGCATCAGCTTCTCTCAACCACGCCTCTATCTGTGCAGCTTGTCGATCATCGATTTTTATCGAAAGTACCTACGCCACAAAAACGCTTGGCGTTTGTAAAATAAAACGGATTTTGTTTCAGTGGATTACATATGTAGTCCATACGACCACTGCAGGGTTAACATTCTTAATGTGTTATTCGTACACTTAAGAAATTTTAAAACATTTTTAGAAAATAAAGATTTCAATGCGTCCCTTACAAACTGTCCAAGCAGTCAAACGGATAGGCCATGCATGCATTCAAGCGCATGATCAGGACGCATTCAAGACGATAATAATAAAAAACCTAACTATACCAAAAACAATACTAAATGAGAATTATTATTATTGTAAATTGAAAATTAGTTATGAACAATGAACTAATGTTAGTTTTAGACAAAGAGATGTCACTGTTATACCCACACACCTACTTCGCTTCTGACTTTGCTTCTATAATGACTTTCAAGTTATTATAAGATCAAAATTATAATTTCAACTTTTGATAAAAATATGCGAATACCAATAACAAATAATAAAAAAATAGTATAATTAGTATAAGTCTATACCAGTGACGGCCGGAAATCGGCGGCAATTCATCCGGTCCACGAGATATCTTTTTGAGTATCGGCTCGTGATAAACATATTTAACATAAGTGGAAACGAGAGCTAATCCTATGACTGTGGCCCTTCTTTAAAATTTCTAAATTTTTATGGTCTCAGGTCAAAAATGTTTGCCCACCACATAGGTTATACCTAGGAGCGCCCTTCGCAGGAGCCCTAAATTTGCATCTACAACGAAATACTTTAAAAATTGTTTCATTTCACAACTAGGCTCCAAATGCAAGTGAATCTAAGGGTTCTGACATACCCAAAGATGGTATAGAGTATACTGAATATAAAGTATAATTTGATATTTATTATTTGTTACTCTTAAAAAGAAATCAATTTATTGAAAAATATAAAAATAGTAGTAACTTGATTAACCTGATTAGTTGTTGTCATTAAGAATTGAAAATCTGGATAATGTGTGAAGAAAAGGGTGTTTTGTGCATATGTAGAAGGTACATAATGACAAATGTTTATTAAAAACAACAAATCCAACATATAACATATATATAAATATAACATAGCTTCAAATACATATCAACGATATGTATTGAATTATGGTACATCTATTCTAACCTTTCAAGTTCTAAGGTGTTCGAGCTTGCATAAATTTGACTTGTAGGTTTTAATATAATTGGTCACCAGTCCGGATAATCATGAATCTATGTAAATGAGGCCTGAGAAATGAGTTTCTGCTATACATTTAAATCTATTATTCCTACTGCATTACCTATCCTTAAATCTAACTCTTGTCTGACATCCACAGCGTCACTTATATTCTTATTGGGTTGTGCTAAGTTATGCAATGCTCTGTGCACTGATACAGAGGTGATTTCAGAAAATTTTGCTCTATAAATTTGTAAATTAGGTTTGATTTTTTTACAAACATCTATAATTTCAAAGCCAATGTTTTCCCCTTCTCTATCACAATCAGTCCATATTATAAGGCCAATACAAGTTCTCACTTCTCTTTCTAGTGTACGCTGAAATTAAACAAATAAAAATAATCAATTTTTGTGAACTTACAAAATACATGTCTTTATTGTTTCTGTCTAAGTAGTTACATAATTTAAGTATTTGGCCCCAACTAATGACTTAAATTACATAATTTAAGTCATCAGTTTGGGCCAGTCATGGCGTAGAGACACAAAGTGTGGTTGTAGAGATACTGATTGTGGGATTGATTCCCACTCGAGGAGTGGAAAAATTGAATATTTTCATTTTCTTCACTCTCATGTTGGGGCAAAGCATGGTGTTGAGTTCCACCACTTAACACTTAATGCCTCTGAGTTCAGCAAAAAGTAGGGGACGGAGTGTCTTGGCACTAGGTTCCCTCTGCCTACCCTGCTATGTGGGGGATAGTGTGAAGCTAAAAATAGTTATCATTATGATTAATAATAATAAGCATGCAATAGTGCCACTGTGAGCAACTCCTTTTAGTAAAGGGTCTAACCAACTTTTAACTATTAAAGGTAATCTACCTTAAATTTAAATAATATACCTGTATTTGGATTGATTTATCAGGACAATTTTTGATCACATTTGCATCAAAAAGTGTCACAGGATCACAATTCTTTGTCCATTCGAACCCAGGTGGAAAACTGTATTCTAATAAGTGTCCAGAAACTGATGTCATCACCATTTGATATTTTTGCTGCTTAAACTCTGCTTCAAATTCATATATTTTATTATATTTTGATAGCCCTTCTCTCTAAAATAAAAAAGTACCAATGAACAATATTTAAGAACAAGAATTAACAAGATTTTTTAATACAATAAAAGCGGCTTCAATTATATTTATTTATTAGTGATTATTTTTTAGCTATATATTGTAATGGTAAGATTAATTTCTTTCTAAATATAGGCATAGAAATTCAGTCTATTATATTTATGTAACATTGGAATGCAAATGGGAAAAATATTTATAAAAGTATTTCTTATAGTTAGAGTATATTAATAAGCATTATACATAAATATTACAAAACTTACCATATTCGAGGTTCCTCTAGATAGATATTTAGCAATGTTTTTGGCGGCATCATTTTTTTCAGCTACATTTAGGTATTTACTTTTATGCATTTTAAAATTTAATATAATATATTTATTAGTAAATAGCCGAAAACAATTATTGTATAAATTATATCTCATATTCTACATAAGATTATGTTTTACTTATTCACTATAAGCAATTGAACTTTTCACAAATATTTGAAAATCAATATATCTAATCATAAAGTGAACATAAAAATAAAAGCTGTAATTAATAATTAGCAATATTGGGTTATTTATTGTATTTTTAATAATATTCAGTAGTAACATTTAATATTGTTTTGTATTATGGTTTTTAAATAATACTATGTATTGTAGTATGTTTATCAGATATATTTCTTTCTGTCAGTTTTCAAAAAGTATATACATTATACAGGTAACATATTATTATTATATATAGATTAGATATACTAACAGATTTTTGACGTTCTGTACCAAGATAAATATCCATTGTATTTATTGATTATTTAACTAAAAGATGTATCGGAATTAATGAATAAGTTTTATGTTAACGTTAGCAATAAAACCTGCATTGTTCACTAACTCTGAGCCTTATCAGGGCAACAGGTGAAAGAGCTATGATTATCGTTGAAAATGTAAGTTATTTTTTTATGGCTGAAAGCTTTTCCCTCCATTTCAAAAGCACGAAAATGAATAGAAATGACGAATAAAGAAAAACATCCGATTCTTATTTGTATTAAACATTACATCGTTTTTTTGTAGTAATAATAGGCGACATTTAAGGAATCGTCGATTACATCAATTACGGGCTATAATCGATTCTTCTAAGTAGTGCCAAGTTGCCAACTAAGTATTATAACAGACGTCACAACGTAATATTTGTTTCACATTATAAATTTAAGACCACAACGTAGTCGTTTTTTAATTATCATTTAAGTATTTTATTGTACATCTGTTATTCGTTAAAGATCTTTTTTATATTTTGATTTTTGAGACAATAAGGACATTTTTTCCTGTGGTTAATATATGTTTACTTCATTTTTATTGTAATAAAACGTGATGTAATAATGAAATTTTGTACTTTTAGAGTCTTTGCTCCTTTTTTTAATAGTTAAAAACACTTGATTTTTAGTTTTGTATTGATTAATTTAAACATACCATATTATTTTGTTTTTAATATAATGAGTTGTTAATATCAATATCTTAATTTGAATATTGGAATACGAAAGATATGCAGATTTTTAAATAATAAAAAATCGTATGTTTTTGCAAAAATCGATACATTTAAAAAAAAGGGAAAATCTAAAAATTAAATGATAATATAAGATATTTCTTAACCAATAATACAAATAGAATAAAGTATAATTACTTTATTAAATTCAAATAAACAATTTAGATATATATATTTTTTAATGGCCTGATTTATTTAGATAATTTATAATAATTTTTAGTACAATTGGAAACAGATTATACCGGTAATTACACTATAAATTCTGTATTGACCCTTGTCAAAACAGAATTTTGACAAATGTCAATTTCAGCATTCAAAATTTGTAAATAACCAAATACGTAGTAATGGCTAAAAACAAAGATATTTAATACGATTCAATTACAATGAATTAAATTTTAAGTAATATCCATAAACAACTTTTCTTTTTATATAAAAGCGTACCTGGTTGTTCTAAATTCGTTCCAAATGCAATCGTTGCGTGTTGTTGGTAAAAATTTAAACCTTTTTAGAATGTGTTTTCTTGTTAACTGTTTAAAGAGATTTAAGAGTTCTCAACAATGGTTGAATCGTCAAAGGGCAGATCCTTATGTAGAAAAGGCGAAAATTTATAATTACAGGTATACCTTACCATTGAACATATATGTTTGTAGTAGATGTATAAAATATACTACTTTTATTTATATCTTGACGATTTACTTTAGATGTCGCAGCGCTTTTAAACTTCTCGAAATGAATGAAAAAGTAAATATACTACATCCTGGACAAACAGTTATCGATCTCGGTGCTTGTCCTGGGTCTTGGACACAAGTGGCAGTTCAAAAAACAAATGCTGATGGAGCTGATAAATCGAAACCGAAAGGAACAGTATTGTCTATAGACAAATTACAAATTTTCCCTATTGAGGTAACTATTAATAGAGTTAACCCTATGATAATAATAATATTTTAATGTGCTTTTTAATATAAAAAAATAAAGTTGTCTAAATTTTGATATTCCTATCATTTTAATGAATCATGAGATATTCTTATTTTTTGCAGGGAGCAACAATAATGAGTAATATGGATTTCTCAACAACAGAAGCACATGATAAAGTTATAAAAGTTTTAAATGGTAAGAAGGTTGATTTAGTCCTTTCAGATATGGCACCCAGTGCAACAGGTATCAGAGAATTAGACAAAGATAGAATAATAGGGCTTTGTTACATGGCTATTAGATTTGCAGCTCTAGTCACAAGAATTGATGGCAATTTGTTGTTTAAAGTATGGGATGGTAAAGAAGTGCCTATTCTGGAAATGGATTTAGAAAGATTTTATAAAAATATTAAGATTCTGAAACCACAAGCCAGCAGATCAGATTCATCTGAAAAGTTTATACTTGCTAGAGGTTTTAGAGGTATTCAAAGACCTTTGGAAAGTGGTCGCTGGGGGTGAACTTAGAATTGCATAATACTTTGCAAAATTTGTTAATTTGATCAAAAAAATAGTATTATAAACATTTAAATAATTTGTTGTCATTTATAATGTTAGTCTATACCTCATATTCATTCTTGTTCATATGCTGATTAGATAGATTTGTTTAAAGAAATAGTTTAATTTTTACTAGTCACCGTATAACATCAATTATGGCAATGATCTTCAATTAGAAATCAATAAGATGAATATGTATCTTACATAAATTTTGTTATATAATAATACTGTATTGTAGTAATTAATACTAAAAGGAATAGTCTTTATATATAAGTACAAAAACAGTCTTCCACTTAAATTAATGATGATGTTTATTATTAATATGTTAACTATATTAATATGTTTATGTAAATAAAGTGGCTACTATAACATCTTAATTCTACTGGAAATAATGTGTATATGTGAGTAAAAATATATGTACGTAATTTATTATATATTTCTTATCAAAGACACATTTCTTGTTAAGGTGTAAAGATCTATAAAAAATATTTAACCAAAACTTAAGATAACGATCAATTATTATTGTGTCCATTGTCAAGTATCAAAAATGTTTTAGAATGTAGTGTTTAAGGAGAAGAAATAAATTTGACAATAGTAAAATTATTACTTTTATTCAATAATTTTTGCATTTTGAGGCATAACAGTTGCAGTTTTTATACAATAAAATATTAATTCAGAATAATGTTCCAAATAAACAAAGAATCGATTTTGACTTAATGTTAAAATTTCTTTTCTTTTTCAAAATATCACAAGTAGTTATTGTAGAATACATCTGTATATTGTAAGCATAAACTACTTAGCGCTTAGAATTGTGGACGTAAATTTCTTTATATTGTTATAATTATAAAATAAATTCACACATGTTGTAAAAATATTGCGAACCTTACCGAAAAATATTCTTTACGTTGTCCTTAAGCTAGTGGTTTCTAAAACGTGAATAAAATTCTCTACGACATATATTATGCAAATTATTATAATTTGTGCCTATACACAACCAAACATTTTAACTATAATACCTGCTTGTAATTACTAAACACTATTTAGAAGTAAAAAAAAAACATTAAGTATTGAGAAGCAAAAATAATTAGCTTTCAAATGTGAAATATTTTCCTTTGAATACAGCTTTGTATATTTATCTCAAATTATGATCATAATTTTGTTGTACTAAACAAAATATCTAAATACCTATTTACTTTTTTAATCTATTCATATTTTAAAATAAAAATTAGTTTATGCTTAAGCTTAGTACAGCCATATTATTGCAATTGACTATTTGGGGTTTACACGAATTGTGTCCTTGTGCCGTGGGACAGCTTATTTAATTGTGCGGCGGATAACAAGCTGGAGTGGGCGGCGTGGTCTAACAGCAAGAGTCTCTCCCCGCGCTCGTCGTTAGCGAGAGACGTGCGCGCACACCTGCCTCCGCCAGTCTCGAGCGCGAAACTACTCACGGCACAGATTGCGTATATGAATGTCAGAACGAAAAGTGCGCAGCCGAAATCTGTTGAAAAAAATAATGGTTTATAATTTGATATACTTTTTTCTTTTTTTTAGCTTCACATTGTATCCCGCACATAGCAGGGCAGGCAGAGGGAATCTAGTGTTAAGACACTTCGTTCCCCACTTTTCGCTGATTCGGAGACATTGCGTGTTTAGTGGCGGAACTTAACGCTGCGCTTTGCCTCGACAACAGAGCAAGGGAAATGGAAGTAATAAATATTTCCACTCCTCGAGTGGGAATCGAACCCACAACTACTTGGTTTACAGTGTTGTGCCACTGTAAACACGCTTGTGCCACTGCGCCACGACTGGCCCCTGCTGATATAATTTTTACATTTATTTAAAAAAAATCACCATTAGACATGCCTACAACACGCAGTTTTATATCTAATGGGTAAGAAAGGACTAAATAATAAAGTAATTTGTTTCAAAACTTTCAAAAAGTTTTAACTGTTATTCACTTAGGTTTTGGAAAACATTTTTAGTAAATGTATAAAAGTCACATATGTTTAAATTTTTATACTTTTAATATATTTTTTATGCTAATTCTTGGTAAAAATTTATAATAATATCTACTTATAGGTATTATTTCTTTTTTGTTGCATTATGAAGCTCTAGTGCAGAATTAACTGTTACTATATTAGACTTAATATCCATACCTATGCAAGACATTTAACTTTTTTTTTCTCTTTTCATTTTCAAACACCACAAACTTTTGGGTTCTGTGTAATTTTCTGTTATTTTTCTTTTTCGGTTCAACGCTCAACTTTTACTTTTACTATATTAGACCTAATATCTATATGCAAGGGTAATATATAGGTACAGTGCCACGATAATTTTCCGACCTAGAACACGAGCTATATGTGGAAGAACATGATATAAATAATTATAATTACCTAAAACTTAAATCTGTTATCTTTGTACAGTTACGTAAGGTCAAAGAAGATTAATATATGATATTATATAATTCAGCTTACGATAAAGATTATGTCCTCCAAAGACACTGACAACGCTGGGATAGCCGTCCCCTATCACGATAGCTACAATGAGCAGCACGACCGCAACGCAAGCAGCCATAATCCAGGGCAACACATATTCTCTCTTGTATTTAACCGCTCCGTGGAGAAGGGAGATGCAGCACATGAGATATATCGACGTTAGAATTGTACTTGTGTATAGAAATATCACTGTCACTGTAATGAATTGGTATAAATAGTTAGTTTTAGTAGTTACAATAATCGAAATGAAATAATAGTTAAGATAATAGGCTAAAGTACCTGAAGCCAAATGTTGTGCTATGGCGAATCTAAGTTGATTGTTTGTGCTGACTACGTCTCCTTCATGAAAGGTTAAGTGTTCTCCATATGCAATTTCATAGAATCCCCGTCGTTCTGCGTCATCCTCCATGTCATTGTGAAGCATTGATAGCATTTCACCGACATGAGAAATGCCGACAAGTAAAATGATAAGTACGAAAGAAGACAGCGCCTGTATAATTATACACACCGGTTAATATAAAATGAGATACGAAAGTGTCAAGAAAAACAAAATATTTTGTAAGTGCATGTACTTACAATCTGATGGACGGCAATAAGAATTGTGCCTTGGCGTAAATTAAAAACGTACAAAAAGTTATTTAGGCGAATCATCATTTTGTGAGACAGTTTACATTGCTGGCTTCTAACAAACATTTGTTTTATTTATAGCACTCCTACATTGCTATTAAAGTTGCAAACATTACATAGACAGGACTAGGAATGCGCATGATATTTAATATTGATCTTTTTTTACCTAGTGCGTTACGCGCATGTATCAACTCGGAACAATTATATTTCACCAGAATACAGATTTTAAGAATTAGGCACTGTCTTCCAAATATAGCTTATATATTCTTTTAAAAATTTAAATGCAAAATATAATACTAAAGTACTATATTTTGTATACATAAGTTAAATAGCCGATTTAAAATAGAAATTGTTCCTTGTGGATATTATTGATTTATTTTGGATATTATTCGATTTCGAACCAATTTAAAGTCGATTAGGCATTATGAAGAGAGCAGCGTTACACTTTTTCCCGTAAAGCAGTTCGAGTTTATCCTCGCTTTGTCTTAGATACCAGAGCGAATAAATGAAAATAATATATTATCATACCCCGAGTGGGAATCGCACACAACCTTTGTGCTTACAGTTAGTCGCTGTCCCACTGCGCTACGACGGCTTCTATTATTTTTATTTAAATTTTGAAGTCAGCTATATACTTTGCAGAAACGTTTGTCTCTGTTCTTAGGAACAGAGAACAAACTTAAGCTTGACATTTATTAGAAAATACTTCTAACGTCAGCAATAATGACCAATACATTAAATTATTTTTTATATGCGGGATTAATAAATATTAGGAGCTCGATTCGTTTAAGATAAATAAGTAATCGTAAGCTAAGGCGAGGATCCTTTCTTTGCAACAGCAAAATATAATAGGGATTAAAAAAAATGACATATATATTATTAAATTAGTTTTATTTCACAACTTACAATATTAGTGATAATGACTGTATTACCGGACTTTTAGCTGGTATTAGTATATTTGGATTATATAATAACGTACTTAATATGGAACGCCTGTTACCTAAACAAATAGAAATATTATATACAAAAGATAGATTTACTTGATCTATCAAAAAATGTATATGCCAAAAATTAGACGTATTTACATAAGGTAATTTATAAATGTGGTAAATTGGTAGCAGCAACTTGCACGTGGCCTTGGTTAGTCATAATATTGCAATTAAAGTTAATGAACCTCGTCCTTTTGTGATCTTAACTATTAAGATACATGGAAAATTATAAATACGCACTAAATTGTACGTTCAAATACATAAACAGTAATTATTGAAAGTTCTTTTTTATAACTATATTTGCTTTTTAATAAAGATAAAATGAAGATCTTTCAAAAAAACATATTTTTGGTGTCATTTTCAAACAATATATTTTGTTGAGCATTAGATGATTATAAATATTCCGCTCCAAATTACTCCTCGTTAAGGGTGGATATACAAAGTTCATATACAAAAGGTATATAAGCCGTCAAGCTAGTCGAATTTGTACAAGAATTAAGTAATAAAACTGAAATTGCGAATATTATTGACCACATTAAAACACCTTCTGGGAACAGGTAAGCTTGATAGTAACGATGGTTTCAGTCCCATTATTCTAGTATCTTAGGGGGAATATATATTATGATGGGATGGGGATGTATATTACATAATATACAGCTAAGTCTGGGGCGAAACAAAACGCAGGACTTTGTGTACAGACAGACGTATTTAGTTATGCCAAACAACACGCAATGTCTCCATAATTGGGCGAAAAGAAAGAGAATCATAAAAGTGCAAGTGCAATATCTTTGCCTTTGGCAGATGAAAAAATGCGTTGTCCGAAAGGTGAAAATATACAGTAGTCACGTAATATTTTAAAAATAAAACGTATTTATCTTCGTACGTTACTTAAATACATGTAAGTAAAATATCTTTGTATTAGACATTCAAACAGACAGTTGTTTCATTAACTTGATTTTTTACTATTAATATAAACAAATAATCAAGTATTGCAAGCACAGGAATGTCGGGAAAAAAATGAACCATTACAGACTATATATGTGTGTGACAATTTAAAAAACCTGTCGTCATTAAATATTGAAAACGAAGAAGAGCAGCTGTTGCGAGTTAACACAAGGTAATACAACTACCACGAATAATTAATGACTCAGTTACCATCTAGGGACGGATTGAACCAAACATGTATTGTATGACACAGTTTAGAGCTTCGATTCATATTTACAATCCTTTACTAGCCGTCTATAACCACGTTATGATTAAATGAAAATATATATATTAAATGCAAAACAAATGGTGTATTGTCGCACAACCGCATCACACGTGGGGTATCAGTTATTTCACGTATTGTTACACCTAATCACTGTGTAGTAGATAAACGTTCAGAAAATAGCCGATTCCGCTTTGACATAAGAATTTGGCAAAAGTGTCTTACAAGAAATATTATGTAATTGTAAATGTAACTAAAATATTAAATTTACGTCAAAACTATGCTTATTATAATGGACAATAAGTGACTTACATTCTATATTATTTTTTTATTTAATTTGTAAAAAATTGTACTTGCATAATAAATAATGTTTGAATATTTAATGAATATAGCTTAAAAACGAGCTTACGCGTTCCTGTGTTAAATGGCAGATCTTATGTTAAAAATCATACAAATATCTTACGAATAAAAGTTACAAACATTATTTAAATGATATTATAGTAAGTTTACAGTTATGTTACATTTCTAAATTGTGTTGGTTTGTGTTTTTTAAAAATTAATTTGTTAAATTATTTTGCGCTTAATTGCGAATTGAAAATATAATTACTTCGCATGTTGAGAAAATCGGCAGATATTTAATTATACAGAGTTAGTTACGGTTATTTGTCATGTAACACTAAAATTATAACTAGAATACAATAATATAGAAATATTATGTGAATAAGTTGATAAATTGAATATATATCAATTTCCTTGCTTAACTCTATTATGTTACAAATACTATAAAAATAATAAAAATAGTAGCAAAAAGACAAACTACTATGGATAGTATAAATAAAAAAAAAATTGTGAACACATTGAAAAAAAAAAAACAAATAAAATAACAACTTGTCAACTTATTCACTTCATTTTCACATGAAGTTAATTAAAGATTATATGGACAATATTGTCTAGTTGCCACTACAAAATATTCACATATGGTTATAATTAAATAACACTTATATTCACAAAATTCATAATACATGTTAAGTAACGATATTTTAGTCTAATCTTATTCTAATAACAAATCCGTTGTTAGTTACAGCCAGGTGTGGTAGGATTCAGATTTGGACATCGTTACATTTGTATGCAGCGATGCTTTCAAATTATTTTAATGGAGTTATGGAATTGTGGAACAATGCAATCAGAAAGTAAAGGCATGATAAGAATCAATTGTCATATAATTAGAGTGTTAAGTATAATTTTAATAATACACAATACTTTTTATATGCATTCAAAAAAAAAAACGATATACTAAAAAAATATTTTTGTAAACATATATCACGCAGCTGTCATTAAATATTTTTTAACAAACAATAATTACCAATTTTAAATAATAACATAAAACACTATATTTATATTATTTTTGGAATTTATATCACTATACCAGTCAACATGCATTCACTAAGTTCATGTTAATTTTCATAAAATTTCAATTGACAAAAATAAAAACAAGAAATCGTTTATCACTTTATCATAAAAACGCAAGCAATTGCACTTTAATATAACTTAGAGATAAACATTCAAATGATCACATCATACTCAAGGTCAAATAATACAATATTGTAATTCATACAATACTCATACAGTACAATTTAATAAATAGTCAAAATAGCGTGTTATATTTGTTGTTGTATCTTACTACTTATATTTGTCGTATTACAATCAGTGACGTCACTGTCGTAAAGCCCCCGAGTTCAGGGGCCCTCTAATCTCAGTTTTGAAAAAAAGGGAAGCTTAAAAAAATTAAAAGAAAAGATTATTTTCCCATTGTACCAGGGCCTATTATCATTATTTCATTGAAGGTACAAACTCAGTTAAAAGCTTCAGATACAAAAGTTCCTCAATCTTGCTTAGATTTAGAGGAAATTCGCCAAATATATAGTTTGTACTTCGTATAATGTAATATACTTTGTAAATAAAATTTCATATAGACATTACGAATTTTAAATAGATTAAAAAAGCTTTAAAAACTTAAAACTTCAAAATAACCACTAAAAGGGGCCGACATGTTGTTACGCATTAGACTGTAAACACAATTTAGTGTTGCAGAGGGAAATATATTTCCACCTTCCATCTTAAACATACATATATCCACACATTTAGCTTTATTATAACAAAGCTATGTGATAGAACAGGAGTTTCTTCCAGTGCAATTTAAACGTGCGTGGTGAGGATGTTTGTGAGCTCGTGCTCGATGCCGACTGGGGGCTGCGGATATTGCGTAGGACTTGAGGTGGTTCTTGAGTGCAGTTGGCAGCGGGAGTCGCTCCAGCCCATATACTGATGTGCGGGCAACTATAGCACGGCAACACAGCTCTTGGAGACTGAGGACTGGAAATTATATTTATTATTTGAAATGTATTATGTTATTTCATTTTCAGTGTTATTTTACTTTTAAACTTAGGATATAAAGATTAATGTTTGTTTATGTGAAAAATATTTGATATTAACTACAGAGATGTTTTTCTTTTAATATATATTTGTTTATTAAATTTCTGTGCTTATCTTTTGATAGACAGATACAACAGTGTTAATAACAGTGTATTACAATCCAAAATAAACTGTAAGTCATTGCACATTGAATGGTGTAACTTAGTGTTGTTCTTTGTCTCAATTAGTAGAGAAAAGTAACACAAATATGTCATTAATTTAATTATTGTGAATATAGTTAAAATTAATACATATCTAAATTTTGAATTTACTACTTATTATTTTATTTAATGGCATTAAAAATCACCTTTATTACTCCTCCATAGCCTTTCCATGCCATTACGATGTAGTGCCATTCTTGACAGCTCACAAAAACTTTCGCGTATATTGAAATCACACAGTGGGCTCACTTCAAAGAAGGCCATGTGGTTCTTAGCTGCATAAAGCTCAGCATCTCGTTCTTGAACTTGCCGTTTAAAGGCGAGATGTAGACGATTGCCAACTAGCACTTTAGGTACACCAGGTGCATGCTAAAATAATTGAGATTAAAGTCAAAATTTAATAAAAATGTTATACATGTCTTTTAATATAAGAATTTTATGTTTAATATTTTTTCATGGGTAAATTGAGGACAAGCAAAGAGTAAAAATTATATAAACAAAATCGTTAATTTACCTTTTCAACCTCTTCAAGCCACCTGTCAATACTGTCAAAAGACCATTTATTGGTGATATCATAAACAAGCAGAATTCCTTGAGCACCTCTTGAATATGATCTAATAATTGTACAGAATCTGCCTTGACCTGACGTATCCCACAACTGAAGCTTAACTCTCTTGCCATCCAATAGAATTGTTGTTGTTTTGTATGCTAAAAAATATGATTATGCTATCTTTACAAAAAATCATTCAACTCACGTTACACATGAAATATTAACTTTAATAATATTGAAAATAAGTGGATTAAATAGGTATCACATATCTATTAACTTTTATATTTTATGACGTAAAAATGTTTCTTTTTATTTAAGTACTGACATGTAAGCATTTATATCATTATGCACATATCAGTTATATGTAGCATATAAAAGATGTGAAGATGTCTTAAAGAGCAATATAAATAGAATAACAACTTGTTAACTTCAAACATGTATGTGTAAAAATAGTTTAAGATTATATGAATAATAATAGGGGGCCAATCGTGGCACAGTGGCAAAAACATGACTGTTAACAACTGGTTGTGGGTTCGATTTCCACTCGAGGAGTGTAAATATTTAATATATCTATTTTCTTTGGTCTGGTGTTGAGGCAAAGCATGGTGTTAAATTTTGCCACTTTACACGCAATGCCTCCAAATCTGGCGGAAAATGGGGAACAGTGTGTCTTAACACTAGGTTCCCTATGCCTACTCTGCTGTGTGTGTGTGATACAGCATGAAAATATAAAAAAAAATAAAATATATTACAAAAATATGTATTAATGTATGTTTTTATTGATTTATTACTTTCACCACTTTATTATTATTATAATGGCTTCCTTTACACTAAAGGTTGCCAGGAAGAGATAGCTTCTTAAATAGACCACCCTTTATTGCTTTTGTAGAAAATTATTATAAATTAAAATGTAATATAGTCAAAAACAATTTTATTAAAGCAATATTTATAAACATACCACTCCCACTGCAAAATGGAGAATCTGCAGATCCATCTTCCAAGTCTTGCAATATTTCTTGTTTACCTACATCTGAATCTCCTACAAGTAATACTTTTAAGAGATAATCATATGATTTAGGTGCTGCTGGTGGCCTGCCTGATAATAAAAGTAATATGAGTATTAAATATTCCACATTTTATTTATATAATCGTTAAAAAATGAAATATGAAGGTAAAAAATAAAATAGAAATAAAAAAAAGATCAAGTATTAGTGATAGTAAAAACCTTACTAAAGTAAACATATATTTGTCATATCAATAAAAATATTTACTAAGTCCTCCACTACGTCTGAAATGTTTTTAAAACTTAAGACTTTACTTTATTAAAATTGGAAGTTTATAAAAGTAATTTTCGTCAATTACTGAGTTTTATTCTAATACGTCATTTTTATAAAGTTAATTCTGGTATGATAGTAATTACCTGTTCTTTGATGATGAGATCTAGGTAATGTGGTGCTGCCATTCTGTGCGACTTGGCCAGTCGCCTGCTGAGGTGCTGCTACCATCCCAGTAGTAGTGAACATACTTCTGATGTGATTCTCCTGATTCTCAGGTGATTACCACACGCAAATGTATACATAATATCGTCGAGAACTAATATGTTGCGTTATCCATGTAAAGTACAACAATTACGTCATTTGTTAATATTCAAATGATAGATTTGAAAATGATTTTTATTTAATATAGTAAATTTGTACACTTTGTATTCACTCTAACAAAAATACACATACGTTATAGTTTACGCAAGTTACGATTATTTACGTTTTATGTATTTCTTTTAAGCCGTTACTAGTATTTTATCAACACATAATTTATGCCACAGGGAGTAAATTTTCTCATTAACTTATATTAACTTTGTCGACTTTTCAATAACAGCTCAATTTTCAAGAAAAATAGTAAATTGTGAATGGTGAATAAGTACATAACACTGTAGGTCGAATTCCACAGATACCATTATATTCCTTTTTTATTACAGTGACGAAACAGATTATACAGTAATTTTAATTTTCAATGTGGTAACATTTGTTTTAATTTTATTAAAACAAATGTTTGATTAAATTTGATTAAATAAAAAATATATATTTTTAAATATTGCTGTCATCGATAATAAGCCTGACAATGCTAAATAACAATAATCTAACAATTTTTAGAATACACACGTGACTGGCATATGGCAGAGTAAAAACAATTGATAGAGAGAATTGACGCTCTATTATAACGTTTGTTTTTAAATTATTAATATAATGATATTAACTACTCATTCAACCTAGTGAAAACAAATCGCATTCTTTAAATTTGCAAACTACCAATAACATAATGAAAAGATAAGCATATTTAATGAAAAAGTGGATGAAAATAAAACAAAAGCGTAATTTATTAAAAATTTTATATAAAAATTATTCATTTAAGACTTATACACTAATTCGAGACATTTTGTTACGATAATATATAAAATAAACAAAAATATTGTGCAGCCAAGTATTATCAAATTTTAACACATATAGTTTGTCAAATTTTATACATGTAATATGTATAACACATAATAAGCACACAATTAGCCTCAATGTCAACTTAAAAAATGTTTTTTTTTTGTATAAGGTCATATAACTTTGATATGTATGATAGGAATAGTTAAAATATTTGTATTGTCAGATCAATCTTATAATATATATGATGCAAGAAGCATTTAATATGTTTCATAGCCTGGCAAGGGGAATGACCGAATATAATTTTCAATTTCTTCTTTGAGAGAGTTCATTTTAGCTTGAATATCCACATTCTCATTGATCACTTTATTGAAGTCTATCAGTTTTGGTCCAGACAACTTAACTACTTCCAAACCTAGTTTGAGAGCTTTATCAATGTAGTCAACAACTTTATCAATGTCAGCTTCTTTCAAGCCTCTTGTAGTTAAAGCAGGAGTACCTGTAAGGTAAATATATTTTTATATTTTTTTCACTTGTATCAATCAGCTTGGTAATAAAATGTTTATTTTTTTTTAGAATAGTATATAAGCTTATCATACAAGTACACAAATAAATACATTTATCTTATGAGGTGTATGTTTTTATGTATTTGTAAGATAACAACAAGTAAAGAATTTAAAAAATAAACTATCAATACCTTAATTATAATAGAACTATATTTAATCAAAATCAAAACCAAACAAGTAATCGTTTGATTAATTTCTTTTTAATAGAAATTAAAAGAAATCTGATTTTGTTTATTTTAGTAAAATCAATGACATACCTAATCTTATACCGCTAGGATTAAGTGCACTTTTGTCTCCTGGCACAGTGTTTTTGTTAGTGGCAATACTAAGGAGCTCCAGTATGCGTTCAGCACAAGCACCACTAAGGCCTGCACTTCGTACGTTCATCAGGAGAAGGTGAAGATCAGTGCCGCCAGTAGCAATGTCGTAACCACGTGTTTTAAGACCTTCGCATAGGCGTTGCGCGTTCTTTATTACCTGTTTGCCAATAACAATAAAAATTAGTATAAAAAAATTTGGAAATTATATTGTTTTTCTCCTTAAAAAGTATCTCATTTTAATAAAACTCATTCACTCATTCAGACATTTTCGTTAGCAACACAATGGCTTCAGTTTTAAGTATAGTTTTCTTGAAAGCAATTGGTATACATGATTACCAAGAACATTCAGAGAATGCGAATGTTGTCTAAAATTATATGATGATTAGAAAAATATAATCCATACTAATATTATAAATACGAAAGTCTGTCTGTCTGTTTGTTACATCACAGCCATTAAGGCCTAATCGACCAGCTCAATTTGGATGTAATTCAGAATAAAAATAGTAGTAGTAATATCATAAGAAACTGGGCTGTCAGTTACAAGGTAATTTATATATAATCTTACCTGTCGTTGATATTCAACAAACTCTGGGAGTGTAGCTTGCTTCATAGCTGTGGCAATGCCCGCAATAGCATGGTTGTGAGGCCCCCCTTGGAGTCCCGGGAATACTGCTTGGTTAATTCTGGTTTCAAAATCGTACATAATCTTTTCTCCCTTCGCATTGACAGACTTTAATCCCTTGCGGAAGAAAATGACCCCTGCGCGGGGACCTCGTAAAGTTTTGTGAGTGGTTGTCGATACTATATCACAGTATTCGAACGGACTTGGAATTACGCCTGTAGAAAAAAAATACATATATAAATTTAGGAAGTATCTTATTAATATTTTTTTTTTCGTATCTACTGGATGCAGGACGGATTCATTACTCAATGTCAAAGTTAAATAATTTTATTCAAAATAAGAAGTTACAAGCTTCATTTTATGAACGTCAAATAGTTTACCACTACTAAATTTAATGCCTCAGACCTGAGAAGAACCGGCGCAAGAAATTCAGCGGAACTTCTTTTATTTTAAAGTAATTATTATATACAGATTTATTGCTGACAGTAATAATTTTGAAATAGCCTTGAGCGACCATCTCATTCCCAAGGCGTGTTATCATTTATAAAATCTTTAATTAAGTTTAAACCTTTAAAACAAAAAAAGGCCTTTTCACAACTTTATAAAATTGTGGTATGGAAAATTATTAGACGTTTTCCTGGATCCTAATGTAAAAGCATATACACTGTCCCATGAACGAATTATTGACTCAATGTAATCGAGTCAGGGGTTATAGGAGTTTATGCTTATTTCTAGTATTAATATTATGTGTGACGACGACTTTTGTAAAATTCTTAATATTTTTCTTAACATACATGACATAAATGTCATTCGCACTCACTTCTGCACTAAAGCGCAGTCATCTCATAAGGCAGGTTATTTGAATATTTAACTTAAATTAAATTAAGTATGTATTTCTATTTTACGTAGTGTAGAGTTAAGCTACTCAACAAGGGAATATCTCGGATTCGAGTAGAAAGTGAACAGCGTGTGAGTGGGTGAGGTGGGTAGGGTCTTTTCAAGCTAGAGTTCTTTTTATCTACTCTGATATGGTCGAAATGGTGAAATAAAATATATTGGATAGATCGATATTTGTAAACTCGTCTTTTTCAAAGTTTAATAATGTTACCTTTCATTTTTAAGGGACAATTATAAAGAAAATTTAATTATCACATTAAGATAAAGATTAAGATAGAAATAAAGATCCAAATGAACTAACCATTTTTTTTTAAAACATTTTTAAATTATTCTTCATATATCGAACAAACGGCCTGACCGCTAAGCCATACGTTCGCACATCATTCTGAACTAGAATTAGAATTATTTTTATATTTAAGATGTTTCACTAAAATAATAACTTTTATTCGCTTCGATATATTTAGGTAAATATATTCACAATTGTAGATTACATACAATTTTCCATAAATTTGGTGCTTACTCCAGCATGAATGTAATCAAATTTAGCACATACATACATAATACGTAAGCAATTAAAATGTCATTGCCTTATAGAAAGTTAAGCGAAAATTTTAATAAATACTAATAGAGGAAAATTATTATATTTTATGACTTATTGTATAATATTATACATATTACTTATCTTCCCGTTTTAACGAAAGCGTTTTATTTACTATATACACTTTAGTTTAATAAATAATTGATCAGCGCAACCATCAGACGCGTGATAAGGCGGAGGTTGGTCGAAATACGTCAATTATTTCATCATGTGTTTGTTCTAGTTGTATGGAATATTACTGATTATGTTTAATTATTGGTATTTGACCTTACGGAGCCCAATAATAACTAAAAATAGCACAAGGCAATGAACTACATGTAATTACAAAATAGATTCTGTTCTTAGTCTTAAATATAAGAATTAATGACATGTAGAATTTCTGATCTGAATAAGAATGTAGGAAGAGAACTATATTACTTTGAGTTATGGTTACAAATTTCCGGATTATCCGTTAGTTCTATCATATTGCAGATATCAACTCTGCTCATACACGAAATTTTTATGCCAGATTTAATCAGTAGTAAAATCATGATAAAAGAAATATATTTCTATACTAGTCTTTTAGAAATGTTTAAGAGATATGTAATTTAACGTATAAACTGGTTTATCTTGTTTTTATTAATAGCTTATCGTTAATAATAAATTAAGGTTTAGTTTAATAAATTTTGGAGGGATAATTTATTACTAATACTTTTTTAGCTACATGTTTTTCCCGACACTCGACACTAGGTTCTGATTACCCAAGCGGGGTGTCGAGATATTCTGTTATTCATTTTCTGACTGAATTCGAGATGTTAGGTACATGTTTAGTGGCGGAATTCAACTTTGCACTTTTTCTTGACATTAGAGTGGAAAAATCTTTCCTCCGAGTGAGAATCGAACCCTCAACCAATTATGAATTGCACCATAATGGCCTCAACACTTAAATTTCAGGTTGATTTTGCAAATTTTGCAATTTTTGTACACAGTCAAAGGTCAAATGAGGTCACTTATTTATGCGACTCTGGCATCTCACATAATTTCTACCATTCTTTTATCAGTAGTTTTATCAGTACACTCAAATTATAAAATCATGTTTTTTATTACTTTTCAAAATGTAACATTTTCTTTTTATTTATTATTTCGATATACTTTATTAAAATGAATTATTCAAACACTTCAGAATCATAATGAATATAAAGAAAGTCAGAAGTTCCACACAAGTTCTTTTGGCTCCAAAGTTAAAAGTAAAAAGTTAATTCTTTTATATTGAAATGGTTAAAGATTTTGATTCTCGTTTTTTAACAATATGTTAAATGAAATATATAACATACCTGCAGCAACAAGTCCTGATATATGTGCCATATCTGCCATCAAAATGGCACCATTTTCATCAGCAATCTGGCGGAACCGCTTATAGTCGAGACAGCGGGAATAGCAACTAACTCCAGCGATAATTAATCTAGGCTTAAACAATTTAGCTGTTTCGGCTAATTTGTCATAATCTATTAAACCTGTTTTGGGGTCCACCTGCAAAGAATAAAACAGGTTTAGAATAATAACTTAAAAATAACTTAAGAGATACAAAAAACTGCAGGTGTGAATTTTATTAAAATTAAACAGTAGTAATAATAAATATTAAATTTTTGGTTTCTTTTGTAACTAAATATACATTTTAGCTTATTATGTATATAATATTTAATGTTACATACCTTATATGGCATGCTTTCAAAGAAAATTGATGTGGCTGATATTTTTTTAGTAGCAGTGAAAAAGCCATGGGTAAGATGTCCTCCATCTGGTAAATCTAAGCCCATAATCCTACCATGTGGTTCCACAACTCCTGTATACACTGCAAAATTTGCTGGTGATCCTGTGGAAAATAAAATTAAGATTTTTATACACCTAATAAAAATTATATTTGATCAAAAATGTAAAAGTGAAGAATACAGATGTTACAGTTTTCTATACATGTAATATGTTATAAAGTTTATAAAATATGGTGGAGATAATTTGTCATTTTACACATTTAATATGCATGGGCTAAACAGATTCAGCAAAAACTTACAATCACTGAGATAATAATTTTTTTTTTTTTAATTAGTTGTGAATGGACGAAATGCAAAAAAATATGTAAAATTTTTACATAATAAAGAAGTATTGTTCCATATATATTATTTACCTGAATAAGGCTGAACATTGACTCCCCATTCATCAGATTTCAGTCTATAAGCTTCCAATGATCTTTGCTGTGCCAATATTTCTATTTCATCAATAAATTCATTGCCACCATAATATCTAAAATGATATTGCAATGTTATTGATTTTGATCTTAATAAATGAATTTTAAGTAATTAAAATATTATAATAAAAATACCTTTGATGTGGCATACCCTCTGAGTATTTGTTATGAAGACATGAGCTAAGGCATTGCAGGACTGGTACTGAAGTAAAATTTTCAGAAGCAATTAATTCTAAACCACTTGCTTGCCTTTGCTTTTCCTTTTTTATAATATCAAACAATTCAGGATCTGTGTCCCACAAATTTCCATTCAAAAGTTTGTTGTTCATGATTAAACTAGTATGTAAGTTTCTGGCAAGGAATAAATTCTGTAATGTTAAATTAATATTTAATTAAATAACCCCAATTACTTGAAATAAGTTAAAACATAAAATAATTACTAAAGACAGTCAGTGTTAATTTAAGAAAATAAATAAAATAAGAAACAGAAATATAACCTCACAAATCACAAGTGTATGCTAGTGCAGTCTAAATATTAAATGAAATTATTACTCGAAAAACATGAACGTTCAAGATATTTATAAGATACAAATAGTTATTTTGATACAGTTTTAACTACAATAGTGTTACGCGCTAGTTTCTTAACTGATAAATAATATGTAATAAAGACAACGTGATCTCATAAAGTAACCTCTAATACTGAAAGTTGTAAAACCAATTGTTTATTGCACTATAGTAAATACAATTTATTTATGACGTAAATATAAAGTTGACTTACTTTAGAGGATATTTTGGCTTGAACTGTCAATCCTGACCTTCGTAGTAGTTGAGAGTTAAGAGTACTAATCCTTCGAGACACATCATATAAACAAGTTTTAATCAAATTATTATTCATTTTTATAGTGTCAACACCCAAGTCTCACGAAATACTCCCTGATGTATTACTTCTTTTTACAAACAAGCACTAATTTTATCTTAAACGATAACCCATTATGAACTTTATAATCGGAAGTTTGACGTTTCACTTAACTTCGTTCACCAACAGGTCTACCAACGGTTACGCTGTATAACATATACAACATTGATATTTAATACAAAATATTTAACGTAATAATATTATAAACTTTTACCCACATTCATATAATTAAGTGGATCCGAATTTGAATTCACGCTTTTATAGCACACTTAACATAAAACAAAATACGTTTATTATGACTATGAAACTACCGGCAAAAAACAACATATTTTTCTGTCTATATTAGAATTTTTTAACACTAAAAATTCATGAAAGTATGCTTCTTTGCCTAATTTATTTGTACCATTGTAGATAACGTATATCGTGTTTACAATGTAAAGTAAAAATTAGGTATCTGTCAATAATATAAGAAAATTTTACGTTTCAAATATTTACGTTGAACATTTTTTGTGACATCTTGATACCACTTTTACTTATTGTTTTTTTTTAAATAAAATATTCACACTTACCCACATACCTATTCACATAGGTATAGTATGTTGGATCCTTATTACATTAGAACAATATATATTTTTTAACAATTCAAGGTAGCATAAGTATACATTTTTAACAAAATATTAATTTATGTGTAATAAGTTAAATTGAAAGTAAAACTATATACAATGAGAAGGAAAATATTATTTCATTTATTAGTTTAGAGTTATAAGTGAAAGGACGTGTAGTGAGTTAGCACTTATCTAAGTATTCACTTTATTTGTTGTTTAACAGAATCGTTAGGGTTGTGTCGTGGAAAGTCTAAAACAATAATAATAATGCAATATTGCAAAATCTAAACTAGCTCGATAAACGATAATAATGTGTTGGTATAAAAATATTCCATTCTATTTATAATAGCTGTGTATCGAACAGAGACTGTAATTTACTTCGTTAATGTCACAATTTATTATTCCTACTAAGAAAGCAGGTGGTTTTCTTGGTAGAGTACGTTTTGGTTTCAAGTTTTAATATAGCTAAGTTGTAATATATTTAAACTAATTTTATAAAATCACACTTCTTAAATTCAAATCAAGACCTCAAGATTATCATGCCGCAGTTTCACAGCGCTTGACAATAACCACAATTGATTGTGGGTTCGACCCTCACACCTCACTTAGGTATATACAAATCATTTTCATTTTTCCGCTCTAGTAAAAAAAGCGCGGTGTTGTGTGCTGCTATGCTGGAAAAGCGTGAAACTGTAAAAATATCCGAAATATCCATTTATATATAAAAATCGTGAAAATTATACGGAACTGTCCAATTATTAAATAAATATTGTTTCTTATGTCATTCAGTCTTGTTACCCATTTATAGATGTGTTCCTTTTACTTATCTTATGTAAAGATTATTTTAATTTTATATTTACACATAATTAACACTCTTCTAATTGTGTGTTGTGTGTGTAACTCTTCTAATTAAAGCTGAAATAAATAAAATCAAAATGACATTTTATTTATTTTTTTTAGTGTAGTTAGATATCATATCAGGCTTATTAGTGTTGCTAAACTATAATAGTTGACATCTGCAAGTGGCTTTGTGCAGACTTTGACTTTATGACTATAACTTTCATTTACATTTACATTGTATTCTAGACTCAAAATTCCAATAATTGTTCAATTCTGAGCTGGTACACCAAAGCATCAGATTGAACTATTTCAAAGTATACAACGTAGAGCAATTCCAATTGTTAAGGATCCAATAATGTGTAGGCATGATAATTTGGCGCTGAGTAGAGAGAGAGGCATTTTTTCGCTTATTCGGTAGGCAACTATTACGAACGTATCATATAAATATATATCTTATCCCTTTAAAGAAAACTACGTTTAAGATTAGAACTTGTACCTTCCGCACTAACAAGAGTAGGACGCAAAATCTCATTTTCCCCCACTCTTGTACAAAAATCCTTAATTAGTGCTCTCTTTCATGTGTCAAGGAACTTAACTTGTCAAATTTAGGCTTACCACGGCCATTAGTTTCAGGCATCGGCTGTGCGTTGTCTGTAACTAAGTAATGGAACAATTCCACAAAGTTACGTATGTAAGGGATATTTATCTCAGATTTAAGTTATTTTGTGGCTGGACATATATTTTCTATTTTATTAGTTACTTTTTTCTGTGATTACGTAGGTAATAGTAAATAAAAAAGGGGCAAATTGAGACGCTAAAGGATAGGTTAGGTAGACACTACTGTCTGCCTTGCCTAGGTAGGTTAGGATATGCATGTGCACTTTATTGTTTCTGTACAAGTCGTGATGCATAGTATAGTGGCAACAAAGTTAGTTGCGTTTTCAATTGAAGCGTAAAAAATGAAATTGTAGATATGGCATATCTTATATATAACTATTATGCAACATCATAACATATTGTGGTAATACATTCATACAAGAGGAAATATATACCTACATAAAAGTATTTTTAAAATAAAAAAATAATCATAAAAGTTATCATATGACCTTATGAATTATATACCTACCTGTCAGTTGATTTTAGTTGCTAAGAGAATAAGAATGCAGAATATAAGAATATAAAAGAAATAATTAATCATTAATTTTTACATAAATCAGTTAACATGACCTCTTAAACATGTATAAAAAAGCTATTTTAAACAACAAAGTATGTATCTACTTATTAGGAAAACGAACATGTCGTACAAAAACTTTTCCAATTTCTGCTACGTTCACGTTGGAGTTTTGGAAATTTGTCACAATATTTATCAGACTTTTC
This sequence comes from Dryas iulia moderata, assembly GCA_019049465.1. Lineage (NCBI taxonomy): Eukaryota > Metazoa > Arthropoda > Insecta > Lepidoptera > Nymphalidae > Dryas > Dryas iulia. The sequence continues at coordinate 10,183,662 of CM032422.1, read as the reverse complement.
CTACATGTTCTTAATATGACACAATGTTTTACAATGATTTTTCGATTTATATACCGACCTAAATATCTGACAAAGTAGATCATATTTTAGGCGCATTAATGACTTCAGGCATATTATTTAGGTGTATCTCTAATACTATGTTTACAAATTTATTGGGTGAACATATGATTATGTATTTTATTAATATATCTTAATTCTTCATGAGGACAGTCGATAGAGGCGAAAACTTAATACTGTAAAACTGGATTTTCAATTTTCAAACACTGTTATAATAAGAATATAAATAACATAGTTTTTCGATTAAAATTATTAATAGAAGTTGTATATGAGGCTTTGTTTGTAGCTACTTCAATGTCTTCACCATCAATTAAAACCTATATCCGCCATTTCCAGTGTCTGTGAGGTTTTATGTACTGATGTCGCCTTAGTGTATCCATGCTGAAGCAGCCAATTACTTCTGTAGAAGTGTGTATAACGTGTATGTCGAAGTCACGACGACAATGGAACTGCTGTGGGTGTACAGTGATCTTGGTTGACGTTATTTATTATTTTTTAAGGAGTTATTTTTTTAGTTATTCTACAGTAATGATAAGAAATAATAATTTTAACAATTTAAAGTAAGTTATTTAAATATAATATTTTATTATGTCTTTTTAAATTATTAAATGGTAAATCTGGATAACTTACCTTAGCCAGAGTCACTAACAAGTAACGACTGCATCTATAAGCTGGTCAATAAGTCTATACTATAGTATTGTTATGGAGTAGATATAGAGAATAGTAGGTACCTATTATGGCCTAAAAACTACATTTTTATAATATTTTTTCATGTTACTGCACTCATTTTGATATACCTATAGATAAAAAATGTAAAGAAATTCCATCAATTCGTCGAAGCCATTTTCCTCACCAAAGCAATCCATATATTCACATTGTGAGTGGCGGGCACATCGCGTTGCAGAAATAATTCATATTTATATTACAAATGCGAAAATCTGTCTATTTGTCTGTCACGCTTTCACGGCTGATCTACCGGTCCGATTTGGATGAAACTTAGAATAAACGTAGTTTAAAATCCAGGGTCAAACATGGGCTACTTATATTTTCAAAAATCAACCTCTAAAGGGTTAATAGGGGATGAAAGTTTATATGAAAAATCTAAACCGCTTGACCGATTGTAATGAATTTTGGCATAAATATAGTTGATAATCCTTTTTTTAAAAATCCACCACTAAGGGTTATAATATAACGGAATAGTTACGCAGTTCACGTGGCGAAGCCGCGAGCGAGCCGCTAGTATTATATAAATTATAATGCATTATTAAGTCATGACACCATCGTACCTACACGCCTACTTAGGTAATTATAAACATTGCTTATCGTTACTTTGAGCACTTTCTATTGATTCGTATAATATATTGCAGTATATAAATGTAATAACATAAGAGGTGTTAAATTACACTTAAGTCTTGAAATTTGAATACAACTAGTATGCTTCTACTCGTATAAGTATAAAAATTGATACCATCAACTGAGTCATGAGTCATACAATACACTGATTTACGCATATATAAATTATAATGTAGTAAATTGAAGTGATCGCAATTACAGGTTGGTGCTAGTAGAGCCATTTTGAACCCAATAATAATTGGTTATAAGCAAACATAATTAAATTTCCTACAAGTTTGACTATATAGAAATATTAATTTTAACTGGCAATACTATTTTATTGTTAATCGTTATATTATACATACATAGGTAATTCTATAACATAATATATTTAGCTACATGGGAAAAGAAGATAAACGATGTTTTGTAGATACATAATATGATCACTTACATTTGAGCAGGACAATTTCAGATCCAATTTGTCACTGTCCAACTTGCTGAACTACTTTCTTGAGTATCTTGTGTATAAAAATTTTGTAACCATGTGAATTTCGTTTTTTTATTGCTAATTCTTATTACAAAAAAACAGTATAACAATATATTTTTTTAAATGTTATATTCTGATTAAATAATGTTCTAAATTCATCATAGATTATATTTGAATAAATATATAAGTTTCAGTTTTAGGCAGTCGTGGGGCAATGGGATAGCGTCAGACTGTACAGATGGTTGTGGGTTCGATTCCCACCTGGGGAATGTTTATATGTAAATTTTCATTTCTTCGCTGTGGTACTCAAAACGCATTGTCTCAAGTGTCTTGACACTAGGTACTCTCTGCTATGCGGAATGAAGTTATATAAAAAATGTAAATATGAATGGACCTAATAAGACAATACCGGATGTCGGCGTCATCCCTGTAACAGTTAGGTATTAACATAATTAGAAGTGATTTTTATAGATAGCGATAATTTTATTATATCTACCATTGTGGAAAAAGTTTTCGTGGATGTCAAATGCCAAGTAAATAGTTTACGATAAGTTATACCTACCTACATATAGTTTTTATATACATTAAATATGCGAAATAAGACTTGGAAATAGACGAATAACCTAACGTCTAACCAAAAATAAAAACAAATTTATCTTTAAATATTTAAAATAGGCCAATAACATAAAAATGTTCATAGGTACGTGTATTTTTTATATTTATAATCGTCCGTTTCTTTATTAAAATCAACGAATAAATTTACGATGGACACCGCGGGACACAGGGCTCTCTCAAGGATCTTCATAACGATCTGGAATGGGCTTCCTGCATCCAGCAACTTCCGGCGATAATCTAGTTACGAGATTGTCGGTCTAGTTGGTAGGGGCAGGACCCCTGAGATGGACCCGGACCCGGAGATGCGGAGCTTTGTTTTAACAGAACGAATTTATTATTTTTCTATTTGTTTTTATAATTTTAATGGAACCCACATCCGTATCCGTCCGAATTTATAGATTGTCAATCTATATATACAGAAATTATTATTTTTCACACACTCTATACATAACTCGAAACTGAATTGTTTTGGCCAAAATGTAATATTTGTCTCATAATAAAATCGGAGAAAAATGATGCTTGTTTGTGTAATCATAAGTAGTAATAGTAATAAATATAAATGAAATAAATATTTGTAATTTATTATGAGAATTGAATGAATGATTGAATAAATGCAATAAGTGAATCAATCAATGTATATATTACAGGTATTGATCGCCACTCTGAAAGATGGGTGTAAAAATAATAGTATAAGCCAGAAAGTGAGCAAAACTAAGTCTGATATTTAAAGGAAACGTAGAAAGAACGGAATACGGCAGTGAAACGTGTACATGTATATGTTAGAACAATGAAACTTTTTTAATGCTTTACGTAGGATCTGCGGAGTCACCTTAGCTGATCGAATCCGCAGTGAAGAGATACATAGAATATCAGACGTCAGTGAGGATGATACAGCAGGAATGAAAAAGAATATTTTTTTATTGTATTTATTTATATAGGATTATACTACTTTTCAATATTAATAACATTGAAAAGTAGTGTAGTTCTAAATTAACTTTAGCATTTCTAAAATTATGCACGTAATAAAACCGTTAACAACATTCCATTTAACTAACATTCAGACAGAATAATTCACAGATTTGTAATTGGGTAAGTTAATTAAGTTACGTGTTTGTATGAAATGAGAAAGGAAGGAAGTGAGAACTTAAATTAAATGATAACATTTAAACGTTCAGCAAAGTTTTTATAATTATTAGTTATTATTAGTGGTAGTTACTAAATAGTAAGTACATTTGCGTATTTAATGAAGTTCTAAAATCATTATTCTTAATAATTGCTATAAACATTTATCAAAAAAGATACACATGTTTTAGTAATAAGTTTTTTTAAGTTGATATTTATTTGCTGGTGGTGTCCGAGTTTAGTCCGAGGGTATATTGAAAAATATTTGCAAAAATATTTGTAACAATGCAAATATTAAATTCCGTATAATCAATAACATTGTATTGTTCAACAATATTAAAGTTTTTATTATAAAACAGTTTTACGCTTTTTGCCGCATATCATCATAGGTAGAGGGAACTTATTGACAAGGCACTCTGTTTTTTACTCTCCACTCAATTTTGAGATATTGTGTTGAGTTGCTAAGTACAATATTTTTAATTTTATTCTATTAGTTTCACGCCACATCCCGCATACAGCAGGGTAGACAGAGACAATAGGTTCCATTGTCAACACACTTTGTTACACATTTTCTGCCGAATTCTGGAGGCATTGCGTGTTAAGTGGCCAAACTTAACGCCGCGCTTTGCCTCGACACCAGAGCGAAATAAATAAAATATTACGCATTTCAATTCAGGCATCGAACCCACAAACAGTCACATTTTGTGTCCCTAAGCCACAACTGGCCTCAAATATAAAATGGATTATTTTTAATTTGAGTTCTTATTTTATACATTGTTTCGTTCATTATTTCGTTTATTAGTGACAATACGTAATTGACGATGATGTTTGTGCATGCGTACCGAGCGATATTGATAATTTAGATTTAGGTCATGACTCTATTATGGTTTCCAAAGTGAAGTGTAATAAATATTTGTTGGATGTTTGACGTATCTTGTTGTAATTTATTATTATAATTATGACTTAGATTTGACGTTTAGCAGATAAATTTAACTTTAACAGCAATGTCATGTTTCTACTTGTTGACATTATTTTAAAACTTTTTTAATCATTTATTTAAACATAATAGCTGCATGCAACTTTGTTTCTGTTGAGTTAATGCCCATTCCCATACTAATTCTACTCACCAATCGTTGCCTTCGAAAATTGGGCCCATACGCCACTTAATTCACATGTTATCGAAAAATATACACTATGCTGGTTTCATTTAAAAGTATTTTCTTATTTCTTATAGTTTTACGATATTACCGGTTGTCATTGGTGTCCCAGATTTTTAATTATTATATGTCAGCATAAGAAGGTAATTACACTGAAAAATAAATAGGCAAAATATGCAGCTGATTTTTAAGTATAAGCATCTGTTTTTTTTAAATACTATGACTTGCTTAGATGCGATGTTTTCGACTTAATAAAAAAGAGGTGTAAAATATTTTTGCCTAGTAATATGTCGCTATTAGCTTTTGAGATACTATGCGTCTCTACCTATATTACAAAAAAAAATATGTATATTATTTAAAACTTAAAATAACAATATCTGTAAGTAATTGCGTTAACTGTTTTTTTACGTCGTTTTTAATAATAATAGGAATAGTAACATCTAAAATGACATTTAAGTTTATTTACTCAGACATTTCACAAAGATATTGTTAACATACATATATGTATGTAACCCTAAAAATAGTCTTTCAAGCGACATTCTCGATCCACAATTAATCTTTTTCATTCTACATTATATTTTATGCAAGTCGTTGACATGGAAAAACGCAAAGTTGGGTCAAAAATCTGCAAATTAAACAAAAAAACCTCTTGGATTTTGTGGTAAAGTATGCATAAAATTGTTGTCTGAATTTCCATAGAATTTACAACATCGTCTCTGCTGTCTATGTTATATGAGTCCTTTTATAGGAGCGTTCTCTTTATCTCGTATTTTTACCCGCGACGGAACGGCGACTGTATATGTGTTTGGGGTGAGAGGTTGTTTGTTTGTTTGTTTGTTTGTTTGTTTGTTTGTGTGTTTGTGCAAATTACTATGTCAATTATTTCCAAAACTATAAGTCCGATTTTGATACGGTTTTCTATGATAGGTTAAGGTTCAACTGGCGTATGTTCTTATGTATGTCTTATTGCCTTAACTCACCAGGGGGCGCTGCAGTACGCATTTTACGTGAAAACGAATGTTTTCAATTATCTCAAAAAATAATAGTCTGATTTCAATAGATTTTCAGTGGTAGATTCAGGCTTAATTGGTGGATGTTCTTGGATATGTTTTATCGTGTCAAACCACCAGGGGGCGCTGCAGTAAGCATTTGTTTGTACTTTTTTTGTATTTATTTGTCTAAAACCGAAACTACTGCTCCGATTAAAAAGAGTTTTCATAAAAAGATTTATCTTTCCTTGGTTCATATTTTAAGATTTTTCTTTTTTTTTTACGGGGAAAACTCACCAGGGGGCGCTGCACTAAACATTTGTTTATGCAGAGCAAAAACTACTAGTCCAATTTAGATGAAACTTTCATGGATGGGTTCAGGCTTAATTGGTGCGTCTTTCCATATATGTGTTATGGTGACCACTCATCAGGGGGCGCTGTAATAAGCATTTGTTTGAGTTGTTTTGCGTAAAACCAAAATTTTTCTTATATTTATTTGTCTAAAACCGAAATTACTTATCCGATTGGCTAGAGTTTTCAGAACTAGATTAAGCTTTACTTCGTACATATTTTAAAATTTTTGTTTTTACGTTACGGTCAAAATTCACCAGGGGGCGCTGCAGTAAACATTTGTTTATGTAGAGTAAAAACTACTAGTCCGATTTAGATGAAACTTTCAACGATAGGTTCAAGTTTAATTGGTGCATCTTTTCATATATGTGTTACGGTGACCACTCACCAGGGGGCGCTGCAGTAAGTACATTTGTTTGTGCAAAACTAAAACTACGAGTCCGATTTGAATGCAGTTTTCAATGATAGATTCAAGTTTACTTAGTGCATATTTTCATATATGTGTCATGTCTGTTTACTAAGTGCATATTTTCATGTATGTGTCAACTCTCTAGGGGGCGCTGCAGTAAGTAGCTGCTTCCATTTTTTGTGTAAAACCAAAACGACTAGTACGATTAGAAAGACTTTTCAGTATTAGATTCCGCTTTGATTAGTGCATGTTTTTAAATTTATATTACGGTGACAAGTCACCAGGGGGCGTTGCAGTAAAATATTGTTTGTGTAAAGCTAAAATGAAGAATTCGATTTGGATGCAGTTTCAGTGATAAGCTCAAGTTTAATTAGTGCATGTTCTTGGATATGCTTTATCGTGTTAACTCACCAGGGGGCGCTGCAGTAAACATTTGTTTGTAATATTTAATGTAAAACCACAACTACTAGTCCGATTGGACAGAGTTTTCAGTATTAGATTTACCTTTACTTGGTGTATGTTTTTAGTTTTTTTTTACGTTAAGAACTCACCAGGGGGCGCTTCATTAAACATTTGATGGTGCAAAGTTAAAACTACGAGTCTGAATTTGATGCAGTTTTCAACGATAGGATCAGGCTCAATTAGCGCGTGTTCTCGTATATGTGTCGTGGTGACACCTCACCAGGGGGCGCTGTAGTAAGCATTTGCTTGTATTTTTGTGTGAAACTTATTTAGATGCGGTTTTCTGTGATAGGTTCAGGTTTAATTGTTGCGTGTTTTTATATGCCATATCACAAACTACCACGGGGCGCTCCAGTATAAATTAATTTGTTCCAAATCAAAACTACTAGTGGGTTTTGTGATTTTCACTGATTTGGTTAAACTTAAGTTTCCTAAAAATTTTGCGGTGACAATCTGCCAGGCGCTGCAATAGGCATTTGATAACCAGAAAGCATTGGGCTTATAATTTTTTTTGGATTTGCATGAAGATTAATATAAAGTATTTCGAAATTATCTAATAATATATAATGTGTATCTATACACTTTAAAAAGTTTAAAATAAAAAGCAAAATTAAAAATTTTGAAAAAACCCACGACGGTTTAATTGTAATTGAAAAAGGATAAAATAATTGTAAATCCCCCGCCTAAAAGAATATATGTAACGAGATGATGGGGACAACTTCGTCGGGGGCTGCCAGTTGCAACCTCTATTTTAAATATAGTAGCTAACAGTATAGATGTCATTCTTAAAGTTTTTAAAAGGAATACCAGTTATCAGAACTGTAAATTCATATTAATATTTTAATTTTTTCCTAAACCTGTTTTAACAGCATGATAACCTAGGAGAAGTTAGCAAACTTAAAGTAATGGCAGCTCCGACGAAGTCGTCCCCATCATCTCGTTACATATATTCTTTTAGGCGGGGGATTTACAGTTATTTTATCCTTTTTCAATTACAATTAAACCGTCGTGGGTTTTTCAAAATTTTTAATTTTGCTTTTTATTTTTTAAGATATTATATTCCTAAAGCGTGCATATACGGTCAGAGAGCTCCTGACAGAGGTATTTCTATAGATCAGAATGCATTCTCAGATAAAGTTATTAAATAAGGATATTCAAAAAATCTTAATACTGTTTTGTTAAGATTTTTAATTTAAAATAATGTTTTTAATAATACATAAGCAATTTATGTATTATTAAAAATATTAATTTAAAATGAAAATCAAATGAATAAAGATAGGGACTTAACTATAATGTTAGAAATGATTTTTATAAATGTTACAGATATCGTATACCCTAAACGTGAGCACTTAGGTACATTTGACATTGACGAAGACGCATTGAGATACATTAGATAACAATGACAATTATTCAACTATGCATGGAGTTATCTTACAGAGTAATTTTTATTCATATTGTATATATTTTATGATTCTACTTTTTATTACAGGCATGATTGAAATTAGCTTCATTAAAATAATTTTACAATTTTTTACCGCATGTTGCAAATTTAAACAATATTCCTGCCTCATGCTTCATTTTCTTTAAAACACTTCTTTTCGAATATAAATTTCCTCTTGGAATAAGCTAATTATATATAGGTTAGCTTCTCTAATCATAATTTAACTTCTCTATGATACAATATCCACTTCAGTATTACTCTTAACAAAATCAATAAATTATATTTTGCCCCAAACTTAAACACAAAATCTTACGAGTATTGTGGATAAAATACGAATTTTACATTTCACTAAATTCACGCTTTATCTCCAGCGTTTTATCCCTACTGTAAGAGTAAAATACGCTCATATTGGTCTGTACGTCCTTTGCCTTGAACGAGGACTATTATTCGTTTTTTAAAGAAAGAATATTTAATATTTTCTAATTATAAAAAATATAGGAGTGACCTTTAATAATTTTCAATATGGGATCACCCCTACAATTTTTTATGCTCATTCCGCGTAAAGCAATATAATACTGGTCGTGATAAAAATAACATAGACCCACACCATATTGTATGTTCTCACTGCAAAGCCACTTGTTACAAAAAAATATGTGCAACTAGAAAATTATTGAGCATGAATGACACGTGCGTAAAAAAATGAATATCGGTATTACCACTTTGTGTGAACTATATACTTAGATTACTTTTGCTACAAAACTTTTACTTTAATTACAGTACCATCATATAGGCGGAGTGAAATTTCGAACTCATTTTATGGACAGGAAATCCTTTTTTCGTGTAATCAAAAGAAAAGAGGTAGACCTTTCTGGGAATGGTTATTATTATACATAGAATTCTTTCAGAATTAAGTTTTCTTACCAAATAAAAATATGTACTCGTATAAGTTACTATACTCTCTGTAATCAAAAATATATATCTAAGAAATGACAAATACCAATTTTAATGATATATATATTTGTTTATCATTTTCTACTTCTTTCACTTTTGAATACATAGGCTTCTTTTTAATCAAAGAATAATGTCAAGTCTACCATAATGAATTTATAGTAAATGAATTTATATTATAAGAAAACATAAATATTTTTTAAAATGCTTCGAGCAATAAAGCATGAGTGTCATTTTTTGTCAGAGAGCCGAGCTTCCTCAGCTATATCGTGTACCGTTGTAATTGCCTGCCATGCTACCAAAAATATATGGTTACACACGTAATGTGTACGATTAAACCTCACGTTGTGTTTCATTTATACAGTATATTTTATATCTTCTACTTTACTTGGTTATAGCTATCAAAAGTGTTGGTATTATTCCAATTCAATTAATAATTATAGCTTTTTGTACTTCTGACGAAAATACATTTTAGAAAATCCGATTTTTCGAGCACTTTGTAGTAGTCAATGGTCATGGGCAGAGTTTAGCTGAAAATTATTCAGCAAAAGTACTTTAAAAATGTGTAAAAATCGTGAAAATAAAGTAGTCATCTTTTTCTCTATTTAGTACACTTAAAGCAATAAATTAGGTTAGAAAATAACAAAGGAGAAAATAACAAATTAGTATTTTTCCGTAAAAATGCTGGACGCGAAAAGATAAAATACTTTCTAAATGCGTAAAGAAATATTGTTATTTCTTTTTACCTTTCAGCCTACATTTTGTTCAATGTTGTTTTAAGAGGATTCTATTTGTTACGCTTTCTACGGAAACGATTTTCGTAAAACCGTTCCTCGAATAAAAATAATACAACACAAGAGGTAAATGTTTATTCAGATAACCGGCTTTTCATTCACACTTGTGGAATGTTTAAATGTTAAGAATTCATCTAAAACAAAAATATTATCACTCAAATAAATGCGCAAAAACTAGCAAACGTGAAAAGGACAAATTCTAATTAAAACTTTGAAAGACAGCTTTTCAGAAATGTTTACATAAAGGATATTTCCGGCAGTGTAAAAATTTTAATTTTAACTCGTTTATTACAAAAGGAATGGCGAATATGTATGTTATAAACTTGCTTGGCATTTCAATTAGCGCTTTACGCTCCATGTGGCATATTCAAAAGCGCCTGTTGCATATAACATTCATATACGTTGTTATGTCCTACAGAATAGGTAAGAAAATAACGAATGTATAACGAATATATAGTTTTATCATTGCAAAAACAATAAAAACAATGTCCCATTGGCTTTATTTTTCTAATTAATACTAAATATAATACACAACATTGTCATTCCAACGTAGTGTGGATAGTATCTTAGTTTGAAGGTTTAACAAGGTAGACTAGGGGAGTATTTGGAACATATGTATATTTTTTTAGGTTCACAGAGTATCCCACACATAGCAGGGCTGGCAGAGGGAACCTAGTGTTAAGACATTCCGTTCCCCAATTTCGGCCGAATTGGGAGGCATGCGTGCTAAGTGGCGAAACTTAACACCGCGCTTTGCCTCGACACCAGAGCGAAGAAAATATAAATATTAAATATTTCACTCCTCGAAAAGGAATTGAACCTACTACTACCCAGTCCTACCTACCAGTCGCTTAACAGTCAGACTTTGTGCGCCACGATTGGCCCAATTTTATTTTTTTACTTATTTTGATTATTCCGAAAGAAAGGGGAAAAGAGTGGAAAAAATATGATTATAATCATTTTTAATTGTTTGTTTCTTTCCTACTCCAGAAAATGGATATTTTATATACGTACCAAAGGTATTCTACTCCGGATATTTATAATATAACGAACAATTCATAACAATAATCTGCTTGGAAGTTACTGAATAATTAATACGAGATACAGAACAACTTTAGCCATTGAACTTGTTCAAAGGGATCGATAAACTATGTTTACCCAGTAGCTAATAAATTATATTGAATCTTTGATATTGTACTATACATTGGCTTAACTAAAATTATTTTAGTATATGATATCTGCATGAACAGATACTTTATTTAGACTAAGGAAATACTGGTGAATATGCTTAGTTTAATAGTTATGCAATGAAACTAAAAATGATATAGGTATAACTTATAAGTAAAGCTTTTATATTTTATACTAAGCTTTTATAGATTAGTTAAAAGCAAGTTATTATGGACATTAAGAGTAATCTACTAAGTCTAAAGCGTAAGAACAGAGAAAAACATTTCTACAAAATATACACCTGACTTAAAAATTGAAGTGGACATACGTCGTGGCTCAATAGGAAATCCAATGTTTAGCTGTAATCGTGCCGATTCACTCTGGGAATCCATACTTATATTATAAATGCGAAAGTCTGTGTGTTTGTCTGTCACGCTTTCACGGCTAATCTACTGGTCCTATTTAGATGAAATTTGGAATCAATGTAATAAAAGTTACTATGTCTAACATAGGATAACTTATTTTTTTAAAAATCAACCTCTCAAGGGTTGAAATAGGGGATGAAAATTTGTATGAAAAATCTAAACCGCTTGATCGATTGTAATGAATTTTGGCAAATATAGTTGATAATCTAAGCTTAAACATAGGCTACTTTATTTTTTAAAAATACACCTCCGAGGATTGCAATATAACGAAACAGTTCACGCGGCGAAGCCGCGAGCGGGCCGCTAGTAATTATATATCTTTAGCTCCACCACTCAACACGCAATGTCTCCATTTCGGGGGCGTAGTAGACAATGAAGTGACTTCATATATTAGGTTCTCTCTGACTGTCCTGTTATACGGGAAAGGTGTTTTTGTATAAAGTTTTTATATAAAAATGTTATCTATATTTTGATATAAAAACTGCTTATTTTCAAAATAATATAAAGGATGTTTAATTTATTTAGGTACTTATACATATTTTTTTAAGAATAGACTTTTTAAGCTTTAACTTGGCTAAGTTCTTGTTTTATAACAAGACAATTAGTGTTATGACTAATGTGATTTATATATTAAACCACGCTTATTAAATATAAAATGTTGTCGAGACGAAAAATAAAGGTCACGTTATTATTACGCGTTTCACTACTGCGCCATTGTCGAATGGTTATTGGTTTGCTACCGACAAAGCAATATCAAACAGTGAAGTGTAAACTAGAATGACACAACGAACGGTTCATTGTGATTGGCGCTTGAAATTTGTCGGATATTGGGGAGAGATATTTCAACTGATATACTAACGAGAAAATATAAGTATTAAAAACTATTAAACCAATAGATTCTTATATCTTTATGTATATAAAAGTTTTAAACATACATATGCCCTCGTAATATGACTATTTTTTTCTTGGCTTACAGCAGGACATTGATCTTTTATCGTTAATTAACAGGTTTTTAATCTATTATTGTCTTATATTACGTTGCATATAGTGAAGAACACTTACAATACGAACACACAATTCAGGGAGTTCAAGAAAAGCTGTCAAATAAAGCTGTGATCGGTGAAAAAACTAATATGTTTTTTCACCGATCACATAGAATAGATTCCTACTGAATGTAATGCTAGGCATAAGACAGAGCGCACGGGCGAAGTGCCATCTGTCTTACTAAATTTTCACATCATTTTAAAAAAAACAGAGCCACCAGGGACTCCACGAAAATCATGATAGATTTGTTCTAAAGGGGACGTCTAGTCACGCTATGTATTCTATATTTTCAAGGTGTAATTTGTAATGCGATTTTTTAAAAAGCTTAGCAATATAAATCCAATATAAAAATAATATACTATTGTATATAAGAAAATCAAAATTTAAATCCTAGCCTAAAAATAAATATTTTATCACGTACTTATATTATTTTAAGAACTTCCTTTTCATTTTTAGAATAAAACAATACATTTGATACATTATAACTCTTTTCTTCACGTTCTTTTTATATAATTTAATAAAGATATATATTCAAAGTTTATTTTAAATAAATAATAATAGGACAATTTCTCATAGTTTCAGACATGTCATATCCTTTTGTTCCGTAAACTACTTCGCGGCAAGATTGATGGCATTAATCAAACCAGTAGAGCCTACAGCGTACCCCTTTTTCATGTACAATAGAACGAGTTAAAGAGAAAACCTTTATAAATTGTTTATTTATAAATTCAATAAATGATTTTTATATTTTTTATATTTAAAGACTAAAGTGATATTCGGTTTTTTATATTTAAGTTTGGTTGAAGCGCTTTGAAAATTATTCAAAAGGAATTTTTAATATTTTAACGTATATGGTAGTTATTGATAACTTTGAATTTGATTTTGACTTTACATTAGTTTGGGAATGTCGAATAATTTATTTTTTAATTTTAGGTATGTTATAGATACATAAGTACATGAAAATATACATTTTCTTTTCAAGCATATAATAAGAATCATTTACGCCATACTAATTCACGAGAATTTAATGTAAAAAAGAAGGTTATTCAGAGGTTTTGGCATTAGGCCTAAAGAGATATTTATTAAATGAGGTCAGCTTATTGCTAAACCGGTATGATTTGCTTCCAAGTACTGGTCAGTGAGGTATTAAAGTTTGAAAGCATATCGCACGATTAGTAATAAGGTTATATATTTTGCTGAAACTTTTATATATATTTTTTTAATTATTAAATACAGAATTATTAACTTCGGCGCCAGTAGTGGCGCAGTGGCACAAACGTGTGATTGTAAACGACTGGTTGTGGGTTCGATTCCCACTCGAGGAGTAGAAATATTTATTATTTCTATTTTCTTCGGTCTGGCATAGAGGCAAAGCGTGGCGTTAAGTTTCGCCACTTAACACGCAATGCCTCCGAATTCGGCGGAAAGTGGGGAACGGAGTGTCTTAACACTAGGTTCCCTCTGCCTACCCTACTGTGTGCGGAATACAGCGTGAAGCTATTTAGTTTTTAATACTTATATTTTCTCGTTAGTATATCAGTTGAAATATTTCTCCCCAATATCCGACAAATTTCAAGCGCCAATCACAATGAACCGTTCGTTGTGTCATTCTAGTTTACACTTCACTGTTTGATATTGCTTTGTCGGTAGCAAACCAATAACCATTCGACAATGGTGCAGTAGTGAAACCTTTAGTCTTGCGTAATAATAACGTGACCTGTATTTTTTGTCTCGACAACATTTTTTATTTAATAAGCTTGGTTTAATATATAAATCAAAATAGTCATAAGACTAATTGTCTTGTTATAAAACAAGAACCTAGCCAAGTTAAAGCTTAAAAAATCTATTCTTGAAAAATATATATAAGTACCTAAATAAATTAAACAACCTTTATATTACTTATAAAGCAAAACAAGCAGTTCTTATATCAAAATGTATTTAACATTTTTATATAAAACCTTTATACAAAAACAACTTTCCCGTATAGCAGGACAGTCAGAGAGAACCTAATATGTCAAGACACTCCATTGTCCCCTATGCCCCCGAAATGGAGACATTGCAGGTTGAGTGGCGGAGCTCAACATATATAATTATTCCCAGAGTGAAAATCATATCTATAATCGGCACGATTAAAGCTAAACATTGGATTTCCCATTGAGCCACGGCGTTTGTCCACTTCAATTTTTAAGTCAGTTCTATGTTTTGTAGATATGTTTTTCTCTGTTCTTACGTTTAAGTCTTAGTAAATTACTTTTAATGTCGATAATAATTAGCGTTTAACTAATCTATAAAAGCTTAGTATAAAGTATAAAAGCTTTTTTTATAAGTTATACCTATATAATTTTTAGTTACATTGCATAACTATTAACATAAGCACATTCACCAGTATTTCCTTAGTCTAAGTAAAGTATCTGTCCATGCAGATACTCGTATACTAAAATAATTTTAGTTAAGCCAATGTATAGTACAATATCAAAGATTCAATATAATTTATTAGCTACTGGGTAAACATAGTTTATCGATGCCTTTGAACAAGTTCAATGGCTAAAGTTGTTCTGTATCTCGTATTAATTATTCAGTAACTTCCAAGCAGATTATTGTTATGAATTGTTCGTTATATTATTAATATCCGGAGTAGAGTACCTTTGGTACGTATATAAAATATCCATTTCCTGGAGTAGGAAAGAAACAAACAATTAAAAATTATTATAATCATATTTTTTCCACTCTTTTCCCCTTTCTTTCGGAATAATCAAAATAAGAAAAAAAAAAAAATTGGGCCAGTCGTGGCGCACAAAGTCGGACTGTTAAGCGACTGGTTGTGGGTTCGATTCCTTTTCGAGGAGTGAAATATTTAATATTTATATTTTCTTCGCTCTGGTGTCGAGGCAAAGCGCGGTGTTAAGTTTCGCCACTTAGCACGCATGCCTCCGAATTCGGCGGAAAGTGGGGAACGGAGTGTCTTAACACTAGGTTCCCTCTGCCTACCCTACTGTGTGCGGAATACAGCGTGAAGCTAAAAAAAAAAATATTAACTTTATTAATTCACCTTTTATAATTAGGTCTAATTTTTATTGAGTTTATGTACTTGTAAGGTTTAATTTATTGGAAAAAAAATGGTTACGAATAAAACAATTTGCATTAAAAATATACAATTTACATTTACAATAAAACCTGAGGATTAAGCCAAGTCTCTAGTCTGCGATACAAAAATAAAACCACCACTAGAAGCTTAAGATGGAATAAGCTTTACATTTTACGTTTCAAACGTTCTACAATGATGTTATGTTTCTGAGCTTTTATATCAATGTCCGCGACGTGACCGAGCCTCGCTGGATTGTAGAAGATAAACAACGATGTTTCATTGTAAAAACGTACTTAAGGAGGTTTTAATAATGTTGTTAAGTTTATAGAATGAATGAATGAATTTGCTTATAGATACAGATTTTTGATTGAAACGATTCTCTTATCCAAAAATATTTGAATGGTTTACCAAAAAGCATATCACGTGTCATGCACTTTGATATATATGTAGTCAAAAAATTATTGTATTAAAACTAATTACTAAATTTACTTTTTATAATATTATTATTATTAATTATCTTTAGGTAGAATAATTTATAGCTTCGTTAGTGTAGGAGTATGATCACTAGGGTGTTATAATTTATTGCCAAGAGCAATGATTAGTAGATACTTTATATTGAAGCCACAATTACAGTGTGCGACAGGGTTAGGTATATTACAGAATTTACATATTTCTTATTGTATTATTATTATTAAATTAGTGCATCTCAAATGCAAGTATTATTATAAGTGTAAAAAGTAATTTATATATTTTAAATATTTTCTTTTCTCTGCTCTTACATCTGAGTCCCAATCAAATTAATTGAATCCACCATGAAGCACGTTCACCATCAGATACTGTCTCTTTTACACTTCATCATGTATACATTTCACCATTAACAAACTTAATTGTATTATAATAAAAAGTAAGATTCAGAATCTTTTTGCCACTTCTTTAAAGTCCGAAACTGTGTTAAAGTCCGATTTGTAACTATTTCTATGTCTAAAGCATTCATTGTATACTGAGGAGGGCACACAAGGTTCACAGACAAAAGCCATTTTAAGAAAAGACATTTAAGAAAACGTATAAGTGAGCTGAGCTATGCGTTCTACTCAGTGGTGAGAGCGCTTGGACGGTATCAGAAGGCGCAGGTTCGAATCCCGCTGCGTTCAAATTTTTATACGTTTTCTAAATGTCGTTTTCAATTTTCCTAAGTGTGGAATAACACTTTTAAAATGTTTAAAAGTAAAAGGAATTTTATCTCCGAGCTATTATGTTTAGATTTTAAACACGCAATAATAATAAAACTTATATTTTTATTGAATAATTTAATTTAGTAATAAATACAAAAAATTAAGACTACTTAAGAGTTTCAAAGAAATAAAATTATAATTAATATTTTTCAAACTGCAACGCTGGCTGTGCAAGTTGCTGGCCGATTATAGATATATTCAATTTTAAAAAAAGAAAATGAAGATTGGCGCGAGCGACGCGTGGATGTAAACTGTACAGTGGCGCTCAGAAAATCATTGATCATTGAGAAAATTATAAATAATATAAAATTGATACAAAAAAGGATTAAGTACCTAATTAGTAAATTTAACATAAAAAATTGAATGGGATTGAAATATAATAGCTTTGTCATGTTTAAGATTGGGAAGATGTGTATTCGTAAATTATGAAGACTTTCTTGGCAAGTTCTTATTACATTAAAAGTATAAAAATAACAAAGTAAATATTAAATGCATATAAGATGAATAATACTAAATAATATTAAAGCATTTGGCGTGCCGTGCCGCCATCTTTGAATGGTGTTGTATGGACTATGAACAATACAGTTTAATTTTTTTTTTAATATTCTAAAAATTATCAAATATTTATATATCGCGAGTGTCCTTAATGGAATAATAATAATGATTCGTTTGGAAAAAAAGTGTAAATAACATTAATGAAATATTATAAAGATCTGTTGGAAAAAAATCAGAATTGCCAATAATTGGCACGATCTAATACGAATATGTGATATTTAAAATAACAAATGTTTACTATATGTATAAGGGCGGTACATGTATGTCTCGCGACAGTCAGATTTCGGGGACTTTAAAGTTTTTTTATTTCTGTTGACAATTTCCTAACCCCAGCCACGTGACGTAAGCCAAAACATGATTTAATAAATATACTTAAATATATTTATATAGATAGGCAAATACCAGTTACATTCTACATTTAAGTTTTATAAATATTTTTTATCACTAATAAAAATAAATAATGCATAAGAAAGCTATACGATATCTAATACTTTGTGTAAGTATAAAATTTCTTGGAAGGAACGTCGGAGCTCATTTCCTTTTGGTAGTTGCTTCTCCTTGTATAACTAGTGTTACACGGTCTGACTTTATATTGATCGGATTTTCATGTCTACATACGATTTAAATATTCCTTTTTGTTTTATATAAATTGAAAAAAGAATAAGAAATTCTCAATTAAATAGAAAGCATTATATGCAGAGCGCAAATAATAAACAAATTTGTTATTTTTAATACGTTAATAAAGTGGTAATATTTATGAGCAATAATTTGCATTGTACAAATCACAAAGCATATGTTTTATTAATATATAATCAAGTTTGTAAAAAAGCTCAGTGCCAACTGTATCTGGAAATAGCTATAAGACATTTCATATTAAGAAAGATTCATGGTTTTTTTGCATAGGAAAGAAGTCCGAAAATCAGACAATCTAGTGTCAAGAAACTCCGTTCTTCACTTTTCGACAGCAATGGAGACATTGTTCGGGGAATTTAACGCCGCACGTTGACTCTGGTGCCAGAGAGGATATATGAAAATGATAAAAAATCATTCCCTCTAATGACAATCGAACTCACAACCATCACTGCGCCACGGTGACCTCAATGACATTTTAATAACAAAAAATAATTTTAAATAATATTAAAATAAATTAACATTATTGAAAAACATATTATACATTGATTACCTTAGCATGAAATGTACGTATGTAGAAAAAGTTGAATTTCTACGAATCTAATATAGATTTATGTAACAATATCCATTTACCATTAGATTTTATGTGGGAGTGCAATGAAACCATTGGGATTACGTGAAGACTCCGTAAATCTATTAAGAAGGTTCATTCGTAATTGATATTTACGAGTATTACTTGAACATTATAGCGCCTTAAGGTTGAGTTTACTCCTATGGCTGACTACTTTGAGTAAATAATTGATGTTTTATTTTTAAGTTTCACGCTGTATCTCGCTCACACCAGGATTGGCGGAGGGAACCTAGGGTTAAGATACTCCGTTCCCCATTTTCTACCGAATTCTGGAGGCATTTCATATTAAGTGACGGATTAAGTTAACGCCACATTTTGCGTCGGCCCCAGAGCGATGAAAATAGAAAATGTTTAATATTTCCATTCTTCGAGTGGGAATCAAACCCACAACCTGTCGCGTTTACAATCACACTTTGTGCTCCTCCGCCACGACTGACTTTAAGTAATTACAATAAATTAAGATTTATCATAATGTCTTATTTTATATTAAAGTATAAATATTAAAGTTTTAGGGAACGTTAATTCTAGAGGAAACTCTAGAAAAGGCAATATCTATTTTGTCCGTGCGAATTGCTCTCATTGATCGCTTAGAGTGGACTGCAAGAGCCATTTATACGTTCGATTAGCCATTTTTACCACGCTGTTGCAATGCAAGTTAATGTTGATATAGCACTGCCGCAATCATATTATGTATTGCGATTCTGATTATTACATTTTCACACAATCTATTATACTAAAACGTTTATTACATTTGTATGTAGGAGGTACCTTTTAATTATAAATATTCATTCCAGTTTCTAATCATATTAAATGAAGGAAATTGACAAAATGAAATTTATTCGAAGGTATATTATAGACAAAGTTGGATATGTAGCTTTATTGGCTAGCAACTTACAATGTTTGTACCCATTCTATATTTTGTTACCTCTGAGTCCGATGCGTTTAAAATTAGTATTGAAATTCTGTTGTGGTCCCATTTTTATACAAATTATCTTTTATATAGATTATCATTTATACAGATTTAAAGTAAAAAAAACATTATTTACAGTTATTTTTTATTATTAAAGCTACTGCTAACGGCCTCACTAATGTGAGGCCGTCGTGGCGCAATATGACAGAAGGCTGACTGTAAACGCAATGGTTGTCGGTTCAATCTCGACCCGGGGAATGATTATATATTATTTTCATTTCGCCTCTCTGGTATCTAAGACATAGCGGCGATGAGTTCCGCTACACCACACGCAACGTCACAATTTCGGGCGGAACGTGGGGGGCGAACACTAGATCCTTGACTACCCAACTTTATGGGAAAAAGCGTGACGCGACAAAAAATGTTACAATAAATATTGCATAAAAATATTTCTTTATGTGGTGTTGTATATAGTACGCAAAATAGTATCCACGTAAACAAGTAGATTAAATTAAATTGGATGATACAAATATGAAGGTATAACGACGCTTAATTTTATTAATCCTAAATATGCTAAATTAAATTAAAACAAAGGAGATCTGACAGAGCTTTCATATAATGAGAAGTAAACTTACGTGTTATATTAGTACATTGTGTTCTGTAAAACATTTAAATGCGTAATTTAATGCGTGCAAAATATATTGCAATGGTACTTATATAATGTAGCAAAGTGTTTTTAAACACTTACAAACAGTGACAGTACACAAAAATTATAAACCTACTAACTTTGAGCAGGATATTTTGACAAGATTAAATTTACTTACAATTAATAAGTATCAAATTTTCTTAAATGTAAGGAATACTTGTATATTTTTTATTATTTGTATATATCTAATTGTATCATTCTTCAGTAATGTAAAGTATTTTCTTGTGTGATTAGTGAACCAAGAACAGTGCCTATTACCAATATCAGCCAGTAGAGGCGGCGTAGCGTATGTACGCCATAATGCATGCGTAACGCACGTAACGTGCGGATAGCAGTTTTATAAACATATTTTTATATCAAATTCCTAAATTATGGATGCAATACGATTTACATGAACTAGGAAAGGAACTTTTTATTGAATCAATTATGGGTTGAAATGTAATAAAAGTCCGAAATAATATTACAAACTTTTTGAAGTGGGTTGGCAACCACTTAAGCCTGACTTTGACTTCACTCAATATCTCAATTTTTGGGATTTCTTTTGTAACATAAATGGAAAAACTTAATGTACGTTTTTCTAGTCTCCCACTGTTATTTATTTTAGCTTCGCGCAAGTACATGTAACAAAGTTGACGTGGAAAACGTTGTGTTAAAATAAATCTTCTCCACTTTCCTCTTTATTTTGAAACATAATGGGGAACCTCATGTGACGCCTTGTGTTACTGGTAAAAAAATGTTTATTTTTATAATGTAATTCCAAATTCAGAATTTAAATGCATATAAACTTAACAGGATGTGGAAGGAGTACATATTTAATATTAAACCATGTGAAAGCAATAATACAACCTTTTGTCTTGTAATTCTATATTTCTATCCACAATATAACACACTTTCAGAACTTATCTACTACTTCAACTTCCAGCAACAGAATGGCGCGTTCGTGTCAGTGCCATCGTATTTATACTACGATTTACTATCTGTGCCGAAGATGGCGACACGAATGCGACATGCGTTTTTAACTCTTCAACATGTCTCATCAATAATAAATATTTTAAAATTAATTTATTAATAATTACAAAGATATTAATTAATAAATAAGAATAACAAAATCTCTTAATATAAATAATCAATAACCACAGATAATATATAGCGGAAGTTATAAAATCAAGGTGGATGTACATAAATAAATTATAGAATTGCTTACACATATATAATTCCCGTAAGATCTGCACACCGAGTGACGCGTCTGATATGTGTCTACAAAATTCTTACAATTAGTTATTAAATCAATATTATTTCGATCTTTAGTGATCATACGTTATTTTGTTACTAAAAGTAATACTACTTGCACTTTATATTTATCATGTGTTTTATCGAATAAAAGATTTTATGATGTCTACGTCTTGAACTTTCCTGTTTCATATCAAACTTTTCGATTGCCCGTATTTTAAATTGTATATCAAATTGAAATCATAATTCGGGTTCTGAATTGGGCTCTCAATTCTCTCTTTAGGAAATAATGTGGCAGTCATCCTGTGACTTTTCCAAAATATATCTTCTGGTGACTGTTAGGCATTCTCAGAGCCTCAATGATTTCTTAAATTTCAAACTACAATTGTTTTATCTCTTAATAGTGTTGAAATGAACAGCAAACGCGCTAGCTCTAGCCAAAATTTCAATGTTTTTATTTATTAATTTTATTCAATTTAAAAAAAAATCAAATATTCAAAATATTTTTGTTCTTATATAAATAGACTTTTGCAGGCACTTTTGAATTATCAAATGAACACAAAGCTACCACCTACTCGGAAGGCAGTTCTGCTGAGAAGAGTCGACAAGAAACTCAGCAGTTGCTCTTTTCAAATATAAAATTTACAATTTTATTATTTGATACAATGGTAGCTAACCTGTATTTTCCCCAAATCAGATTAGTTCCACGCATTTTTATCCTTTAAATATTCTTCTACAGAATAAAAAGCCTGACAAATTAATATGTTTTTACAGTGATTTTAAATTTATCCAGTAGTGAATCTAAAATAACCTGTGGAATTGTATTATATTTACTTTTAAAGATTTTTTTACCTTTTAGAGGCGGTAGCATGGCGTTACAAGTTTATCTTTATTTCTTGTTCCTATCGTGTGTATGCCACTGTGTTTAGCAAAGCACAGAACATGTTGCTGGAAAAATAAAATATTGAAATATATATACTGCGAAGCAACTATAAGTATAACTATATTTTTAAAAACATGTCGCAAAGAATCTCGAGCTCTAAGATTATAAATTGATCT
Source organism: Dryas iulia moderata (assembly GCA_019049465.1). NCBI lineage: Eukaryota > Metazoa > Arthropoda > Insecta > Lepidoptera > Nymphalidae > Dryas > Dryas iulia. Next base: position 10,160,824 of record CM032422.1, on the reverse strand, counting down.
TATGGCTCTTTTTTTAAATAAATATTGAATTTATTTCTGCAGCATCACCCCATAATAGCATTTAGCTCATTTAGCTTTATGAAATTAGCATTTAACTTCGCCAAGAGGTTTTTATTGATGTGTTATGTCGTTGATGATGGTCAATTTAGAGGAATTTGTCGTCAACGTTGACATTGCTTATAAGCTGATGGTCCTTCTTTTCAAGACCATTTAAAAAGCTGTCGACTATCTAAGGATGGATCGTACGTGATCTATTTTTTGCCGAAAATATTTTTCTTCTTTAGTACCAAATTTAGTGCAAACGACACTAGTTACACGAAATTGTAGAAACCTTTTTTCTCGTAAATTTAGTGTATTCGGCAAAACTATGGAAGTGTTTTTACTTTGACGCATATTAGCATAATCAATAATTGCATTCCCATTTCATCTAAACATAAATTCATGAAAGATAGAAAAAATATTGACCGCAAACAATACAACTCATAAGATTTTTATTTAAAAAAGTAAAGTTTTTAATACTTATGCCAATGGTGAATTTATGACATACTATTTGAATATTTATATAATTAAAAATTTCGTGTCACAGTTTTCGCGTTTATACTCCTCTGAAACGGCTTGACCGATTTTGATGAAATTTTATATCTTAAGTAGGTAAGAATAGGTTTATAACTATTTTTTATAACCCTAAGTATTAAGGGTGGCTCATCTGAAAAATCAATTTCATCATTTGTTAAAATTATTTTTTTTATTATTTTTATAATGTGGCATTAAAAATACAATCAGTCCTTCATTTTCACTCTCCCATTACTAATGTCTACTTTTTAGTAGCGTTTTACCCGGCCGACAGCTGATCAAATAACATTTGTCCACAGTTCCATCCAGTTCGTGTTGGCTAAAGATGAAATAACAAAAAATATAATACACTCCATTGCACTCAAGAGATTATTGTTGATTAATATTTTAAGAATTCGTCCGCACACACTTAGAAAAAACAAAATATACATGTTTTCACACTCAAGAAACAATTTATACGGTAAAACAACGTTGGCCGAGTCAACTATTATCTCTATATAGACGTAAAGTGACAAACGGAATGACTTATCACAATTATCCAATAGTATCATGTAGGAATAGTGAAAAATAAATTGCCTCTTAATTACGCCTTAATTACGACGAACAAGATACCTGAGTACCTAAGAGTATGAATCTGAGACAAAGTGAGGCCACTCAAAACGCTAAGTTTCAGTTGCTCGCACATCAAAAGTTTTATAATGAACTTCCTTGTAACAAAGCAGTCATTAATTTTTGAATATTTTCATTGTTAATAACATGGTAAATGCCAAAATAAAAATAATATTTAATCCTAATGTATAATTATTACGAGATGGGTAGGTGGGGTTCGATTCCTACGCAGGGGAATGATTATATTTAACTTTTCATTTCGGTACTGTGGTGTCAAAACAAAAGTGCGGTGTTGTATTCCGCCATTCAACACGCAATGTCTCTATTTCGGGTGGCAAGTGGAAGATAGAGTGTCCCGACACTTGGTCACTGATGACTCCACTATGCAGGAAAAAGCGTGAAGCTACAAATATATAACTATTAAAATAAATTTCAGCAAAACAAAATATGTGGTCTATGTTTAATTGTTTGGACACAATCATGTCCATGCACATGTGCATTTACACACCTCGGCTCAGTAAGAGTCATTGTAGGTAGACAGGTTACTATAAGCTGCATCTATTGTGAATCGAATATGCGGTGCATCTCTGAATTCAGTTATGTCGTGTTAGTGCGAGAGCTAAATTTGGTTAGTTATACGTAGTAATAAAAAGAGACTGCTTGGACTATTCTAATTAAGGGTTTTCTGTTATCCCAAGTTTCTCGACCCTATCCAAAATTGACCAATATCACTAAAAATCATATAATATTTACATAAGATAGGTAACTGTAAATTATGTTTCGTAGAATCTAACACCAACACTGATGTACAAGTGACACACGATAGTATGTAAATTCCACTGAGAATTCAATATAACTTATGTTATATGATATATAGATACTAGGTATATAAGATTGCCTTTGATACGGCGATCTTTGATCAAAAGTAATGTGAGATACCAAATGATAATATAATACGAGATTGAACTATTTAACGTATATTACTACTGAGACATTTTACGTACATTACCACTGAAACAATTAAAAAAGCATATGTTGAAAAAGACATTTAAAGAAAACGTATAAAAATTTGAACGCAGCGGGATTCGAACCCGCGCCTCATGAATACCGTTCAGGCGCTTTTTCAATTTTCCTAAGTGTGGAATAACACTTTAAAAATGTTTTAAAAGCATATGTTATTAAATTCTTTAATAACATGTGCTTTTTAATAAATAAAACGTCTAAAATAATGTCTAATAATATTAAAGTAAACAAAGACACTAACATTTAAGAAATAGGGAAATCAGGTGCTGGCTATCATAATATGGTATCGTCATCAGATCTTTATATGATATATACCTAGATTGCGAGATACATAGATGGATATAGGTCAAGCTAATAAAAACGTGTTAAAGATAGAAGACCGACGTTGTACTCGTGTTGTCACATCATCGTATATTAAATTGCTTAATTGCAATATTTTTCACGCGAAAGATCAAATATAAATGAAAAAAGCTCTATAGCGAATATTAAAACCATTTCATTCGTGCTCGTCTTTATGAAATTTAAGGAAATGAGAAAACTTGAAATGAGAATGAAAAAAATTTAGGTTAAGTACTAAAGATATAAGAAACAAAATAAGGAGCTTCATGATTTTTCTCGCGTAACAGGTTAGGTAGAGTAAACCTAGTGACAATACACTCCATTCTCCATTTTCAATCTGAATTCGAAATTGTGGTGAAAGTCACCGCCGCTTATCTTACCAGAACGTAGAAACGGAGATAATTAAAATATATTCATTCCTCCGGGTGGGAATCGAACCTAGAACCTATCTTGTCTGTGTCTTCTCTATGCAAACTCTGCCCGACGGCACCACGTTTGCCTTTAGATATATCAATAGAAATGATAAATTAAAACAAAACGATATTATCATTAAGTAAGTGGATAGTTAATATTTTATAGTTAATTCAAAAATTAATAAATTTGATGTAGTTATTTCAGAAATGAAGAAATATTAAGAAAATATAACATTTTATATACATTAAAAAAATAATAAAAAAAATTGTAAAAATCTTGCGCTTTGTATAAGCAGACCGATTCGCTAACGCAATTAAGCCTTAGCGCAATTGCTACTATGTAAATATAATGTCATACTATGCTTTTAATTTAAACTGACTTTAATACGTACATTTATAAAAAAAAACTTCATTATATCGCACGCCTTTAGCGTTACAGAGATCTTGGTAGTTCTCTGGTATTCGCGGTCTTTTTTCCAAACCACTTATAGCTATAGCATCAACGTAATTTTTTAAAAGTTGATATTTGATTGTATTTCACGGTATACAATTTTCTATTCGGTTTGCAGCATGATAAGAATCAAAGAATTATGGAAGATTCATCATACTAGTAGCTCGTTAGTATTGGTGCATTAACGTACGTACAGTAGGCAACTTTCTTAATTCAATTGTCATTTTGTATATTCATTTTTATAACGTGTCGTAAACGCAAAGATATGCATCTAACTTAAATAATACAACTACACCAACGCGTGAAGCTTAACGATGCAATGTTCCACAGTAATGTTATTATAAAGTATCCAGAACTTTAAAAAGACAAGTGTTACGAAATTTGCCACTAAGTATGAAGATGCTTCATAGATCTTAATAAAATAAGAATAGTTGTTTTTGACAACATCTTGAAAACTAGAACACAAGTAATGCAGTACATTTTGGAAATATATTTTAATTTTTACGCTCTTATTGTCGACAAAATATGATATATTGTCACTCAGGTTGACAGATATATTAACCATAATATTACACGTAGAAACTAATAGTGCCATATCATCTATAGCTAAAAGCTAGAGAGCGTTTACGAAATTGCTATAACAGCATCTTATATTTGAGAGGTAAAGTTTATTTAAACACGCAATAGGTAGGTATAAACTTAAGTGTCATATATGTAAAAAATATTTACAATGCTGTTTATATAATATATTTACCTACAAGAAGAAGATATAGGTTGTTGCGGTTTTTATAAAACAAATAATTGCATTTTACTCGCTTAATATTTTTCAAAAGCAAATTCAAAAGTTTAGTGTTGATTTTTTGTCATGTATGATACATGACAAAAAATGATAGATTTAGGCAACAGCTGAGTTTGACAGTTTAATTTGTGGCGTAAAATTTATATCTAGTGTACATTTAAATTTTACATTTATATAATAGGTATATATTTTAAAAATAAAACTAAATTAAATAAAAGACCGGGAAGAAGAATAATATTTCAAATATAGAAATTTCCCCGAATAATAATCCTACGCAAAACTATTGAGTGAGACGCTCCCCAACTGTAAGATATATTCATAAGATAAAATATTTAAGATTAAAGATAGAAGAGATATAAGAGACATAGAAGCCGTGCCCACTTAAGCCATTTTCATTTCATGTGCACTAAAATACACACAACACGATAACCTAGGCAGCTTGAATATATTATCATTAAATGAATACTTTTATATTTCAAAGTAATTTCTTCTCCGACAAATTGACCCTTCTATCAAATCTGTCAAAATGAGTGACAAGTACCGATGTTTCTCACAATATATACTATAGTTGTTTTTTTAAATTAACGTCTCAATTATCATTCTCACATTTGGAGATTCCGTTTGTAGTTTGGAATTTGAGTTCTTGTTATTCGTGTCTTTTGACTATGTTAAAATTTTAGCTATCTATTATTCTTATCGAATTGGGAGCTAAAATTACTATAACCTCATATAATCATTACTATAACCTTGTATATACTACCTTTGATCGTAACATCGCTATTTACTAAGCAAATTGGACTGTCACGTTACTGGTGCTAATATAACACGTAGTGAATAATTTTCTTAACCTAACGTGTCGCAGGTTAGCTACAGTTTCAGGCGTTAAAGAATAAATAAAAAAGTATATCTAATTTTAAGAAACTGTACACGTTGTACCAGAAAACATATTATATAACTTTCTAAACAAAATAATGTGGCTTTTGTACATAAATTATTATGCACATGACATTAATAGTACATAATTGTAATTTAGGTTCATCTCAATTTTTTTTATTAAAATATTAATTATAATTGTAGGTACACATATGCTTTGTTTATTATGCAGTCAATAACAAATGGATAAATAGAAGCAAATCGATTCAGTGCGCTCTGGGATATTAAATTTATCTGCTCACTCAAAATGTATTGCCGCGCTATTACTCTGTATGAAGTACGTATTGATGTATTGCGCTTTGCATATTTTATAGCTTCAAATCAGTGATTTGTCTGGTGAAACTTTACTAGGATATTTTTAAGTCAAACGTATTATCTTAGGTATTACCTTACTATTTAACACTTATTTCCTCGTCTAAAAGAATATATATGACGTGACGATCGATGGGGCGACTCCATCGTGAGCTGTCATTACTTTAAGCTAGAACAAACCTTCACACAGGTTTTCATATTTTCGAAACAAATTTGAAAACCGTATCGAAGTCGGTACTAATATACTTGTAATTTTGGAGATAAATGACAGAGTAGCAGAGTAGTTTGCACAAACAAACAAACCAAAAAATAAACAACCTCTCACCCCAAATACATATACAGTCGTCGAAACGTCGCGGGTAAAAACACACCCATTGTAAATATTATAATTATTTATGTAGCTTTAACATTTATTTGCAATAATTTCTTTATGTTAAAAAAGCGGATTAAATGGGAAGCAAATATTTTATTCGTACAACTTATACAACAATTCGGACTAAAACTATAACTATACTCTATAGATATTTATACTAATTTGTCATTATTGCGTTACTTATGAATGTGTCTGTGTACATCATCAAAGATTTTATTGTAATAACCATGGTCTAGTAACATTTCTCTGCGGTATACTCGCAAAGAGTCCTTAAAATAAGCTTAGTCTATTAAACGTCAGCATGAGTGCAGGTGTACAAAATTATCCAATAACAGTAGACTCTACACTTCAGAGGTGCTGAGAAAAACTTTGTTTATTACTTACAATGTTATGTCGATGTGTCTAAGTTTACTGAACGCAATTTAAATTTACTGGTAGTATTTTTTAAAACATTTATTATTAATACGTTTACGTTATATAGTTCTTTATTTGAGGTGCCTGCTATATAATTATTATAAAAGTTCAAAAATAATTCCAGCTTCCTAGTAAAACCAAAATTTTAATATTACCTGTGTGCTTGTTGGTTACATCATGAAACGTGGTCGAGCTTGTTGAAAATGTTTATAGCTTTGTAATTTTTTGCATTTCTGGTGTAAAAGATCTTTCATTTTACCGTTATTAATAATTTGATTACTTACTTTATATCTTTACAGTCTGTAGTAGAAATTTGTAATTAAAATACTAAATGTTGTAGAATTTTATTTATATACTAGCGACCCGCTCGCGGCTTCGCCACGTGAACTGCCACTTTCATCCTCTATTGCTCTTTGAGATTGTTTTTTGAAATTGGGTAATGTATATTTGACCTTGCGTCACTAATTATGTTCTTGAGAAAATCATCGATACATCTAGTACAATGTCTATACTATTTGATAACATATAGCGATAACTGTTATAGTAAGAAAACGTACGAAATCTGCTATCATAGTATATCTATATGATAGCAGATTTCGTACATATATACCATCTGGTATATATGTACGAAATCTGTAGGACGTACGTCTCGTGAAAACATAAAAGATATAGATATAGATTTTTGCATTTTTATAACAATAATATTAATGAGTACGGATATATCTAATACAATGTCAACTATATAATAACAGATGGCGCTACCCGTTCCAGAAAACGTAGTTACATCTGCTGTCATATAGATTATATAAAGTTTTATAGACCGGTCAAATGTATCTTTAATAAATGTTATGCTTATTTTATTTTATAATTATTTTAATTAGTGATATTGAAACAAATTTAGCTTCACTCGTGAACTATCGACATAATTTGAATGTTTTTTTTTTAATTTTATTTTTCTGCGGGAGTTGTATTGAATATCAGGATGCAAACTATCCCATATGTTGCTCTAACCTCTTAGCTAACTCCATATAAAAAATCATTAATTTCTACCCGGTAGATATCAGTATACAAATAATTTACTTATATCGGTTTTTTATTTTTTCCAAAAAAACTACATGGAAAACCGGGATAAAAAGTATCCTATATGTACCTTTGGACTATAAGCTATCACCATACCAAAATTCATCCATTTCTATCCAGTAGTTTTTGCGTGATTGGCGAACAAATTAACAGACAGACAGACAGACAGACAGACAGACAGACAAAAATTCTACTGAGTGGATTTTTGGCCTCTGTTATCGATATATTAACGCACACAATTAAAATTTTTCTGAAATTTTTCATGTACAGAATTGACTTTTCTACTCTTTTATTATATATATAGATATAGATGTTAAAAATCTTTTTTACAGCATCTCTTACGATTTGAGTGATTATTGATAAATACAAGAGTGATAAATACTAATTCTAATTTCCTCAGTTTTCACATAATTTTATACTCATGAGAGTTCCATTGAGTTCAAAGCAAGATTTTTCTTTAACTTATTTGTAGAGTAAGTAAATTTTTACACGAATTATTTGCTCAACGTATTGAGTAAAATATTTGTATTGTACAGAAATAATAAAAGTTTAATTGGATTGTAGCTACATGGCAGAATAAAGTTATTTAGTTTTAAAATAGGTCTTTTGTCGAAGCAAGTACAGAAATTCCAATGCTTGGAAACTTCTTTGAGCTAAAGAGCTTGGGCGTTGCTTTTGAGTATATTCATTTGAGGTCCAAGCAAATTTATGTAATTAAATTTACTTGGCATTATTCTGGCTAAACCTTATGCATTTATAATATACTTTCGTTACGTATGTAATGTGTATTTCCGTATGTTTATACTACAAAGTAAATGTTATTATGGTAGAAAAAGACATATAGATAAACACAAAACCTTTTTTTTAATTTTTTACATTACTGGATAGTAAAACATATTAGTTCCCGAATTTTTACCGCATTTTTAATTCAATTTACAAATTAGCGTTAATATAAAACGACAGAAACAAACCATTGAATGATTGAATTATGAAACCTTTGTATAGGATATTTTATAAATAAAAATCTTGTTTAATTATTTGAATCTATTCAGATTCAGGATTCTAATTTAGATTACAATAAGGTTGTTGTAATCATGTTTGAATGTCACGAGGATTGAAATGAAATGAGTTATAGCTTAATAGCCATTTCATTTCAATGGATTTTATGTTCTATTTAGTTTAATTAAACTGAAACTATGACCTAGTTTCAGTTTAATTATATATGTAAATATATATTTTTATGTCTTTGCAAAGAGAATACTTGAATGTCTGAATTAATGGACTTTGTAATAAAAGGCGGCTTCATGCTTTTCCCACTTTTTCATTCAACGACAATTTTGTCTCCTTACGAGATTTGTATATCGCTACAAATTCTTAAAATATCGTTACATAGTATTAAGCAAAGTCGGTTTCCGTCAGTATGCATATAAGCTTAGATCTTCAAAGCTGTGCAACGAATTTTGATGTGGTTTCTTTTAATAGATAGAATGATACATTGGTCAACTTCAAAAGAAAAATCCACCATAAATTAAATTGTGATAGTTGATTGAGTAACTTATGCATGAACCCACTATTGTATTATTATTATGAAAATGTAGGACTTTCATAGTTTATTTTTTTTTCCTTTCTTAAAAAAAAGTTATATCGTTAAATTAGCAAATTTAGGCAATGTAAATGTCTAATTCAATTTTATTTTTTCTTTATAAGTACATTAATTACCGGGAAAGTTATAAACACTGTAATTAGTACAAGTTTCGGAACTTTAACTGCGTACACATCACTTATATTGTACACAATGTTACCTGTCCTGTTACCTGGCATGTCATATAAATAAATAAATAAATAATAATCATTCAACAGGAAGGTTTATATGTATAAAACATGCACAATATACTAGAGAAACACCGATAATTTTAGAGGTTTCTAAAGTGATGTCGACGCGGCGGCGCGTGCCTATATTTTGAAATAGTTGTGTAGTTCAAAGAGGTGAAGCCGCGAGCGGGCCAATAGTAACATATATGATTCCCCCGTGTGAAGATCAAACTCACAACCAATCATGTTTATATTCAGACTCTACCTCACTGCATCCTGATGGTACTTGTATTATATGCATAATAAATACTGTGCTGGTGGCCGACTTTTTACGAACGCTATTCGCGGAATTTATTTATGCTTTTAATTCAAATTGACGAATTTCATTCAATTACATTCAAAGCAAGAAATTGTTTTGGTAGGGCAGTACGAAGTAATATTACTATTAATTCAGGGAGCGTTCTATACATTTTCAATTGGCGCTCTTTTATAGGTACTTGTGGTATCGACGAGTTCATGATGATCGAAATCTGTTATGATAAAACCTTGATACAAAATTCTAATCTTGCAAATTATAGCATCAAACAGTTTATTAAAATAGTAAAAAAAATATGTGTAATAAAATATAGCGGACATATTAGAAAGTGTGCTTTTTCTTATAAGTTTATACAAAGACTCAATAAAAAAGTAAATTTAGGAAGCAATATTAGACGTAGTATGAAGTTTAAAAACGTTCAGCCGGAACTCAATTTAAAACGTACATAATTTATATCTAATTTGTATGAACATTATGAGCAAATCAAATTTTTTTTTGAACATATTATACGAATTATAGCATATTTTACGAATGTTTTCATAAGATGCTTATTATGCATTATGCACTTTGATATGTATGAAGTCATAAATTTGTTTTTTAAATCTAACTACAGTAGAAGCTCGATTAACGAGACTGATTATTGTCGTTAGGCACCCGGATAATCGAATGTACGAAGATAAACGGCTTTTGTGCATATGTAGTAGGTATATCATGATATTATATACTTATACATACATATCAACGACAACAACAAATACATATCATCGACATATTTGTAGCTAAGTGCCGACCTTGCAAGTTTTTTTTCTCTCTCTTTGTTTTTTAGACGCCACAGACTCGAGGTCCGTGTACTTTCCAGCTTTTTTTCCTTTTTCTGTTTGTGATTTTTTTCTTGAATTTATTTTAGTGAGTTAGTACACTCGGTCACACGTTAGACCGCGTGCACTTTAATGCCAGTTCTGATGCGTTTCTTAAATTCGACATATAGATATTTGATATAATCGGTTATAACTGAGGGCCGGATAATCGAGTTTTACAGTACAAAATTTGCTTTATATAAATATTAACAAGCTATGTAAAATCTATCAATATCAAGCTTTTAATTATTATGTGTAGTAGGTACAATAATTTGTCTTCGTGTAGGAGTATGGTTACTAGTGTTACGGATTATGTTATAATTTATTACCGATAGCAATTATGAGTAGTTACTTTATATTGAAGCCATCATTACCCTGTGTGACAGCGTTATATTGTAGTAATTATATAAATTATTATTGTATACATAATTATAGTAGTGAGTCTAAAATGCTGTTGCTGTAAGTGTAACATATTTGAGCTTTTTGCGTTTCTTTACATATAGCGCAGACGCTGAACTTGACACTGAGTTTTTTTTCGTAGAATCGAAAAAGGAAAGTAAGTTATATATTTAAAATATTTTTATTGCTTCGCTTATTCCTGTGAGTGGGATTCGAATACATAACTAAGCACGTTTACAATCACATGTTGTCCCACTGCGCCACGATGGCTTCATTACAATTTACAAGCTATATTTAAGGATAAATATAAACATATATATTTTGTGATAAAAATTAAGCTTCAAAATCTTTATGCCACTTAACAAAGTTTCAAAGTCCGATTTGTAACTACCTCTATCTGAAACATCCATTGTACACTGAGTAGGGCACACAAGGTTCACAGACAAAAGCCATTTTATCTCCGAGCTATTATGTAAAGTGTATACTTTAAACATACAATAATAATGAAACTTATCTGTACATTCGAATTGTAAAAATATTTTTTGAAATAAATAAAAATAAGCAATTTGCAATAAAGCTATACGTACTATACGTACATACGTAAGCCTAATACTTTATATAAGTATAAATATTTTTGCACAATTTCTTGGAGGAAACGTTGAAACTAACTTCCTTTTGGTAGTTCCTTCTCCTTGGATAACCAGTGCCACACGGTCTGACTTTATATTGATCGATCTTTCTTGTTTACATACGATTTAAGCTTACCTTTTTATAAACAGGTTTAAATAATAAAGAAATTTGTTCATTTAAATTTATTAATAGAATTTTAATATTATAAACTTTGACGAGCACTGCACAAATTACACAGCAGCATAAGGAATGTTCTTTATGAATATATAATTCTATTTTTTTATAAGGTATTAGTGACAGCCATATCTGTAAATTTATGATGTTCCATTTTAATATTCAGCTGCTTGCCATTCCTCGTAGTCGGGTAGTCAGAGAGAACAGAGAACCTAGTGTCAAACACTCCGTTATCCCCTTTTCGCCAACAATAAGACGCCGTAAATCTATTAAGAAGTTCATCTGGAATTTAGCCTTAAGGTTGGACTTACTCCAACGGGCTCACTACTATTAAATTTTTTTTGAGACTCACGCTCTCAGGGTAGGCAGAAGGAACATAGTATTAAGATAATCTGTTTAGTATTTTCCGACGAATTCTGGAGGTGTTAGATGATGGAATTTAACGCAGTTTTTTTTGTCTTAGCACCAGAGCGAAGAAAATGGAAATATTAGATAATTCCACTCCTCGAGTGAGAATCGAACCCACGACGCGTTTACAGTAACACTTTGTGCCCCTCCGCCACGACTGGCCTCACACTTTATGTAATAAGAATAAAATAAGATTTTTCATAATGTCTTCCTTTTATGTTAATTTTAATCAAATATTTTTTATATAGTATAAATATTAAAGTCTTGTGGAATGGTAAACCCAATAACTCAAGAGAAAACTACTCCAGTAGCAATATCTATTTCGTCCGTAGGAATTTCTCGCCTTGATCGCCTAGAGTGGACTGCAAGAGCCATTTATACGTTCGAAATTGTAAAGAGCTCTATCCGCGTAATAACGGAGAAACCTGCGCACTGGTATTTACGTGATCTCGCTAACGGGCATTCTTATGAAATTAGTACATACCTTTATACCATGCTGTTGCAATGTCAGTTTATGTTGATGTTGCACTGCAGTATCCATACTATCCATTCAAACTGAGACTATTGCAATTCTGATTATTGCGTTTTCACACAATCTACTATACTAAAAAGTTTATCTGATTTGTGACCTTTTAATAACAAATATCGCTAGATTTTAGTTGCTAGTCATATTAAATAATTAAAATGAACAACATGAAATATGCTTACAGATTTAAAATATGCTTGTTACTGATATAATATCTAATAATTAGTATACTTTATTTTAAAACCTCTGTGTCCAATCGGACGCATACGCTTAAAATTACTATTAAAATTCTGTTTCGTTAAACATATTATCAGTTATATATTTTACGTTAAAAGATATTATTTTAGTTATTTTTTTATTATAATATTATTGAGTCCGTGGCAATGGTTGTGGGTTTGATTATCACCTAAGGGAATGATTATTTATAACTTTTATTTCTCCTCTGTGGTTTTTAAGACAAAGTGACGGCGTTGACTTGCGCAACTCAACACGATTTCGGATGGAAAGTGGGGGATGGAATGTTTTGACTACCCCACTGTGTGTAAAAAAGCGTTGCTGAAAAAAATACAAAAGATGTTCTCTTAATACGAGTTTATATTGCTTAAAATAATATCCAAGCAGACAAGTAGATTATATTAAATTTGATGACACGAATATGAAGGTATAACGACGTCTAATTTTATTAATCCGAAATATGCTAAGCTAAAGTGAAACAAAGGAGATCTGACAGCACCTTCATATAATGAGAAATAACTTACCTGTAATATGAATACATTGTGTTCGGTAAATTATTATTATAACATTTTTACTAAAGTTCATCATAAACTATGTAAAAAAAAAAATATATAAAAGTTTAATCATCAGGATTTTTTTTCAATTAAAGGTGCTTACGTCTCACGTTTACAATTTGTACGTATACAATTTTCACCATTTTATAATTATTTCAACTTTTAAAATTTTCTTTGACTTAAGTTTAAGTAGTGCTTGTTGTTCATATATATAATTATTTTACACAATATTATAATTCTTTAGTAATGTGAAGAATTTTATAATCTGAATATTGGAGACAGAATTCCTTATAACTTACACATTAGTGGCGGCGTAGCGTATGTACACCAAAATGTATATGCGTAGCGCTCGTAGCATGCGCATAACATGTTTTCACGAAGTATATTTTTATAACCTCAAATCCTAAATTATGGATACAATATGTTTGAAATGATCTAAGAATGGAACATTTTATTGAATTAATCGTCGGTTGAAATGTAATAAAAGTCCGAAATAATATTACAAACTTTTTGAAGTGGGTTAGCAACCACTTAAGCCAAGAGTTGACTTCTCTAAAACAAATAACTCAATTTGTGGGATTTCTGTTTGTAATATAAATGGAAAATATAATTTTAAGAAAAACTGCATACTTGAGAAACATCTGCATACTTTTTTTAGCCTTAGTATATTTTCCTTATTTAACATGCAGCAAACTGGACGGGGAATTTCGAAACATTGTATGTTGCGTTGCGGAACACAATGGGGTGCATTGTCTTACAGGAAATAGTGAAATAAAAATTTTCGTTAAGCTAAAATGTAATTCTCAAGTCATTAATTCCCATGTTTATAGGTTGTGGAATAAATAAGAAATTTTATATGTATAAGATATAATATAGAATCTTAGTGAGATCTGCATACTGAACGACGCGTGTGATCTCTAAAATGTGCGTACAATATTTTTATAAGCAGATTCTACTCTTAGTACTAGTTTTACTCTTAAGTGATTGTAAGTTATATTTATTATAGTTTCACTATTTTATTCACATTGTAGGGTGATCAGAGAGAAACTTGAAAATGGACAATTAGCAGAGTTCAACGCCGCCGTGGGTTAAAAGCAAGAAATGAAAATAATTGTATCTACGTAATCTTAATAAGTGCAAAAAAAATCGTTTTTTACTAATTTAGATTTTTCAAAACGATTTTAGTTATCTATAGACATATGTTTTATAAGGATATAGGATATATAACAAAATTTATGTATTCTTTATTAAAAGGATATATAACAGAACGTTTTGTATATAGAGTTAAAACAAAAATTGTACTTGACATAAGCCTTTTCAGTCTATTTAATAACTAGTTGATGCTTGCAACACTGTTTGCACTGGACTTTCTGACTTTATGACATCCTACTTACATTTACCAGCTGACATTAAAACTTATAACCAACATTATTTTAAGATTACTTTTATAAGTAGTAATTTTCTTGTCGATCTGACTTCTATATCCGATGTTCCCAATATTTGTTTTCTTTTAAGACAAAGAGCATCTTGCGACAATCCGTTCTCTTGCCATCTGAATGAGAATGATGATGTCATTTTAATTATTAAGGAAAATTGCTCATCGGTCTTATCATCCATTTGATTTGCATTTATAAACCCACTGCGCGCACTTTATATTTATCGTCACAAGACGATTCCATTCGACAACGAATAAAATATTTTATGATGTCTACGTCTTGAACTTTCATCCTAATCTTGCTTTTTTCGATTGTGTTCTTATCATCATTTATTATATCTCTATGTCGTAGTTTACGAATCTTGTCATAGTTTATGAATATAGTCTTCACTCAGGCTCTAAGGCACTTCTATCTTTTGGAAGTGATGTGATAATATGCGACTTCTTGTTTTTTGGCAACTTTTAGGGCCTTCGGTGGTTTCCTTAAATGTAACCTAAAAATATTTTATTTTTGAATAGTGTTGAGAGGAACACTCTAGCTCTAGCCAAAATTTCCATGACATTTCTATGACATTAGCATTCAATTTCGCCAAGAGGTTTTTATTGATGTTGTATACGAGGAAAGGCCAATTTAAAGAAAATTGTCGTAAATGTTGACATTGCTTATAAGCAGATGGTTTATCTTTTTAAGAACATTTACAGAGCTGTCGACTATTATATCTAAGGATTGAGTGCGACCGTCGTACGTAATCTAATTTATGCCAGGATTTTATTTTGCTGCGTTTGTTTCGAATTTAGTGGCGTTTAGGAATTGTAGAAACGTTAGACATTACAAGAAATTACAAGTCCTGGATCATATGTGGTAAACAATAATAGAATAGTACTATATGATTTCAAAAAAAAAATGTCTGTCATAATATTTACTCATCTTCTTGTATATATAGTTTACTTGGCATACTTATGGAGGATTTTTACTTTTATGCATATTATACATAAGTAACAATTCAGGACAGATCGCACCCAAAATACAACGCATCTTTTTCTTTTGAACTAAAAATAAAAATTTTAAAACTTATGGCAATTGTGAATTTATAATGTAGTTTTGATAGGTTGTCATCAAATATCTCTTACAGACGTAAAATGAAAAACGGAGTGACTTATCGCAGAACTTATACAATAGTAAAATGCAGGAGTTATTAAAAAATAAAGTCACAATTACGCCTTAATTATAACGAACAAGATACCCAAGTACGTAAGTGTATGAAACTGAAACAAAGTGAGGTCCCTCAAAACGCTAAGTTTCAGTATTTCGCGAATTAAAAGATTCATAATGAACTTCCTTGTAACAAGGCAATTATTAATCTGTGCCTAATTTATTAATACCGTAGTAATGCATAATTTAATTATTAATAAGATTTTGTGCCAGAACTGAAAAATAATATTTTATCTTAATACGAGTATATAATTATTACCCGATGAAAGGGAAGAAAAAGGGTGGGGCCTTTTTCTTCACCCTTTTGATTCTTACTCAGAGGAATGACTATATTTAAAGTCATTCATTCAGTCTCTGGTGCCAAAAAAGCACGGCGTTAACGTCCAGCACTAAACACGCAATGTCTCAATTTCGGGCGGAAAGTGGAAGACGGAATGTCTAGACACTAGGTCTTCTCTTGTTACAGAAAAGCTTGAAGTTATAAAAATATAACTTTTAAAATAAAATACCACAAAACAAAATATATGAAATCCATGTATAATCCATGTATATCCATGTATAATATATATATCATGTCCATGCAATTATTCACACACGTCGTCTCAGCTTTCACTTGTAAAACTAATTATAGATAAACGGGTTAGTTTAAACTGCATCTATTGTGATTCAAATATGTGCCGCTTCTCTGAATTCAGTTATCTCGTGTTAGTGCGAGAGCTAAATCTGACTAGTTATTAGTAGCAGTAGTAGTAGTAGTAGACTGATCGGGCTATTCTAACAAAGGATCTTCCGCTATCTCAGGTTTCGCATCGTTATCTGAAATTGACCAATCGCACTAAAAGTCATGCAATATTTAAGACAGGTAATATCTGTGTTTCGTAGTATCACATACCATAATTGTTTGGTATACAAGTGACACACGATAATATGTAAATTCCACTGAGAGTTCAATATAACTTATGTTATATGATATATATATAGATACTAGGTATATAAGATTGCCTTTGATACGGCGATCTTTGATCACAAGTAATGTGAGATACCAAATTCTGAAGTTACCTTCTTTGAGGCCTACCTACGTCTGACTGAGTGACTGAACGTCTGACTGTAAATGCTATTGGTTGTGGGTTCATTGCCCACTCGGAGGGACGATTATGTAGTTTACACTTTTTCCTGCATACAGTAGAGAGAGAACCTAGCGTCATGACAATCCACTCTCCACTTTCTGAAATAGCATGTTGAATGGCAAAAAAGCATGTTTGGCTTTGTCTTGGATACCAGAGAAGAGAAATAATTGAAATATATTCATTTCCTCCAGTGGTATATGAATCCACATTGCACACAAAGGGATAATTATATTTTAAATATTCCAAATTTTCCATTTTTGTACTCGTAAAGCTGAATGAATGTCTCTTCGATGTCGAGTGAAAAGTAGCAAAAGGAGTGGCTTGTCTCTAGTTTCTCTCTTTATACCCTAGTATTCTGAATTCTTCGTTTTTTAAATGTACAATTGTTTTGATACATATGTGTTATAAACGATAGTAGAAAATATCAGTGAAAAATAGTTAAGTTATGTTGCTACTAATAAATTACTTTTTATTCATTTAAAGTACAACAGGATTGATTGATACTTTTTTTCAACTATGAATATTAATTAGAACTAATAACAAAAGTTATACATTCTTTCATTTTTTATATCCATTCAAATTAAAGTAAATAATGACATGTAACGACCTCACTAAGACATCATGTTTTTTTTTATTATAGAGTACGTCTCCACGGACGCAGCTTCGTGCCGTTTTTTTATTCTTGTCTTTTAATTTTACTTCACGTTATTGCGTTCTTATTCAGTTAGTTTACTCAGTCATATACGAGTATGTATCCTTATGCAAAGAAAAAAAGACATCGGGTTCAGGCTATCAGAATATGGTATTTTGGTCAGATCGATACATGATGGATAGCTAAATTGCGAAATAGATACATAAATGGATACTGTTCAACTTAATAAAAACACGTTAAAAATTTAACACGGACGTTATACTCGGGTTGTCGCATCGTATCGCATATTAAATTTGTTTGATTGCGATATTCTTCACGCGAAAGTTCAAATACGAATTTTAAAAAGCGCTTTAGCGTATATTAAATCCATTTCATTCGTACTCGTTTTTATGAAATTTAAGAAAATGAGAAAACTTGAGCCGACAATAAAATAAATGTAGGTTAGTAAGTGCTTTAAGATATATAAAACAAAAGAAACAGATTTGTGATTTTTATAGTATAAGAGGGTAGGCAGAGTAAACCTAGTAACACACTCTGTTCTCTACTTTTTGCTGGAAAAAATGATCGATTCATGACTTGAATAAATTTAAACTTAAAAATATTATATCTATCATAACATATAAAAATGGAAAGGCTATACATACTTTAGTCAATTTTTGATACACTTTATAAAAAAACATTACATATAAAAAATACAGCAAGCATCAAGAAGTGCTCAAATACTTATTGAATAGCTTTTCAATCAACTTGTTACTTGTCTAAAAAAATATTGCAATTAAATTAATTTTACTTTACAATTAGCACACTTTAATCTAAATGATTTAATAACAATGTGCAATTAAATTATTTGGATTAACGTATGTGAATTGTAATTCACAACTTTAACTTTTTTAATTTGAGAAACAATTAAGTTTTGGCAATATAGCATAATCAGATAAATGTTTTTTTTAAATATTACACAAAGTCTGATTATATACGTTACTCCGTTCGTAACCTACGGTTGTAGGTTCGATTCCCTCTCGAGGAGTGGAAATATTTATCGTTTCCTTCGCTCTGGTGTCGAGGCAAATTTCCGACACTTAAGTTCCTTCCTTCTACCCTGCTGTGAGCGGAATAAAGCGTAAAAATAAAAAAACATTACAGTGCACAACTCTTTTATAATGAATTTCAAGGAACTGAGCACTTTTTTTCGTTATATAGTGGGAAGAGAAGGCTCACTATAACATTTCAATTATATAATGAACACTTTCGCGAAATATACGAAATGTGACTTAATTTATACCTTACAAAATGTATTATTTTAAATTTTAAACCTTTATCTCCCATTTAATTATTAATATTCAAAACTATTATATGTTGAAATGCTAGAAAACGCGAGACAGTATGTGTATAACAGAATATTAGATTAAATGAGATGATAATGTAGTCACGCCACGTGTGTATAAAAGGACAGCGAGAAGACTGGTGATATTTGCCGTAAATATTGCTGTGTGACTTGAAAAGCACCTTCTCCGTGTGATACGAAATTAACAGAAAAATATTGTTTATTACAATAAATTTACAATAAAGTTATAGTTTTACCTGTAGCTAAGATGCAATTATCACAGTTCTATCACATTATAATAAGAATCTAATCATATATGTTATATCATCACGAATTTCTAGTAACATCAAACGGTTATATAGAAATTTAGACAAGCTAAGAGTTAGGAAGTAGAAAAAAAGTTGATTAAGAATATCGAATGTGGCCGTGTGTGAGAGTGAGGCCGTCGTGTTGGGGTGTAGCACCGCCTAACTGTAAATACAATCGTTGTGGGTTCGAGTCCCATTTGGGAAATGATTATTTTTATTTTTTCGCTCTAGTATATAAGACAAAGCGAAATGTTTAATTTTACGACTCAATGTCACAATATTGGACGGAAAATAGAGGGCGGAGTGTATTGACACTACGTTCTCTCTGACACAAAAAAGCGAGGCGCTTTTTTTTTAAGAAGTGTTATTTTAAGAATAGCCGTGGCTGAGTATGAATAGCATCGACGTAAATATTATTGTGCGAGTTACAAAATGTTATAAGTAGGTTTGTTATTACATTGTCTTTTTTTCCGACATGTGTAGAAATGAGTCTTACAACACTTATTTTTAGACAAATAAACCCTTACCCCAACCCTTTACCTGAATACATTTCAAAGTAAAATTATTAAATACAATAAAATTAATACAATAAAAATTATCACAAAATTATCATGAATAATTAGAATGTTTACATGAAGAAATAAGAATTAAAATAAAATTATCAACACTTCGTCATATTTGTTTAGTCCTTAAAAATGAAGAGAAAAATTTCTTTAAGCGGTTAATCTCGGGACTATGCTCGTTACGTTTTAATTGAAAAAAGCAGAAAGCCGCAGACTCACAGGTGTATATCATAATTAAGGTAGAAAATTTATGCCGGCAGCTCAAGCAGTGCATATTAACGAGCAAATATTTTGTATGTAGCAGACTATTCTGTAATTGAGTTTTTTCCCGCAGGTTTAACCTAATTCAAGTACAATTGTATTTAACGAACTACGTGTAAATATCATTAGTTTTGCACAATTATACAATAGGATTTTTAAAAAAAACAACTTAATTTCCGTTCAGTCCGATCTCCACTTTCTGTCTGAAAGAGTGCCGTGTCTTAAGGCAGAAGGAACCTAGTGTTATGACACTTCGTTTCTCACTTTCCGCCGAGTTAGAGGCATTGCGTGTTAAGTGGCGGAACGCCGCACTTTGCCTCGACATCAGAGGGAAGAAAATGGAAACATTAAAAATTTCCACTCCTGGAGTTTGAATCGAACCCATAACCAGTCGCTTTACAGTTACACTTTGTGCTTCTGCGCCACGATTGGCCTTACTCTGGCTCTATCTTTTTTTAAATCATTTAATAGCTATAGCTACAGCTTAATTTTATAAAAAATGTCAATTTGTTTCTATTTTACGGTATAAAGTTATTACGGTATTAGATACATAATTAGAAACAAAGGTCAAGTACAATGCAAATTATTGTTTGAACATTTCGACAAGTACTACATAGTAGTACCTAGTTAGCGTTGGTGTATAAAGACGAAAAATGGTCAATTTTACAAAATTAAATTTTCATTTTATATATTCATTCTTATAACGCGTCGTAAGAACGAAGATATGTGTTTCACTAAAACAATATAACTACGACAACGGGTGGAGCTTAGCGATCCAGGAGTCCACAGAAATGTAAAGTACGCGGAACTTTAAAAGGAGAAGTGTCATGAACTTTGCCTGCATTGTGACTTCTTAATAAAATTAGAATAGTTTTTTTGACAATATTTTAAAACTAGAATACGAGTATACCTCCGGTACGTTACGGAGATATATGTCGATTTTAATGCTCTTATTGTCAGCGAAATATAATATATTGTCACTCAGTTGTCGCAGATATATTAATCATAACATCAGACCTAGAAACTAAAAGTAAGATATTATCTATAGCTAACAATTTGGGAACGCTTATGAAATTTCTTTAGCAGCATCTTATATTTTTGCTAAATTTCACTTATTTTTTTAAAAATATCACGGAGAGAAAAGGGTATGAAATATTCATACCCTAAGAGCTAAGAATATTGGGTTATCGTTAAATAGTTTTAGATTTGCTTTATGTCATTCTTGTTATAAGAAAAATGTTATTTTGGAATAAAAACTAAATCAAAATACAAAATGATGTATAAATAGTGAACAAATTAAATTACTGACATGACAACATAATTAAGGTAAATATAATGAATATACAATTTTTATTATATTTGTTGAACTTGTCAAATGATTAATAAAGGTAAGGTTTGTTACAAACAATAAGTTGGTATAAGCCTAAGTGTCATTATGTAAAAAAACATCTATTTTGTGTTTCATTATTAACATCTATTTTGTGTATACATATTTATTTAATATACTTACATAGAGGGTTTGACTAAAGCTAGTTCGGTTTTTATAAAACAAACTATAATAGTTTACTCGCATCATATTATTCGAAAAAAATTTAGAACTTTTCATGTTGAATACATAAAAAGGGGCAGCTCCTGAGTTTGACAGTTTTATTTTTTAGCGTCAACTTTATACCTTGTAGATAGGTATATAATTTAATAATAAAACTAAAATGAATAATAAACCGGGAAGAAGAATAATAGACATTCTCATCGTAATTTACTAAGAATTGGACTTGGGTTACTGGTGCATATATAACACGTAGTGAATAATTTGTTAACCTTACTGAGTCTCAAGTTACCTGCAATTTTAGAAATCGATGAATAAATACAATAATATATCTAATTTTGAATGAACTATACAAGTTGCAACGGCAGTTCTTTTAACACTAAAAAAATACATAATTATGTTATAAGTGAATTATTTTCAATTTTTGATTAAAATGTTAAACTGTAAGTAGCATATATTTTTCTTCATTACTTAGTCAATAACGAACGGATAAAGAAAAACAAATCGATTCAGTGCGCTCTGGGATATTAAATTTATCTGCTCACTCAAAATGTATTGCCGCGCTATTACTCTGTGTGAAGCACGTATTGAAGTATTGCGCTTTGCATATTATGTAGCTTCGAATCAGTGATTTGTGTCGTGAAACTTTACTAGGAAATTATTCTTTAATACGATTTAATACTTATTTCACTTAGTAAATTTAGGAAAAACACAATTGCTAATAATTTTAATATTATAATTATTTATATGTAGCTTAAGATTTAATTGCAATATTTTTTTTGTGTTGAACATAAACCAAATCAAAACTTCACTTCCTATTTAATCCGCCTTGAATTGAATATGAAGTGAAGTTTTATTCGCCCAACGACTAAAATTATAACTATAGATATTTATATTAATTTGTCTTCATTGCGATGATAACAAATATGTGTATTTCTATACAACTAAAGCTTATACTGTAATAGCCATGACCTAGTAACCTTTCCGTGAAGTACACTCGCAAAAATACGAGTCCTTAAAATACCCTTAGTCTATTAAACGTCAGCATGGGTGTAGGCGTACAAAATTACCCAATAACAGTAGACTCCACACTTCAGAGGTGCTGAGAAAAACTTCATTACATTACTTACAAGATTACGTTGGTATTTTTCAGTCGACTGAACCTTTGAACCCAAATTTAATTTAATGAGATTATTATTTAAAAACATTTATTATTAAAATTTAATAATTCTATTATTGAAGTGTCTGTTTTTATTACTGTAAAAGTTCAAAGATAATTCCATCTTCCAGGTAATAACGAATTTTTGAAATATATTACCTGCGTGCTTGCTGGCACCATCATGTAACGTGGTCGAGCTCGTCGGAAATATTTATAGCTTTTAATTACGAGCTTTTCCTTGTATTTTCTGCAATTATGCTGTGAAAGATCTTTTATATTTACTGCTATTACGAATTTGACCACTTTCTTTGCTGTTGGAGAGAAATTGCTTATTAAATTACTTAATGTGTTATGTTATGTCTTTATTTATTTTTTTGAAAAGTCCTTTACGTTTATGGTATGTTGTAAAAAGAACCTAGTAAAAATTATCAATTTCTTGCCCACTTTCGAGACAGCAGAAACCCACACCACATTTAGTCAGAGTGGGTGAATTATTTTGATTTAAATATATAAATCTTTCTGAGTGAAGACCGATTACAACCATTGCGCTTTAGCTTACAGTCAGAGATTCCCTGAGTCCGCCAGGAGCGTGTGGTAGTTCTAGCAGTTACGAGGCAGAAATATTAACAAATATTCATTATTTATGACATTTATGTATTTATTAGTAGGCATATTGAATTTTACGTAAAAAGAATTTTGGGTCGTATCTTGGCACGTCAAGCGATCCTGTGGGTTATAATCGAGTGACCCATATCACGTGCTGTTTATAAGGATTAGTTGCTTGATCGTCGGAGTGGCATGAAGATGGATGTAGGACGTTTTGTTATAGTTATATAATTTCTTTCATCGGGAAAATGTAAAAATAAATGTAAAATAAAGTGTTAAAAATTTATAGTAATTTATTTACGCATCTTTTACCTTTTAAATGATTTACTCGAAGTACTTTTGAGTATAAAATATTAAAAAATACAAGCCATTTAAAAGTTAGCAGCACAGAAATTTTGTGATAATCGATGTTTAATAAAGAATTGACAAAATATGTATGTATATGAGAAATATATCAACATACAATCGTTATGTTTATTTAATATTGAATTTATTCTGAAGATAATATTACCACTTAAAGAAAATGGCCTTTGTTTCCAAGTGCTCTTATCGCGCAAAGGTTCTCCAAAAGTATTTATCTACAGGCGCTTATCTGATAAGCGTTTGTCAGAAGCTTGAGATTCAAAGCCTTTTCAAAAGGCAGTTTTTTTTAATAACATTCGTGTAACATGGGTATTATCTGAAAATTAGAATATATAAATGCTATTTTGTACCTTATTTTTACAGTTGTTTTACATTTATTGAAATTTTATTATATTTCAGTTTACTGAATATCAATGTTTATAATTTATTTAATTATTATCTCAAAAATAAAGTAATAGTATTTATACAAATAAATAAATTAGAACTGTCTGTTTGTAATATGAAAATAATCGATTTATTCTAATTGCATATTATAGATGTAAACACGGTATGTATACTAACGGTATGCACGGCACGGTAATATTTTTTATATATTTTGTCTGTCTGTCGTTCCGGCTAATCTCTGCCAAGGATGGACCAATTTTGACGAGACTTTCACTGACAAATAGTTGATACAATAAGGAGTAACTTATATACTTTTATACACAGACAAAGTCGTAGGCACAGCTAACTTAAAGTATAAATGAAACTTTTAAAGTACATTTTTGGGAAAATATAGTTCACCATTCTCAAATATGTTATGATAAAGGAATATAAGCATTTATGTGAGACAAATTCAAAAAAGAAATATTATAGTAACAATTATCCTTACAAGACTTATAAAGTATTTTCAAGTGTATAATTTATAATACAGCGCTCTTCAGAGCGAATACAAAATTGACATACATATATAACGTATTTGCCTTTTTAAAATCTATAAATGATTATGCTTTAGATTTTAAACTATCTCCGAAAAATGACAATTTTAGTTGAGTGTTCGTTAGCTGGGCAAGAAAAAATTTTAATCATAAATAATGAGAAGAGGTAGGGTAGGGGCAATTTTACTGGTTATTCATTAATATACGTAGGAAACCTATCCTAGTTTTTTCTAGTCGTACCCCGTCCCTTGTGCCACTTTTTTCCATTTAAAGACGGAATTGTAAAATAATACATCCTATTTTTATAAGCAAGTATGCTTTCAGATATTTCTTTTGATGTTCCTGGATACCATAAAAGTATTTTATGAATAAGTTCAATTCGCAAGGATCTTTTAGAGTAGTGAACTCCTCCACCTACAGACAGCAATACTTCATACGTCGCTATTATATAGCATTATTTTACTTTTTGCTAGAGTAAACAAGTCACAGTTTTTCAAAATAAACTAAGGAAGCCCTGTTCTAATAACCTTGATTATGTGGTATTCGAATGTCACTTTTGTATAAAAAATAACACCAAAGTCTCTTTAGTAGAGGCACTCCATTGACATAAAAATCACATTTAACAATAATTTATTTTGTGATAAAGCTTATACCTAGCATTGTTAACGTTCAATGACTTACCATTTGCTGTGCTCCATTTCACCAGGGCATTTTAATAACTTTGCAGTAGCGCCACATCTTCAGTATCTCTTGCTCCAAATTCTTCTAAATATACAGGGATTTAAAACTTCGTAAAACTTTTTCTTAGTTTTGTAAGGTGTTTCGAGAACATGATTTCGTGTTTTATATTCATTTCCGTTGTGGATTGGAATTCAACTCAGGGGAATGATTCAATTTAAATTTTCATTTCTTCGCTCTGGTACATAATATTAGAGCTCAGTTCTGCCACTTAACACGCAATGTATCGACTTCGGGAGGAAAGCGGAGGATGGAGTGTCGTGACACTAAGTCCTCTCTGAATACGAAAAACGTATTGTTGAAATTGAACGTTGAAGGTATTGTTACTGAAAAATCGTGAGGCTGCTTTTTTATTAAAGATTTATTCTGAGCAGATCAAATTTATAAATATTAATTAAGTCTGATACAGCAGGTGAAAAATGATTTTTTTTTAAATAGATCCTTAATTCGGTTCATCGTAATTTTTATATAATTATGTTGTTTAAGTTTGCATAATCTATGAGTGCTAGTTAGGTACAGTTACCTAGGTTATTATAGTTTTGAGACTCATTGTCGAGAGATCACTTAATATTTCCATACTTAAAATGTACGTACTAGAACTAATTCAGATCCACGATTGTAGTTGTTTAAGATTTATTTTAAATTCAAAATTTGAATGTGGATTTGATATTTTTTTTGTAATATACGGTATATTTAATATATTTTTATATATAGGGTATTATATTACGCGGATGACACCCTCGTCACAGCCCGGGGTTCGAACTATCAGGAGTCAGCGCGCTTGGCTGAAACCGGCACGCGTCTTGTCGTCGACCGTATCAAAGCGTTGGGTCTGAGGGTCTCTATGCCAAAAACTAAGGCCCTCTTATTCCATGGCCCACGCAGGGGACCCCCCCGTAGGGCTACTCTGCACATTCAGGGGCAGGAGGTGGAGGTGCAGGCCCAGATGAAATATCTGGGTCTGACCCTGGATGGACGATGGCCGTTCACCTCGCACTTCGCTCAACTTGCGCCGAAGCTCGTGAAAGCCGCCGCGGCCCTTGGCAGGTTATTGCCAAATATAGGAGGGCCGGATTCTCCATGCCGACGGCTTTATGTTGGCGTGTTGAAATCCATGGCACTGTATGGGGCGCCCGTGTGGGCGGATGCTCTCACCGCTCGTAATAGGGCCCAATTGCGAAAAGCGCAGAGGGTCATAGTGGTGAGAGCAATTCGGGGATATCGTACGGTGTCGTGGACGGCGGCTACTCTTCTGGCGGGCGATCCGCCCTGGGAGTTGCAGGCGGAAGTGCTCGCTAAAGTTCACGCATTCCGCGTAAGTGAGCGGTCGCGAGGCGAGCAACCATCGTTGAGGAGTATCGTGCGGATCAGGAGACTTGCAGATGAAGCCCTGATCCGACGATGGAAGGTGGACCTGGGGTCCCCGGCGGCAGGCCTAGCAACGGTGGAGGCGGTCCGCCCTCATCTAGAACGCTGGGTCAAGAGGACTTTCGGGGTCCTGACGTTCAGACTGGTGCAGGTGCTGACGGGGCATGGTTGCTTCAGTAAATACCTGCACCAGATTGCACGTCGGGAGATGTCGCCGGCGTGCCACGAGTGTAATGCGCCCATTGATTCGGCGCATCACACTCTGGCCGAATGCCCCGCTTGGGCCCCACAACGCCACGCCTTGATGGCTGTAGTGGGTAGAGACCTCTCACTGGTCAGTGTGGTGGGGGCCATGCTGGATAGTGAGAGGAACTGGTCTGCAATGGTCTCCTTCTGCGAATCAGTTATCGCACTGAAGGAGGCCGCGGGGCGGGCGCGTGAGTCTAGCTCTAATGCTGACCCGCTCCGCCGTCGGAGACCAGGGAGTAGGAGAAGGCAGTACGCGCATCTTCTACTCCCTCTACCCTAGAGGAGCTACTGCGGGAGGTTCTTGGTGATCCTCCTGCAAGTCATCGAGGCTGCGGGTGCTCTGGAAGAAACCCCGGAGCACCCTGAAGGCGACGGTGGCCCGCATTGCGGGCCATCCACCGAGGCGTCGTAGAAGAATGCGCGAGCGAACCTATGACGTCTCACGAGGGTGGAGAGGGTTTCCGCTGGGTTTTAGTGGGTACCGGAGTAGTACCGGACTCATCGGTGAGTCCCACAGTATCATCCGTCCGTAAGGTAGTTTGCCTGTCTTACGTACGGATGGTCTGCGTAAACTGCATTTTCCAGCGAAAAAAAAAAAAAAAAAAAAAAAAATGGTATTATATTGTGATATATGTTTATTACAAGTTTTTAACCAACTGTTCATAAAGACAATGTTTTTATTAACTTAAGAATAAAGTACGGTTCGATATGTGAGCATATGCAAAAGTTCATGTCAAAAATGTGGTAGTGTGTATTTATTTTCTATTTAAGGCATTTTTAATGTAATATTATGAATAAAGAAAAGGTTTGAAGTATTTTCGTCAAGCTTTGGTATAAAGCTAAATGTTTGAAGATTTGTTTTGAAGATTTAGCATAAGATCTGATAACTTATTTCGCAAATATATCTTCATATATAACTATCCCTATCTGGTTCATAACTTATTCTGTAAGTGCACAGTCGTTTATGGAAAGTACCTTCACGGTGAAGCTATTTAAAACATCCAAACTTTGTGTGAAGTCCTAAGTTGTTTTACTTGTGAAGGTAACTTTTACTCAAATACTCATGTTTCAAAGCTTCAGTTATTTTAAAATATGGTTTTACAAATTCTTAAATGGTTGTTAAAATTCAACATTTAATTTTTAACATTTTGTAATAGAGCAACCTATTTTTTTTTTACACTACGCTTTTTATCTCTTAAAGAAACTTAAGAAAGACAAAGAAACTTAGTTTTACTTGTAAAATTAGTAACCTTCACATTTGTATCTATTCGGTATGGACAAATTCAGACTTTTCTGTCTTTCTGTCCAGATTTTTTTGTGTTATAAACAAAATTTCTTCTTAGGTTTGGTTGGTTACTTATTGTCAGTAAACTTTAAAAAAAGCGTTAGGTTAAACATTAAGCGTGGGTCAACTTAGAAAGACTATACTTCTATTGTGGTCATTTGTATGTAGCAAGTTCTTTTGTGTTCAATGTCCAAAATCGTCATATTCTATATCTTAATACATATAATATTGTTTTCACTAGCGTAACAAATAGTGAACTTATTTTTGTCTTAAGTCACATATGGCTGGAAACACACCCATTCCGAAAAGGAAAGCAAAGGTAGGTTTTTCACTATCTATTTTCTACATATACTATTTTACTAGCGGCCCGCTCGCGGCTTCGCCGCGTGATCTATATCGTTATATTGCAACCCTTAAGGGCGCATTTTTAAAAAATAAGCCTATATTTAAGCTTAGATTATTAACTATATTTATGCCAAAATTCATTACAATTGGTCAAGCGGTTTAGATTTTTCATATAAACTTTCATCCCCTATTTCAACCCTTTAGCGGTTGATTTTTGAAAAAATAAGTAGCCTATGTTAGACCCAGTCATTTTTACTACTTTCACTCTAAATTTCATCCAAGTCGGACTGGTAGATTAGCCGAGAAAGCATGACAGACAAACACACAGACTTTCACATTTATAATATAAGTATGGATACATACTATAAAAACGCATTTCATTCTATTTCAAAGGTTTTCAATTAAATCAAAGGGACTTCAATCTCACTATGAACACAACATTCAGTGTTTATAAATGCACGGTCACTGCTATCAACGTCAGACTGCTCATACTGTGTATAGCTACTGTCATGTAAATAGAGCACCCACGAGTACAGCAAACTTGCATGTTGCATGTATGTATATGAATGTGCATTGTCTCATGTCGTAAAGCAAACATTTTTTGCTTACAAATAAGTCTATAATATATGACACGTTTCATTCAGAACATAAGAGAGATAATATCAAAAAAGGATGCTTAAAGTTCAGCTAAGTTTGAAGTATAAGGTAAATTTTGAGCTTAAATTTAGATACTCGTACGTAGTCAAGTACAGCTATTGAATCTAATTTCCACACATCGTCGTCTTCGGGTAATTTTATACTTAAAAGAGTTCCATTGAGTTCCAAGCAAGCTTTTTCTTAAATTTATTTGTAGAGTAAATTGTTATACGAATTGCTCAACGGTATACGTTGAAACTACTAGTATTTCATATATATTAAAAAAGTAATTGAATTATAGTTACATAGTAGAATAAAATATTTTATCGAGATAGGTTTTTTGCAGAAGTAAGTATAGAAATTCCAAAGCTCTGAAACCTCTTTGTAATTGAGAGCTTTTTGGGCGCTGCATTTTAGTAAATTCATTTGAGGTTCAAGCAGATTAATGTAATTAAACTTACTTTACATTTCTTTAGCTGAACCTTATGCATTGATAATATACTTTTGTTAAGTATATAATAAGTATTTCCGTATGTATGAAATACACAGTAAATGTTATTATAGTAGAATAGGGTACAAGAGATTTAATAAAAAATATAAACCAAGACATATTATATATAAATATACACAAAACCTGATTGTGAAAACTATGTGGATATTTTTATAACTAAAAATCCTTATTTTGTATCCTTTATATGATGATAATACCTTTTTATGATCATGTTTGAATGTCACGAGAAATGAAATGAAATGACTCGACTTACAGCTTTTAGTTTTACTTAGTTTAATTTTACTGAAATTATAAAACATTAACGGTATCTATAGACCACCCATCTACCAACTGATAGGCTCGTAGAACTAAACTTAGTTTTATATTTGTATGTTTACACTTTTTCATTGAACGCCATGTTTCGTCTTCGTATCAGACAGGCGGGAAAATATAAAAATTGAAATATAAGTAATATAATCAAACCCCCCCCAGTCTCTTACTCGAAAGAATGACCACTCTCCACTCTCCATCAAACAAACAACCTATCATGTTTACAGTCAGACGCTGTCAAACTGCGCCACAATGGCCCCATGTATATTAGTATACTAGGTAATTCTAATTTGATACGGTAATCCATATAGGTAAGACGATGTGTATTAGGCATATAAATTAATAAATTAACGAGGGTTTAGTATATAGACTATGCTTCGAAGACGCTCCGATGCTTAGATGGCTGTAAACGTAATTGTATATAGCTTCATGTTTTTCCCTCATAGTAGGGTAGTTAGCAAGAACAAGATATTCGGTTCTCTGTTTTCCCCACATCGAGACATCGCGTGGTGGATGGCGGAACTCAACTCTGTGATTTGTCTTAATAAAGTCATTTAAAATAATTCAAAATTATTAATATTCCCCCAAGTGGCACTGAACTCACGACCTGTCACGTTTACAGTCGCTGCCTCACTGGATCCTGAGTATATGTACTTATATGTATATTTATACATAACAAATACTGTGATTGTGACCGACTTTAGTCTACAAACATTATTCGCAGAATTTATTTGTGCTTTTAATTAAAATTGACGACTGTTCATGCTTTGGTAGCGCAGTACTAATTAATATTACTAATATGGTGAATGTTCTATAAAATCGATTGGCGGCAGAAGTATCTATTTTATAGATACTTCTGATATCGACAAATTCATGATGATCGAAATCCGTAATAAATATTTATGAAACCTTAATACAAAATTCCAATCTGATAAGATTTGTTGATTTGTTGATAGAAGATAAAATTTATTGAGACAGTAAAAATTTATTTAAGAGATATTACCAACATATTAAATATGTTTGTAAGAGAGTGTATGTTTTTTTACGAATTACATGAATAACTCAATAAAAAATATCAGACGAAATATAGAGTTTAAAAACGTTCAGCCAACAGTCATTTTGGAAAACATAAATAATTTATATGTGATTTGTAAGAACATTACGAGTTATTTTTATTATTTGAGCGGAGCAGGGAGAGTGTTATATTTAAGATACTCCCTTCCTCGCTTTCCGCCCGATTCCAGTTATCGTGTATTGAATGGCGGAACGCAAAGCGAGAGTTACTGGGGCGGGAAATTGAAACTAATTGAAATATAATCATTCCATCGTCTGGGGGTTCGAACCCACGAACAACTTAAATGCCATTTCATTTTGTCAATAATTTTCATCCTATATAATTTTTGTAGGAAAATAAATACAAAAGTATTGCTGATAATAATATATGCCACTTTAAATACTATATTTTTCGTTTCAGTTAACATTATAATTATTGTATTAAAAAACTAGCGACCCACTCACCACCTGGCATCCCCTATGAGCCCCTTGAGGGTTTTTTGACCTTTATGTTTATTCATATTAAGTATAGCTTACAGCACTCCTGAATAGTGTACCTTTCTAATGGTGAAAAAGTGTATTTCCGAAGATTAGCCCTTACAAACAAAGTTATATACTTTACCTCTTTATTGTATTAGTATAGATAGTAAGCGTTTGAGGTACCCTATATATGACATACAATAAAGTGATAATACAAGAATCTTCAGAGCGAGTGATGAAATCGTGACGTGAGTAGAATATACATTTACGTGATACACATATATATTAACATTTTATCTTCATATCTTATAATTTACAGCTCTTACGTGAAGACATTGATATTGACAACTACATTAAACGCAAAAAAATGAAAGTAAATAATTTTTACCAATATTTTTCTTATTTAGCTATTAGTTATCTTTGTGATATTCATGTTTACTGTTGTTGATGTATGATGTTCACATAATTATTTAAGTTATTTCTAATATCATATTTGCAATTCGCGATTTTTACACATTATTGATATGAAACTATTTTAACCAGATTACTTGCGTATATTTTTGGTGCAATTTTAGAATACTCGAGATTTCAAACGCTTCACAGTAATCCGTGGTGTTAGGTAAACCTGGTAGAATCTACCTGAACTCTTTACAGGTACCTGTAACCATGGAATACTGAAAAAAATACCTAACTTCTCCGGTTCAAATAGTTACATTTCAAAAATACGTCTAATGTCCTTTTAGAATTGCCTTATGCGATCACATAAAACGTACAATCGTTAAAAAAAATCGATTCCATAAAAAAATATGAGAAGACATAGCTAACTGTAGTACAACTTGTTACTGTTGAATAAAGTTTCAAGCAGATGTCACTATTACCACTTGAATCGTAAAGAATGTTCCTCATTAAATAATCCACGATGAAGACATTTTTTATAAATATAGATATATAAAAAGAAAAATAAAGAACAACGTAATATGTATGTATATAGTATTACTTTATTAATTCTGAACATCTTATATAACTGAAGACCAGGTACGTATTTTAAAAAGTAAAAATTTTTGTTACTTCTGGTTATAAGTTATTTTTATATATATTTTTTCATGTGATATTTTTAAACGTGAAAGAGCCATGTATTCATTAACTTTCCTTTATGTATTATTTACATAAAATAATTTTAAATTTACTATTCTTATCCAATATACTAATTAAATTTAAATATACTAATGTGGTCAAAGATTTTAAATTTTAGTACTACTTCATAAAGACATTTTTAAAAAATAATAAATTATGTTCCGCTAGCAATTTAAATATGTTCAATGTACACCTACTTACATATCAACATATTTAAACATCAAATGAATTCATGATATTACATTGTTTTCTTTTCAACAAAATCATTTTGATCTGTTAATATAAAGTCAGCTCTAAGTTAAAGGATAAGTCCTTTACAATTTATAGCTTATATATGATTAAAGACGACTGAGATCCTTGAACTTAAGACTTCTATCACAGTGGGAATCTCTTTGATAATAATTTACTAAGTATAGTTACATTCAAACATTCATACTGTCTTTGTAAATATTTAAATTTTAAAATGTTACACATACATATACACATCGTCTACATTTACACGCTATCATCTAAACATGTCATCTATGTATATCTACAAATACATCATTATTTTTTTATATAAATTCAAAGTTACATTTGGCGTAGAATATGTAAATATTTATATATTTTATTACATAAATTCTTTTGAAAAATCAGCCACCGCTCTTATAGGATCACGCATTAATGTATATATCTTCTTTTCCATACGCCGGGTAGTCCTTAGGAGGTAATTTAAAACTATCTTTTAAGTATGAGAAGCGATGGAAATTGTAAAAGTATTCAGTTCCGTCGGGTGAGTATTGAGGATAGAGGGTGTAAGCTGGGAGCTCGATGTCGGTAAGGGAGTCCGCGAGGGCGTGTCTCGCGAACTCCTCTTTATATCGTCATGAATGGTCCCTGTAAGCTTGCTTCTTCGTACACTTCTCTTTTAGGATATAGCAAAGGGCAATCGCTATTAGCACGGCAATAGCAATTGCCATGCTTATGCTTATCCAGATTATCTCTTCATTTATGCCGCTCGTAGATTTGCCTAAATATAATAAAATAATTGAATTATCACGATTTTTATAAAATACTTCTGGGGAATTTTAATAAAAGGAAAACGTGCCAAAAAAGGAGATTTTATCCTCGTATATAATTTATGCTAGTACACGTTCCAACCTTTAAAATATATTAGCTTTACGAAGTATACTAAAATGAATGTTCGATCGCTTATATTTCCATTTGCGGAAAATTAATAACATGATTAGAATGTGTCTGTTCTTCCTTCGTATTTTTAAAAAGTTTTTAATTCATTTATTTTAGTAATCGTATATAGTCGTACCACTCATTTTATTGGAGTAGCCCCCCATCTTGCCGGCTACTCTTGCGGAGACGCTGCTCACCGCGGCCAGCATCACCGCTGATGTGCGGACTGGACCTAAGATAAACCGACCATTAATGCGTTATTACGAATGTCATAATGTTTATGTTAAATTATATTAGTACAAAAATATATTATTTATCATGCCAAGTAAGCGTAAGCTATCCAAAACTCCCAATATGGAAATGGTTTCTCAACGTCCTTATAAAAATAGCTCTGCAGCTCTATACTCTAATAACTGTTCTAAATAAACCCAAGGTTTTGGCAATCAGATTACTTATTTTTTTTTATGGAATAAAGGAGGCAAACGAGCAGAAGGCCCACCTGATGTTAAGTGGTTACCTTCGCCCATAGACATCCACAACATTAGAGTTATGGATGCGTTGCCAGCCTCGGGGATGTAGGACAGAAGGAGCGAGGAAGGATGGGAATGGTGGGAATAGGGAGAGGCTTACATGCCATCGAACCGGAACACATCATAAGATATTTGGCGGTTCGTCTTTGACATGATAGTGGTCGCGAGCCAGTCGGAGAACGAATCTCCTACCACTAAACTACTGGGTTATCCGCCTTTTACGGGACGCTACCCAGCGGCGGGGGGGAATTGTATTCTTAACCCTTCCCCCCACGGGAAAAAGACGGATATCGTCAATACCAACCAACAAGTAAATGACAGGTTTCTGTAATTAAGAAACATTTTATTACACTTTAAAGTAATAATTTAAAAATTACTGGTAAAATATGAAATAAAGGTAATTATTTTACATGGTAATGCTACTTCAGACACTTATTCAATTAAAACAAACAACGAAAGAACTAGTCTGTTATTCTACTGAAAATTGTAGAGATTACTTGCCAACGTGACACTTAAGAATGAAAACAACCCGTCTGCGTAAAGTAAAGCGATTCTCTTGAGATCTTACTCGTTATTTTTAATTAAAAAACAGATGACATAGCAAAAGCTTAAGTGTTATGATTAAAGAAGAAAGCTTGGTTGAAAACATTGGTAGTTATATTTAAATATGTCATAATATAGTAAAATTCAACTTCATAGTGTTGTATTCTGAATACGATGTGCGATATTTCTGGGTTCCAATTTATTTAGGAGAGTGGCAACATATCTCTTTAGTCTGATAGTAGACAGTGCAGTATTGACTTCTTTATTTATCAATATCAATAATATAATAAATGAAAAGTGGAGACCTCTTGACACTCAAAACTTTATGTACTCGTACTTAAAACTAAAACAAATAAAACTAGAAAATATAAACAATAAATTGTGAAACTAGCATCCTGTAGCTTATTTAATGATACTGAGCACCACGTTAGAGATAATTTTAAAATGTACGTAACATATAATAGAACCAGAGAATGGTACTCGTTTTATTACCAGACGTAATGGAACAATAAAAGTTTAGAAAAGACATTGCAGGTAAAAGGGGCAAATTTATAGCGGAGTTATAAATTTGGATTTAACTATATATTCTCTCTATTGTGTACAACTTTAATATTACCTATTATAATTGCCATCTTCATTCTTTCCAATAAGCTCCGGTCCTGAAGACTACGTCAGTTCTTTAATTCATTCAGTCGACATTGTCGATAGGGCCCTGTAAAAAAGAATAATAATGTATGTAATAATAATAGAAAAATATTCAATTTGAAGGTAATTAATTTATATATTTTAGTTTATATTTACAATCGTCGAGTCGAAGCGCAATAGGACAGTCTGATTGTAAATGAAAAAAGCGGAGAAATTAATGAAGAATAAATTTACATTGTTCATAATTTATTTTATGTAGCCAGTCATGGCCCAGTGGCACAAGTGTGTGACTGTAAACGACTCGTTGTAGGTTCAATTCCCACTCGAGGAGTGGAATTTATAATATATTTCCATTTTCTTCGCTCTGGTGTCGAGTTAAAGCGTGGCGTTAAGTTCCGCCACTTAACACGCAAGCCTCCGAATTCGGCGGAAAGTTGGGAACGAAGTGTCTTAACACTAGGTTCCCTCTGCCTACCCTGCTGTGTGCGGGATACAGCGTGAAGCTAAAAAAAATAATTTATTTTCATTTCTTCGCTTTAAAATATAACATAAAAAATATTTACATTTTTATTCATAATTTTTTATCTATGTATGTGAAAAGTATGTATATTTTTGGTGCATGTTGTGTCTGCCTGTAAGTGAGATAACTTTGCTATGTTGGTATTTGTATAATATGTTCAAGTGATGTTGCGGTTGTGCAGACCTTATAAATAAATAAATAAATCAAAGTGCGGAGTTAAGTTCCGCCACTCAACTTGTAATGCCTTGATTTCAAGTGGAAAGAGGAAAACGAAAATGTTATAACAATGACTTGTCTCTGATTACTCAGCTTTGTGGGAAAAACCGTTAAGCTATAATATAATATTCTTATTTTTATATAAAATTACATTCGACTTTAATATCGTAATTCAATTACCTGGCATTGTTAAGGTTTCCTTCAATTTATATTATAATGTAATAATGATAAAATTAATTATGAGGTAGATATCAAAACGATTATTAAGCTATTTGAGCTCCAAAAATATAACAAAATTGACAAAAGATTTTTTTATTTATTTACATAACATACTTTACAGTTTTCAAGAGAATATTCAAGATTACTGTGCAAACTTAAAATATAGCAAATAGCCAGTGATTTTAAATATATTTTACGTGCCATTCGTATAACGACTAGCCCAGTAGATACTGTTATTTTTCGGTGCGCTGTAACCTTTTAAAAAAAATAGTTATTTTTAATAATAAATGTATTTTTTTTTATTTTTATATTCAATATATGTTTAGTAAACTATATTTGTATCGTATTATATATTAGGTTTTGTATAATATTTTATTTACAAAAAGTATTTTTTTGAGGCGTAGTGGGCCAGACTCTGACTGTAAACACCATTGGTTGCGGATCCGACACCCACTCGTGGCAATGAGAGTTTACATAAATTATGTAGGGCCAGTCGTGGCGTAGAGGCACAAAGTGTGACTGTAGAGTTACTCGTTGTGGGTTCGATTCCCACTCGAGGAGTGGAAATATTTATAATTTCTATTTTCTTCGCTCTGGTGTCGAGGCAAAGCGCAGAGTTAAGTTCAACTTAACACACAAAGCCTCCAAATTCGGCGGAAAGTGGGGAACGGAGTGTCTTAACACTAGGATCCCTCTGCCTACCCTGTTGTGTGCGGGATATAGCGTAAAGTTAATAAAAATGTTCAATTCTCCGCTCTGGTAAAGACAAAGTATGGTTTTACGGGATCTGCCACTCAACACGCATTGGCTTGAACTTGGGCGAAAAATGGGATATGGATTATCTTGACAGGTCTCTCTGTCCACCCTATGGCTATGCGGAAAAAAAACGTGAGTTAAAAAAATATGAAGATACGAGGTACGTTATTGTGATATAACTAAATCAATCAACAGAAAATAAATGGTAACGCTGACTTGATATTCTTTCTAAAAAGAGATATATTTTCTTCTTCATTTTAGTCTAACATTTCACGATACAGCTTTTAGTTTAGACGGTTATTAGACTAAGTTATTACAATAATTATATTAATACAAATACTATATTCTTATTATAAGTCGTAGATAACTACTTACTAGATCTGGTATGATAAGTTTAAAGCTAAGATAAGTTACTCGCTACGTTAATTTGCCTAGTTGCATGAATGCGATCACTGTCTACAAATTTAATGCTTTTAACAAGATCTTTTGACCAATTAAACCTGATTGACCAATTAAAACTATATTGAACTTATATATTTGAGTAATTTGAAATGTTAGTCAGTTTCAAATTGTTAAGCAATGTTATTTACGATTTTTATTAAGGTCCCAAGTAATTGTGTGTAATGATCGTGAAGCAGTGTGGGTTAAGTTTCTGGTCACTATAAATATTTTGAAACTAAAATAATATGATGTGACAATCATCATGTGCTACAGTCGATCTACGCTTGGGTAGAGGGCCCCCTAAGTTCCGGGGCTCCGGTGAACTGCTCTGCCTGGCCCTACGATAGCTACACCTCTGACTGCAGCGTTTCATTTCAATTCGAAATTAATTCACTGCCATCTCAGAAACCTTCGTGGGTTCAAGTACAACAACTTTGCTAAACATAATGATAATAAAAACATGAAACTTCCTGCTACATATTTTAACCTTTAATAGTAAAATGTTTCAAAACTAGAACCTGTTTTTTCAAATTACTTACAAACTCTCAACTCTCAAAAAAATGTCATAGCCAGCCGTCTATGACTTTTTTTTTAATTTTCATTTTATCCCTTGTTTCACCATCTTGGAAGTAGAATTTTTACACCCGCTGAAATATGTATGGACTAACTTTAAATCAATAGACAAAGTTTTTTATTTTTAACATCAATAATGACTGACTTTAACACAAATTTTCATCCCTTGTTTACTAACTTCATAAACAATAACACCGACATCTGAATTTGAACAAAATCGCATGAATATGTATTTACTAATTGTTAATTAATAATTCAGAAATAAAATTTCATATTTGTAACTTTGAAATTGGCGGATTTCTATACAATTTTTTAACCACTATTTCTCTTGCTTCCCTAAGCCCCCTCTCTACCCCTGTAGAGAAAAATCATACGGATATGTTTAGTAGTATAGGCTCAGCGATGATGAATCAAAAGTTAGGGAATCAAGATAAGTTGTTTTATATATTTCGATTACAAATTTCAACTGAATCTGGTTAAAAAATTAAATGTACTTGTATTATTATATAATATATCAACAATTTTACTTTAAAAAAGATGCTAAACGACCACTAAGGCTTTATTTTTCGTTTTCACGAGCCCGCAGCAAAACTTTTTAATTCGCATAAGCTTCTAAAATCCGTTTTACACGCAGAGGCAGATGTACGTTCAAAAAATATTCTTTTAGTATAATAGCCCTATAATCCTCCCTCGCATCGACAACGAGATTATGGTATCAATCGTCCAAATAACCCAATTTCATTAGTAGTGCTAAAACGTTTAAGGACCCTTGTCAAACTAAAATTTGATAGATACTTATAGGAATTTCAATATATGAATTTAAGTCTCTGTACAGAACATTTTTTAATTATTCAGCTTCAGGATTGTTTTAACTCTACCGCCTAAATTACATTAGCATTCAAATTGATTTTCTGACTTTAAATCGTACTAAAATACACAGCATGATTTGGTTTCCACCATTTTGTTGATATAATAAATGAAAATGCCGTCGAACAATCATACACAAATATTGATATTACAATTAAAATACGCAGTAGAGTCATACCTACATATATTTAATTAAGTTAATCATTTCGTTTGTAACTCTACTGTTTAGCTACTACTTTGAGTTATATATTACAGCTTCACTCTATTTCCCGTATAACAGGCTAATTAGAAACTGAAATTGAGACATAGTGTGTTAAGTGACGGAAGTTAGCGCCGCGCTTTGTCTTAATTACTAAAGTAAAGAAATAAAAATAAAACATAATCATTCCCCAAATGGGAATTGAACCTACAGCCATCGCGGTTACAGTCGGGCGTTGTCACACTCTACTGGGTTATATTATACGCATTAAAATCCAAAATGTTTATTAAATTAAAATACAACTACCAGTGTCAATATCTTGAAAATTTCCATTAGTTCTTAAAATTTTCTATATTACGTAGTTTCTTTTCAATTTAAAGCCACTAAGAAATAAAAAGTAACGGTAGGATATTTCAACATTAAAGGTTAATTTGGAAAAAGTAAAATGGTCGTAAAATAAAAAGGGTCAACTATTTGATCGCTGTTAGGCACTTAATTGCGTTTCATCTGACCTTCAGTTAGACAAAAACTTTTTTCGTTTTCATCGTCATTATTAGAAATCTATACATAAGATAAAAATGGAAGTGATTGCTATCTGCACATGGAAAATGTATAAAAAAATATTATTAGGGAGAATTTACCAAAGTAATAAAACCCAAAATAATAACATTTTATTTTGTTCTGTTTGCCTCTTTATCTGTGCGTTTTGGGACGCTAATCTCTGAAACGGCTTAAACGGTTTAAATGCAGTGTTCATTATAAATGTAAGCAAAGCTTGTGATTGACTAAAAAACGAAATATAAAAGTTATAGTTATATTGTTGAGTTGGTCGCTAGTGTACAATATATATGTAGTATAGTAACAATTTTTACGTTTTATGTTGCATAATCAAGCTAAAATACACGTGCATCCATCGTACACTAATTATATACGACGGATGTTAACAATTTAATGTAATTCTTATGTTCTTTTTCATCTAAAATTGCTCTAACATCCAAAATCTACTTAATAATTATTTTTGGCAATCGACAACAAACATTTTGCAAACGAACAAAATTAACGTAGACCGAAAATGATGTCACAAAAACATGTACATACTAAAGAAGCCTCGTATAATTTCCTTTCTTTTTGATTAAGTAAATAAATTACACAGCAGAATATTTTTACGTATAAAATAAGTTTTAGCAATTTTTGCAACATTAATGTGTGACTTTTAAGTGAAAAGTATTAAAAGTATGTAACAGCGCTACTCCCACTCAAACCTAATGAATGATATCTTAACGACATTACTAATTGCGCGGACTTCATTAACGTCATTCTAAATTCCGTCTATTTATCTGTAGATAAACTTCTAAAACTTGGTATTAATTATACACATTTTAACAAGAGAACCTATTTAACAAGATTAATACTTTAAATGATGGTGACGGTTAAGTAATCGTAATGTTTAAATATTAAAAATATTTAAATACGAAATGTTTATATAAATACTTCGCCGTTATATATCACTAAAAATAAAAATATGTTGGTAATAGTAACTTAATCTATGCGTAAGAAAAAGGTAGAAATAGTAAAATACATTTACCTAGCTTCCTACTAGTAAAATATTTTTTCTATAAAAATATTTATATAAATCGAATTAAATAATATATAAAGATGAAACAAGGTTTTATTATTAATAAAAAAATATAAATTTCATTTTAATATTACCTCCATTATCATCCATTTTTTACCATCTCTCATCCATTACCGTTACGTAACTAAGCTAAAATAGTGCTACGAAATGCGGCTTTCTAACAAATGTTCGTTTAGTGAGCTGAAACATATAGGTTACATGCCTTTTTCAATCAGTTGAAACGGGGGTCGCTCATTTGTTGAGTTTTTAGAAAGTTTTAACGAATTTAGCTTCTATCTGTGGTATTTGAGCTGCGTATCTTTTGGAATTAGCGAATTTCGAATATTCTTAAAAACTGTTTACCAAAAAATCTAAATTCATTTACAAATAATATATATTCATAAGCGAGATACTATTTCAAATCAATAATAAACGATTACGTAATTATAATAAACAGGACTATTTTCATTATTATCTAGCTTTAATAATTATTATTTAAAGTAAGGCTAAGGCACACAAGGAATGCTATATGCTATATTTCTAAATCATAATAAATAGGGATGCTACAGATCATTCAGAGTATCGTGTGGATAGGGATTTGAAGAAAAATGTCCTGCGTCAGCTTAAAGCTATACTGATATACTTTCCTTCATGTATTTTTCATTCAAATCTTTCCAGTACTTCCGAAAAACATTCTGGTTTTTTTATAATATTATATTATATCTTATGGAATTCGCGAACGTAAGTTTCGTATAAAGCAGGGTAGGAAAAAATAGTTTTCTGCTTTCCCCCCCCTCGGGCAAGGCATTGCTACATGGCGGAACACAACGCCACGCTCTATTCTTTCATCAGGATGGAAAAATAACAAAAAAATATCCGAATAGTAACATAGAATCTGCAACCATTGCGTTTATACGCGGCCACTATCCTACTACCTCACGATGTTTGAAGTAAAATCATATTGATATTCAGTCAATAATTATACATATAGGAAGAATATTATATCGATTTCAGTTACGTATAAAAAATATTTAGAATTATCCGTTAGTTTCGTATATTTTAGTTAGTATAGTCATTACATATTTGAAAAATGTCTAATTTATCAATTTATTTTGTTCGATATTATTTTTATCACAAATGCCTTTACTTTTTAAAAATCGGTAATTGACAGCTGCCACTTAGATTTCACCCGCTTCTGATATTAGGATTTGGATGAATCATATTGAAATATTTATATCTCATAATAACGAATACCAAATAAAGCAGGGCGTGTATGAAGATGTTGATGACAGTGGAAAAGGCGAAAGAAGTATGCGGGGACGTAGCGTTTGGCGCCCCGATCTTTCCGACTACCCCGCAAGGGATACAGCGTGAAGGTAAAAAAAATCAATCAAAGTATCTAACAAGTTTTGCTTAGCTTTAGCCTTTGATTTAGATATTATATACTACTCAAGTATTTTATTCAAGAAGGTTTGTTTTAAAAGGGAAATGTAATCAATATTATAAACGCAATCATACGTTTATTTATTTTTCATTTATACTTTCAATCTATTTTATTAAGCATTTCATCAAATTTCTACATTTATGTATATATGTAACCTGATATATAAATGTTTTTAAACTAATTTGGATTCGATATTCTTTTATATTTCGTATAATGATCGCCTAATCTAGTTATATATACAAAAGATATTTCTAATTTACTTACTTTTATCAAACACAAAAAATGCTCGCTATATTTAGGAGCAATTGTGGAGTGAAATTTATCTTTGTCACACCCGAACCGATGGCTTTGTCGTTTAACGGGGCATTAACAGCATAAGAAATAAGGGCGGCTAAAAGAGAAAAGTAAAAATAGTCAAATGGAACCTAGTAGCACATTACCTAACTAATTAAACCAAATAGCTTTTTTCCTATTTATTATTAGCAGATTCACGCGTTTCGAAGCATAACAGTCAGATAGAATCTAGTGCCAAGACACTCTGTTCTCCACTTTCTGCCTTATATCGGAATCTTGCATGTTAAGTGGACAAACTTAACGCCGCGCTTTGCCTCGACACCAATGCGAAGGAGAAATCGAAGGAGAATCTCGAAGAGTGGAAATATTTAAAATAGAAATTTTAAATATTTCCACTCTTCGAGTGGGGATCAAACTCACAACCAGTTCACGTTTCAGTCACACTTTGTGCATGTGTTGAATCATATATGGAGTGAAAGTGGGTACATATCTGGTTGGGAGGTAGAGGCATACATCCTATTAATTAAAAGTAAATTGATAGAAAGACGAAGATTTCATATGAGGTCGTTTCTCGTTTTTTTAAAATCAATAAATTATATTTTACCTTATTTTTAAGATACATAAGTATATTATTTTTAAGATACATTAGACATAAGATGTGTCAAAATTCAAGGGGAGAACCAGGAAAAGTGTAAAATAGAATGAATATAAAATATATTTTTTAAAAACAGTTATCAACATTACTTTTTGCATTGAAATATTTTTTTGACTCTAGCGTTAAAATCGCAAGAGCGCGAGGCTATGACATTTTCACCATATAAATAAGAAGTGCAGGAAAATAAAAAAAAAGTCATACAATATAAAAGATTAAACAGAATGCCTCTACACAAGGTGTGACTGTAAAGCGACTGGTTGTGGGTTCCATTCCCACTGGAGGAGTGGAAATATTTAATGTTTCCATTTTCTTCGCTCTGGTGTCGAGGCAAAGCGCGGCGTTAAGTTCCGCCACTTAACACGCAATGCCTCCGCTACGCAATTCCGCGGAAAGTAGGGAGCGGAGTGTCTTAACACTAGGTTAAGACACTTCGTCTGCTCATTCTGCTGTGTGCGGGACAAAGCGGGATAAATGGGATCACTCCTACAATTTTTTATGCTCATTCCGCGAAAATCAATATAATACTGGTCGTGATAAAAATAACATAGACCCACACCATATTGTATGTTCTCACTGCAAAGCCACTTGTTACAAAA
Source organism: Dryas iulia moderata (assembly GCA_019049465.1). NCBI lineage: Eukaryota > Metazoa > Arthropoda > Insecta > Lepidoptera > Nymphalidae > Dryas > Dryas iulia. Next base: position 10,116,733 of record CM032422.1, on the reverse strand, counting down.
AAATATGTGCAACTAGAAAATCATTGAGCATGAATGACACGTGCGGAAAAAAATGATTATCGGTATTACCACTTTGTATGAACTATTTACTTAGATTACTTTTGCTACAAAACTTTTACTTTAATTACAGTACCATCACATAGGCGGAGTGAAATTTCGAACTCTTTTATAGACAGGAAATCCTTTTTTCGTGTAATCAAAAGAAAAGAGGTAGACCTTTCTGGGAAATACATAGAATTCTTTCAGAATTAAGTTTTCTTACCAAATAAAAATATGTACTCGTATAAGTTACTATACTCTCTGTAATCAAAAATATAATCTAAGAAATGACATATTTGTCATTTCCAATTTTAATGATATATACATTTGTTTATCATTTTCTACTTCTTTCACTTTTGAATACATAGGCTTCTTTTTAATCAAAGAATAATGTCAAGTCTACCATAATGAATTTATAGTATATGAATTTATATTATAAGAAAACATAAATATTTTTTAAAATGCTTCGAGCAATAAAGCATGAGTGTCATTTTTTGTCAGAGAGCCGAGCTTCCTCAGCTATATCGTGTACCGTTGTAATTGCCTGCCATGCTACCAAAAATATATGGTGACACACGTAATGTGTACAATTAAACCTCACGTTGTGTTTCATTTATACAGTATATTTTATATCTTCTACTTTACTTGGTTATAGCTATCAAAAGTGTTGTTATTATTCCAATTCAATTAATAATTATAGCTTTTTGTACTTCTGACGAAAATACATTTTAGAAAATCCGATTTTTCGAGCACTTTGTAGTAGTCAATGGTCATGGGCAGAGCATTTAGCTGAGAATTATTCAGTAAAAGTAATTTAAAAATGTGTAAAAATCGTGAAAATAAAGTAGTCATCTTTTTCTCTATTTAGTACACTTAAAGCAATAAATTAGGTTAGAAAATAACAAAGGAGAAAATAACAAATTAGTATTTTTCCGTAAAAATGTTGGACGCTAAAAGATAAAATACTTTCTAAATGCGTAAAGAAATATTGTTATTTCTTTCTACCTTTCAGCCTACATTTTGTTCAATGTTGTTTTAAGAGGATTCTATTTGTTACGCTTTCTACGGAAACGATTTTCGTAAAACCGTTCCTCGAATAAAAATAATACAACACAAGAAGTAAATGTTTATTCAAATAACCGGCTTTTCATTCACACTTGTGGAATGTTTAAATGTTAAGAATTTATCTAAAACAAAAATATTATCACTCAAATAAATGCACAAAAACTAGCAAACGTGAAAAGGACAAATTCTAATTAAAACTTTGAAAGACAGCTTTTTAGAAATGTTTACATAAAGGATATTTCCGGCAGTGTAAAAATTTTAATTTTAACTCGTTTATTACAAAAGGAATGGCGACTATGTATGTTGCTTGGCATTTCAATTAGCGCTTTACGGTCCATGTGGCATATTTAAAAGCGCCTGTTGCATATAACATTCATATACGATGTTATGTCCTACAGAATAGCTAAGAAAATAACGAATGTATAACGAATATATAGTTTTATCATTGCAAAAACAATTAAAACAATGTCCCATTGGCTTTATTTTTCTAATTAATACTAAATATAATACACAACATTGTCATTCCAACGTAGGGTGGATAGTGTCTTAGTGTTTGAAGGTTTAACAAGGTAGAAAAGGGGAGTATTTGCAACATATGTATATTTTTTTAGGTTCACATTGTATCCCGCACACAGCAGGGCAGTCAGAGGGAACCTAGTGTTAAAACTTTCCGTTTCCCAATTTCCGCCGAATTGGGAGGCATTGTGTGTTAACGCCGCGGCGGAAATTAACGCCGCGCTTTGCTTCTACACCCGAACGAAAAAAATGGAAATATTAAATATTTCACTCCTCGAAAAGGAATCGAACCCACAACCAGTCGCTTAATAGTCAGACTTTGTGCGCCACGACTGGCCCAATTTTATTTTATTTCTTATTTTAATTATTCCGAACGAAACGGGAAAAGAGTAGAAAAATTATGATTATAACCATTTCATATTGTTTGTTTCTTTCCTATCCAAGGAATTGGAGATTTTATATACGAACCAAAAGTAAAAGTAGAGTTTTCCTTGTCTACTCCGGATATTTATAATATAACGAACAATTCATAACAATAATCTGCTTGGAAGTTACTGAATAATTAATACGAGATACAGAACAACTTTAGCCATTGAACTTGTTCAAAGGGATCGATAAACTATGTTTACCCAGTAGCTAATAAATTATACTTTACTTAGACTAAGGAAATACTGGTGAATGTGCTTATGTTAATAGTTATGCAATGTAACTAAAAATTATATAGGTATAACTTATAAAAAAAGCTTTTATACTTTATACTAAGCTTTTATAGATTAGTTAAACGCTAATTATTATCGACATTAAAAGTAATTTACTAAGACTTAAACGTAAGAACAGAGAAAAACATATCTACAAAACATAGAACTGACTTAAAAATTGAAGTGGACAAACGCCGTGGCTCAATGGGAAATCCAATGTTTAGCTTTAATCGTGCCGATTTTCACTCTGGGAATAATTTAATATGTTGAGCTCCGCCACTCAACCCGCAAAGTCTCCATTTTGAGGGGACAATGGAGTGTCTTGACATATTAAGTCTGACTGTCCTGCTATACGGGAAAGTTGTTTTTGTATAAAGTTTTTATATAAAAATGTTATCTATATTTTGATATAAAAACTGGTTATTTTCAAAATAATATAAAGGATGTTTATTTAATTTCTTTACTTATACATATTTTTCAAGAATAGACTTTTTACGCTTTAACTTGACTAAGTTCTTGTTTTATAACAAGATAATTAGTGTTATGACTAATTTGATTTATATATTAAACCACGCTTATTAAATATAAAATGTTCGCGAGACAAAAAAATATAGGTCACTACGTTATTATTACACAAGACTAAAGGTTTCACTACTGCACCATTGTCGAATGGTTATTGGTTTGCTACCGACAAAGCAATATCAAACAGTGAAGTGTAAACTAGAATGACACAACGAACGGTTCATTGTGATTGGCGCTTGAAATTTGTCGGATATTGGGGAGAGATATTTCAACTGATATATTAACGAGAAAATATAAGTATTAAAATCTATTAAACTAATAGATTCTTATATCTTTATGTATATAAATGTTTTAAATATACATATGTCCTCGTAATGTGACTATTTTTTTCTTGGCTTACAGCGGGACATCGATCTTCTATCGATAGTTAACAGGTTTTTTAATCTATTATTGTCTTATATTACGTTGCATATAGTGAAGAACACTTACAATGTAAGAAAATATATTGCTTACTGCAATTGTGATTAGGACACACACAAGTCAGGGAGGTCAAGGAAAGCTGTCAAATAAAGAAAAGTCTCTGTGATTGGTGAAAAAACAAATATGTTTCTATAGATGACTTATTGTAATGCAATCTAGATGCTCACTCCCTCCGGTCCGCGTTGCTAGGCATAAGACAGAGCGCACCGGCAACGTGCCCTCTGCCTTACCAAATTTTCACATTATTTTCAAAAAAACAGGACATTATTGGCCCCGGAGTTATTCTTGAGAAAATTTACACCACGAAAATCGTGATGCTCACGCTATGTATTCTATATTTCAAGATGTAATTCATAATGCCATTTTTTAAAAAGCTTAGTATTTTAAATCCAAAGTAAATAAATATAATGTTGCATATAAGAAAATTATAACTTAAGTCAGTACGGGACCTTTAAGAATTTATATGCTGATGCCTCAATTTAAATATTTCATCACGTATCTATATTATTTTTAGAATTTCCTTTTCGTTTTTAGAATAAAACAATACATTTGATACATTATAACTCTTTTCTTCACGTTCTTTTTATATAATTTAATAAAGATATATATTCAAAGTTTATTATAAATAAATAATAATAGGACAATTTCTCATAGTTTCAGACATGTCATATCCTTTTGTTCCGTAAACTACTTCGCGGCAAGATTGATGGCATTAATCAAACCAGTAGAGCCTACAGCGTACCCCTTTTTCATGTACAATAGAACGAGTTGAAGAGAAAACCTTTATAAATTGTTTATTATAAATTCCATATATGATTTTTATATTTTTTATATTTAGAGACTAAAGTGATATTCGGTTTTTATATTTAAGTTTGTTTTGAAGCGTTTTGAACATTATTTAAAAGGATTTTTTAATATTTTAAACGTATATGGTAGTTACTGAGAACTTTGACTTTGATTTTGACTTTACGTTAGTTTGGGAATGTCGAATATAATTTAATTTCATTTTTAGGAATGTTGTAGATACATAAGTACATGAAAATATACATTTTCTTTTCCTTTTATGCGTACATATTGTAACTGGTATCCCCCCCTTCATTGATCTCATCCCTTCATCGATCTGAAATGTTTGAAAATATATTAATCAAATCATGCCTTGCTCATGATACGTCTTGTGGTTAGGACCTTTATTGTTATGTATGTAAGTAACTCAAGTTCTTTTTGAGATTCAGAGGTAACAGTGTTAGGAAATTCTACGTGTAATATATTAAATACATATAATAAGCCATCAGAAGGTAATCTTTTTTAATTATAATTGCCATCAGAAAGGTATTGACTCTTTTATATATGTATAAATTAGCCATCAGAAGGTCTTCCTTCTTAATTATTAGTTTGCCATCAGAAGGTATAGACTCATTTATATATTAATTAGCCATCAGAAGGGGGTTCTAGACATGCAAGTATCTAACACAAACTATCCGTTGCATCACCCAGAGCTCGTCCGAGGAAAAGCCCTAGGATCGTCTCATTTATCTCTCACTTACAACTATGCAAGATAGCTATATTAAGAGAAAAAATGGCCGTGTGGCCCCGCCCCGCCACTTGCCGTGAGTTCCGTCCGATCGGCGGATCTGACCGATCATATTGAACCCTCCGAGACACAACGAAACAGTTCACGTATATGATACTTACGATGCCTTAGCAACGATCAATTATTAGTTAGCTGTCACGTCATGTTTGTTAAGTTTGTGTGTGATCTTTCTCAAAGGTACTTGTTACGCTTATTATATATATTTAATTAGTTGTACATTGGTTTGTGAGGCCAATGTAATTCGTCGGGTTGTGAAGCCGATATACGTCACTGGTTTGTGAGACCAATGAATTCGTCGGGTTGTGAAGCCGATATACGTTACTGGTTTGTGAGACCAATATAATTCGTCGGGTTGTTAAGCCGATATACGCCACTGGTTTGTGAGGCCAATGGATTCGTCGGGTTGTGAAGCCGATATACGTCAATGGTTTGTGAGACCAATGAATTCGTCGGGTTGTTAAGCCGATATACGTCACTGGTTTGTGAGACCAATGAATTCGTCGGGTTGTTAAGCCGATATACATTAATGGTTTGTGAGACCAATGTCACTGGTTAAGCTATAAGCTATAAGCTACCTGAACCCACGACAGTCGCATGTCACACGTTATACCACAATCCGACTTTGTACAAGCATCGCTTACGCAACGCAAGACAGCATCAGAAAGGATACAACTAACCAACGTCGCTATAGCGGATCACTTTACCAAACATGTCAGCCTCGGTGCTGCAAAGCTACATTGATTGTGTTCACCGACATCGCTTATCAGTAAGCTATAAGCTACCTGAACCCACGACAGTCGCATGTCACACGTTATACCACAATCCGACTTTGTACAAGCATCGCTTACGCAACGCAAGACAGCATCAGAAAGGGTTAAACTAACCAACGTCGCTATAGCGGATCACTTTACCAAACATGTTGGCCTCGGTGCTGCAAAGCTACATTGATTGTGTCACTGACATCGCTTATCAGTAAACTATAAGCTATAACCGAACCCTGACAGTCGAGAGACAGTACATGCATCGCCCCTGTACATGTAGTTTATATTTGTTTTTTTAAGATTTACACATTCGTATGAGATCGTGCCAATTATTGCCATAAAATATCCAGCTATCAAACGCATTATATATTAATATCTTATTATTATTATTTGTACTACATGCATCGCCCCTATACATGTAGTACATATTTATATTATTTTAAATTTCATACATTCGTATGAGAATATTTGCCATAAAATATTTAATCATCCAAAGCCTCATTTATTTTTATTTAATAATATTATTTACACTCGCAACTTTCAATTAATTTATAAATTTATAATATTTAGGAAAATGTAAACTATAGTGTTCATACAACACTATTTTAAGATGGCGCCGCCATACGCCAAATATTTTAATTAATTGTACTACAAATTATACGTTTTCTTTTTCATAGAACTAATATTAAAATATTTATTGCCTTTCATACTATTATATTATTTAGTTATTATTATTTAAATATTCATTTCTATATTCGCTTTATATTTTTATATTATTAATGTATAAGAACTCACCAAGCAATTCTTCATAATTAACAAATATGCATCTTACCAAACTTGATTATTATAAAATTATTATATTTCGATCACTTTGCATTTAATATGTTAAATTTATTTATTAAATATCCATTTCCTTGTATTCAATTTATAATATTTGCAATTTAATATCAATAATTTCCTAAGCGTCACTTTTACCGACGCCACGCTCCCGCCATGCTCCCTTTCTCTTTCTATTCCATTTTTAAAATCATAAACTATAATATGCCAGCAACTCATACAGCCAACGTTGCTTTTTCTGAAAATATTAATAAAATATTTTTTATTATTTGTTTAAACTATTCCATAAAATTGTATATATTTTTTTATTAATATTAAATTATATTATTTAATATTTCTTTATATTCCTACGTTTATTTATACATAGTATGTATTGTTACATTCAACCCCCTAAATTCTATGAAGTTTATCGGAATAGAATTTACAAAATCATTCTAATTTATTATCAACCCCCCAGACTTTTGCAACCTCTCAGTCTATCAACCCCCCAATATGACACTCTTTAAACTATCAACCCCCGGACCTTACAACCCCCCAACCATAAAACTTCCAAACACTGTAAACCTCCTCTGTCTCATTCCATTTCACGGACAGCAAATTGTAGGCATAAGCCCATTTTTAATATTTATTATAAAGCCGTTGACCATCCTGGTCACGGCCCCAATTGTAACTGGTATCCCCCCCCTTCATTGAACTCATCCCTTCATCGATCTGAAATGTTTGAAAATATATTAATCAAATCATGCCTTGGCTCATGATACGTCTTGTGGTTAGGACCTTTATTGTTATGTATGTAAGTAACTCAAGTTCTTTTTTGAGATTCAGAGGTAACAGTGTTAGGAAATTCTCGTCTAATATATTAAATACATTTAATAAGCCATCAGAAGGTAATCTTTTTTAATTATAATTGCCATCAGAAAAGGTATTGACTCTTTTATATATGTATAAATTAGCCATCAGAAGGTCTTCCTTCTTAATTATTAGTTTGCCATCAGAAGGTATAGACTCATTTATATATTAATTAGCCATCAGAAGGGGATCTAGACATGCAAGTATCTAACACAAACTATCCGTTGCAATCACCCAGAGCTCGTCCGAGGAAAAGCCCTAGGATCGTCTCATTTATCTCTCACTTACAACTATGCAAGATAGCTATATTAAGAGAAAAAATGGGCCGTGTGGCCCCCGCCCCGCCACTTGCTGTGAGTTCCGTCCGATCGGCGGATCCGACCGATCATATTGAACCCTCCGAGACACAACGAACAGTTCACGTATATGATACTTACGATGCCTTAGCAAACGATCAATTATTAGTTAGCTGTCACGTCATGTTTGTTAAGTTTGTGTGTGATCTTTCTCAAAGGTACTTGTTACGCTTATTATATATATTTAATTAGTTGTACATTGGTTTGTGAGGCAATGTAATTCGTCGGGTTGTGAAGCCGATATACGTCACTGGTTTGTGAGACCAATGAATTCGTCGGGTTGTGAAGCCGATATACGTTACTGGTTTGTGAGACCATATAATTCGTCGGGTTTTTAAGCCGATATACGCCAACTGGTTTGTGAGGCCAATGGATTCGTCGGGTTGTGAAGCCGATATACGTCAATGGTTTGTGAGACCAATGAATTCGTCGGGTTGTTAAGCCGATATACGTCACTGGTTTGTGAGACCAATGAATTCGTCGGGTTGTTAAGCCGATATACATTAATGGTTTGTGAGACCAATGTCACTGGTTAAGCTATAAACTATAAGCTACCTGAACCCACGACAGTCGCATGTCACACGTTATACCACAATCCGACTTTGTACAAGCATCGCTTACGCAACGCAAGACAGCATCAGAAAGGATACAACTAACCAACGTCGCTATAGCGGATCACTTTACCAAACATGTCGGCCTCGGTGCTGCAAAGCTACATTGATTGTGTCACCGACATCGCTTATCAGTAAGCTATAAGCTACCTGAACCCACGACAGTCGCATGTCACACGTTATACCACAATCCGACTTTGTACAAGCATCGCTTACGCAACACAAGACAGCATCAGAAAGGATACAACTAACCAACGTCGCTATAGCGGATCACTTTACCAAGCATGTTGGCCTCGGTGCTGCAAAGCTACATTGATTGTGTCACTGACATCGCTTATCAGTAAGCTATAAGCTATAACCGAACCCTGACAGTCGAGAGACAGTACATGCATCGCCCCTGTACATGTAGTTTATATTTGTTTTTTTAAGATTTACACATTCGTATGAGATCGTGCCAATTATTGCCATAAATATCCAGCTATCAAACGCATTATATATTAATATCTTATTATTATTATTTGTACTACATGCATCGCCCCTATACATGTAGTACATATTATATTATTTTAAATTTCATACATTCGTATGAGAATATTGCCATAAAATATTTAATTATTCAATGCCTCATTTATTTTTATTTAATAAATATTATTTACACTCGCAACTTTCAATTAATTTATAAATTTATAATATTTAGGAAAATGTAAACTATAGTGTTCATACAACACTATTTTAAGATGGCGCCGCCATACGCCAAATATTTAATTAATTGTACTGCAAATTATACGTTTCTTTTTCATAGAACTAATATTTAAAATATTTATTGCCTTTCATACTATTATTATTATTTAGTTATTATTATTAAATATTCATTTCTATATTCGCTTTGTTATTTTTATATTATTAATGTAATAAGAACTCACCAAGAAATTCTTCATAATTAACAAATATGCATCTTACCAAACTTGATTATTATAAAATTATTATATTTCGATCACTTTGCATTTAATATGTTAAATTTATTTATTAAATATCCATTTCCTTGTATTCAATTATAATATTTGCAATTTAATATCAATAATTTTCTAAGCGTCACTTTTTATGACGCCACGCTCCCGCCATGCTCCCTTTCTCTTTCTATTCCATTTTTAAAAATCATAAACTATAATATGCCAGCAACTCATACAGCCAACGTTGCTTTTTCTGAAAAATATTTAATTAATATTTTTTATTATTTGTTTAAACTATTCCATAAAATTGTATATATTTTTTTATTAATATTAATTATATTATTTAATATTTCTTTATATTCCTACGTTTATTTATACATAGTATGTATCGTTACAATATTTTAACTTCAACATTTAATAAGAATCATTTACGCCATACTGTAACTTCACGAGAATTTAATGTAAAAAAAGAAGGTTATTACAGGTTTTGGCATTAGACCTAAAGAGATATGTATTAAATGAGGTCACCTTATTGCTAAACCGGTATGATTTGCTTCAAGTATGGGTCAGTGAGGTATTAAAGTTTGAAAGCATATTGCAGATGTTGTAATAAGGTCATATATTTTGCTGAAACTTTATATATTATTTTTTTAATTTTAAATACAGAATTATTAACTTTATTAATTCACCTTTTTTAATTAGGTCTCATTTTTATAGAGTTCATGTACTATGTAAGGTTTAATTTATTGGAAAAAAATGGTTACGAATAAAACAATTTGCATTAAAAATATACAATTTACATTTACAATAAAACCTGAGGATTAAGCCAAGTCTCTAGTCTGCGATACAAAAATAAAACCACTAGAAGCTTAAGATGGAAATAAGCTTTACATTTTACGTTCCAAACGTTCAAATCATAAGTATGTTTTCTGAGCTTTTATATCAATGTCCGCGACGTGACCGAGCCTCGCTGGATTGTAGAAGATAAACAAAGATGTTTCATTGTAAAAACGTACTTAAGGAGGTTTTAATAATGTTGTTAAGTTTATAGAATGAATGAATGAATTTGCTTATAGATACAGATTTTTGATTGAAACGATTCTCTTATCCAAAAATATTTGAATGGTTTAACAAAAAGCACTTGATATATCAGTCAAAAATTTCTGTATGAAAACTGTTACTAAAATTTACTTTTTATAGTAATATATGAAAGTTTATAAAAGCCTCGAGATTATATTATTAATATTCTTAGGTAGAAAAGTTATAGCTCGTTAGTGTAGGAAGTATGATCACTAGGGGTATAATTTAGTGCCAAGGCAATGATTAGCAGATACTTTATATTGAAGCCCACTTACAGTGGGCGACAGGGGTTAGGTATATTCAGAATTTACATATTTTGATTTAATACAAAAATGATAGAGAGTGACTCAATGCAAGTATTAATATAAGTGTAAAAAGTAATTTATATATTTTAAATATTTTCCTTTCTCTGCTCTTTCATCTGAATACCAATCAAAGGTATTGAATCCACCACGAAGCACATTCACCATCAGACATTGTCTCTTTTACACTTCTTCATGTATACATTTCACCGTTAACAAACTTGCTTATATAATAATAAAAAGTAAGATTTAGAATCTTTTTGCCATTTCTTTAAAGTCCGAAACTGTGTTTAAAGTCCGATTTGTAACTATTTCTATGTCTAAAGCATTCATTGTATACTGAGGAGAGCACACAAGGTTCATAGACAAAAGCCATTTTAAAAAAAGACATTTAAGAAAACGTATAAGTGAGCTGAGCTATACATTCTACTCAGTGGTGAGAATGCTTTAACGGTATCAGAAGGCGCAGTACGTTTTCTAAATGTATTTTTCAATTTTCCTAAGTGTGGAATAACACTTTTAAAATGTTTAAAAGTAAAAACTATTTTATCTCCGAGCTATTATGTTTAGATTTTAAACACGCAATAATAATAAAACTTATATTTTTATTGAATTTAGTAATAATATAATTAAGTAATAAATTAAAGAAATACTATTTTACTTAAGAGTTTCAAAGAAATAAAATTATAATTAATATTTTTCAAAATGCAACGCTGGCTGTGTAAGTTGCTGGCCGATTATAGATATATTCAATTTTAAAAAAAGAAAATGAAGATTGGCGCGAGCGACGCGTGGATGTAAACTGTAAAGTGACGCTCAGAAAATAATTGATGCAAAGTTATAAATAATATAAAATTGATAAAAAAAGTAATAAGTAATTAGTAAATTTAACATAAAAAATTGAAAGGGATTGAAATATAATACTTTTGTCATGTTTAAAATTGTGAAGATGCATATTCGTAAATTATGAAGACTTTCTTGGTAAGTTCTTATTACATTAAAAGTATAAAAATAACAAAGTAAATCTATAAATGAATATAAGACTAATAATAACTAAATATTATTAAAGGCCATAAAAACTTAGAATATTATTTCTATGACAAAACGTAAACTTTGTAATACAAATTAAATAAAGCATTTGGCGTGACGTGGCGGCACCTTTGAATACTTTTGTATGAACACTATAGTTTAATTTTTGTAAATAACATTAATGAAATATTATAAAGATCCGTAGAAAAAAATCAGAATTGCCAATAATTGGCACGATCTAATACGAATATGTATATTTAAAATAACAAATGTGTACTATATGTATAGGGGCGGTACATGTATGTCTCGCGACTGTCAGATTTCGGGGAGCTTAAAGTTTTTTTATTTTTGTTGACGGTTATTTTCCTAACCCAGCCACGTGACGTATCATAAGCCAAAACATGATTTAATAAATATACCTTAATGTATTCATATAAATTGGCAGATAACTCAACATTTAAGTTTTATAAATATTTTTTTATTACTCCAATAAAAATAAATAATGCACAAGAAAACTATACGATATCTAATACTTTGTGTAAGTATAAATAATCTTACAGAATTTCTTGGAAGGAACGTCGGAGCTCATTTCCTTTTGGTAGTTGCTTCTCCTTGTATAACTAGTGCTACACGGTCTGACTTTATATTGATCGGATTTTCTTGTCTACATACGATTTAAATATTCCTTTTTATTTTATTGAAAAAAGAATAAAAATATAAATTTCTCAATTAAATGGAAAGCATTATATGCAGCGCAAATAATAAACAAATTTGTTATTTTTAAAACGTTAATAAAGTTGTGACATTTATGAGCAATAACTTGCATTGTACAAATCACAAAGCATATGTTTTATTAATATATAATCAAGTTTGTAAAAAGGCTACAGTGCCAACTGTATCTGGAAATTAGTTCGAATAGTTAGAATCTTTATTAATAAGACATTTCATATTAATAAAGATTCATGCTTTTTTTCACATAGCGAGGAAAATCAGACAATCTAGTGCTTTTCGCCAGCAACGGAGACATTGTTCGCGGAATTCAACGCCACACGTTGACTTAGGTGCCAGAGAGGAGATATGAAAATGATAAATAATCATTCCCTCTAATGACAATCGAACTCACAACCATCACTGCGCCACGGTGACCTCAATGACACTTCAAAAAACAAAAAAAGTGTTAAAATAAATTAACATTACTGAATAAAATATTATACATTGATTACCTTAGCATGAAATGTATGTATGTAGAAAAAGTTGAATTTTTAGGAATCTAATATAGATTTATGTAACAATATCCATTTACCATTAGATTTTATCTGGGAGTGCAATGAAACCATTGGGATTACGTGGAGACTCCGTAAATCTATTAAGAAGGTTCATTCGTAATTGATATTTACGAGTATTACTTGAACATTATAGAGCCTTAAGGTTGAGTTTACTCCTATGGCTGACTACTTTGAGTAAATAATTGATGTTTTATTTTTAAGTTTCACGTAGTATCCCGCTCACACCAGGATTGGCGGGGGGAACCTAGGGTTAAGATACTTCGTTCCCCATTTTCCACCGAATTCTGGAGGCATTTCATGTTAAGTGACGGATCTTAACGCCTCGCTTTGCCTCGGCCCCAGATCGATGAAAATAGAAAATGTTAAATATTTCCATTCTTGGAGTGGGAATCAAACCCACAACCTGTCGCGTTTACAATCACACTTTGTGCTCCTTCGCCACGATTGACTTTAAGTAATTACAATAAATTAAGATTTATCATAATGTCTTATTTTATCCTAATGTTAAACAAATATTTTGTATCGTATAAATATTAAAGTTTTAGGGAACGTTAACTCTAGAGGAAACTCTAGAAAAGGCAATATCTATTTTGTCCGTGCGAATTGCTCTCATTGATCGCTTAGAGTGGACTGCAAGAGCCATTTATACGTTCGAAAGTGTAAAGAGTGCTATCTGCGTAATAACGGAGAAACCTGCGCACTGGTGTTTACGTGATCTCGCTAACGGGAGTTCTTATGAAATTGGTACATACCTTTTACCACGCTGTTGCAATGCAAGTTAATGTTGATATAGCACTGCCGCAATCATATTATGTATTGCGATTCTGATTATTACATTTTCACACAATCTATTATACTAAAACGTTTATTACATTTGTATGTTGGAGGTACCTTTTAATTATAAATATTCTTTCCAGTTTCTAATCATATTAAATGAAGGAAATTGACAAAATGAAATTTATTCGAAGGTATATTATTGACAAAGTTGGATATGTAGCTTTATTGGCTAGCAACTTACAATGTTTGTACCCATTCTATATTTTGTTACCTCTGAGTTCGATACGTTTAAAATTAGTATTAAAATTCTGTTGTGGTCCCATTTTTATACAGATTATCTTTTATATAGATTATCATTTATACAGATTTTAAGTCAAAAAACATTATTTATAGTTATTTTTATTATTAAAGCTACTGCTAACGGCCTCACTAATGTTAGTACGTCGTGGCGCAATATGACAGGAAGCTGACTGTAAACGCATTGGTTGTCGGTTCAATCTCTATATTATGTCCATTTCGCCTCTTTGATATCTAAGACATAGCGGCGTTGAGTTCCACTACTCCACACGTAATGTCATGATTTCGGGCGGAACGTCGGGGGCGAACACTAGATCCTTGACTACCCAACTTTATGGGAAAAAGCATGACGCGACAAAAAACGTTACAAAAAATATTGTATAAAAATATTTCTTTATGTGTTGATATATATTACGCAAAATAGTATCCATGTAAACAAGTAGATTAAATTAAATTGGATGATACAAATATGAAGGTATAACGACGCTTAATTTTATTAATCCTAAATATGCTAAATTAAATTAAAACAAAGGAGATCTGACAGAGCTTTCATATAATGAGAAGTAAACTTACGTGTTATATTAGTACATTGTGTTCTGTAAAACATTTAAATGCGTAATTTAATGCGTGCAAAATATATTGCAATGGTACTTATATAATGTAGCAAAGTGTTTTTAAACACTTACAAACAGTGACAGTACACAAAAATTATAAACCTACTAACTTTGAGCAGGATATTTTGACAAGATTAAATTTACTTACAATTAATAAGTATCAAATTTTCTTAAATGTAAGGAATACTTGTATATTTTTTATTATTTGTATATATCTAATTGTATCATTCTTCAGTAATGTAAAGTATTTTCTTGTGTGATTAGTGAACCAAGAACAGTGCCTATTACCAATATCAGCCAGTAGAGGCGGCGTAGCGTATGTACGCCATAATACATGCGTAGCGCACGTAACGTGCGGACAGCAGTTTTATAAACATTTTTTTTATCTCAAATTCCTAAATTATGGATGCAATACGATTTACATGAACTAGGAAAGGAACTTTTTATTGAATCAATTATGGGTTGAAATGTAATAAAAGTCCGAAATAATATTACAAACTTTTTGAAGTGGGTTGGCAACCACTTAAGCCTGACTTTGACTTCACTCAATATCTCAATTTTTGGGATTTCTTTTGTAACATAAATGGAAAAAACTTAATGTACTTCTTTTTAGTCTCCCACTATTATTTTTTTTAGCTTCGCCCAAGTACATGCAACAAAGTTGACGTGGAAAACGTTATGTTAAAATAAATCTTCTCCACTTTCCTCTTATTTCGAAACATAACGGGGAATCTCATGTGACGCCTTGTGTTACTGGAAAAAAAAATTTTGTTTTTATAATGTAATTCCAAATTCAGAATTTAAATGCATATATAAACTTAACAGGATGTGGAAGGAGTGCATATTGTACATGGTAACATATATAATTCCCGTAAGATCTGCACACCGAGTGACGCGTCTGATGTCTAAGATGTGTCTACAAAATTATTACAAGTAGTTATTAAATCAATATTATTTCGATCTTTAGCGATCATACGTTATTTTGTTACTAAAAGTATTACTACTTGCACTTTATATTTATCGTTAGTTTTTTATCGAATAAAAGATTTTAAGATGTCTACGTCTTGAACTTTCCTGTTTTATATGAAACTTTTCGATTTAGCTCGTATTTTAAATTGTACATGAAATTGAAATCATGATTCGGGTTCTGAATTGGGCTCTCAATTCTCTCTTTAAGAAATAATGTGGCAGTCACCCTGTAACTTTTCCAAAATATATCTTCTGGTGACTGTTAGGCATTCTCAAAGCCTCAATAATTTCTTAAATTTTAAACTAAAATTGTTTTATCTCTAAATAGTGTTGAAATGAACAGTAAACGCACTAGCCCTAGCCAAAATTTCAATGTTTTTATTTAATAATTTTATTCAATTTAAAAAAAAATCAAATATTCAAAATATTTTTGTTCTTATATAAATAGACTTTTGCAGGCACTTTTGAATTATCAAATGAACACAAAGCTACCACCTACTCGGAAGGCAGTTCTGCTGAGAAGAGTCGACAAGAAACTCAGCAGTTGCTCTTTTCAAATATAAAATTTACAATTTTATTATTTGATACAATGGTAGCTAACCTGTATTTTCCCCAAATCAGATTAGTTCCACGCATTTTTATCCTTTAAATATTCTTCTACAGAATAAAAAGCCTGACAAATTAATATGTTTTTACAGTGATTTTAAATTTATCCAGTAGTGAATCTAAAATAACCTGTGGAATTGTATTATATTTACTTTTAAAGATTTTTTTTACCTTTTAGAGGCGGTAGCATGGCGTTACAAGTTTATCTTTATTTCTTGTTCCTATCATGTGTATGCCACTGTGTTTAGCAAAGCACAGAACATGTTGCTGGAAAAATAAAATATTGAAATATATATACTGCGAAGCAACTATAAGTATAACTATATTTTTAAAAACATGTCGCAAAGAATCTCAAACTCTAAGATTATAAATTGATCTTATGGCTCTTTTTTTAAATAAATATTGAATTTATTTCTGCAGCATCACCCCATAATAGCATTTAGCTCATTTAGCTTTATGAAATTAGCATTTAACTTCGCCAAGAGGTTTTTATTGATGTGTTATGTCGTTGATGATGGTCAATTTAGAGGAATTTGTCGTCAACGTTGACATTGCTTATAAGTTGATGGTCCTTCTTTTCAAGACCATTTAAAAAGCTGTCGACTATTACATCTAAGGATGGACCGTGCGTGATCTATTTTTTGCCGAAAATATTTTTCTGCTTTAGTACCAAATTTAGTGCAAACGACAATAGTAACACGAAATTGTAGAAACCTTTTTTCTCGTGGCCAGTCGCGGCCCAGTGGCACAAGATTGTGACTGTAAACGACTGGTTGTGGGTTCGATTCCCACTCGAGGAGTGGAAATTATATTTCCATTTTCTTCGCGCTGGTGTCGAGGTAAAGCGCGGCGTTAAGTTCCGCCACTTAACACGCAAGCCTCCGAATTCGGCGGAAAGTGGGGAGCGGAGTGTCTTAACACTAGGTTCCCTCTGCCTACCCTGCTGTGTGCGGGATATAGCGGAAAGCTATTTAATTTTTTTTTTTTTTTTTCTCGTAAATTTAGTGTATTCGGCAAAACTATGGAAGTGTTTTTACTTTGACGCATATTAGCATAATCAATAATTGCATTCCCATTTCATCTAAACATAAATTCATGAAAGATAGAAAAAATATTGACCGCAAACAATACAACTCATAAGTTTTTTATTTAAAAAAATAAAGTTTTAATACTTATGCCAATGGAGAATTTATGACATACTATTTGAATATTTATATAATTAAAAATTTCGTGTCACAGTTTTCGCGTTTATACTCCTCTGAAACGGCTTGACCGATTTTGATGAAATTTTATATCTTAAGTAGGTAAGAATAGGTTTATAACTATTTTTTATAACCCTAAGTATTAAGGGTGGCTCATCTGAAAAATCAATTTCATCATTTGTTAAAATTATTTTTTTTATTATTTTTATAATGTGGCATTAAAAATACAATCAGTCCTTCATTTTCACTCTCCCATTACTAATGTCTACTTTTTAGTAGCGTTTTACCCGGCCGACAGCTGATCAAATAACATTTGTCCACAGTTATACCTACGTGTTGGGATCCCATCCAGTTCGTGTTGGCTAAAGATGAAATAACAAAAAATATAATACACTCCATTGCACTCAAGAGATTATTGTTGATTAATATTTTAAGAATTCGTCCGCACACACTTAGAAAAAACAAAATATACATGTTTTCACACTCAAGAAACAATTTATACGGTAAAACAACGTTGGCCGAGTCAACTATTATCTCTATATAGACGTAAAGTGACAAACGGAATGACTTATCACAATTATCCAATAGTATCATGTAGGAATAGTGAAAAATAAATTGCCTCTTAATTACGCCTTAATTACGACGAACAAGATACCTGAGTACCTAAGTGTATGAATCTGAGACAAAGTGAGGCCACTCAAAACGCTAAGTTTCAGTTGCTCGCACATCAAAAGTTTTATAATGAACTTCCTTGTATCAAAGCAGTCATTAACTTTTGCATATTTTCATTGTTAATAACATGGTAAATGCCAAAATAAAAATAATATTTAATCCTAATGTATAATTATTACGAGATGGGTAGGTGGGGTTCGATTCCTACGCAAGGGAATGATTATATTTAACTTTTCATTTCGGTACTGTGGTGTCAAAACAAAAGTGCGGTGTTGTATTCCGCCATTCAACACGCAATCAATGTCTCTATTTCGGGTGGCAAGTGGAAGATAGAGTGTCTCGACACTTGGTACCTGATTACCCCACTATGCAGGAAAAAGCGTGAAGCTACAAATATATAACTTTTAAAATAAATTTCAGCAAAACAAAATATGTGGTCTATGTTTAATTGTTTGGTCACAATCATGTCCATGCACATGTGCATTTACACACCTCGGCTCAGTAAGAGTCATTGTAGGTAGACAGGTTACTATACTGCATCTATTGTGAATCGAATATGCGGTGCATCTCTGAATTCAGTTATGTCGTGTTAGTGCAAGAGCTAAATTTGGCTAGTTATACGTAGTAATAAAAAGAGACTGCTTGGACTATTCTAATTAAGGGTTTTCTGTTATCCCAAGTTTCTCGTCCCTATCCGAAATTGACCAATATCACTAAAAATCATACAATATTTACCTAAGATAGGTAACTGTAAATTATGTTTCGTAGAACCTAACACCAACACTGATGTACAAGTGACACATGATAGTATGTAAATTCCACTGAGAATTCAATATAACTTATGTTATATGATATATAGATATTAGGTATGTAAGGTTGCCTTTGAGACAGCGATCTTTGATCAAAAGTAATGTGAGATACCAAATGATAATATAACGAGATTAAACTATTTAACGTATATTACTAATGATACATTTTACGTACATTACCACTGAGACAATTGAAAAAGCATATGTTATTAAATTCTTTAATGTGCTTATTTATTTAAATAATGTCTAAAATAATGTCTAATAAAATTAAAGTAAGCAAAAACACTTAACATTTAAGGAATAGGGAAATCAGGTTCCGGCTATCATAATATGGTATCGTCATCAGATCTGTACATGATATATACCTAGATTGCGAGAGAGATACATAGACGGATATAGGTCAAGCTAATAAAAACGTGTTAAAGATAGAAGACCGACGTTGTACTCGTGTTGTCACATCATCGTATATTAAATTGCTTAAATGCAATATTTTTCACGCGAAAGATCAAATATAAATGAAAAAAAAGCTCTATAGCGAATATTAAAACCATTTCATTCGTGCTCGTCTTTATGAAATTTAAGGAAATGAGAAAACTTGAGATGACAATGAAAAAAATTTAGGTGAAGTACTAAAGATATAAGAAACAAAATAAGGAGCTTCATGATTTTTCTCGCATAACAGGTTAGGTAGAGTAAACCTAGTGACAATACACTCCATTCTCCATTTTCAATCCGAATTCGAAATTGTGGTGGAAGTCACCGCCGCTTATTTTACCAGAACGTAGAAACGGAGATAATTAAAATATATTCATTCCTCCGGGTGGGAATCGAACCTCATCGAACATCATCTTTACTGTGTCTTCTCTACGCAAACTCTGCCTGACGGCACCACGTTTGCCTTTAGATATATCAATAGAAATGATAAATTAAAACAAAACGATATTATCATTAAGTAAGTGGATAGTTAATATTTTATAGTTAATTCAAAAATTAATAAATTTGATGTAGTTATTTCAGAAATGAAGAAATATTAAGAAAATATAACATTTTATATACATTAAAAAATAATAAAGAATAATTTGCGAAGGCATAAGGTGTTTTTTCAAGGTTTTCCATTTCAATCATGTAATGTTTTTAGAAAAATTGTAAAAATCTTGCGCTTTGTATAAAAGCAGACCGATTCGCTAACGCAATTAAGCCTTAGCGCAATTGTTACTATGTAAATATAATGTCATACTATGCTTTTAATTTAAACTGACTTTAATACGTACATTTATAAAAAAAAACTTCATTATATCGCACGCCTTTAGCGTTACAGAGATCTTGGTAGTTCTCTGGTATTCGCGGTCTTTTTTCCAAACCACGTAATAGCTATAGCATCAACGTAATTTTTTAAAAGTTGATATTTGATTGTATTTCACGGTATACAATTTTCTATTCGGTTTGCAGCATGATAAGAATCAAAGAATTATGGAAGATTCATCATACTAGTAGCTCGTTAGTATTGGTGCATTAAGACGTACAGTAGGCAACTTTTCTTAATTCAATTGTCATTTTGTATATTCATTTTTATAACGTGTCGTAAACGCAAAGATATGCATCTAACTTAAATAATACAACTACACCAACGCGTGAAGCTTAACGATGCAATGTTCCACAGTAATGTTATTATAAAGTATCCAGAACTTTAAAAAGACAAGTGTTACGAAATTTGCCACTAAGTAGCATCTTCATAGATCTTAATAAAATAAGAATAGTTGTTTTTGACAACATCTTGAAAACTAGAACACAAGTAATGCAGTACATTTTGGAAATATATTTTAATTTTTACGCTCTTATTGTCGACAAAATATGATATATTGTCACTCAGCTGAACAGATATATTAACCATAATATTACACGTAGAAACTAATAGTGTCATATCATCTATAGCTAAAAGCTTGAGAGCGTTTTCGAAATTGCTCTAGCAGCATCTTATATTTTAGAGGTAAGGTTTATTTATACAAGCAATAGGTAATTATAAATTTAAGTGTCATATATGTAAAAAATATTTACAATGCTGTTCATATAATATATTTACCTACAAGAAGAAGATATAAGTTGTTGCGGTTTTTATAAAACAAATAATTGCATTTTACTCGCTTCATATTTTTCAAAAGCAAATTCAAAAGTTTAGAAATATTCGTGTTGAATGATACATGACAAAAAATGATAGATTTAGGCAGCAGCTGAGTTTGACAGTTTTAATTTGTGGCGTAAACTTTATATCTAGTGTACATTTAAATTTTACATTTATATAATAGGTATATATTTTAAAAATAAAGTAAATAAGAAACCGGGAAGGAGAATAATATTTCAAATATAGAAATTTCCCCGAATTCTGAATTCCGAAGTCCTACGCAAAACTATTGAGTGAGACGCTCCCCAACTGTAAGATATATTCATAAGATAAAATATTTAAGATTAAAGATAGAAGAGATATAAGAGACATAGAAGCCGTGCCCACTTAAGCCATTTTCATTTCATGTGCACTAAAATACACACAACACGATAACAGCTTGATATATTATCATTAAATGAATACTTTTTTTTATATTTCAAAGTAATTTCTTCTCCGATAAATTGACACTTGTATCAAATCTGTCCAACTGAGTGACAAGTACCGATGTTTCTTAACGTCTCAATTATTATTCTCACATTTGGAGATTCTGTTTGTAGTTTGGAATTTGAGTTCTTGTTATTCGCGTCTTTTGACTATGGTAAAATTTTAAAATTTAAAATTACTATAACCTCATATAATCATTATTATAACCTCGTATGTACTATCTACCTTTGATCGTAACATCGCTATTTACTAAGCAAATTGGACTGTCACGTTACTTTTGCAAATATAACACGTAGTGAATAATTTGCTTCTCCTAACGAGTCTCAGGTTAGCTACAGTTTCAGGCGTTAAAGAATAAAAAAAAATATATCTAATTTTAAGTAACTGTACACGTTGTACCAGAAAACGTATTATATGACTTTCTAAACAAAATAATGTGGCTTTTGTACATAAATTATTATGCACATGACATTAATAGTACATAATTGTAATTTAGGTTCATTTTAATTTAAATATTAATTATAATTGTAGCTACACATATGCTTTGTTTATTATGCAGTCAATAACAAATGGATAAATAGAACCAAATCGATTCAGTGCGCTCTGGGTTATTAAATTTATCTGCTCACTCAAAATGTATTGCCGCGCTATTACTCTGCATGAAGTACATATTGATGTATTGCGCTTTGCATATTATATAGCTCTAAATCAGTGACTTGTCTCGTGAAAATTTACTAGGATATTTTTAAATCAAACGTATTATTTTAGGTATTACCTTACTATTTAACACTTATTTCACACTTCATTTGGAAGTTTATGAAATAACTAGTAATACCTCGTCTAAAAGAATATATATGACGTGACGATCGATGGGGCGACTCCGTCGTGAGCTGTCATTACTTTAAGCGTGAACAAACCTTCTCACAGGTTTTCATATTTTCGAAACAAATTTGAAAACCGTATCGAAGTCGGTACTAGTATAGTATACTTGTAATTTTGGAGATAAATGACAGAGTAGCAGAGTAGTTTGCACAAACAAACAAACCAAAAAATAAACAACCTCTCACCCCAAATACATATACAGTCGTCGAAACGTCGCGGGTAAAAACACACCCATTGTAAATATTATAATTATTTATGTAGCTTTAACATTTATTTGCAATAATTTCTTTATGTTAAAAAAGCGGATTAAATGTGAAGCAAATATTTTATTTGTACAACTTTTACAACAATTCGGATTAAAACTATAACTATGGATATTATATATACTAATTTGTCATTATTGCGTTACTTATGAATGCGTCTGTGTATATCATCAAAGGTTTTACTGTAATAACCGTGGTCTAGTAACATTTCTCTCAGGTATACTCGCAACGAGTCCTTAAAATAAGCTTAGTCTATTAAACGTCAGCATGAGTGCAGGTGTACAAAATTATCCAATAACAGTAGACTCTACACTTCAGAGGTGCTGAGAAAAACTTTGTTTTATTACTTACAATGTTATGTCGATGTGTCTAAGGTTACTGAACGCAAATTAAATTTACTGGTAGTATTTTTTACAACATTTATTATTAATACGTTTACGTTATATAGTTCTTTATTTGAGGTGCCTGCTATATAATTATTATAAAAGTTCAAAAATAATTCCAGCTTCCAGGTAAAACCAAAATTTTAATATTACCTGTGTGCTTGTTGGCTACATCATGAAACGTGGTCGAGCTTGTTGAAAATGTTTATAGCTTTGTAATTTTCTGCATTTCTGGTGTAAAAGATCTTTCCGTTTTTTACCGTTATTAATAATTTGATTACTTACTTTATATATTTACAGTCTGTAGTAGAAAATTGTAATTAAAATACTAAATGTTGTAGAATTTTATTTATTTATTTTAAAAATCTTTTTTACAGCATCTCTTACGATTTGAGTGATTATTGATAAATACAAGAGTGATAAATACAACTATTGATTCTAATTTCCTCAGTTTTCACATAATTTTATACTCATGAGAGTTCCATTGAGTTCAAAGCAAGATTTTTCTTTAACTTATTTGTAGAGTAAGTAAATTTTTACACGAATTATTTGCTCAACGTATTGAGTAAAATATTTGTATTGTACAGAAATAATAAAAGTTTAATTGGATTGTAGCTACATGGCAGAATAAAGTTATTTAGTTTTAAAATAGGTCTTTTGTCGAAGCAAGTACAGAAATTCCAATGCTTGGAAACTTCTTTGAGCTAAAGAGCTTGGGCGTTGCTTTTGAGTATATTCATTTGAGGTCCAAGCAAATTTATGTAATTAAATTTACTTGGCATTATTCTGGCTAAACCTTATGCATTTATAATATACTTTCGTTACGTATGTAATGTGTATTTCCGTATGTTTATACTACAAAGTAAATGTTATTATGGTAGAAAAAGACATATAGATAAACACAAAACCTGTGTATGATTTTCTTTACATTACTGGATAGTAAAACATGTTATATCCCGAATTTTTAACGTTTTTTTAATTACATTTACAAATTAGCATTAATATAAAATGACACAAACATACCATCAAATGTTTGAATTATGAAACCTTTGTAAAGTATATTTTATAAATAAAAATATTTTTTTATTGTTTTAATCTATTCAGATACAGGATTCTAATTTAGATTACAATAAGGTTGTTGTAATCATGTTTGAATGTCACGAGGATTGAAATGAAATGAGTTATAGCTTAATAGCCATTTCATTTCAATAGAATTTATGTTCTATTTAGTTTAATTGGACTGAAACTAGGTCATATTTTATATGTAAATATATATTTTTAAATCTTTGCCTAGAAAATACCTGAATGTCTGAATTGATGAACTTTGTAAAAAACCCGGCTTCATGCTTTTCCCACTTTTTCATTCAACGCCAATTTTGTCTCCTTACGAGATTTGTATATCCCTACAAATTCTTAAAATATCTTTACATAGTATTAAGCAAAGTCGGTTTCCGTCAGTATGCATATTAGCTTAGATCTTTTGATTTGACGAATTTTAATGTGGTTTCTTTTAATAGATAGAATGACACATTGGTCAACTTCAAAAGAAAAATCCACCATAGATTAAATTGTGATAGTTGATTGAGTAACTTATGCATGAACCCACTATTGTATTATTATTGTGTCCTACATTTTCATAGTTTATTTTTTTTTTGCTTTTTTTAAAAAAAGTTATATCGTTAAATTAGCAAATTTAGGCAATGTAAATGTCTAACTCAATTTTATTTTTTCTTTATAAGTACATTAATTATCGGGAAAGTTATAAACACTGTACTTAGTACAAGTTTCGGAACTGGAACTGCGTACACATCACTTATATGGTACACAATGTTATCTGTACTGTTGGCATGTCATATAATATAAATGAATAAACAAATAAGAGTCATTCAAAAGGAAGGTTTATATGTATAGTACATGCACAATATATTAGAGAAACACTGATTATTTTAGAGGTTTCTAAAGTGATGTCGAAGCGGCGGCGCGTGCCTATATTTTGAAACAGTTGTGTAGTTCAAGGAGGCGAAGCCGCGAGCGGGCGAATAGTAACATATATGATCATTCCCCCGTGTGGAGATCAAACTCACAGCCAATCATGTTTATAGTTAGACTCAATCTCACTGCATCCTGATGGTACTTGTATTATATGCATAATAAATACTGTGCTAGTGGCCGACTTTAGTTTACGAACGTTATTCGCGGAATTTATTTATGCTTTTAAAATCAAATTGACGAATTTCATGTTTTGGTAGGGTAGTACGAAGTAATATTACTATTAATCCGGGGAGCGTTCTATACATTTTCACTTGGCGCTCTTTAGGCGCTCTCAAAGGTACTTGTGATATCGACGAGTTCATGATCGAAATCTGTTATGATAAAACATTGAAACAAAATTCTAATCTGGCAAATTATAGCATAATAAAGCTTATTCAAACAGTAAAAAAATATGCATAATAAAATATAACGGACATATTAGAAAATGTGTTCTTTCTTCTAAATTTATACACATACAAGACTCAATAAAAAGGTAAATTTAATAAGAAACATTAGACGTAGCATGAAGCTTAAAAACGTTCAGCTGACACTCATTTTAAAACATAAAAAATTTATATCTAATTTGTATGAACATTATGAACAAATCATATTTTTATTTGAACATATTATACGAATGTTTTCAACGCTGCTTATTATGCATTATGCACTTTGATATGTATGTAGTCATAAATTTGTTTTCTAAGTCTAACTACAGTAGAAGCTCCATTAACGAGACTGATTATTGTCGTTAGGCACCCGGATAATCGAATGTACGAAGAGAAACAGCTTTTGTGCGTATGTAGTAGGTATATCATGATATTATATGCTTATACATATGTCGTGGTCATATCGTAAAATTGACGACTTCATGAAATCGTTGACTATATCATGAAACGGTCGCAGTTCATGAAATGACCAATTATCGTTTGGCCAGATCATGATGTCGTTTGACGAAATCAATGACAGCCTAACGTTTAACGATATCGTCAACTAAACGCGCGGCTTCTTCATGAATTCGTCGATATTGTTTGACCAAATCGTCAAATAATTACTTAAGCAACCGATAGAGGCGCTAGAAGCGCTTTTTGTTTATCAGCTGTTCGTAACAAAGTCAACATTTTAGTTTTAAATATGTTTTTTTTTAATTAAAAGCGGAATTATTTATTCGTTTATTTTAAGTAAAATGAATGTTCTTAATAAAATATTCTTATTTATATAAAATCATTTTAACTTTTTTCAAGTCAATGTGCGATATAATAATAATAAATTTAAGTTATTATATAGTAAAAACTACTTTTATATACTAAAGAGTCTGTTAAATAGAAAAAGTAACCTAACCTAACCTATCTTGATTTATTTTAAGTATTTTCACGTAAAATAAATTTAATTACGTAAAAGATTTTTTAGGTTAGGTTAGGTTAAACTTTTTTTAATAAATTGATTCTATAGATATTGAAAGTGTTTTTGTCTAAAAACATCGCCATTATATATAATGAGATCGTTTTACGCACATATTCTAAATTTATATTAAATATATTATAAGGACACCTTACTTTACGATATGACCAAACGTCGATGACGAAATCGTTAAACGTTGACGAATCAACGATATCGTCAAATTCAGTTGGTCATTTCATGAACTGCAACCATTTCATGATATTGTCGACGATATTATGAAATCAGTCATGAAGTCAATTATACAATATGGCCACGACACATGTACATATCAACGACATAATTATATTTGTAGCGAAGTGCCGACCTTGCAAGTTAGACCGCGCGCACTTTAATGCCAGTTCCGGTGCATTTTTATAACTGAGGGCCAGATAATCGAATTTTACAGTACAAAATTTGCTTTATATAAGTATTAACAAGCTATGTAAAATCCATCAATATCAAGCTTTTAATTATTATGTGTAGTAGGTACAATAATTTGTCTTCGTGTAGAGGAGTATGGTTACTAGTGTTACGGATTATGTTATAATTTATTACCGATAGCAATTATGAGTAGTTACTTTATATTGAAGCCATCATTACCCTGTGTGACAGCGTTATATTGTAGTAATTATATAAATTATTATTGTATACATAATTATAGTAGTGAGTCTAAAATGCTGTTGCTGTAAGTGTAACATATTTGAGCTTTTTGCGTTTCTTTCCATATAGCGCAGACACTGAACTTGACGCTGAGTTTTTTTTTCGTAGAATCGAAAAAAGAAAGTAAGTTATAGAATTAAAATATTTTTATTGCTTCGCTTATTCCTGTGAGTGGGATTCGAATACATAACTAAGCACGTTTACAATCACATGTTGTCCCACTGCGCCACGAAGGCTTCACTACAATTTACAAGTTATATTTAAGGATAAATATAAACATATATATATTTTGTGATCAAAATTAAGCTTCAAAATCTTTATGCCACTTAACAAAGTTTCAAAGTCCGATTTGTAACTACCTCTATCTCTGAAGCATCCATTGTACACTGAGTAGGGCACACAAGGTTCACAGACAAAAGCCATTTTATCTCCGTGCTATTATGTAAAGTGTATACTTTAAACATACAATAATAATGAAACTTATCTGTACATTCGAATTGTAAAAATATTTTTTGAAATAAATAAAAATAAGCAATTTGCAATAAAGCTATACGGTACCTAATACTTTATATAAGTATAAATGTTCTTGCTCAATTTCTTGGAGAAAACGTTGAAACTAACTTCCTTTTGGTAGTTCCTTCTCCTTGGATAACCAGTGCCACACGGTCTGACTTTATATTGATCGATCTTTCTTGTTTACATACGATTTAAGCTTACCTTTTTATAAACAGGTTTAAATAATAAAGAAATTTGTTCATTAATATTATAAACATTGACGAGCACTGTACAAATTACACAGCAGCATAAAGAATGTTCTTTTTGAACAGATATACAATTCTATTTTTTTATGAAGTATTAGGGACAACTATATCTATTTTATGATGTTTCATCTTAATATTCAGCTGATTGCTATTTCTCGTAGTCAGAGAGAACAGAGAACCTGGTGTCAAGCACTCCATTGTCCCCTTTTCACCAACAATAAGACTCCGTAAATCTATTAACAAGACTCATCTGGAATTTGGCCTTAAGGTTAAATTTACTCCTACGGGTTCACTACTATTGAAGTCTTTCTTTGAGACTCTCGCTTTCAGGGTAGGCAGAAGGAACATAGTATTAAGGTAATTCGTTTAGTATTTTCCGACGAATTCTGGAGGTGTTAGATGATAGAATTTAACGCAGTGTTTTTGTCTTGGCACCAGACCGAAGAAAATGGGAATATTAGATAATTCCATTCTTCGAGTGAGAATCGAACCCACGACGCGTTTACAGTAACACTTTGTGCCCCTCCGCCACGACTGGCCTCACACTTTATGTAATAAGAATAAAAGATTAAGATTAAAAAATTAAGATTTTTCATAATGTCTTCCTTCTATGTTAGTTTAAAATCAAATATTCTTATGTAGTATAAATATTAAAGTCTTGTGGAATGGTAAACCCACTAACTCAAGAGAAAACTACTTCTGTAGCAATATCTATTTCGTCCGTGCGAATTTCTCGCATTGATCGCGTAGAGTGGACTGCAAGAGTCATTTATACGTTCGAATTTGTAAAGAGCTCTATCCGCGTAATAACGGAGAAACCTGCGCACTGGTATTTACGTGATCTCGCTAACGGGCATTCTTATGAAATTGGTACATACCTTTATACCATGCTGTTGCAATGTCAGTTTATGTTGATGTTAGACTGCAGCATCCATAGTATCCATTCAAACTTAATTATTATTATTACAGTTCTGATTACTGCATTTTCACACAATCTATTATATTAAAAAGTTTATCTGATTGACCTTTTAATTACAAATATGGATAGATTCTAGTTTCTACTCATATTAAATAATTAAAATGGACAACATGAAATATATTTGCAGATTCAAAATATGCCTGTTACTGATGAAGTCAGATACGTAGATTGTTGGGTAATATGTACAATAATTAGTATACTTTATTTTAAAACCTCTGTGTCCAATCGGACGCATACGCTTAAAATTACTATTAAAATTCTGTTTCGTTCTGTTTTAAACATATTATCAGTTATATATTTTACGTTAAAAGATATTATTTTAGTTATTTTTTTATTATAATATTATTGAGTCCGTGGCAATGGTTGTGGGTTTGATTATCACCTAAGGGAATGATTATTTATAACTTTTATTTCTCCTCTGTGGTTTTTAAGACAAAGTGACGGCGTTGACTTGCGCAACTCAACACGATTTCGGATGGAAAGTGGGGGATGGAATGTTTTGACTACCCCATTGTGTAAAAAAGCGTTGCTGCAAAAAAGACAAAAGATGTTTTCTTTATACGAGTTTATATTGCTTAAAATAATATCCAAGCAGACAAGTAGATTATATTAAATTTGATGACACGAATATGAAGGTATAACGACGTCTAATTTTATTAATCCGAAATATGCTAAGCTAAAGTGAAACAAAGGAGATCTGACAGCACCTTCATATAATGAGAAATAACTTACCTGTAATATGAATACATTGTGTTCGGTAAATTATTATTATAAAATTTTTACGAAAGTTCATCATAAACTATGTAAAAAAAAAATATAAGTTTAATCAGCAGGATTTTTTTAATTAAAGGTGCTCACGTTTACAATTTGTACGTATACCATTTTCACCATTTTATAATTATTTCAACTTTTAAAATTTTCCTAAGTAGTGCTTGTTGTCCATATATTTAATTATTTTACATAATGCTATAATTGTTTAGTAATGTGAAGAATTTTAAATTCTGAAAATTGCAGACAGAATAGTCCTTATAACTTACACATTAGTGGCGGCGTAGCGTATGTACACCAAAATGTATATGCGTAGCGCTCGTAGCATGCGCATAACATGTTTTCACGAAGTATATTTTTATAACCTCAAATCCTAAATTATGGATACAATATGTTTGAAATGATCTAAGAACGGAACATTTTATTGAATTAATCGTCGGTTGAAATGTAATAAAAGTCCGAAATAATATTACAAACTTTTTGAAGTGGGTTAGCAACCACTTAAGCCAAGAGTTGACTTCTCTAAAACAAATAACTCAATTTGTGGGATTTCTGTTTATTCTGAAAATATAATTTTCCACATTCTTTTAAGATAAAGTTTATACTACATACTTTTTTAGCCTTACTATATTTTTCTTATTTAACATGCTACAAACTGGACGGAGAGAATGTTGTATTAATATAAATCTTTTCCACTTTCCACCTAATTTCGAAACATTGTATGTTGCGTTGCGAAACACAATGGGGTGCATTGTCTTACAGGAAAACAGTGATATGTAAATCCTCATTAAGCTGTGTAATTGTAATGTATTAAAATATAATTCTCAAGTCAGTAATTCACATGTTTATAGGTTATGGAACAAATAATAAACATTATATGTATAAGGTATCACATAGAATCTCCGTGAGAGCTGCATATTGAAAGACGCGTGTGATGCCTAAAATCTGCCTACAATATTCTTATAAACAGATTCCAAATCAAGACTAGTACAATCTTAAGTAATCGATTATAAGTTATATTTATTTCAGCTTCGCCGATTTATACATATTGCAGGGTAATCAGAGAGAAACTTGAATATGGAAATTACTAAAGCGGGAAACGAAAATAATGTAAATTTAATAAAATCAAATCACGTCAAATCTCTTTCACATTCAGACACTATCGTATTGCGTTATCCTATTATGTACAATGTTATCTTAATTAGTACAAAAAAAAAACATTTTTTTGAATTTAGATTCTTCAAAACGATTTTAATTATCTGTAGACATATATTTTATAAGAAGGTCAGGATATATAGCAGAATTTATATATCCTTTATTCAAAAGAATATATAACAGAACGTTTTGTGTGTACAGCTAAAACAAAAAATGTACTTGACATAAGCCTTTTCAGTCTATCTAATAACTAGTTGATGCTTGCAACACTGTTTGCACTGGACTTTCTGACTTTATGACATCCTACTTACATTTACCAGTTGACATTAAATTTATAACCAACATTATTTTAAGATTACTTTTATAAGTAGTAATTTTCTTGTCGTTCTGACTTTTATATCCGATGTTCCCAATATTTGTTTTCTTTTAAGCTTAACTCTTTTCTTTCGACAGACAAAGAGCATCTTGCGACAATCCGTTCTCTTGCCATCTGAATGAGAATGATGATGTCATTTTAATTATTAAGGAAAATTGCTCATCGGTCTTATCATCCATTTGATTTGCATTTATAAACCCACTGCGCGCACTTTATATTTATCGTCACAAGACGATTCCATTCGACAACGAATAAAATATTTTATGATGTCTACGTCTTGAACTTTCATGCTCTATCCTAATCTTGCTTTTTTTGATTGTGTTCTTATCATCATTTATGATATCTCTATATCGTAGTTTATGAATATAGTCTTGTCATAGCTTATGAATATAGTCTTCACTCTGGCCTCTGGTTCTAAGGCACTTCTATCTTTTGGAAGTGATGTGATAAAAAAAGACTTCTTGTTTTTTGGCAACTTTTAGGGCCTTCGATGGTTTCCTTAAATGTAACCTAAAAATATTTTATTTCTAAATAGTGTCGAGATGAACGCTCTAGCTCTAGCCAAAATTTCCATGATATTTCTATGACATTAGCATTCAATTTCGCCAAGAGGTTTTTATTGATGTTGTATACGAGGAAAGGCCAATTTAAAGGAAATTGTCGTAAATGTTGACATTGTTTATAAGCAGATGGTTTATCTTTTTAAGATCATTTACAAAGCTGTCTACTGTTATATCTAAGGATTGAGTGCGGCCGTCGTACGTAATCTAATTTTTGCCAGGTTTTTATTTTGTTGCGTTTGTATCGAATTTAGTGGTGTTTAGAAATTGTAGAAACGTTTTACCCGCTAAATTACAAGTCCTGGATCATATGTGGTAAAACAATAATAGAATGGTGGCTATATGATTTAAAAAAAATGTCTGTCTATATCTTCTCTCTCTCTATCTGTATTTATCTTCTTGTATACTTAGTTTCCTTGGCATACTTATGGAGGATTTTTTACTTTTATGCATATTAAACATAACTAACAATTCAGGACAGATAGCAAACAAAATACAACGCATCTTTTCCTTTTGAACTAAAAATAAAATTTTAAAAACTTATGGCAATCGTGATTTTATAAGGTACTTTTGATAGGTTGTCAAATATCCTTTACAGGCGTAAAATGAAAAACGGAGTGACTTATCGCAGAACTTGTCCAATAGTAAAATGCAGGAATTATTAAAAAATAAAGTCAAAATTACGCCTTAATTATAACGAACAAGATACCCAAGTACCTAAGTGTATAAACTGAAACAAAGTGAGGTCCCTCAAAACGCTAAGTTTCAGTATTTCGCGAATTAAAAGATTCATAATGAACTTCCTTGTAACAAGGCAATTATTAATCTGTGCCTAATTTATTAATACCGTAGTAATGCATAATTTAATTGTTAATAAGATTTTGTGCCAGAACTGAAAAATAATGTTTTATCCTAATACGAGTATATAATTATTACGCGATGAAAGGGCCCCACCCTTTTTCTTTACCCTTTTGATTCCTACTCAGAGGAATGACTATATTTAAAGTCATTCATTCAGTCTCTGGTGCCAAAAAAGCACGGCGTTAAAGTCCAGTACTAAACACGCAATGCCTCAATTTCGGGCGGAAAGTGGAAGACGGAAAGTGTCTAGACACTAGGTCTTCTCTTGTTACAGAAAAGCTTGAAGTTATAAAAATAGAACTTTTAAAACAAAATATATGAAATCCATGTATATGAAATCCATGTATATCATGTCCATGCAATTATTCACACACGTCGTCTCAGCTTTCACTTGTAAAACTAATTATAGATAAACGGGTTAGTTTAAACTGCATCTATTGTGATTCAAATATGTGCCGCTTCTCTGAATTCAGTTATCTCGTGTTAGTGCGAGAGCTAAATCTGACTAGTTATTAGTAGCAGTAGTAGTAGTAGTAGACTGCTCGGGCTATCCTAACAAAGGATCTTCCGCTATCACAGGTTTCGCATCGTTATCCGAAATTGACCAATCGCACTAAAAGTCATGCAATATTTAAGACAGGTAATATCTGTGTTTCGAAGTATCAAATACCATAATTGTTTGATATACAAGTGACACACGATAATATGTAAATTCCACTGAGCATTCAATATAACTTATGTTATATGATATATAGATACTAGGTATATAAGATTGCCTTCGCAGAAACGCAATAATTATATACTCGTATTAGGATAAAACATTATTTTTCAGTTCTGGCACAAAATCTTATTAACAATTAAATTATGCATTACTACGGTATTAATAAATTAGGCACAGATTAATAATTGCCTTGTTACAAGGAAGTTCATTATGAATCTTTTAATTCGCGAAATACTGAAACTTAGCGTTTTGAGGGACCTCACTTTGTTTCAGTTTTATACACTTAGGTACTTGGGTATCTTGTTCGTTATAATTAAGGCGTAATTTTGACTTTATTTTTTAATAATTCCTGCATTTTACTATTGGACAAGTTCTGCGATAAGTCACTCCGTTTTTCATTTTACGCCTGTAAAGGATATTTGACAACCTATCAAAACTACATTATAAATTCAGGATTGCCATAAGTTTTTAAAAATTTTATTTTTAGTTCAAAAGAAAAAGATGCGTTGTATTTTGTTTGCGATCTGTCCTGAATTGTTAGTTATATATAATATGCATAAAAGTAAAAAATCCTCCATAAGTATGCCAAGTAAACTAAGTATACAAGAAGATGAGTAAATATTATGACAGACATTTTTTTTTAAATCATATAGTACTATTCTATTATTGTTTTACCACATACGATCCAGGACTTGTAATTTAGCGGGTTAAACGTTTCTACAATTCCTAAACGCCACTAAATTCGAAACAAACGCAGCAAAATAAAATCCTGGCATAAATTAGATTACGTACGACGGTCGCACTCAATCCTTAGATATAATAGTCGACAGCTCTGTAAATGTTCTTAAAAAGATAAACCATCTGCTTATAAGCAATGTCAACATTTACGACAATTTTCTTTAAATTGGCCTTTCCTCGTATACAACATCAATAAAAACCTCTTGGCGAAATTGAATGCTAATGTCATAGAAATGTCATGGAAATTTTGGCTAGAGCTAGAGTGTTCCTCTCAACACTATTCAAAAATAAAATATTTTTAGGTTACATTTAAGGAAACCACCGAAGGCCCTAAAAGTTGCCAAAAAACAAGAAGTCGCATATTATCACATCACTTCCAAAAGATAGAAGTGCCTTAGAGCCTGAGGCCTGAGTGAAGACTATATTCATAAACTATGACAAGACTATATTCATAAACTACGATATAGAGATATCATAAATGATGATAAGAACACAATCAAAAAAAGCAAGATTAGGATAGAGCATGAAAGTTCAAGACGTAGACATCATAAAATATTTTATTCGTTGTCGAATGGAATCGTCTTGTGACGATAAATATAAAGTGCGCGCAGTGGGTTTATAAATGCAAATCAAATGGATGATAAGACCGATGAGCAATTTTCCTTAATAATTAAAATGACATCATCATTCTCATTCAGATGGCAAGAGAACGGATTGTCGCAAGATGCTCTTTGTCTGTCGAAAGAAAAGAGTTAAGCTTAAAAGAAAACAAATATTGGGAACATCGGATATAAAAGTCAGAACGACAAGAAAATTACTACTTATAAAAGTAATCTTAAAATAATGTTGGTTATAAATTTAATGTCAACTGGTAAATGTAAGTAGGATGTCATAAAGTCAGAAAGTCCAGTGCAAACAGTGTTGCAAGCATCAACTAGTTATTAGATAGACTGAAAAAGCTTATGTCAAGTACATTTTTTGTTTTAGTTCGTTCACAAAACGTTCTGTTATATATTCTTTTGAATAAAGGATATATAAATTCTGCTATATATCCTGTCTTCTTATAAAATATATGTCTACAGATAATTAAAATCGTTTTAAAAAAATTAAATTTAAAAAAAAATGTTTTTTTTGTACTAATTAAGATAACATTGTACATAATAGGATAACGCAATACGATAGTGTCTGAATGTGAAAGAGATTTGACGTGATTTGATTTTATTAAATTTACATTATTTTCGTTTCCCGCTTTACTATTTTCCATATTCAAGTTTCTCTCTGATTACCCTGCAATGTGTATAAATCGGCGAAGCTGAAATAAATATAACTTATAATCGATTACTTAAGATTGTACTAGTCTTGATTTGGAATCTGTTTATAAGAATATTGTAGGCACATTTTAAGCATCACACGCGTCTTTCAATATGCAGCTCTCACGGAGATTCTATGTGATACCTTATACATATAATGTTTATTGTTTGTTCCATAACCTATAAACATGTGAATTACTGACTTGAGAATTATATTTTAATACATTACAATTACACAGCTTAATGAGGATTTACATTTCACTGTTTTCCTGTAAGACAATGCACCCCATTGTGTTTCGCAACGCAACATACAATGTTTCGAAATTAGGTGGAAAGTGGAAAAGATTTATATTAATACAACATTCTCTCCGTCCAGTTTGTAGCATGTTAAATAAGAAAAATATAGTAAGGCTAAAAAAGTATGTAGTATAAACTTTATCTTAAAAGAATGTGGAAAATTATATTTTCAGAATAAACAGAAATCCCACAAATTGAGTTATTTGTTTTAGAGAAGTCAACTCTTGGCTTAAGTGGTTGCTAACCCACTTCAAAAAGTTTGTAATATTATTTCGGACTTTTATTACATTTCAACCGACGATTAATTCAATAAAATGTTCCGTTCTTAGATCATTTCAAACATATTGTATCCATAATTTAGGATTTGAGGTTATAATAATATACTTCGTGAAAACATGTTATGCGCATGCTACGAGCGCTACGCATATACATTTTTGCGTACATACGCTACGCCGCCACTAATGTGTAAGTTATAGGGACTATTCTGTCTCCAATCTTCAGAATTTAAAATTCTTCACATTACTAAACAATTATAGCATTATGTAAAATAATTAAATATATGGACAACAAGCATTACTTAAGAAAATTTTAAAAGTTGAAATAATTATAAAATGGTGAAAATTGTATACGTACAAATTGTAAACGTGAGCACCTTTAATTAAAAAAATCCTGCTGATTAAACTTTTATTTTTTTTTTACATAGTTTATGATGAACTTTCGTAAAAATGTTATAACAATAATTTACCGAACACAATGTATTCATATTACAGGTAAGTTATTTCTCATTATATGAAGGTGCTGTCAGATCTCCTTTGTTTCACTTTAGCTTAGCATATTTCGGATTAATAAAATTAGACGTCGTTATACCTTCATATTCGTGTCATCAAATTTAATATAATCTACTTGTCTGCTTGGATATTATTTTAAGCAATATAAACTCGTATAAAGAAAACATCTTTTGTCTTTTTTGCAGCAACGCTTTTTTACACACAATGGGGTAGTCAAAACATTCCATCCCCCACTTTCCATCCGAAATCGTGTTGAGTTGCGCAAGTCAACGCCGTCACTTTGTCTTAAGAACCACAGAGGAGAAATAAAAGTTATATATAATCATTCCTTTAGGTAATAATCAAACCCACAACCATTGCCACGGACTCAATAATATTATAATAAAAAAATAACTAAAATAATATCTTTTAACGTAAAATATATAACTGATAATATGTTTAAAACAGAACGAAACAGAATTTTAATAGTAATTTTAAGCGTATGCGTCCGATTGGACACAGAGGTTTTAAAATAAAGCATACTAATTATTGTACATATTACCCAACAATCTACGTATCTGACTTCATCAGTAACAGGCATATTTTGAATCTGCAAATATATTTCATGTTGTCCATTTTAATTATTTAATATGAGTAGAAACTAGAATCTATCCATATTTGTAATTAAAAGGTCAATCAGATAAACTTTTTAATATAATAGATTGTGTGAAAATGCAGTAATCAGAACTGTAATAATAATAATTAAGTTTGAATGGATACTATGGATGCTGCAGTCGATGTCTTTTTTCATAAGGAATGTATCCTTATGCAAAGAAAAAAGACATATGACTGAGGAAACTAACTGAATAAGAACGCAATAACGTGAAATAAAATTAAAAGACAAGAATAAAAAAACGGCACGGAGCTGCGTCCGTGGAGACGAAACACTATAATAAATAAAAAAAACATGATGTCTTAGTGAGGTCGTTACATGTCATTATTTACTTTAATTTGAATGGATATAAAAAATGAAATAATGTATAACTTTTTGTTATTAGTTCTAAGTAATATTCATAATTGAAAAAAGTATCAACCTGTTGTACTTTAAATGAATAAAAAGTAATTTATTAGTAGCAACATAACTTAACTATTTTTCACTGATATTTTCTACTATCGTTTATGACAAATATTTGTTTGACGAAACAATTGTACATTTAAAAAACGAAGAATTCAGAATACTAGGGTATAAAGAGAGAAACTAGAGACAAGCCACTCCTTTTGCTACTTTTCACTCGACATCGAAGAGACATTCATTCAGCTTTACGAGTATAAGGGCGGAAAATTTAAAATAATTACAATATAATTATCCCTGTGTGTGCAATGTGGGTTCATATACCACTGGAGGAAATGAATATATTTCAATTATTTCTCTTCTCTGGTATCCAAGACAAAGCCAAACATGCTTTTTCGCCATTCAACATGCTATTTCAGAAAGTGGAGAGTGGATTGTCATGACGTGTAAACTACATAATCGTCCCTCCGAGTGGGCAATGAACCCACAACCAATAGCATTTACAGTCAGACGTTCAGTCTACTTGTGATCAAAGATCGCGATCTTTGATCACAAGTAATGTGAGATACCAAATTCTGAAGTTACCTTCTTTGAGGTCTACCTACGTCTGACTCAGTGACTGAGCAGCTCCGTGCCGTTTTTTTATTCTTGTCTTTTAATTTTATTTCACGTTATTGCGTTCTTATTCAGTTAGTTTCCTCAGTCATATGTCTTTTTTCTTTGCATAAGGATACATTCCTTATGAAAAAAGACATCGGGTTCAGGCTATCAGAATATGGTATTTTGGTCAGATCGATACATGATGGATAGCTAAATTGCGATAGATACATAAATGGATACTGTTCAACTTAATAAAAACACGTTAAAAATTTAACACGGACGTTATACTCGGGTTGTCGCATCGTACTGCATATTAAACTGTTTCATTGCGATATTCTTCACGCGAAAGTTCAAATACGAATTTTAAAAAGCGCTTTAGCGTATATTAAATCCATTTCATTCGTACTCGTTTTTATGAAATTTAAGAAAATGAGAAAACTTGAGCCGACAATAAAATAAATGTAGGTTAGTAAGTGCTTTAAGATATATAAAACAAAAGAAACAGATTTGTGATTTTTATAGTATAAGAGGGTAGGCAGAGTAAACCTAGTAACACACTCTGTTCTCTACTTTTTGCTGGAAAAATGATAGATTCATGACTTGAATAAATTTTTACTTAAAAATATTATACCTATCATAACATATAAAAATGGAAAGGCTATACATTCTTTAGTCAATTTTTGATACACTTTATAAAAAAAACATTACATATAAAAAATACAGCAAGCATCAATAAGTGCTCAAATACTTATTGATTAGTTTTTCAATCAACTTGTTACTTGTCTAAAAAAAATATTGCAATTAAATTAATTTTACTTTACTATTAGCACACTTTAATCTAAATGATTTAATAACAATGTGCAATTAAATTATTTGAATTAACGTGTGTTAATTGTAATTCACAACTTTAACTTTTTTAATTTGAGAAACAATTAAGTTTTGGCAATATAGCATAATCAGATAAATGTTTGTTTTTAAATATTACAGTCAAGGTCAGTCACAAAGTATGATTATATACGTTACTCCGTTCGTAATCTACGGTTGTAGGTTCGATTTCCTCTCGAGGAGTGGAAATATTTAGTATTTTCATTTCCTTCGCTCTGGTGTCGAGGCAAATTTCCGCCACTTATGTTCCTTCTTTCTACCCAGCTGTGAGCGGAATACAGCGTAAAACAGCGTAAAACTTACAGTGCACAACTCTTTTATAATTAATTTCAAGTAACTGGGCACTGTTTTTCGTTATACAGGGGGAAGAAAAGGCTGTCGAGGCGCAGATCGACAGCGAATGACTGTAAAAGCGATAGTTGTGGGTTCGATTCCAAATCACATCTATTAATAGAGCTTTAAATTTCACCCATTTAATTATTAATATTATTATTGATTAATATGTAAAACAATTATATGTTGAAATGCTAGAAAACGCGAGACAGTATGTGTATAACAGAATATTAGATTAAATGAGATGATAATGTAGTCACGCCACGTGTGTATAAAAGGACAGCGAGAAGACTGGTGATATTTGCCGTAAATATTGCTGTGTGACTTGAAAAGTACCTTCTCCGTGTGATACGAAATTAACAGAAAAATATTGTTTATTTTACAATAAATTTACAATAAAGTTATAAGTTTTGCCTGTAGCTAAGATGCAATTATCACAGTTCTATCACATTATAATAAGAATCTAATCATATATGTTATATCATCACGAATTTCTAGTAACATCAAACGGTTATATAGAAATTGAGACAAGCTAAGAGTAAGGAAGTAGAAAAAAAGTTGATTAAGAATACCGAATGTGGCCGTGTGTGAGAGTGAGACCGTCGTGTTGGGGTGTGGCACCGCCTTACTAAAATAAATACACCGCCTTACTAAAGTAAATACAATCGTTGTGGGTTGAGTCCCATTTGGGAAATGATTATTTTTATTTTTTCGCTCTAGTATATAAGACAAAGCGAAATGTTTAATTTTACGACTCAATGTCACAATATTGGACGGAAAATAGAGGGCGGAGTGTATTGACACTACGTTCTCTCTGACACAAAAAAGCGAGGCGTTTTTTTTAAGAAGTCTTATTTTAAGAATAGCCGTGGCTGAGTAAGAATAGCATCGACGTAAATATTATTGTGCGAGTTACAAAATGTTATAAGTAGGTTTTGTTATTACATTGTCTTTTTTCCGACATGTGTAGAAATGAATCTTACAATACTTATTTTTAGACAAATAAACCCTTAGCTTTACCCCAACCCTTTACCTGAATACATTTCAAAGTAAAATTATTAAAAGAAGAGTACAAATAGTTACTTAGAGGGTTACAATAAAAATCATCACAAAATTATCATGAATAATTAGAATGTTTACATGAAGAAATAAGAATTAAAATAAAATTATCAACACTTCGTCATATTTGTTTAGTCCTTAAAAATGAAGAGAAAAATTTCTTTAAGCGGTTAATCTCGGGACTATGCTCGTTACGTTTTAATTGAAAAAAGCAGAAAGCCGCAGACTCACAGGTGTATATCATAATTAAGGTAGAAAATTTATGCCGGCAGCTCAAGCAGTGCATATTAACGAGCAAATATTTTGTATGTAGCAGACTATTCTGTAATTGAGTTTTTTCCCGCAGGTTTAACCTAATTCAAGTACAATTGTATTTAACGAACTACGTGTAAATATCATTAGTTTTGCACAAATACAATACTTAATTTCCGTTCAGTCTGATCTCCACTTTCCGTCGGAAAGAGTGTTCCGTGCTTACTGCGGTTTGTTTTAGGTACCGGAGTGGAGAAAGGAAATTTAATTATTTAATTATTACCACGAGTGGGAATCCAACCCACAACCATCTCGTTTACAGTCAAACGCTGTTCATAACATAACATAATGAAAATACAATTTTCATTATATTTGCTGAACTTGTCAATTGATTAATAAAGGTAAGGTTTATATAAACAATAGGTAGGTATAAACCTAAGTGTCATTATGTAAAAAAACATCTATTATGCTTTATTTTGTGTATACATATTTATTTAATATACTTACATAGAGGGTTTGACTAAAGTTAGTTCAGTTTTTATAAAACAAACTATAACAGTTTACTCGCATCATATTTTTCGAAAGAATTTTAGAACTTTTCATGTTGAATACATAAAAAGTGATAGATTTGGGCAGCTGCTGAGTTTGACAGTTTTATTTTCTAGCGTCAACTTTATACCTTGTAGATAGGTATATAATTTAATAATAAAACTAAAATGAATAAGAAACCGGGAAGAAGAATAATAGACATTCTCATCGTTATTTACTAAGAATTGGACTTAGGTATACTTAGAATAATTTGTTTACCTTAACGAGTCCCAAGTTAGCTGCAATTTTAGAACTCGATGAATAAATACTGTAATATATCCAATTTTGAATGAACTATACAAGTTGCAACGGCAAGTATTTCTTCTAACACTAAAAACATACATAATTATGTTATAAGTTAATTATTTTCAATTTTTGATTAAGATGTTAATTGTAAGTAGCATATATTTTTCTTCATTACTTAGTCAATAACGAATGGATAAAGAAAAACAAATCGATTCAGTGCGCTCTGGGATATTAAATTTATCTGCTCACTCAAAATGTATTGCAGCGCTATTACTCTGCGTGAAGCACGTATTGAAGTATTGCGCTTTGCATATTATGTAGCTTCAAATCATTGATTTGTCTCGTGAAACTTTATTAGAATA
Organism: Dryas iulia moderata; assembly: GCA_019049465.1. Classification (NCBI taxonomy): domain Eukaryota; kingdom Metazoa; phylum Arthropoda; class Insecta; order Lepidoptera; family Nymphalidae; genus Dryas; species Dryas iulia. The sequence goes on along the minus strand of CM032422.1, from coordinate 10,074,864 downwards.
TTTTTCTTTAATACGATTTAATACTTATTTCACTCTAGTAAATTTAAGAAAAACACAATTGCTAATAATTGTAAAAGTATAATTATTTATATGTAGCTTAAGATTTAATTGCAATATTTTTTTTGTGTTGAACATAAACCAAATCAAAACTTCACTTCCTATTTAATCCGCCTTGAATTGAATATGAAGTGAAGTTTTATTCGCCCAACGACTAAAATTATAACTATAGATATTTATATTAATTTGTCTTCATTGCGATGATAACAAATATGTGTATTTCTATACAACTAAAGCTTATACTGTAATAGCCATGACCTAGTAACCTTTCCGTGAAGTACACTCGCAAAAATACGAGTCCTTAAAATACCCTTAGTCTATTAAACGTCAGCATGGGTGTAGGCGTACAAAATAACCCAATAACAGTAGACTCCACACTTCAGAGGTGCTGAGAAAAACTTCATTACATTACTTACAAGATTACGTTGGTATTTTTCAGTCGACTGAACCTTTGAACCCAAATTTAATTTAATAGGATTATTATTTAAAAACATTTATTATTAAAACGTTCACGCTCTTTATAATTCTATTATTGAAGTGTCTGTTTTTATTACTGTAAAAGTTCAAAGATAATTCCAGCTTTCAGGTAATAACGAATTTTTAAAATATATTACCTGCGTGCTTACTGGCACCACCATGAAACGTGGTCGAGCTCGTCGGAAATATTTATAGCTTTTAATTACGAGCCTTTCCTTGTATTTTCTGCAATTATGCTGTGAAAGATCTTTTATATTTACAGCTATTACGAATTTGACCACTTTCTTTGCTGTTGGAGAAATTGCTTATTAAACTACTTAATGTGGTATGTTATGTCTTTATTTATTTTTTTGAAAAGTCCTTTAACGTTTATGGTGTGTAGTAAAAAGAACCTAGTATAAATTATCAATTTCTTGCCCACTTTCGAGACAGCAGAAACCCACACCACATTTAGTCTTTACAGAGTGGGTGAATTATTTTGATTTACATATATAAATCTTTCTGAGTGAAGACCGATTACAACCATTGCGCTTTAGCTTACAGTCGGAGATTTCCTGAGTCCGCCAGGAGCGTGTGGTAGTTCTAGCAGTTACGAGGCAGAAATATTAACAAATATTCATTATTTATGACATTTATGTATTTATTAGTAGGCATATTGAATTTTACGTAAAAAGAATTTTGGGTCGTATCTTGGCACGTCAAGCGATCCTGTGGGTTACAATCGAGTGACCCATATCACGTGCTGTTTATAAGGATTAGTTGCTTGATCGTTCGTATGTAGGACGTTTTGTTATACTTATATAATTTCAGCGGGAAAAGGATAAAGTGTAAAAAAATAATAGTAATTTATTTACGCATCTTTTACCTTTTAAATGATTTACTCGAAGTACTTTTGAGTATAAAATATTAAAAAATACAAGCCATTTAAAAGTTAGCAGCACAGAAATTTTGTGATAATCGATGTTTAATAAAGAATTGACAAAATATGTATGTATATGAGAAATATCAACATACAATCGTTATGTTTATTTAATATTGAATTTATTCTGAAGATAATATTACCACTTAAAGAAAATGGCCTTTGTTTCCAAGTGCTCTTATCGCGCAAAGGTTCTCCAAAAGTATTTATCTACAGGCGCTTATCTGATAAGCGTTTGTCAGAAGCTTGAGATTCAAAGCCTTTTCAAAAGGCAGTTTTTTTTAATAACATTCGTGTAACATGGGTATTATCTGAAAATTAGAATATATAAATGCTATTTTGTACCTTATTTTTACAGTTGTTTTACATTTATTGAAATTTTATTATATTTCAGTTTACTGAATATCAATGTTTATAATTTATTTATTTATTATCTCAAAAATAAAGTAATAGTATTTATACAAATAAATAAATTAGAACTGTCTGTTTGTAATATGAAAATAATCGATTTATTTTAATTGCATGTTAACATGGTATGTATACTAACGGTATGCACGGCACGGTAATATTTTTTATATATTTTGTCTGTCTGTCGTTCCGGCTAATCTCTGCCAAGGATGGACCAATTTTGACGAGACTTTCACTGACAAATAGTTGATACAATAAGGAGTAACTTATATACTTTTATACACAGACAAAGTCGTAGGCACAGCTAACTTAAAGTATAAATGAAACTTTTAAAGTACATTTTTTACCCGCGACGGGACGGCGACTGTATTTGTGTTTGGGGTGAGAGGTTGTTTGTTTGTTTGTTTGTGTGTTTGTGCAAATTACTACGTCAATTATTTCCAAAACTATAAGTCCGATTTAGATACGGTTTTCTATGATAGGTTAAGGTTCAATTGGCGTATGTTCTTAGATATGTCTTATTGCCTTAACTCACCAGGGGGCGCTGCAATAAGCATTTTACGTGAAAACGAATGTTTTCAATTATCTCAAAAAATAGTAGTCTGATTTCGATAGATTTTCAGTGATAGATTCAGGTTTAATTGGTGGATGTTCTTAAATATGTTTTATCGTGTCAAGCCACAAGGGGGCGCTGCAATTAGCATTTGTTTGTACTTTTTTTGTATTTATTTGTCTAAAATCGAAACTACTGATCCGATTGAAAAGAGTTTTCAGAAAAAGATTCAGCTTTGCTTGATGCATATTTTAAGATTTTTCTTTTTTTGTTACGGGGAAAGCTCACCAGGGGGCGCTGCAGCAAACATTTGTTGATGCAAATCGAAAACTACTTGTCCAATTTAGATGTAACCTTCAAGGGTAGATTCAGGCTTAATTGGTGCGTCTTTTCATATATATGTTATGGTGACCACTCATCAGGGGGCGCTGTAGTAAGCATTTGCTTGTATTTTTTTGTGCAAAACCAAAATTTTTCTTGTATTTATTTGTCTAAAACCGAAATTACTTATCCTATTGGGTAGAGCTTTCAGAACTAGATTCAGCTTTGCTTCATGCATATTTTAAGATTTTTATTTTTTTGTTACCGTGAATATTCACCAGGGGGCGCTGCAGTAAACATTTGTTTATGCAGAGCAAAAACTACTAGTCCGATTTAGATGAAACTTCCAACGATAGGTTCAAGTTTAATTGGTGCTTCTTTTCATATATGCGTTACGGTGACCACTCACCAGGGGGCGCTGCAGTATGTACATTTGTTTGTGTAAAACTAAAACTACGAGTCCGATTTGAATTCAGTTTTCAATGATAGATTCAAGTTTACTTAGTGCATATTTTCATGTATGTGTCAACTCTCTAGGGGGCGCTGCAGTAAGTAGCTGCTTCTATTTTTTTGTGTAAAACCAAAACGACTAGTACGATTGGAAAGAGTTTTCAGTATTAGATTCCGCTTTGCTTAGAGCATGTTTTAAAATTTATATTACGGTGACAGGTCACCAGGGGGTGACTTGTCACCTGCGTCACCTTGTCACCACGCTGCAGTAAAATATTGTTTGTGCAAAGATAAAATGACGAATTTGGTTTGGATGCAGTTTCTATGATAAGCTCAAGTTTAATTAGTGCATGTTCTTGGATACGTTTTATCGTGTTAACTCACTAGGGGGCGCTACAGTAAACATTTGATTGTATACATATTTAATGCTAAACCACAACTACTAGTCCGATTTGGCAGAGTTTTTAGTATTAGAGTTACCTTTACTTGGTGTAACTTTTTAGTTTTTTTTACGTCAAGAACTCACCAGGGGGTGCTGCATTAAACATTTAATTTTGCAAAGCTAAAACTACAAATCCGATTTGGATGCAGTTATCAAAGATAGGATCAGGCTTAATTAGCGCGTGTTCTCGTATATGTGTCTTGGTGACAGCTCACCAGGGGGCGCTGTAGTAAGCATTTGCTTTTATTTTTTGTGTGAAACCTATTTAGATGCGGTTTTCTGTGATAGGTTCAGGTTTAATTGCATTGGGCTTATAATTTCGTTTGGATTTGCATGAAGATGCGGTTTTCTGTGATAGGTTCAGGTTTAATTGCATTAGGCTTATAATTTCTTTTGGATTTGCATGAAGATTAATATAAAGTATTTCGATATTATGTAATAATATATAATGTGTATCTATTCACTTTAAAAAGTTTAAAATAAAAAGCAAAATTAAAAATTTTGAAAAAACCCACGACGGTTTAATTGTAATTGTAAAAGGATAAAATAACTATAAATCCCCCGCCTAAAAGAATATATGTAACGAGATGATGGGGACGACTTCGTCGGGGGCTGCCAGTTGCAACCTCGATTTTAAATATAGTAGCTAACAGTATAGATTTCGTTTTAAAGTCTTTAAAATACCAGTTATCAAAACTGTAAATTCATATTAATATTTAATTTTTTTGCCAAACCTGTTTTAACAGCAAGAAAACCTATAAGAAGATTTGTGCAACTTAAAGCCAATAATGACAGCCCCCGACGAAGCCGTCCCCATCATCTCGTTACATATATTCTTTTAGGCGGGGGATTTATAGTTATTTTATCCTTTTACAATTACAATTAAACCGTCGTGGGTTTTTTCAAAATTTTTAATTTTGCTTTTTATGGGAAAATATAGTTCACCATTCTCAAATATGTTATGATAAAGGAATATAAGCATTTATGTGAGACAAATTCAAAAAAGAAATATTATAGTAACAATTATCCTTACAAGACTTATAAAGTATTTTCAAGTGTATAATTTATAATACAGCGCTCTTTAGAGCGAATACAAAATTGACATATATAACGTATTTGCCTTTTTAAAATCTATAAATGATTATGCTTTAGATTTTAAACTATCTCCGAAAAATGACAATTTTAGTTGAGTGTTCGTTAGCTGGGCAAGAAAAAATTTTAATCATAAATAATGAGAAGAGGTAGGGGCAATTTTACTGGTTATTCATTAATATACGTAGGAAACCTATCCTAGTTTTTTCTAGTCGTACCCCGTCCCTTGTGCCACTTTTTTCCATTTAAAGACGGAATTGTAAAATAATACATCCTATTTTTATAAGCAAGTATGCTTTCAGATATTTCTTTTGATGTTACCATACCTGGATACCATATAAGTATTTTATGAATAAGTTCAATTCGCAAGGATCTTTTAGAGTAGTGAACACCTCCACCTACAGACAGCAATACTTCATACGTCGCTATTATATAGCATTATTTTACTTTTTGCTAGAGTAAACATTTCACAGTTTTTCAAAATAAACTAAGGAAGCCCTGTTCTAATAACCTTGGTTATGTGGTATTCGAATGTCACTTTTGTATAAAAAATAACACCAAAGTCTCTTTAGTAGAGGCACTGCATTGACATAAAAATCACATTTAACAATAATTTATTTTGTGATAAAGCTTATATCTAAACATTGTTAACGTTCAATGATATACCATTTGCTGTGCTCCATTTCACTGGGGCATTTTAATAACTTTGCAGTAGCGCCACATCTTCGGTATCTTTTGCTCCAAATTCTTCTAAATATACAGGGATTTAAAACTTCGTAAAACTTTTTCTTAGTTTTGTAAGGTGTTTCGAGAACATGATTTCGTGTTTTATATTCATTTCCGTTGTGGATTGGAATTCAAGTCGGGGGAATGATTCAATTTAAATTTTCATTTCTTCGCTCTGGTACATAATACTAGAGCTGAGTTCTGCCACTCAACACGTAATGTATCGACTTCGGGAGGAAAACGGAGGATGGAGTGTCGTGACACTAAGTCCTCTCTGAATACGAAAAACGTATTGTTGAATACTGAAAAATCGTGAGGCTGCTTTTTTATTAAAGATTTATTCTGAGCAGATCAAATTTATAAATATTAATTAAGTCTGATACAACAGGTGAAAAATGATTTTTTAAATAGATCCTTAATTCGGTTCATCGTAATTTTTATATAATTATGTTGTTTAAGTTTGCATAATCTATGAGTGCTAGTTAGATACAGTTACCTTAGTTATTATAGTTTTGAGACTTATTGTCGAGAGATCACTTAATATTTCCATACTTAAAATGTGCGTACCAGAACTAATTCAGATCCACGATTATAGTTGTTTAAGATTTATTTTTAATTCAAAATGTCATTGTGGATTTGAATTGTACGTGAGTGTTAATATTTTTTAATATATTTAATATTTTTTATATATAGGGTATTATAATATAATATTTTTATAAGACAATATTTTTATTAACTTAAGAATAAAGTACGGTTCGATATGTGAGCATATGCAAAAGTTCATTTCAAAAATGTGGTAGTGTGTATTTATTTTCTATTTTAATGTAATATTATGAATAAAGAAAAGGTTCGGAGTATTTTCGTCACGCTTTGGTATAAAGCTAAAAGTTTGAAGATTTATTTTGAAGATTTAGCATAAGATCTGATTACTCATTTCACAAATATAACTATCCTTATCTGGCTCATAACTTATTCTATAAGTGCACAGTCGTTTATGGAAAGTACCTCCACGGTGAAGCTATTTAAAACATCCAAACTTTGTGTGAAGTTCTAAGTTGTTTTACTTGTGAAGGTAACTTTTACTCAAATACTCATATTTCAAAGCTTCAGTTATTTTAAAATATGATTTTACAAATTCTTATATGGTTTTTTAAAGCCAACAGTTAGTTTTACATTATAGAGAGAAGGAATAAAATAGAGAGAAACGTTATTTTAATACCCCTAAGTTTTTTTATCTCTTTAAATAGATTACTTAGTGAAAAGTAACTAAGTTTTACTTGTATAATTAGTAACCTTCACATTTGTATTTATTCGGTCCGGGGATGTATTAAGCATCAGAATATCGCTACTCTATTCGAAACTCCAAGATGGCAGTTATTACAAATTCAGGCTTAGATTTCTTTCTGTCCAGATTTTTTTTGTTTTATGAACAAAATTTCTACTGAGGTTTAGTTGGTTACTTATTGTTAGTAAGCTTCAAAAATAGGGTCAGGAAATAGGGTAAACATTAAGCGTGGGTCAACTTAGAAAGACTATATTTCTATTGTGGTCATTTGTATGTAGCAAGATCAAATGTGTTCAACTTCCAAAATCTTCATACTATCCTATATCTAAATACATATAATATTATTTTCACTAGCGTAACAAATAGTGAATTTATTTTTGTCCTAAGTCACATATGGCTGGAAACACACCCATTCCGAAAAGGAAAGCAGCATAGGTCAGCATAGGTGCAGTCAACTGCAGAAAAGTTTTAAATCAACTTAAAATCTATTAGGTTGCGTATAATTACACACATAATTATACCTTTCGAGAATAGTGCACATCCCCAAATTAAAATTTCAACATGGGTTTCATCTTAGAATGGATTATATACGCAGACAAGATTTGCCAAATGTGTCCCGACACTCCTCCTCCTCCGTATTGCCTTGGCTTCCTTTTATTAACTTTTGATATGAAAGTGTTTCTTTATGCATTCTTGCATCATGAAAGCACCATACTAATTTGTACATTTATAAAGCTATTGCTCATCCCCATTGATGTGTGAGGAAAGCCACGGGTAATAACGAGTTGAAATGTAGAACACAAAGATGGCCAATGGAAAAAATACAATTGGTTTTAATATAAAAACAATTAAGCAAAATTTCACAAATCCTAGGTTTTTCACTATCTATTTTCTACATATACTATTTTATACATACTATAAAAACGCATTTCATTCTATTTCAAAGGTTTTCAATTAAATCAAAGGGACTTCAATCTCACTATGAACACAACATTCAGTGTTTATAAATGCACGGTCACTGCTATCAACGTCAGACTGCTCATACTGTGTATAGCTACTGTCATGTAAATAGAGCACCCACGAGTACAGCAAACTTGCATGTTGCATGTATGTATATGAATGTGCATTGTCTCATGTCGTAAAGCAAACATTTTTTGCTTACAAATAAGTCTATAATATATGACACGTTTTATTCAGAACAAAAGAGAGATAATATCAAAAAAGGATGCTTAAAGTTCAGCTAAGTTTGAAGTATAAGGTAAATTTTGAGCTTAAATTTAGATACTCGTACGTAGTCAAGTACAACTATTGAATCTAATTTCCACACAGCCGTCTTCGGGTAATTTTATACTTAAAAGAGTTCCATTGAGTTCCAAGCAAGGTTTTTCTTAAATTTATTTGTAGAGTAAAATGTTATACGAATTGCTCAACGGTATACGTTGATACTACTAGTATTTCATATGTATTAAAAAAGTAATTGAATTATAGTTACATAGTAGAATAAAATATTTTATAGAGATAGGTTTTTTGCAGAAGTAAGTATAGAAATTCCAAAGCTCTGAAACCTCTTTGTAATTCGGAGCTTTTTGGGCGGTGCATTTTAGTAAATTCATTTGAGGTTCAAGCAGATTAATGTAATTAAACTTACTTTACATTTCTTTAGCTGAACCTTATGCATTGATAATATACTTTTGTTAAGTATATAATAATTATTTCCGTATGTATGAAATACACAGTAAATGTTATTATAGTAGAATAGGGTACAAGACATTTAATAAAAAATATAAACCAAAACATATTATATATAAATATACACAAGCTGGTTGTGAAAACTATGTGGATATTTTTATAACTAAAAATCCTTATTTTGTTGTTTGCACTGAATACCTTTTTATGATCATGTTTGAATGTCACGAGAAATGAAATGAAATGACTCGACTTACAGCTTTTAGTTTTACTTAGTTTAATTTTACTGAAATTATAAAACATTAACGGTATCCAAATGATCTATAGGCGGGTGGCCTATAGATCATTTGGATACCGTACCCATCTACCAACTGGTAGGCTCGTAGAACTAAACTTAGTTTTATATTTGTATGTTTACACTTTTTCATTGAACGCCATGTTTCGTCTTCGTATCAGACAGGCGGGAAAATATAAAAAATTGAAACATAAGTGTTATGTTTCAACCTATCATGTTTACAGTCAGACGCTGTCAAACTGCGCCACAATGGCCCCATGTACATTTGCGTAACTAGGTAATTCTAATTTGATACGGTAATCCATGTTATAGGTAAGACGATGTGTATTAGGCATATAAATTAATAAATTAAAGAGGGTTTAGTATATAGACTGTACTCTGAAGACCTTAGATGGCTGTAAACGTAATTGTATATAGCTTCATGTTTTTCCCTCATAGTAGGGTAGTTAGCAAGAACAAGATATTCCGTTCTCTGTTTTCCCCACATCGAGACATCGCGTGGTGGATGGCGGAACTCAACTCTGTGATTTGTCTTAATAAAGTCATTTAAAATAATTCAAAATTATTAATATTCCCCCAAGTGGCACTGAACTCACGACCTATCACGTTTACAGTCAGACGCTATCTCACTGCACCCTGATGGTATAGGTACTTATATGTATATTTATACATAGCAAAAACTGTGATTGTTACCGACTATAGTCTATGAATATTATTCACAGAATTTATTTGTGCTTTTAATTAAAATTGACGACTTTTCATGCTTTGGTAGCGCAGTACTAATTAATATTACTATTAGTTCGGTGAATGTTCTATAAATTTTCGATTGGCGGCAGAAGTATCTATTTTATAGATACTTCTGATATCGACAAATTCATGATGATCGAAATCCGTAATAAATATTTATGAAACCTTAATACAAAATTCCAATCTGATAAGATTTGTTGATTTGTTGATAGAAGATAAAATTTATTGAGACAGTAAAAATTTATTTAAGAGATATTACCAACATATTAAATATGTTTGTAAGAATGTATCTCTTCAATAACTTAAAACTAGTGTCCGACCGAAGGTTCGGTTTCGGTTTCGGTTTCGGCAAGTTTCGGCAAAAAAATGTAGTTTCGGCCGCAGTTTCGGTTTCGGCAAAAAACCTGCCGAACCTTCGGCAATGCCGAAACTCATGACGTACTCAAGAATTTTTACGTAGCTTAGATACTTTTGATTGTTTTATAGCTTGTGAACCTAATCTTAAGATGTAGTAAGTTTTAATATATTATAAATTAATGATGAGAATACTATGAACTGCTGAGGACAGATTAAATGAACTATCCCTGTTAGTCTGCAACGAAACTGTGTGTCTGTTCGCGTAAGTGTGGCTCCTTTCATCGGTCGAATACCTATGATTGATTGATATTTTGCGAACCCTGGGTTAGTTACCTTAATATTGGCTTGCCTTAATATTATTTAAATATAACCGTTGTCTATATAAATATTACACAGTATATAGTCATAAGTTAATATAAATATATTTCTAACGTAAATCTTATCATAAATTAGCACATAAATTTCTCTGCTTGAAATGCACAGTAACGTTAAAGGTGAAAACCTTTTTGTGTAAAAATACCTATTAACCAAGTATTGCCAAACTTAAATGGCGACCGAGGGCCTTGATAACCCACAGGTCCCTGGGCAACAGCTCAAAAAACCTCTATATAAATCCTTAAGAGCCTTAGGTAAAGAGAACTGGCGTAGGTCTAGATTAACAAGTTAGCCGATCCATATAGTGGTCAAGTTGAAAACATATGTTCCAACTTTTTAGATCAAAAAAATTAACTGAAAAAAATCGATTTTTTTTCTCTTTTAGTATTTATCAGGATAGAGCGAAACACGTCGTTTGAAGATATTTTTCATCTTAAGATCTCAAAAATAGACACTAAGCTTTAAAATGTTTTTTTTTATTTCAATGCGCCTATTTTTGAGAAAATACAGCCACTTCGAAAACCTCAAATAATTTAGATTTTTTTTATGATCCTTTAATTATTTCCGTATATATAATAAAATCGACGTAATCACAATAATTCAAATGCATGTGTAATTTTTAAAGCGTAAAAAATGTAATTTTTTATACATATTATTCAAATTCTATGACGTCATCAGCAGTTTCGGTTTCGGTTTCGGTTTCGGCCGAAACTGAAGTCAGAACCGAAGGTTCGGTTTCGGTTTCGGTTTCGGCTGAAAATTCAGTTTCGGCTGAAAATTCAGTTTCGGTCGGACACTACTAATTACATATAATAATAATTCAATAAAAAAATTCAGACGAAATATAGAGTTTAAAAACGTTCAGCCAACAGTCATTTTGGAATATAAATAATTTATATGTGATTTGTAGATTTTACGAGCTATTTTTATTATTTGAGCGGAGCAGGGAGAGTGTTATAGGGGATATTTAAGATACTCCCTTCCTCGCTTTCCGCCCGATTCCAGTTATCGTGAATGGCGGAACGCAAAGCGAGAGTTACTGGGGCGGGAAATTGAAACTAATTGAAATATAATCATTCCATCGTCTGGGGGTTCGAACCCACGAACACTATGCCATTTCATTTTGTTAATAATTTTCATCCTCTATAATTTTTGTAAGAAAATAAATACAACAATATTCCTGATAAAAATATATGCCACTTTAAATATTTTTCGTTTCAGTTCACATTATAATTATTGTATTAAAAAACTAGCGACCCACTCACCACCTGTCATCCCCTATGAGCCCCTTGAGGGTTTTTTGACCTTTATGTTTATTCATATTAAGTATAGCTTACAGCACTCCTGAATAGTGTACCTTTCTAATGGTGAAAAAAAAATCATGATCAACTTAGTATTTCCGAAGATTAGCCCTTATAAACAATGTTACGAACTTTACCTTTTTATTATATTAGTACAGATAGTAGCCGCATGAGGTACCCTATATATGACATACAATAAAGTGATAATACAAGAATCTTCAGAGCGAGTGATGAAATCGTGACGTGAGTAGAATATACATTTACGTGATACACATATATATTAACATTTTATCTTCATATCTTATAATTTACAGCTCTTACGTGAAGACATTGATATTGACAACTACATTAAACGTAAAAAAGTGAAAGTAAATATTTTTTATTAATATTTTTCTTATTTACCTATTAATTATCTTGGTGATTTTCGTGTTTATTGTTGTTGATGTATGATGTTTACAAAATTATTTAAGTTATTTCTAATGTCATATTTGCGATTCGCGATTTTTACACATTATTGATATGAAACTATTTTAACCAGATTACTTGCGTATATTTTTGGTTTAGCAATTTTAGAATACTCGAGATTTCAAACGCTTTACAGTAATCCGTGGTGTTAGGTAAACCTGGTAGAGTCTACCTGCACTCTTTACAGGTACCTGTGACCATGGAATACTGAAAAAAATACCTAACTTCTTCGGTTCAAATAGTAACATTTCAGAAATATGTCTTATGTCCTTTTAGAATACCTTATGCGATCACATATAACGTACAATCGTTTAAAAAAAAATCGTTTCCATAAAAAAATATGAGAAGACATAGCTAACTGTAGTACAACTTGTTCCTGTTGAATAAAGTTTCAAGCAGATGTCACTATTACCACTTGAATCGTAAAGAATGTTCCTCATTAAATAATCCACGATGAAGACATTTTTTTTAAAATATAGATATATAAAAAGAAAAATAAAGAACAACGTAATATGTATGTATATAGTATTACTTTATTAATTCTGAACATCTTATATAACTGAAGACCAGGTACGTATTTTAAAAAGTAAAAATTTTGTTACTTTTGATTATAACTTTTTTTTACATATATTTTTTCATGTGATTTTTTAAACGTGAAAGAGCCATGTATTCATTAACTTTCCTTTATGTATTATTTACATAAAATAATTTTAAATTTACTATTCTTATCAAATATTCTAATTAAATTTAAATATACTAATGTGGTCAAAGATTTTAAATTTTAGTACTACTTCATAAAGTCATTTTAAAAAAAATAATAAATTATGTTCCGCTAACAATTTAAATATGTTCAATGTACACCTACTTACATATCGACATATTTAAACATCAAATGAATTCATGAATTACATTGTTTTTTTTTCAACAAAATCATTTTGATCTGTTAATATAAAGTCAGCTCTAAGTTAAAGGATAAGTCCTTTATAATTTATAGCTTATATATGATTAAAGACGACCGAGATCCTTGAACTTAAGACTTCTATCACAGTGGGAATCTCTTTGATAATAATTTACTAAGTATAGTTACATTCAAACATTCATACTGTCTTTGTAAATATTTAAATTTTAAAATGTTACACATACATATACACATCGTCTACATTTACACGCTATCATCTAAACATGTCATCTATGTATATCTACAAATACTTCTTTATTTTTTTATATAAATTCAAAGTTACATTTGGCGTAGAATATGTAAATATTTATATATTTTATTACATAAATTCTTTTGAAAAATCAGCCATCGCTCTTATAGGATCACGCATTAATGTATACATCTTCTTTTCCATACGCCGGGTAGTCCTTAGGAGGTAATTTAAAACTATCTTTTAAGTATGAGAAGCGATGGAAATTGTAAAAGTATTCAGTTCCGTCGGGTGAGTATTGAGGATAGAGGGTGTAAGCTGGGAGCTCGATGTCGGTAAGGGAGTCCGCGAGGGCGTGTCTCGCGAACTCCTCTTTATATCGTCATGAATGGTCCCTGTAAGCTTGCTTCTTCGTACACTTCTCTTTTAGGATATAGCAAAGGGCAATCGCTATTAGCACGGCAATAGCAATTGCCATGCTTATGCTTATCCAGATTATCTCTTCATTTATGCCGCTCGTAGATTTGCCTAAATATAATAAAATAATTGAATTATCACGATTTTTATAAAATACTTCTGGGGAATTTTAATAAAAGGAAAACGTGCCAAAAAAGGAGATTTTATCCTCGTATATAATTTATGCTAGTACACGTTCCAACCTTTAAAATATATTAGCTTTATGAAGTATACTAAACTGAATGTTCGATCGCTTATATTTCCATTTGCGGAAAATTAACAACATGATTAGAATGTGTCTGTTCTTCCTTCGTATTTTTAAAAAGTTTTTAATTCATTTATTTTAGTAATCGTATATAGTCGTACCACTCATTTTATTGGAGTAGCCCCCCATCTTGCCGGCTACTCTTGCGGAGACGCTGCTCACCGCGGCCAGCATCACCGCTGATGTGCGGACTGGACCTAAGATAAACCGACCATTAATGCGTTGTTACGAATGTCATAATGTTTATGTTAAATTATGTTAGTACAAAAATATATTATTTATCACGCCAAGTAAGCGTAAGCTATCCAAAACTCCCAATATGGAAATGGTTTCTTAACGTCCTTATAGAAATAGCTCTGCAGCTCTATACTCTAATAACTGTTCTAAATAATCTCAAGGTTTTGGTAATCAGATTACTTATAAAAGACGGATGTTGTCAATACCAACCAACAAGTAAATGACAGGTTTTTGTAATTAAGAAACATTTTATTACACTTTAAAGTAATAATTTAAAAATTACTGGTAAAATATGAAATAAAGGTAATTATTTTACATGGTAAATGCTACTTCAGACACTTATTCAATTAAAACAAACAACGAAAGAACTAGTCTGTTATTCTACTGAAAATTGTAGAGATTACTTGCCAACGTGACACTTAAGAATGAAAACAACCCGTCTGCGTAAAGTAAAGCGATTCTCTTGAGATCTTACTCGTTATTTTTAATTAAAAAACAGATGACATAGCAAAAGCTTAAGTGTTATGATTAAAGAAGAAAGCTTGGTTGAAAACATTGGTAGTTATATTTAAATATGTCATAATATAGTAAATACAACTTCATAGTGTTGTATTCTGTATTTCTGGGTTCCAATTTATTTAGGAGAGTGGCAACATATCTCTTTAGTCTGATAGTAGACAGTGCAGTATTGACTTCTTTATTTATCAATATCAATAATATAATAAATGAAATGTGGAGACCTCTATACCACTCAAAACTTGATGTACTCGTAGATACTTAGAACTAAAATAAATAAAACTAGAAAATATAAACAATAAATTGTGAAACTAGCATCCTGTAGCTTATTTAATGATACCTGAGCACCACGTTAGAGATAATTTTAAAATGTACGTAACATATAATAGAACCAGAGAATGGTACTCGTTTTATTACCAGACGTAATGGAACAATAAAAGTTTAGAAAAGACATTGCAGGTAAAAGGGGCAAATTTATAACGGAGTTATAAATTTGGATTTAACTAGGTATATATTCTCTCTATTGTGTACAACTTTAATATTACCTATTATAATTGCCATCTTCATTCTTTCCAATAAGCTCCGGTCCTGAAGACTACGTCAGTTCTTTAATTCATTCAGTCGACATTGTCGATAGGGCCCTGTAAAAAAGAATAATAATGTATGTAATAATAATAATAGAAAAATATTCAATTTGAAGGTAATTAATTTATATATTTTAGTTTATATTTACAATCGTCGAGTCGAAGCGCAATAGGACAGTCTGATTGTAAATGAAAAAAGCGGAGAAATTAATGAAGAATAAATTTACATTGTTCATAATTTATTTTATGTAGCCAGTCATGGCCCAGTGGCACAAGTGTGTGACTGTAAACGACTCGTTGTAGGTTCAATTCCCACTCGAGGAGTGGAAATTATATTTAAATTTTCTACGCTCAGGTGTCGAGTTAAAGCGTGGCGTTAAGTTCCGCCACTCAACACGCAAGCCTCCGAATTCGGCGGAAAGTTGGGAACGGAGTGTCTTAACACTAGGTTCCCTCTGCCTACCCTGATGTGTGCGGGATACAGCGTGAAGCTAAAATAATTTATTTTCATTTCTTCGCTTTAAAATATAACATAAAAAATATTTACATTTTTATTCATAATTTTTTATCTATGTATGTGAAAAGTATGTATATTGTTGGTGCATGTTGTGTCTGCCTGTAAGTGTAAGATAACTTTGCGATGTTGGTATTTGTATAATATGTTCAAGTGATGTTACGGTTGTGCAGACCTTATAAATAAATAAATAAATCAAAGTGCGGAGTTAAGTTCCGCCACTCAACTTGTAATGCCTTGATTTCAAGTGGAAAGAGGAAAACGAAAATGTAATAACACTGACTTGTCTCTGACTACTCAGCTTTGTGGGAAAACCGTTAAGCTATAATATAATATTCTTATTTTTATATGAAATTACATTCGACTTTAATATTGTAATTCAATTACCTGGCATTATTAAGGTTTCCTTCAATTTATATTATAATGTAATAATGATAAAATTAATTATGAGATAGATATCAAAACGATTATTAAGCTATTGGAGCTTCAAAAATGTAACAAAATTGACAAAACATTTTTTTATTTATTTACATAATATACTTTACAGTTTTCAAGAGAACATTCAAGATTACTGTGCAAACTTAAAATATAGCAAATAGCCAGTGATTTTAAATATATGTTACGTGACATTCGTATAACGACTAGCCCAGTAGATAGTGTTATTTTTCGGTGCGCTGTAACCTTTTAAAAAAAATAGTTATTTTAAATAACAAATGTATTTTTTTTGTTTGTATATTCAATCTATGTTTAATAAAGTATATTTGTATCGTATTATATATTAGGTTGTGCATAATATTTTATTTACAAAAAGTAATTTTTGAGGCATAGTGGTACAGCCTCTGACTGTAAACACCATTGGTTGCGGATCCGACACCCACTCGTGGCAATGAGAGTTTACATAAATTATGTAGGGCCAGTCATGGCGCAGAGGCACAAAGTGTGACTGTAAAGCGACTGGTTGTGGGTTCGATTCCCACTCGAGGAGTGGAAATATTTATAATTTCCATTTTCTTCGCTCTGGTGTCGAGGCAAAGCACAGAGTTAAGTTCCACTTAATACGCAAAGCCTCCAAATTCGGACACTAGGTTCCTTCTGCCTACTCTGCTGTGTGTGGGACATAGCGTGAAGTTAAAAAAAATGTTCAATTCTCCGCTCTGGTAAAGACAAAGTATGGTTTTACGGGATCTGCCACTCAACACGCATTGGCTTGAATTCGGGCGGAAAATGGGTTATCGATTATCTTGACAGGTCTCTCTGTCCACCCTATGGCTATGCGGAAATAAAACGTAAAGTTAAAAAAATATAAAGATACGAGGTACGTTATTGTGATATAACTAAATTAATCAACAGAAAAGAAATGGTAAAGATGACTTCTTATTCTTTCTTAAAAGAGATATATTGCCTTCTTCATTTTAGTCTAACATTTCACGATACAGCTTTTAGTTTAGACGGTTATTAGACTAAGTTATTACAATAATGGTATTAACACAAATACTATATTATTATATTAAGACGTAGATAACTACTTACTAGATCTGGCATGATAAGGTAAAAGTTGAGATAAGTTACTCGCTACGTTAATTTGCCTAGTTGCATGAATGGGATCACTGTCTACAAATTTCATGCTTTTAACAAGGTCTTTTGACCACTATGTTGAACTTGTATATTTGAGTAATTTGAAATGTTAGTCAGTTTCAAATTGCTAAGCAATGTTATTTACGATTTTTATTAAGGTCCTAAGTAATTGTGTGGAGGATAAAGGAAATTCCTAAATAAAATTCAAACCCAAACCAATAGTGATGTAACGATACATACTATACAATAATATTCGTAGCACTATATTTTTTTATACAAAATAAGGTAATTTAATTTTCGTATAAAACACAATTTTATTGAATACTAGCTGTAACCTACCCGCGTTGCTTTTTGCAACTACCACTCCTCAGATATTTTGGCTCTTATTTTTATCCCTTCAAACATTTTGAGACCAAAATAATATGATGTCACAAACAATTTAGATTATGGACATGCCCATAATGTGCTACAGTGGATCCGCACTTGGTTAGACGGGCCCTTTAGCTCCAGGGCTACAGTGCAGTGCACTGTCTGGCGCTACGATAGCTACGCCACTGACTGCAGCACCGTTTTGTTTCAATTCGAAAGTGATCCTCTATCAACTCGAAGTCATCGAAGGTTCATGGTCAAGAACTTTGCTATACATAATGATGATAAAAACGTTTTTGAAAAAAAAATTAACCTTTAAGAGTAAAATATATCGTAACTGGAACCTGTTTATTTAAACTACTTACAAAAACTCAAAACTGGCTTTCTTTTTTAATTTTCATTTTTTATGCCTTGTTTCACCGTAGTAGTTAGGGGTAAAATTTTTACACCCGCTGAAATAATATTTGCTAACTTTAAATCAATAAATATTTTTTTTTTATTTTTAACATCAATAATGACTTTTATACAAATTTTCAACCTTTATTTACTAACTTCACAAACAATAAAACCGACATCGACAATTAAAATAAATCTCAGAAACATGTGTTAACTCATAATTAATTAATAATACGGATATGAAATTCAAAATCATATTTATAACATTGAAATTGGCGGATTTCCATTTAAATTTTAACCACTATTTCTGTCTCTTAGTGGTAGAGAAATGATATGGATATGTTCAGTAGTTTAGACTCAGCGATGATGAATCAGTCAGTCAGGGAATCAAGATGAGTTTTTTTTGTATATTTCGATTACTAAATTTCAACTGCATCTGGTTAAAAAATTAAATGCACCTATATTGTAATATTATATAATATATCAACAATTTTACTTTAAAAAAGATGCTAAACGACCACTAAGGCTTTATTTTTTTGTTTTCAAGAGCCCGCAACAAAACTTTTTAATTCGCATAAGCTTCTAAAATCCCTTTTACACGCAGAGGCAGATGTACTTTCAAAAAATATTCTTTTAGTATAATAGCCCATAATCCTCCCTCGCATCGACAACGAGATTATGGTATCAATCGTCCAAATAACCCAATTTCATTAGTAGTGCTAAAACGTTTAAGGACCCTTGTCAGACTAAAATTTGATAGATACTTATATAGGAATTTCAATATATGAATTTAAGTCTCTGTACAGAACATTTTTTAATTATTCCGCTTCAGGATTGTTTTAACGCTACCACCTAAATTACATTAGCATTCAAATTGATTTTCTGACTTTAAATCGTACTAAAATACACAGCATGATTTGGTTTCCACCATTTTGTTGATATAATAAATGAAAATGCCGTCGAACAATCATACACAAATATTGATATTACAATTAAAATACGCAGTTGAGTCATACCTACATATATTTAATTAAGTTAATCATTTCGTTTGTAACTCTACTGTTTAGCTACTACTTTGAGTTATATATTACAGCTTCACTCTATTTCCCGTATAACAGGCTAATTAGAAACTGAAATTAAGACATGCTGTGTTAAATAACGGAAGTTAGCGCCGCGCTTTGTCGTAATCACCAAAGTAAAGAAATAAAAATAATATATAATCATTCCCCAAACTGGAATCGACCTACAGCCATCGCGGTTGCAGTCGGGCGTTGTCACACTGGGTTATTATACGCATTTAAATCCAAAATAGTTATTAAATTGAAATATAACTAACAGTGTCAATATCTTAAAAAGTCCATTCCATTCCATTAGTTGTTTAGTAAACATAACCAAAAATTTAAAATTTTCTATATTACGTAGTTTCTTTTCAATTTAAAGCCACTAAGAAATAAAAAGTAACGGTAGGATATTTCAACATTAAAGGTTAATTTGGAAAAAGTAAAATGGTCGTAAAATAAAAAGGGTCAACTATTTGATCGCTGTTAGGCACTTAATTGCGTTTCATCTGACCTTCAGTTAGATAAAAACTTTTTTCGTTTTCTTCGTCATTATTAGAAATCTGTACATAAGATAAAAATGGAAGTGATTGCTCTCTGTACATGGAAAATGTATAATAAAAAGATTATTAGGGAGAATTTACCAAAGTAATAAAACCCAAAATAATAACATTTTATTTTGTTCTGTTTGCTTATCTGTGCGTTTTGGGACGCTAATCTCTGAAACGGCTTAAACGGTTTAAATGCAGTGTTCATTATAAATGTAAGCAAAGCTTGTGATTGACTAAAAAACGAAATATAAAAGTTATAGTTATATTGTTGAGTTGGTCGCTAGTATTAAATAGAACAATTTATCAAGCTAAAACACACGTACATTCATCGTATACTAATTATATAACAGAATGTTAACAATTTAATATAATTCTTATGTTCTTTTTCATCTAAAATTACTCTAACATCCCAAATCTACGTAATAATTATTTTTGGCAATTGACAACAAGTATTTTGCAAACGAACAAAATTAACGTAGACCGAAAATGATGTCACAAAAACATGTACATACTAAAGTAGCCTCGTATAAATTCCTTTCTTTCTGATTAAGTAAATAAATTGCACAGCAGAATGTTTTTACGTATAATATAAGTTTTAGCAATTTTCGCAACATTAATGTGACTTTTAAGTGAAAAGTATTAAAAGTATGTAACAGCGCTACTCCCACTCAAACCTAATGATATCTTAACGACATTACTAATTGCGCGGACTTCATTAACGTCATTCTAAATTCCGTCTATTTATCTGTAGATAAACTTCTAAAACTTGGTATTAATTATACACATTTTAACAAGAGAATCTATTTAACAAGATTAATCATCTCTTGTAAAATCATCCAATGTTGACAGTTAAGTAATCGCAATTTTTAGACATTATATCATTTATATACAAAATATATAAATATTATAAATGCTTCGCCGTTATATATCACTAAATAAAAATATGTTGGTAATAGTAACTTAATCTATGCGTAAGAAAAAGGTAGAAATAGTAAAATACATTTACCTAGCTTCCTACTGGGAAAATAAATTTTCTATAAAAATGAATATGGTTACAGAAATCAAATTAAATAATATATAAAGTTGGATTTAAATATTAATGAAAAAATTATAAAGTTCATTTTATTATTACTTCCATTATCATCCATTTTTTACCATCTCTCATCCATTACCGTTACGTAACTAAGCTAAAATAGTGCTACGAAATGCGGCTTTCTAACAAATGTTCGTTTAGTGAGCTGAAACATATAGGTTACATGCCTTTTTCAATCAGAATTCAGATTGAAACGGGGTCGCTCATTTGTTGAGTTTTTAGAAAGTTTTAACGAATTTAGCTTCTATCTGTGGTATTTGGGCTGCGTATCTTTTGAATTTGGAATATTCTTAAAAACTATATACCAAAAAATCTAAATTAATTTATAAAATAATATATATTCATAAATTTATTATTGATTATTATACTTATATTCATAAATTTATTATTGATATTTTTTATTATTGATTTGAATTAGTATCTCGTACTACTTCAAATCAATAATAACGTAAAAATTACGAGTAACGATTACGTAGTTGTAATAAGTAGGACTATTTTTATTATTATCATATCTCGATAAAATAATAATTACTTAAATAAGAATAAGACACAGGGCCTATGCTTACCTTAATCGTAATAATTAGGGATGTTACAGATCATTGAGACCCTTGTTCAGCTTTGGATACGGTTATGTATATAGGAAGAATACTATATCGGTTTCAGTTACGTATATAAAAATATTTCGAATTATCCATTAGTTTCGTATAGTTTCGCTTATAATTAGTCTATTTTATCAATTTATTTTGTTCGATATTATTTTCATAAGAAGTGCCTTTACTTTTTAAAAATCGGTAATTGACAGCTGCCACTTAGATTTTCTGCTTCTACCTGCTTCTGATATTAGGATATGGATGAATGACATTGGAAAATTTTCTTAATTTGTATTTCACATTCGATTACGGTAACGAATAGAATTCTATTCGATTTTTTCAGTTTCTGTTACGGAGCTTAATAGTGTCCCTCATAATAATGTGTCTAGCCAGTTTTAGTAGGCATATCACACATAAGCTTCTGAAGTAATCCTTTGATTTAGATATAAAATACTTAAGTATTTTAAGTATTTTATTCAAGAAGATTTCTTTTTAAAAGGGGAATAAAGTCAGTATTATAAATGCAATTGTACAATTATTTATTTTTCATTCATAGTTTCCATATTTTTTTTATGCATTTTATAAAATGTCAACATTTATGTATAAATGTAACCTGATATATAATTGTTTTTAAACTAACTTATATACGATATTCTTTTATACTTCGTATAATGATCGCCTAATGTAGTTATATATATATATATACAAAAGATATTTCTAATTTACTTACTTTTTACAAACACAAAAAAGCTCGCTATACTTAGGAGCAATTGTGGAGGGAAATTTATCTTTGTCACACCCGAACCGATGGCTTTGTCGTTTAACGGGGCATTAACAGCATAAGAAATAAGGGCGGCTAAAGAGAAAAGAATAAATAGACAAATGGAACCTAGTAGCACATTACCTAACTAATTAAACCAAATACGTTTTTGTCCTATATATTATAAGCAGCTTCACGCGTTTTGAAGCATAACAGGGTAAAGAGAGAGAGAGAGAGAGAGATCTAGTGCCAAGACACTCTGTTCTGCACTTTCTGCCCGATATCAGAATCTGGCGTGTGAAGTGGTGGAACTCCACGACGCGCTTTGTCTTAAGCATCAAAGGAGGGTAAATGAAAATAAAATATATGATCATTCTCAGAGTAACAATTACTCATGCCCCCATAACCATCGAATTTGCAGTCAGCGCAAAGGCCTCAACGACAGTTTTATATATGGAGCACATAGAAGTCCCTTAAATATATTATAGTTTATTGTACCACTAAAGAGTCAAGGTATCACAGTAGAACAATCAAACAGACGGGTGAAAGTTTAACGACTGCGACTGGTATTAAATTAACTCTAGGGGATATAGCTAATGCCGAAATATAATAGCATTATGCCAAAGTATACATACATACATACAAACGAGTATAAACCGCTGTCTGACTGACTGTGTCTCTTTATAGTTTTGGACATTCTTGAACGAACCCGTAAATTTGTTTGTATGGATTTTTTGATCTTTGTCGTACTCAGTTATCACTTCACTTTCTTCGTCGTAGGAAGAAAAATATCATCATAATCTATTGATTATGATGTATAGGAGTAGAGAAACTATGCTTCCTATCTTACATTTACCAAAAAATATACATGACAATTTTCAGGTTTTTACGTGCAGTAGTTTTGGCTGTGCATCGTCAATCACTCTGTGAGTAACAGAACAGTTTTTGTACATTGATGATTGATTCATAATTGATATATTGATTTATTTAACATGATGTAACGTTTTACTTTTTATGATATATATTTTTAATTAGTGTAGAAATAAGGCTATATTTAAGTTAGTAGCATATTTCCCTGTAGCATAATTTTCCCACTTTATGGCTCATTAAATAAAAGTCACTTTGTATTCGAAAATGTATAATTTGACAACTTAGCTCTCTCATGTTACTTTATTAATTAATTATTATTTGTTATGGAATGTTGAATGAATTAAATTAAATAAACGGAATTCTGTAATATATGTATATTATTATATTTCAGTAAAATGAAATAGAAATATATACATACAGTGTAGACATAAATGTTTGAATACCTAAAATATTTATATGTTCGAATAGTTAAGTGCTGTAATGTAGTAATAATTTCTACAGCACAAAATAATGAATTAATAAAAGTAAAAAAAGATGAAAAGCAAATATATAATTAGTCTATATTGTTTCCAAATTTTCAACGTAATTCTAATTTTCCAATTATAATTAGAAAGCATTCAAAGCGGGTGAATAAAAAGAGCAAGATCACTTTTTGTGGGTATTAAGATGTGCTCTACCTTCGTTTGTTTGAGCGCTGGGCTTTGTCATTAAAATGACATTAATGCTAATATAATAAATTCAAGCAATTTTTACTATCTTTACGATATAATAATAAATGGTTCAGATATTAATTATTATTTACATCTACATTTGATATGTATTGCAATTTTAATACCTATCGAATATATTTTTGTGTTTTATTATCGTGATGTGTATTTATCGTTGTTAAATTAAATATATGAGAACATGTACATATTCACACTAAAATATATGCCTTTAACGATTATTACCAACTTGCATTGAAGTAAGATGCGTAGAAATCACTAATTAATCCTTTAATGAAATCATAATCAAAAGCAGCACTTCACTGGTTCTATCAGTTCGCGGCAGCACAATGGAACACTTCACATTGTCGAATCGGAAATATTTGAAGCCACGTTCCGGTTTGCGATCATTGTGTTCCGAAGAAGTTCGATTGTGAGTACAGTGTGAAGTAAAGCGCGCATCCGAGACGCTGTCCGGGAGAGCACTGGCTAGCATCGCACGCTCAGTCCCTGTCCCGTGTCCCGGGTGCCGCCGCGCCCAACCCGTCGGCTGGATTCGAGGTATTCTACGGTTTTCGCTCCTATTCCTTTAACATTTGATACTCTTCATTAATAAACACTCAATATAACGTATTTTGTGAATGTTCATTTAGTCGTCTTTATAATAATAAATGATCTTGTGAAGGGAAAACGTTGAATGAATGTTTTTCACTTTTCTTTATATTTGCTCGGCCTAATTTTAGATTTTGAATAATTGAGATATTATTATAATATTATTTGAGATTCGGAAACTTGATGTTTTTGACGTGTTGACTACTAAATCGTTATGATACAGTTATTATACATACATAATATGTATATTATATTAGTTAAAATGAATATGGAAATAGATGAGAAGATGAATGTGATATCATTAATAATTAAACATTAGCATGTATTACTCAGTTATAATTAATCATAAGTAACACAGTATATAACATAATCTAAATAATTATTTTTATAGTTTACCGCTCTGCACTCTACAGTATTTAATGAACTGTGTATCAATCTTTTATACATACGTACCAGGCGTAAATATGTTCATAGCTCGATTTTTATAATTATTAATAGGATTAGTCTTCTGTAGATTATGAATAAATAACTAGTATTCAAAATATTCGAGTACTTTTAGTTGAAATGTATTTAAACAACCCACAGACAACATAAACTTCAAAATGTCTACCTTGAAAATATACACTTTCCATTCATAACTCACTAGGGGCCGCTCGCGGCTTTTCCGCGTTGAACTAGATAGCTATTTCGTCGTATTGCAACCCTTGGGAGTGAATTTTTGAAAAATTTTTGAAAACTGTATTTAAACATGGATCAGCAACTATATTTATGCCAAAATTCATTACAATCGGTTAAGCCGTGCAGATTTTTCATATAAACTTTCGTCCCCTATTTCAACCCTTTAGAGGTTGATTTTGATGAAAAATAAGTAGCCTATGTGTATGACCCAGCAATTTGTACTACTTTCATTCATATATGGATAAATATACACACTACGTACCTAAAAGCTGAAGGTATATATACCAAGTGCATAACGTGAGGTAATAGCTACTTTACGCGTGTAAATTACTTACAAAAGAGATTTCTTTCATTACTTAGCACAAAAGCTAGAGAAATGTAATTACATTATAATAAACGCTAGATAAAAATAAAGAAAGATGTCCCTGAAACGCCATCCCTTAACAAGCCATGTGTTGAAAAGGCAAACTGTCACTGGTTGAGGTCGAATAAACTTATCGCTTTGTGAATCAAACCAGAATCTTCGATCCGTGAATAAAACCACGCATAAAATTTTAAGCGCGGGGTCAAAACGGCTTTTTGTAAAGAGCAAAAGATTTCACGTCGAGTGAAAATAATCTTATTTATATATAATGTTTGTGTACTTACTTTAATATTTTTAAAAGAAGAAGTGTTTTAATTTTTATGATTTTACTCTTTTTCTACTTTCTCTTTTTCTTTTGTTTAGATTATTTTTTTTAAGCTTCACGCTGTATCCCGCAGCAGGGTAGGCAGAGGGACCCTAGTGTTAAGACACTCCGTTCCCCACTTTCCCCCGAATTCGGAGGCATTGCGTGTTAACTTAACGCCGCGCTTCGCCTCGCTTAAACAAGCGATTATGTTATTTTAAAGTCAAATTTATTATATTTTTAAATGGATTAATCTTTACTTTAGTTTAATCTAAAAAAGCTATAAATTTTAAGCTTGTGAAAGGGCTTTTAATGAGGTGAGAGCTATCGACTCCTCATAAAATATTTATAAGATCGACTAGTTGAGAACTTGAGTGTCTCAGGATTTAAGAAATAAATAAGTAAGTGCTTATGGATCTCATGTTATCTAGTATATTGATTTGCATTGTATGTTGTGAAGGTTATGCAATATTTTTTTATGTCAGTTTTATTATTCATGTGTTATTTTAAATCAGGCAGTGTACATAAAAAATATGCTTAATAGTAAATAAAATAAACCAAAGGGACTAAGTTTTTGTGATTTTGATATATACATATATTCTTCCATCCGTATGTTATATAACAATCGTTCTTGAATTGTTGGGGCAAAAAGCGTAGAAAATGACAAGACACTCCGTGTCTTGTCATTAGTTTTTTTTACTTGCCATGCTGTGCAGAAAAGAATGATTTTTTAAAAAATAATCGCTGAATTGCAATCGTTTCCTATCTTTTGTGTAATCTCAATTACTTTATAAAGCTGAAAACCTATATAACATTGCTTTCTTTCCAAAAAATGTATATAGTTATAAGGCTTTCCGATGGTATAAATGATAAGTGACAGATCATATTCTCTTCGCTCAAAGGCAAGATGTGAATAAATCATTTCAATTTATTGACTGGCTTTCAGCCAAAGACAGGAAAATCCAAATAGCCTCGTTGTTATAAGATTTATGAAAGATGTACTTAATCCTTGTCTAATAAAAAGCTTGTTTCACTCTATTTGTATACCAAACTAGCGACTTGCCTTTGGCTTTGGCCGCGTTAACTACACAAGGTTACATTTTAACGTTTTCATTTTTAATATAAATTTTCATCACCTATTTCAGCTTCTTAGTGGTTCGTTTTGGAAAAATAGGTGACCTATATTCGACCTGGCGTTATCAACTATCTTCCTGAGAAAATTAATCGAAGCAGTGAAGATAATTCATACAAATTTTCGTTCAATCCCTTAAAAACCAAACCGTGGTTTTTGAAAAAAAGCAGCCTATGTTTCCGATGTTTCGGACAATTCGGACAAATAATATTAAAATGGATAAGTAAGTTATGTCCCAAAAAATGTTACAAAATAATTGTATATGTACCTAAATCGTACGAATATACTTCATTTTAGTTTACTAACCTGAATGCTAATGTTAATTCTAGCATGTATAATAAATATGTTAGAAGCTGTACATTTTTTGTATTTTTCAAGCCCATTAAATTATAACTAAATTTGGTCGTGCGTAGACATGAACTCGTGCGTTATTTAAATGTGCTAATGAGAGTCGTGTATTGGCACATATTAAGCAGTACGTGGTAATAAACCAGTCTGCTTTATATTTTGTTCCCAGATGTCGTATTTACTTAAACGTATTCACTTAAGTAGATTGATTTACTTAGTACATTTAAGTCTGTGAAGGCAATGTTGATTGTGATTTAATAGTTAATACCATATATACTATTCAGTAGAAATGAATTATGTATGCAATTTCATCTAAAGTTATTTTTATTTTTTTAAATTTAAAATTACACTACTTGTTTCGGTTGTAAAATTTCTATTTAAATATTTGTATATATGAACGACATTAAAATTAACACTAATAAATAAATTTGATTATTATTCCATATAAGGTTTTTTATTGTTTTTATATGTATCATATCTCCTTAGGCATATAACATGTTGTTAGTTTAACTTCAATGACAAAAAGAAATTTTAAAGAATAAAAGGAAATTCTTTGTACAACCCTGGGCGCAGTGTGATAACGTCAAACTATATACGCGATAATTGTGGGTTCGATTACCATTCGAGGAAATGATTATAGACAACCCAAAGTGTGACCTTGAGTTCCGCCCGCACGCAGTGTCTGGGAGTGGAATTGGCCGAAATATGAATAACGGAGTGTCTTGACATTACCTTCTATCTGCCTATTCTGCTATAAGAGAAAGGCTGAAAAAAATAACTTTACGATACAACAAACGACGAACGACGAAGGTATATATATCTACGTCTATTTGTAATACACACTTGTAAACATTTATAGAGTATCTACCGAAAGCCCAATAAGTTTACTGATACTATTCCATATATACATATGTAAATATTGTTGACTTGTGTTGAAGCCTATCTAAATATTAATATTGAATAACTTCAAAACAAAAACAAAAGCAATCACAATAAATTTGTATAATTCTTTGTTTGCTTTTTATGTATGTTTAATGTTCAAATAGAAAACACGTGTGGGTTGTGAAAAATTAATTTAGACTGTTGACCGAATGTGAAAATTGAAGTCGTTTGTTGGAAAATGAAAAGCTTTGTACACTAAATTGGAAATCTTAAGCGGTGTTTTTATGTAGGTCGCTCGTTTGATGTATAAAACAACAGGTCCAAATAATCTATACTTTCTTACTAGTCCATACTATAAATATGAAAATATGTCTGTTGTGCTTCTACGGCTAAACTACCGGTCCGATTTGAATAGAATTCGGAATGGAATTAGTTGAAGTTCCAAGATGAAACATAGGCGACTTTTTCTCAAAAATCGACTCCTAAAATGTTGAAATGGGGGTTAAATGTTATATATAAAGAATAAAATCTGTTTAACTTAAGTGAGAACATGGACCGATATATATAAAGAATATAATCTGTTTAACTTAAGCGAGAACATGGACCGCTGAAACTGTATCAAGTTCTCCATTTATCATTTTTTATAGAAAATATGCGAATTCAGCTAAAAAACTTAAGTATAAAATTTTTCACAAACATAGATGAATAATTTTCACAAATATTTTTTGGTGAACAGACTTATATTTAAATGGATACTGTGCATGTTTTTGACACTTTATCAAAATTATATTTAATATACAAGTGTTGTTATATATATTGCGAATAATACAAGTTAAATTGTGTATCTGTACTTATATTATTTTGAAAGTAATAAGGCCAGGACTGTAAAGTCAATTTCATTTTGCTATACGAAACCTATTACCTTGAAATATTTCGTGAGATGTATATCTGGAAACATCTGACTCAGTGAAATCTACTCGGATTTAATTATTTTTAGCGAATCTCACGACCTTTTGATCTTTGTCAACTAAAATGTTTTTGATATTACTTCTAAAACATTTTTAATGTTATCAAACATACAAAAAGATTAAGGAAGATCTGATAAAATAGGTGATTTGCCTCCCGAATATTATATATTTCTAGCACGAACCACCGAATATATATGTAAGGTAACTTTATTTATTAATATTTATTTTCAACTACTATAATCTCTAACTCATACATACTGTATATCTACAAGTATTTGTATGTAAAATGCTTTAAGTTTGCTTTTATGAATATATTTTCCGTCTACACATAGATTTTAAGAATTTCTATTCAAGGCACGTTTATAATCACACCGTGTAAAGGTTCATAAAACTTTGATAAGCGAAAAGTAAACGTGGTCCTAATTACGACCGCTAATGAGTATCCTGAAACGCTTTTATGTAATAAAAATTCGTATTCTCTTATGTAATAAAAATTCTCAATGGAAATTTTTAATTTCCTTTAATTTAATATTTCGCAAACATAAAGCAAATTAAATAGAACAATAAAAATAAAATGTAATTGTAGCTTCCTAGTAACATGCACCTCCGCGTCTATAAAATAAAAAAATTTTGTGGTTACGTGACCGACATCCTGTAGGTAAGTAATCTCCGTTACGCTCTCGGCTTTATCATCTTATATTGATGTACGTGACACATTTTCCCATAAATCTCCGGTGCATGCATCAGAATGCTAGACGCATAAAGCATGTTTGTTAAAGATGAAAATATAATAAGCTAAGTTGCAGGAATCGTATTTTCCATATGTATGTAATGTAATCTAATTCGATAATCATCTACTTATTTGTATATATTTCATAAGTTTAATTTTTATATATAAAATATAAACATATTAATGATTCGTTCTTTAAAACTTTGAAAACTAGCATTTCTACTTATATTATTTTTGTATAACACACACCACGATGGGCTAGAAAGCCATTTTTCTAAGTTACTTCATAAATAGTCATCACGTGACACGTTATTTTATTTATATATTACCTATAAGATGTTTGTTTCTATAAAAGATCAATTCTGTTGATAAAAACTCTGTAAATATATTTCAAATTTAGATGATAACAGCAAAATGTTGTAATAAAGTATAAGAATTTTTACGTAGGCAGATGTAGAACGTGCAGCTTAGCGATCCGAGCGCTAGGACAGCTACCAAGGAGCGCAGGTTTGAATCCCGCTGCGTGTAAGTTTTTATACATTTTCTAATATTTTCAATTTCTTAGTGATTTATCAGAAATGAGAAGAATTATTTACCAAAATTTACCATCGGTTGTTTAATAAAAAAGCTAGACTTCTTACTACATTTATGAAATTTGATAAGTATTTGTATATCTTGCTGTGTTGCATGCAAAGTTCATACATACAATAGACTGTTAGAATTAAGCATGTACTTATAACTTGAAAGCTCTTAATGCGCTCGTGATTTCTTGGTCTTTAATTTGTTGGTAACGAGAAAAGTTTGTTAAAGGGACGTATTATAATGGCAGTCCGTAACTAACTGTTGGAGTGAATGTTATAAGTAAATTTTCTAATAATATTTTGTACCTACTACATGGTGTCTACAACTTCGTTTACATATCATTCATAACTTAATGTTGTAGTATTTTTAAATACAACCTTGTTGACCTTGAAATCAGAAACCAAAGTTATAATAATGCTTTCAAGCTATCTTTAAGTTGGTAATTTTCTCATCTTTTAGACTTCTTCATGAGGTTTTCCATACGTAATTTATTTTTCATCTTTATGTCTTCTCTCTCTCTCGGTTCTTGTTCTCTCTCAGCAGACTCCTGTTATCTAATAAGTACACGAATTCTAACCTAAGTTGGACATTGCGTTTTGAATATCGGAACTTAACCAGATTTATAAGCTATAGAAAAAAATCGATTAACTCCGTCCAGCAGCTACGAAGGCGTGCTAGCAGATAATCGTACAATCAAAAGAAAATTTAAATCACAGATTCATAGTTTATTACTATTTTTTCATATTTTTTGGCTTTCATACATTATTCTTAAGTTCTGTCAATTTCAAATTTCTTATAGTATGTTAATAGTGACCGAGTGAGAGTTTTACCAAAATATATTTAATGCTACATACATGCATTATAATTATATGTGAAATCACTTCAAAATTATTTTCTAATATTTTTAGCACAGTGCAGTCAATTAGTTGAAAGTGAAAGACTTACATTCACACCAACCTTCCTAATATCGTACCGTAACTGAACTTAATTTACTTCTCTTTCTTTTGTACTCGTAATAAAAACAAGGAATAACGAAAATGTAGAGGTTTGGAATGTATAATTTATTGTTTTATCTCCAGAACAACTTAAGAAAACACTTAGCAGAAACAACGATTTTAAGCAGAATAAAATATTTATAAGACGTTATTTGGAAAACGTTAAAGGAATAAGAGAAATTTGAATATATGTATACGAGTATATATGAATATATGCGACTTGGTTCTTCCTTTTATTTGTTTAATCTCATTCAGATAAAATATTAAGAATAGTAGACATATAAAACTAGTATATTTTTTCTAATATTACTCCTTTTTTCAGCTTTACGCTTCTGAAATAAAGATGATAGAGACAAAAGAACATAGAAGTAGTAGAAGTACTAGAAAGTAGAAAAAAGGGCCCCAAGGATTAAAACGATCCTACCTCCTAAGTAAGTAAGTCCTGGCTAACATATACATATGAATATGATCAATAACTGTATGCTATGCTTAAGGTGGAATATCAGTAAAATGTTATATCAGTTATTCATATTTTCAATAAGCAAAGGTAGGTGAAAATGGTACTTTTACTCTTATTTTCCTTATATCCATTTGTCCTTATTTCTTATTTAATGACATTTTTATATACATTTTTACGATTGTATACCTTTGACTTTGTTCAAAATATGTGCGAAACATTTTGGCACCATCTTTGAAATATTTAGGGACAGTTTTTATCTGTTCCTTAATATTAATTTTATATAGCCTAGAGAATATATGTACTTTAGAAAAAGAGTAATTAGATATACCATTTAAAATGTTATTCGGTACAGATTCCATTTCATTTTTTCATAACAATATATTAAAATAAAATTCAATTACCCTAGTAAATTTTGTTAATGTCAGCAAAGTGGTTAGGCCGTGAAGTTAAGTAAGCTCATGAACCTTTAAATTACACTTAAACTAAATCTTCGTATTATCGGATTTTTAGTATAAATTTTATTTTAATTGAAGTTTTAAATTCAGTGCTGTACTTTTAAAAACAGCATGTTTTCATTTATACGAATGCTACTGCAATAAAAACAAACAATCCTTTCAATAGTGATATACGAAGCGTTTGAAATATTTCAGAGTTATTAAGAACTTTTTTCAAAGAAGCTTTATGAAGCTTTAATCAATAAATATTAAGCTACCTTTGATAAAGCATTTTGCATTTTATCGTATATTTTGCAATAAATTTGTTGTAATACCTTTATTATAAACATAACTACGTTAATTATACAGCGAGTTGACTCGAACGCAAGTAGTAACTGCGACACCAACCCCTTAGTTAATTAGGAAAAATAGACAGCGACTTATAAGAAGTATATATTGTAAATATAGAATATTGTAAGTAAATCTGATTTCACGCTTAAATTGTAGTGTGTGTTGTTCTAATGTCACTTATAATACAAAAAGTAGGTGTTAATTCAGTCTAATCGGAGTCGATGGTAACTCCTCTTATAATGCACCAATGCCAATACCAATAACTTGAAAATCAATACCAACATCTTGGCAAATAAATTTTGTTTTCACAATTCGCAAATTGTAATCTGAGAAAAACATTTACAATAGGCATACTTCAACTTGTCAATGAATCTGGAAATAATAAAAGACGAAAGAGTAGAATTTTATATTAATTACTATGTAGAACCTATACCAGCACAAAAACTTGTGATATGTATATATTTCTTTACTTTATTTGTATACATGGGACGTGGAGCACTTCGTAGTCGGTAGCTTGAATAGCCACTATCTCAGATACTCAAACTGTGACATTTGCAGAGAAATAACTAACCAGAGAATTTAGAATTGCTTGAATACTTGTCAAAGATATTCAGACTAAATAAATGAAAACTTTTATATTATTTGCGCAACTTACATATACTATAAAACTTACACATGTTTACATTTCTGAAATAAATACATAATTTGCTATCTTTCTGAATGAGTACAATGTCGGTCTTAACTAAATATACTAATAACAATTCTTTTATTCTTGCATTTTTCGTACGTACAACTTTTATGGCTTTAGAAAAACAACAGTAATCTTATGTAATATATTATAAAAAGAAACTATAAAATGGCGATTGTATAATGTATGAATACATAATTGAATGTTAACAATAATGATATAAACTTTTAGAACACAGTGTCTTGGCACTACATTCGCTCAATGCAGGAGCAAGTGTGACACTAAACAACAATATTTGTAGAATAAAATCCAATAAGCTAAACTAAAATTTTGAAATAGAAAATCCGACATTTTTAAAAGTGGGCCGATTTTCAGACCACCGCTAGAAAGCAAGCGCGAAAACAACTACATTCTACATTGACCATTCGTCCTCGCTTTGAATTAAACAAAGTTAAAAGGTAGTAGGTACGTAGAGTTTGGCTCTACGTTACAAGGAAAATGAAAATACTCACTCATATTAACACTTTTTCCAATACAATTCTATACTAATGTTAATAATTTTATCTTTAAGAAGAAACTCGTGCCTCCCCGTGAAACAAGCTGAGCTGTGTTAATTTAGCAATCGTCATACTCGCTGGTATATTCTACTATATTCTGTTATATTAAAATATCACGAACCCAATAATTTTGAACAGTTAGCAAACTGATAGTACAAAAGTTATAATTACTTTCGTAAAGTGTCGAAGGAATTAATATTTCTTCCCATAAACTATATCTTTATTGTAATTTACAACGGCTACCAGACTACGGCGTTAGTATATTAAAGGCATTAGAATATACTAAGTGGTTGGTCATGACCTAGTTACAGCTCGGAGTATCGATTAATTTTATTTATGTATCGTGATTCATACATAGCATTTTTATACTTAAGTCATATAGGGATATTAATTAATAACTATAAGTACATATGTATGTCAATATACACATGTATGTATTTAAAGTTCAACGCCGTAACTACTGGGCGCGAAAAGAAATTTGATAACCGTCTTCGCTATCCCTTAATACCTCTAAGATATGTTGCTTTACATTACATAGGTAATATAATTTATGTTTATTTAACATATGTTAAAACGTACGATATTAAGGGAAAAAACGTAAAATGCCTTTAAAAGGTTGGTGCCGTTATCTTAATTATTGTCTAAAATTTTGTATTTTATTGACGACGACAACGACATTTTGTATTTTAGTGTCTGATCTCTAGTAGTTTATTTTATATACAAATTATTTTCATTGCTCCGCACTAGTAAGAAGACATATAAGCAACTAGTGGCCCGCTAGCGGCTTCCCTGCGTGGACTACATAACTGATTCGTTATAATGCAACCCTCGGGGGGTGAATTTTTGAAAAATAAAGTAACATATGTTTTTAACCTTCGATTATGAAGTACATTTGCCAATGCCAAAATTTATTACAATCGCGCATTACATTTAATACAATTTATTAAAGCGGTTTACATATAAACTTTCATCCCCTATTTCAACCCTTTAGATGTTGATTCTTGAAAAAATAAGTAGCTTATGTTTGACCTTGGGTTTTTTGTTATTTCCAATCAAAATTTTATCCAAATCAAAACAATAGATTAGAAGTGAAAGCCTAATAGACAAACTTTCGCTTTTATAATATTAGTATGGATGTCTTGAATTCAAACGGAGTGTCTTGACATTAATTACTCTCTGACTGAACTGATATACTAGAAAAGAATTATCTTTATTAATTATAAATAAATATTATATATGTATTTATATTTGATATATATTGGTAAAAGAGCATATAAGAGAAAGAACACAAAATAAATGAGTAAAAATAAAGTAACATAACATTCTAGTTTGAAGCGAGACGTCAAACATCGCTGAATCGCATCAGCTTCAGTTTCAGTTACACCTTAAAACCTGATTCCGGCGAAGATAGCCGGTAGCTGACAGAGGATTATGTTCATAATAGCACTTGTATCAATAATAACAGTGAATTATTGAAAATCAATAATTTAAACTATTTATAAATCATGCACCCTCTTGTTTTTAAGCCAATTCAAAAAGGCTCGGTTATAGGCTTAATTCGGCTGTATTTTTTTATGTATGTTACCGCCAAACTTTTTACTGAGTGAATCATGTCGATTGTGAAAAACATTAATACAAAGATTAACATTTAAGTAATTACAAGACCACATGGCTGACACCGACTCCAAAATTGTCAATTTTTATTTAGTTGAAACGAAAATGTGATTTTTTTTTTTACTCTTTGGTGCATAAAAATACTCCACTTTAAGTAAATTTGAAGTCACTTTTTTTTTTTTTGTAAAAATCTACTTTATGTAGTTCAAAGCAAAATGGTCGAAAGTCATAGATACAAGAATATGTGATTATTTTTTTTACTTCTTAATGCATTTTATTTGAAGTAGGTTTTCTTTTTTTTGTAAAAAAAAATATTTTATATTAACTTATTTCTTATAACTAAACTTATCTGTAAAAGATACATCTCATCAACCATAGATCCTTACATAGGATTTAAAATATATATTAGTTATCTGTATACAATCCCAGGTATCACACTATTGCTATTTTATACAAGAAATCTGTTTATGATAAACATCTTTACCTATCAATGACAAGGGTCTTTGGGCACACGTGTCATAGTCACGATGTCAGACATGTTTAGTTAAGAGTCATCATTGTATCAAAAATTTTATTGAGCTTAAAGAGTAGTAAATAAAACTGTTAAACCAATATTACGAAATAAATACTTTGTAACTTTTTCCTTAACTATATACTCATACTACATTTTTTTATAATTTACGAACAATGGAAATTTATCTATATTATATGTGTATATACCAAATTAAAGTGCGTGTAAATAAGTATTAATTACTAAGAATTTGACGCAGCTAACGGCAAAAGTTACAACAACCATTTAGAAATGTCTCTTCTACGAACGTTTCGTGACTTTAGACAAATTGTCCAAAAGAAATTCCTGTTACGTTCATACTTTATGTACCGAACTCAATATAAGTATAGCTTCACGTTTTTTCCTGCAGAGGTGCGTAGTCGGAGAGAACCTAGTGAGTGATTTAAGACACTCCGTTCTACACTTTCGCCTGAAATCGAAACATTGTTTGTTAAGTGATGGAACTCAACGCCGTGCTTTATCTTAAGTACCAGAGTGAGAAAAATAATTTATTTTATACAATCCTTCCCCCTAAGTCGGAACCGAACCCACAAGCAATCCCGTTTACAGTCAGACGATGTCCCACTGTGCCGCGATGACCTCATACAAACTTTATAAAGTGTATATATAATATACGACAGAAATTTAAAATGCGTGGTAATATCTGTGCTCGTGCTTAATAACTAATTCATTTCTAACAATTTGATGCAGCTAACGACTAAAATTACTACAACCGTTTAGAAATTTCATTTCGGCGACCGTTTCGCTGTAGTATTTTGACGAGTTATTCAAGGTAAAATTCTGTTACGCTTATACTTTGTATACTAAATTTTCATGTATATGTACGTATAGTATTTAACTATAACGAACATATTTGTAGTATTAAACTATCTTAATAGAATATAATCACTAAATATTATGAAACCAAATATCTGCCGAGACTGTCTGTGTATTCGGAGAAAACTCAAAAACTACTGTACAGATTTCCATACAACTTTAACAAATAGATATAGTGATTTTTTATGAAGGTTTAGGAATTGCTTGAAGTATGGTGACAAAATTGGATGCAGCTAAAAACAAAAGTTACTCGAATCGTTTAGAGATTTCATTTTGGCGAACGTTTCTCTGTAGTATTTGGAAGAGTTATTTAAAGGAACATTCTGTTACGCCTTAAACTTTGTATACAAAATTAGATATGTTATACGTGTTATATTTTATACGTGTTATATTTTTACTATGTGTAAGAGAACGTTATAAGTCAGAAGTTGAAGCTTAATAATCGTAAATTTTCAATATATTCTTTTATTGTTCGCTTTATATATGATATGCGACGCCGTTGGGGAGACATTTGTCTAGCCTGCACAAGACGCGAGATTCTAAGTCCCAAGTGGAGAAATGTTTAAGTTTTAGAATGTATACATGTTACCGTCTAGATAAACTACGAATTTCAATTCCGCTACCCAACGAGAAACGGACGAAGATACAAGAATTTGAATAGCGAATCGCTAGTCTGAAGTTTGCATTGACGAACCGGATAAGCAGTTATTTATAAATAATATATACATAAAATTTTTCTCCTCAGCAAGGCAAAATTCTATACTTGTCTTTTAACGTTCTCTTTTATCACATGTTTTAAAGCCGTTTGTAATTTACGCGAGCACCCTGCCAGGTCAAGTTAAAGTATGAATAAATTATAGCGACCTTCGAGGCCAAAATCAAAGAGCATATGTATATGAAAATATGATTGTTTACAGCAGATGCAGATGGCAATCTGTAAGAAAGTGAGAACTTTATGATAGATGATTAATTTCATTATGCTTTACTTAGAGAAATTATATTTTATGTAAGTATATATTTCTCTACCTCTATCCCACTAAGCTGCCGATTTAAAA
Source organism: Dryas iulia moderata (assembly GCA_019049465.1). Taxonomy (NCBI): domain Eukaryota; kingdom Metazoa; phylum Arthropoda; class Insecta; order Lepidoptera; family Nymphalidae; genus Dryas; species Dryas iulia. Next base: position 10,037,081 of record CM032422.1, on the reverse strand, counting down.
GTATTCAATATTTTCATGTATAGTTCGCAACAAATTCACTCTACTTAAAAATAATAAAGAGAAAAAAATAAAAACTATATTTTGTTTAAAGAAGCTTAAAGGTGAAAATATGCCTTGAACTACTGACCATCAGTAAAGAGAGAAAGCCCAGTGTTTAAGACCGTTCTCCGTGTTATACATAGTTACATATATTTGACTGATAAACAAGTTATTTCAAAAAAGCTTGTAAGAGACAATAAATTACTTTTTGTATTCAAAATGAAGCTCTTTTCAAAATCATGATTTACACTCGTCCATGGCTATAGGTAGCTTACCTTTTTTTAGTGTCACGCTGTGCCCCGCACACAGCAAGGTAGGCAGAGGGAACCTAGCGTTAAGACACTTCGTGTGAGACATTGCGTGTTTAAGTAGGGGACCTTAACACCGCGCTTTGCATCGACGGCAGAGCGAAGATGGAAATAATAAATATTTTCTCTTTACGAATGGGAATCGAACTCACAACCAGTCATATTTACAGTCACACTTTTACGCCACTACTGCGCCACGACTGGCCTCAACTCGTGTCGGGACAAACATTTCGCTATTGCATTTTTATATCTATTATTACGTGGAAAAAAAATATTAAAATCTATGTTATCGTGTATGGTATTAAGGTAGTTAGTTCCAAACAACAAACAAAGCAAATTAATTTATAGTTTACGCCGAAGCGAACCGAACTCTATTAAATAACTGGGTAGTTATCATTGATTTATGCATCACATGCGATATGCAGAAGTTTGATGTGCAGATCGTTTCTCTTTATTAGTCTTTGAAATATTGGAAACTAATTTGGACTAGTTGGCTTGTTAGACATCTAACTTTACACTTAATTCGCAAAGCCAATAACGGCAGAACGTGGATGTGAACGTGTATGGCCGAGTAGATTGCATGTTTATAGTGTTACGCTACGACTAAGACTGGAAATTTCATAAAAAGCAATATTTTTAAGCAACTTCAACGTATCCGAATATAATTTTTTTACGCTTTTTACGCATTTTACGCTTTTATAGAATATCATTTTACGCTTTTTGTATGATATTTTTCTTGTAATATTTTTCTGGAATGTGATATTTTTCTTATGTTTGCATGCATTTTTCATTATGTTTCTGAGAATATATATAATTCAGGCTTTTCCCGCAAAGCAGGGTAATTAGAAAAAACATAGCGTCTATACTTTTTGCTCGAAATCGAGACGTTGTGTGTTAACAGGCGGGTTGAAACACTGGACTTTGTCTTAGATACTGGAGCGGTGAAACGAAAATAATGAACGTAATTTAAATATAGACATACTGTCTCGTTGCTACGATTGCCTTAATATTATTACATAATAATATAATCACATAGGTAATAGTTTGACAAAATTTTATTTTCTTAAAATGTATTTTTACCCGCGACGGAACGGCGACTGTATATGTGTTTGGGGTGAGAGGTTGTTTGTTTGTTTGTTTGTTTGTTTGTTTGTTTGTTTGTTTGTTTGTTTGTTTGTGTGTTTGTGCAAATTACTATGTCAATTATTTCCAAAACTATAAGTCCGATTTTGATACGGTTTTCTATAATAGGTTTAGGTTCAATTGGCGTATGTTCCTAGATATGTCTTATTGCCTTAACTCACCAGGGGGCGCTGCAGTAAGCATTTTACGTGAAAACGAATGTTTTCAATTATCTCAAATAATAATAGTCTGATTTCGATAGATTTTCAGTGATAGATTCAGGTTTAATTGGTGGATGTTCTTGGATATGTTTTATCGTGTCAAACCACCAGGGGGCGCTGCAGTAAGCATTTGTTTGTACTTTTTTTGTATTTATTTGTCTAAAACCGAAACTACTGCTCCGATTGAAAAGAGTTTTCATAAAAAGATTCATCTTTGCTTGATGCATATTTTAAGATTTTTCTTTTTTTGTTACGGGGAAAACTCACCAGAGGGCGCAGCAGTAAACATTTGTTTATGCAAATCAAAAACTACTAGTCCAATTTAGATGAAACTTTCAAGGATAGGTTCAGGCTTAATTGGTGCGTCTTGTAATATATGTGTTATGGTGACCACTCATCAGGGGGCGCTGTAGTAAGCATTTGTTTGAGTTCTTTTGTATAAAACCAAAATTTTTCTTGTATTTATTTGTCTAAAACCGAAATTACTGTTTCGATTGGATAAAGTTTTCAGAACTGGATTCAGCTTTGCTTAATGCATATTTTTAGATTTTTGTTTTTTTGTTACGGTGAAAATTCACCAGGGGGCGCTGCAGTAAACATTTGTTTATGCAGAGTAAAAACTACTAGTCCGATTTAGATAAAACTTTCAACGATAGGTTCAAGTTTAATTGGTGCATCTTTTCATATATGTGTTACGGTGACCACTCACCAGGGGGCGCTGCAGTAAGTACATTTGTTTGTGCAAAACTAAAACTACGAGTCCGATTTGAATGCAGTTTTCAATGATAGATTCAAGTTTACTTAGTGCATATTTTCATATATGTATCATGTATGTTTACTTAGTGCATATTTTTATGTATGTGTCAACTCCCTAGGGGGCGCTGCAGTAAGTAGCTGCTTCTATTTTTTGTGTAAAACCAAAACGACTAGTACGATGGAAAGAGTTTTCAGTATTAGATTCCGCTTTGCTTAGAGCATGTTTTTAAATTTATATTACGGTGACAAGTCACCAGGGGGCGCTGCAGTAAAATATTGTTTGTGCAAAGCTAAAATGACGAATTCGATTTGGATGCAGTTTCAGTGATAAGCTCAAGTTTAATTAGTGCATGTTCTTGGATATGTTTTATCTTGTTAACTCACCAGGGGGCGCTGCAGTAACATTTATTTGTAATATTTAAAACAAAACCACAACTACTTGTCCGATTGGGCAGAGTTTTTAGTATTAGATTTACCTTTACTTGGTGTAAGTTTTTAGGTTCTTTTTTACGTTAAGAACTCACCAGGGGGCGCTGCATTAAACATTTATTTATGCAAAGTTAAAACTATAAATCCGATTTGGATGCAGTTATCAAAGATAGGATCAGGCTTAATTAGCGCGTGTTCTCGTATATGTATCATGGTGACACCTCACCAGGGGGCGCTGCAGTAAGCATTTGCTTGTATTTTTTGTGTGAAACCTATTTAGATGCAGTTTTCTGTGATAGGTTCAGGTTTAATTGCTGCATGTTTTTATATGCCATATCACCAACTACCACGGGGGGCCCTACATCAAAACTACTAGTGGGTTTTGTGATTTTCACTGATTTGGTTAGACTTAAATTTCCTGAAAATGTTACGGTGATAATCTGCCAGGTGCTGCAATAAGTATTTGATAACCAGAAAGCATTGGGTTTATAATTTTTTTTGGATTTGCATGAAGATTAATGTAAAGTATTTCGAAATTATGTAATAACATATAATGTGTATCTATTCACTTTAAAAAGTTTAAAATAAAAAACAAAATTAAAAATTTTGAAAAAACCCACGACGGTTTAATTGTAATTGAAAAAGGATAAAATAACTAGAAATCCCCCGCCTAAAAGAATATATGTAACGAGATGATGGGGACGACTTCGTCGGAGCTGCCAGTTGCAACCTCTATTTTAAATATCTAGTAGCTAACGGTATAGATTTCGTTCTAAAAGTTTTTAAAAGGAGTACCAGTTATCAATTAATTGTAAATTCATATTAATATTTTAATTTTTTTCATATTAATATTTTAATTGTAAGTAATGGCAGCTCCGACGAAGTCGTCCCCATCATCTCGTTACATATATTCTTTTAGGCGGGGGATTTATAGTTATTTTATCCTTTTTCAATTACAATTAAACCGTCGTGGGTTTTTTCAAAATTTTTAATTTTGTTTTTTATTTGATTTTTTTTTTAATAAAAGCTTAAAAAAATAATGTTAAAAATTTATTAAAGCAAATATAGTAAAAATTAAGAAAAGTTATTAATTTTTATTATTTTAATATTTCCTCTTTTTTAACTAAACGGAACATTATAACTTTCTTTATACTATATCTCTGTAAAATGTAGCGCGTAATATCAAAGTTCAAATCGCCCATTCAAAGCGGGTCGCTCCCGCGATTGAAGCTATGATTTCATATTTCTTTTCCTTAATGTACATTTTTAAGGAAATATTATGTTACATAAAATACAATGACGGTTTTGACCGTATTAAAAAGTTCGTAAAACTTGTCAAATTAAATACTTTGTAAGATACTGAGAATGCTAGAGTATGTTTATATTAAAACCCTACAATTCCAGATTAAAAAAAGGAGTTTATCACCAAGAATATAGCGACGTATATGCTTACTGTTTAGTTAGCCTACTTAGTGAAATATATAGTAGCCAGAGATCCATTATTCAAAAAATATACAAACATTATGTGTTAAGTGACCTTGTTAATAAATCTGATACTAACATAGCATATTTCCATCACATAGGTAATTAATACAGCTGGGTTCTAAGTAACTAGCTATTACGAGCCGCTTCGTAATTGAGGGCGTTCCCTCGACTCCATGGTCGTTAATTTTCTCTTTAATTTTCACGGCAATTTTATGAACCGGATACTTACCTACCAACCATGTGAACACAAATCGATATGACAAGAATCTCTACTAGTTGAGCTCATTTGAGTTTGTTGTGAACAGTGTATTCGCAATTTAAGATAAGTTGTACATTGTGTCAGTAAATTATAAATTCATAAATAAACATTGTATTTTTACATAAGCGATAAAATTATTTGGCTTTCTTTTATTTATCAGCTTCACGCTCATTCCCACAGCGCAGAGTAGTCATAGAGAAACAAGTTTCAAGACTTGTCTCTCACTTTCCGCCCTAAATCAAGACATTGGCGTGTTGAGTGGCGAAAATTTATTAATACTTTGTTTTAGATACCAGAGAGTATATAATCATTCCCCAGGGTGGGAATCCAACCCATAACCATTGTGTTTCCCGTCAGACACTTTGTCACTGTGTCACGGTTTTCGACGATGTCTCTTTAAAATGCCTTCTAAACAAAGAATTTGAAGTAACAAAATTACTAGGGTGCTAAATATATTATAAAAAAAAATATTTCAATAACGTTATAACTCTGACTACAGGAAAAGGGTTAAGCTAGTTTTTCTTTTTTTTCTTTGTTACGACGGAACTTAGTACTACACTGTGTCTGTCTAAGCACAGTCTAGAATGAAGGTAATTAAATCCACAACAAAGCCGTGCAGTTAAACACGCCTTAACAGTGCACTAAACCTCTACGTATGTGGCACGCAGTCCTATGTTTATGAATACTTAGGTACTTTTAGGTTTACTATATGTAAAATGATCTGCAATTCCTAACTAAGTCGCACAGTACCTAATGCTATTTATTGAAAGCTGACCTATATTATAAAAACATATAAAATGTTTGCTACACTAGACGCCAGTACAAGTAGATGTATATAAATACAACGAGAAAAAATCATCAGAAAAGCAAATTCCAAAGCTGTTTAAATTCTGAACAAGAAATGTTTGCATTGTCTTAAAACTTCTACCGATATACAAAACTTTTTGCGGATCGATCTTCACTAAAATTTGCATTCCTCTCTTAGAGCGGGTATAACAAATTTTTATTGTAAAGATATTTTAAGCCAGCTTGTCAATAACTTACATACCTACAACTATACTGTTAATACCATGATTTATATTTAATATAGGTGGTGACATGATTATACTAATGCACATGACACTATCAAGGGCAATAAGATGCGGTCGAAAAGCGACTTTAGAGTTTACTTAAATGAAACTTGAACTCGTTAGGATAATTGTTAAGGAAATCGAAAAAGGTTGTTGGGAAATTCTAGCCACATTAGTTAAATTACAATACCTTAGCATTTTTGTCATTTTTTCATCCTGTCTGATATATCTTTACACCTATGCAAGTATATAGCCTAGGTTACTCTACTTACACGTAAAAGGGATAACGGTAAGTAACGTGTTAGACTTTTGAAAATAAATTATAATGGATGGCCTTGTACATCACCAGCAAGCTTTCTATATTTGCACAGCGGTTTTACGTTTTAAAAGCTCTACGATAAGAATATATTAGGCTTATAGATCTAATTATATACGATATATCTAATTTACGCTTATATAGAGAAACTACTTCGAGGTAGTATATACTACGATATGTTATAATTATAAAATATAAAGAAAAACAATAACATGTATAAATCTTATATTAAATAATAAAAATCTTGTAAAAATATTTTCTTTTTTTTCATTTTCTTATGTACTTAGTTAAATCAAATGAAGGCCTTTATATTATGTTTATAATAATATTCATACGTACATACATATATGGACAACAGTAATTTGTCGCAAGATATGAGTATAGGAACACAAGCAGAGCAAACAGCGTATATATTGTGTACCCTAATGAACGGAACCAAAAAAAGTATTTAAATAATCATCAAGCCGCCATGTAAATGTAAAGTTTGCCCACATCTATGTACTACATTTAAAATACTTTTTTTATTGACATCTCCCCAAACTCCTTTTTATATTTGTTGATGCCCAGGCCCCCGTTGTTGGGTTTCTACAAAAAAGGGTAGTTTTCACAAACTACCGCTTTTTTCTAAAAATTAAGTCTCACCAAATTGTGTGAATATCAAGTAATGAGGGAACGATTTTGATAAGGCTCTGTCATCGCAAAAAGGCGTATCTAATATGGATAAAAATATAAAGAATCAGCAAGTACCTATCTAAATTGGTTAACTAAGGCGGAAATCTCGCTCATTCTAGCGATGGTTAAACTTAGCCGACCACCCCGATGCTACGCCTCAAGCACTTCACCGATTTTAGAATACCTTTAGAATTTCCTTCGTACGAAGTGAGTCACCGTCGGCAATCTATTTAATACCAAAAGGCAGTAAAATAAAGGATCATCCTCGAGATGGCTATAAAAGACTTGAAATGAGAATGTCCGGTATGCAATAATTAATCATTGATAAATGTATAAATATAGTTACTTGGAAAACATAAATTAAGAAAAGTGTGTACACACATAACTTGACGTAAAAGTAAAATGAATTGCGGTCCAGCGGTCAGAGAAAAGTATTAGGTACATACATACTTAGTAAAATAAAAAAACATCCTCAAACGCCACAGTCACGACGAAATCGAAAAATGAAAACGGTTTTGAAACTTATATTTGTTACACTCGTCACAAATATTCAATTTAGGGAAAAGGGACTCTATGTGGTAGCAGTGACTGCTCTCAGATCAATGTAAATTGAATACATATGTTTATACTTATATATGTAAGTAAGTATATCATAGAATTATCCTAAGGCGTTCAACTTTCAAGAATTAGTTGAAGCTTTATGTAAATGGATTGAAATATGACAATATTTATTCAACATGTCAAGAAAAGATAAACCAATTGGGAGCTTTCATCGGAAACGCTGCCAAAACATTTTGAGTTATGACAAAACGATGCATGATGGGATTGTTCGTCTTTTACAAAATACATATGTTTGCCATTTAAGGATATCTTGGTATACTCATTCCAAGAATTCAATTTTTTGTAGATTACACAGGTACCTACCTAAGTACATAATACATGTACACTTAAGCTCTGACCAATATAGCTTGTATAGTTTGGTTATGTATTAGGTAGTACCTAATATATATTATTTAAAAAAATCTAGTGTGGAATTCGAGAATGTTGGCAATTTAGGAAATCTATTAAAGTTAGACCCTTGTCATTTGCAAAAGTAAATTTTATTATGCTCACATTGAAAAATTATCTTATCCCAGCGCTTTACCTCGACGGAACAATAATTAAATTTTATGGTTATAATTGATTCAATATTCGGAACACGTATTTTCATATTAATCATAAAAAAAAATAGCTTCACGCTATATCCCGCACACAGCAGGGTAGGCAGAGGGAACCTAATGTTAAGACACTCCGTTCCCCACTTTCCGCCGAATTCGAAGGCTTGCGTGTTAAGTGGCGGAACTTAATGCCGCGCTTTACCTCGACACCAGAGCGAAGAAAATGGAAATATAATTAACACTCCTTGAGTGGGAATCGAACCCACAACCAGTCACTTACAGTCACACTCTTGTGCCGCTGGGCCACGACTGGCCACAAATATATTTAACGAAATATTTACCTACATAAGAAAACGGTACTTAGTAAAAAATATGTGTTTAATCAGGCCACTTACCTATCGGGGTTTACTTTACGCTTTTTAATTATATTAACCAATTCCTATGACATTATAATATTTAACATATTTACAAAAACCTTATAGAGTTTAATATTAACAAAAAAATTGAAATAATCCTTTCTTAACTAATTGTTCGACTTCAATTATTATATGACTCTTGGTTATTATAAAATTACTAGCAAATTTTATGCTATTTTGTTCGTTATTAGAAAAAAATGTTTATATAACAAAAAAATCATATTGACATGAAAAAGTAAAATATATTTTGGAATATAGGAAAGTTATTTAATCTGAAATATTTTTCCCCACACGATAACTCAAGAGAGAGCTACGGATTCGAAGATGTTTTCTCGAGAATTATAAATGTTCATGTAACAATAAAATACTTTTCATTAGAAAATGTGTAAGTTATACAGGGTACACGTTACGATAACAAATATTTATAAAAAAAGACACAAAAATTTGAACACAGCGGGATTCGAACCCGCGCCGCCTAAAAACCGTCCAGGCGCTCTGACTGCTAAGCCAGTTATAAGGAGGCGCGGGTTCGAATCTCGCTAACATGTGACTGTAAACGACTGGTTGTAGGTTCGATTTCCACTCGAGGAGTAGTAATGCTTAATATTTCCATGTTATTCGCTCTGGTGTCGAGGCAAAAGCGCGGCGTTAAGTTCCACCACTTAACACGCTATGTCTCCATATTCGGCGGAAAGGGGGGAACGAAGTGTCATAACACTAGGTTCCCTCTGCCTACCCCGCCGTGTGTGGGATACAGGGTGAAGACATAAAAAAAATCATACTTTAAAAACATAAAAAAAATATTCTTTATGCAAATGCTATGAATGCAATAAAAACAAACAATCTTTTCATTAGTGATATACAAAGCGTTTGAAACATTTCAGTCATAGATTTTCTTTTTAAAGAAGCCTTATGAAGTTTTAATCCGTAAATATTAAATTACATTTCATATAGGATTTTGTATTTCATCGTCTCAATTGCTATAAATTCATATGAGTTAAAGTACTTATATTATAGACATAGCTATATTAATTATACAACAGCGAGTCCAAGAAGCAAGTACCAACTGCGAAACAACCACGTTTCCTTAGTTAATTACGAGAAGTAGACAGCAACTCATATGTCGTATATATTGTAAATAAATATAGAAACTATAGTAAGTCTTCTTCGTTTTGTAAGTCTATTCTGCGACCGTGTAGAATATTCTACGGTCCTTGTAGTTCATTACAGTTACGATTTGTTAAATTTAATTATATGCTACCAGTCAATATACTGTATCACTCTTTAACTGTAGTTCCAATGTCACTTCTAAAATTCATATATTGAGAAGGTAGGTTTTATTAATTCAGTCTAGTCGGACAAAATGCACAATCTATTTTAATTAAATAAATAGTAAGAGGAGAACAACTTGACAAATAAATTCTGTTACTACAATTCGCAAATTGTAAAGAATAAACAATATAAAAAATAGTTCGAAAACTCTGTGTTCAGCGTAGTCTGAGAAAAAAGATTTACAATAGGGATACTTTTACAATTTGTCAATGAATCTGGAACAACAATGTTTTAGAATAAAATCCAATAAGCTACACTAACATTTTTTAATGGAAAAACCGACATTTCTATTGGTGGTATTTTTGATTGGTTAGTGGTTACCATCCGTAAAAAAAGGGAGAATATAATTACATTCTACTTTGATCATTCGTTCACTCTTTGAAATAAAAGTAAAAAAGTTGAAAGGTAGCAAAACTCTACGTCACAAGGAAGATTAAAATACTCACCCATATTGACGCTTTTTCCAGTACAGTTCTATACCTATGTTAATAATTTTATATGTAAGAAACCACTCGTAAGTGGGGAACGGAGTATCTTAATACTAGGTTCCCTCTGCCTACCCTGCTGTGTGCGGGATACAGCGTGAAGCTAAAAAAAAAAGGAAACCACTCGTGTTCCCCGTGAAACAGGCTGGATTATGTTTATCAGTAATGATTAGCAATCGTCATACTCGCTGGTTTATTCTACTATATTCTATTACTAGCGACCCGCTCGCGGCTTCGCCACGTGAACTACCACTTTCATCCTCTATTGCCTCTTTGGGACTGGTTTTTTTTTTATGAAAGGTGGTAGTCTATGTTTGACCTTGCCTCATTAACTATTTTCCTGAGAAAATTCATTCATTTCAGTCAAGGAGTTCAGATCTTTCATTCTCACTATATACTAAACATACATAAGTTTCATCCACTGTTTCAACCTCATAGGGTTTGATTTTTTAAAAAGTAGCCTATATTTGACCCTACGTCTTCAACAATCTTCTTTACGAATTCCATCTTAATCGGGCCAGTAGATTACCCGTGAAAACATAACAGATAGAAGAGATACAGATTTTTGCATTTTTATAATAATAATATTAATGAGTACGGATATATCTAGTACAATGTTAACTAATGGCGCTACTACCCGTTCTAGAAAACATAGTGACATCTGCTGTCATATAGATTATATAAAGTTTTATAGACATAAAGTCAAGTCAAGTGTATCTTTAATTAATGTTATGCTTATTTTATTTTATAATTATTTAATTTAGTGATATTGAAACAAATTTAGCTTCACTTGTGAACTATCGACATAATTTGAATGTTTTTTTTTAATTTTATTTTTCTGCGAGAGTTTTGTTGAATATCAGGATGAAAACTATCCCATATGTTGCTCTACCCTTTAAGCTAACTCCATACAAAAATTCATCAATTTCTACCCGGTAGATATCATTATACAAATGATTTACTTATATCGGTTTTTTATTTTTTTACAAAAAAACTACATGGAAAACCGGGATAAAAACTATCCTATATGTACCTTTGGACTATAAGCTACCACCATGCTAAATTTCATTCATTTCCATCCAGTACTTTTTGCGTGATTGGCGAACAAATTAACAGACAGACAGACAGACAAAAATTCTACTGAGTGGATTTTTGGCCTCTGTTATCGATATATTAACGCACCCAATTAAAATTTTTCTGAAATTTTTCATGTACAGAATTGACTTTTCTACTCTTTTATTATATACTAGCGACCCGCTCGCGGCTTCGCCACGTGAACTACCACTTTCATCCTCTATTGCCTCTTTGGGATTGGTTTTTTTTTATAAAAGGAGGGTAGTCTATATTTGACTATCGTCACTAATTATGTTCATGAGAAAATCATCGATACATTTAGTGCAATGTCTATATTATTTGATAACATAGCGATAACTGTTCTAGTAAGAAAACGTACGAAATTTGCTATCATATGATAGTAGATTTCGTACATATATACCATCTGGTATATAGTATTATAAACCGGTCATAATATCTTAAATAAACTTTAAGCTTTTTATTTTACAATTGTGTTACTTATTGATATTAAAAAATAGCTTTACTTGCAAATAATCAATGCAATTTGACTTTGCCAGTTTTTTACTTTTCTGCGGGAACTGTTTTGAATACCAGGGTAATTTTTAAAAAAAGAGAGATAGCCTATGTTTGACCTTGCCTCATTAACTATTTTCCTGAGAAAATTCATTCATTTCAGTCAAGGAGTTTAGATCTTTCATTCTCACTATATACTAAACATACATAAGTTTCATCCACTGTTTCAACCTCCTAGGGTTTGATTTTTTATAAAGTATTCCGAATCGAATTCCCGTCAAAACATAACAAATAGAAGAGATACAGATTTTTGCATTTTTATAATAATAATTTTAATGAGTGCGGATATGTCTAATACAATGTCAACTATATAAAAAACAAATGGCGCTATCCGTTGCAGAAAACGTAGTGACATCTGTTGTCATATAGATTATATAAATATATAGATTATATAAAGTTTTATAGACCGGTCAAATGTATATTTAATAAATGTTATGCTTATTTTATTTTATAATTATTTTAATTAGTGATATTGAAACAAATTTAGCTTCACTCGTGAACTATAGACATAATTTGAATGTTTTTTTTTTATTTTTTTTTCTGCGGGAGTTATGTTGGATACCGGGATGAAAATTATCCCATATGTTGCTCTAACCTCTAAGCTAACTCCATACAAAAAATCATTAATTTCTACCCGGTAGATACCGACATACAAATGATTTACTTATATCGGTTTTTTATTTTTTCCAAAAAAACTACATAGGATACCGGGATAAAAACTATCCTATATGTACCTTTGGACTATAAGCTATCACCATACTAAAATTCATTCATTTCTATCCAGTAGTTTTTGCGTGATTGACGAACAAATTAACAGACAGACAGACAGACAGACAGACAGACAGACAGACAGACAGACAAAAATTCTACTGAGTGGATTTTTGGCCTCTGTTATCGATATATTAACGCGCCCAATTAAAATTTTTCTGAAATTTTTCATGTACAGAATTGACTTTTCTACTCTTTTATTATATATATAGATATATATATACAGATATTAAAATATCACGAACTCATTAATTTTGAACAGTTAGTGAACTCATAGCACAAAAGTTATAATTACTCTCGCAAAGTGTCAAAGGAACTAATATTTCTTCCCATAAATTATATTTTATTCTTTATTGTAATTTACAACGGCTACCAAAATCGATTACTTTTATTTATGTATCGTGATTTATATAAAGGGTCTTCAAAGTTATCCCTAAGGGTCTTTTAAGTTATCCCTAGATATTAATTAATAACTATATGTCAATATACGTACAATATATGTAAGTATTTGAAATTCACAGCCGTAACTACTGGAGGAATAGATAATTGATAACTGATTTAACTATAGAAATAAACTATATACTTTCTATAGAAAGAAAAAATCCAAAATATTTAGGAAAAACCGAAAAAGATCTATGACAAATATCTCAAAAGATGATTTTTTTAAAAAAATATGTTTATTTCTTCAAGTAACAAATTCAATTAGTTAAATTCTTGAGAAAAAGTGACTAATAGTGAGATTTTAATTTACCTTCAACAAGTCTTGCAAATTTTTCGTAAGTACTATTTGTTAATATAAGTATTCGGTCTCTAATAATTTTGGTATTTTTAAACTTTATTCACATAATTTGAAGGATTAGAATGGAAAAAATTCTCAAGGGCTATGTAATAAATTACTGAAATATTTGCTTTGTATTCACTCGTTAAAATACACTCGTATATTCAAATGAAATGTAAGAAGTTCCATTCAATATGATCATGTTGTGGAAAACATAATTATAATCATAATTGGCACTCGCAATTAATTAAACGCCATACTTTCGAGAGCAATGTGTACATATACTCGTAAATTATTAATTAACGAGAAAATATAAAATTTATATTAGCCAGTTATTTATATTTGGGACCAGTTGTGGCGCAGTGGCGCACTCTGCGCCTGTAAAGCGGCTGGTTGTGGGTTTGATTTCCACTTGAGGAGTGGAAATATTTTCTGGTGTCGAGGCAAAGCACGGCGTTAAGACCCGCCACTTAACACGCAATGCATACTAATTCGGTGGAAAGTGGGGGACGGAGTGTTGTACCACTAGGTTCCCTCTGCCTGCCCTACTGGTTGCTATAGGGAAAAAGCGTGAAGTTAAAAAGAAAGATAACATTTTCGTTATTTATATCTATGTTGATTATAAATAAATTTTATATATGAATTTGTATTTACTATATATTTGTGAAAGAGTATATTCCAGACGCTCGCAGTTTTCTTTGAAGATTAAATTATGAAATAGACTAAGTGAAATACTTTATTTTTTTTGTGTTTATTATGAGTCTAAGTAGTCACTACCTTTTGTTTCCCCAAATCTAGATTAATTTCAATCAACTATGTGCTAAATAAGATATAGAGAAACTATAACTCATGTAATTATAGAGAATTATAAACTCATGTAATTATAAGTTATAATGCACAGCGATTCAAAGTATGTATGTTATTACATTGTTGCTGACTAATCAAAATTAAAATTAATTACATCTCTTTTATATAACTCATGTTGTAGATTTAAAAAAATAGTTAGAATCATCCTCGCTATTAATAAGTTTTTGCATAAGATTTAAAATATTTATTAGATGTCTTTTGTATTCACGCTTTTTGCAACGTAGAATAAAATCAGAGAGACCCTGGCGTCAAAACACTCCGCCCTTCACTTCCCTTCCGAAATAGAAACATTACGTACTGAATGGCGGAACACAGTTCCCCTTTTATTTTCCTTGTATTCATCCGCAGGTATCACACATACGCTTACATTATCGCTATTTTATATAAGAAATCTGTTTATGATAAACATCTTTACTTGTCAATGATAAGGGTCTTCTGGCACATGTGTGTACTCACGATGTAAGACATGTTTAGATAAGAGTCATAATGTGTTAATTTTCTTGTGCTTAAAGATAATTTGCTAAGAAAAGCTTAAAGTAATACTTACTAATTTACAATTTATGTTATATTTAAATATCAAATGTAAAGTCCATTCTAATAAGTTTTCTTTCAGTTCTAACAACTTGATGCACAAACGGCAAAAGTTGCAACAACCATTTAGAAATGTCTCTTCGATGAACTTTAAATGAATTATCCAAAAGAACTGTTACGTTTACACTTTATATACCGAATTCAATATAGGTATTTACGGTATGTATTTAATGCTAAAAAAAATCAGCAGCGTTAGCGGGTTTTCCCGCATAGCAGTGTAGTCTTAGTGTTAAGGACACTCTGTTATTTATTTTCCGTCTGAAATCGAGGCATTGCACGTTGAGTGGCGAAAATCAACCACCAGAGTGAAGAAATGAAAATAATCTCAACCTAATCATCCCCACAAGAGGGAATCGAATGCGTTTATAATCAGACACTGTCCCACTGCGTCACGATAGCCGATGGGATAACTGCGAGTTATTACTTCTTATATTCAATTTATAACAAATCTGCTTGTAGTAGGAAAATTTAGGCATATCTTTGTTTTAATACTGATTTGCTATACACGTTGACTTAGTTTTATATGCTTACCTGCTGCGTTCAAATTTTTACAGGTTTCCCAAAAAGCACCGTTCACTTTTTTGTGTGAATAACACTTTAAAAATGTTATTAAAAATAAGTATAGTAAATAATAATAAATGATCAATTTTATATGTCAAACAGACCAGTGTACGCTTAAATTAATTTCAAATTGATTGAAATTTAAATAAAGAATATTGTCCCATTTATAAATATCATTTGGGCGTACCTGAATGAACACGGCGATTGTACGTCCAATCCCTCCTCAATATTTTCGTTTCTTTTATCTGGTAACACAAATTGCGGAGTTGGAGTGATAAAATATCACTTCCTTTAACGTGAGATAAAAGGAGTGTAGGTCATTTCGATGCTAAGCTCTACACGAAAGTTACTCTTGTGATGAAAAATAAATTATAACATGTATTATAATATAATCATTTTCTAAGTTTCTTCCAAGGCATCTTGTTAATGTTCTCTTTTCTATTTTCTAAGGTATAAAAAAGAACTTAATGTATTTTTAACAATAGAAAGAAAGATATAAGGATTTACTACATTGATTTTCTGGCAGCTATTCAAGTAGCAAGCCTCGCATTTGTATAGTAAGTTGCGTAAATGTTTGCTCTCGTTTTAATCGCCCTTGTCCTTTGGCACGCCTCTATGTCGACAATATATGTACGTTGACGTTACATTATTTACTATATCTGGTTTCTTATATAAGCTTATTCTTACCTTTCATTCAACTACAACTGGACTCAAAACTGAATAGTTATAGAAAATTGAATGTTTAACTTCTGTCATCGAGTTATTGTGATAGAGATACCTGTTAGTTGAACTAAAACCGATGATTATGTCAATATGTATAAATTTAAAATAATCAGCGTGAAGCTAATGTAAATAATAAAATAAACAAACAAATTATACGTACATTTTTAATAAATACATCGTCGTTTTATAAATGATAGCATAAAATTGATGTGTTAGTGTTCTTTGAATACTTTCGAAGCTCAATCTATCTATTCCTGTCATGA
The DNA here is from genome assembly GCA_019049465.1 of Dryas iulia moderata. Taxonomy (NCBI): domain Eukaryota; kingdom Metazoa; phylum Arthropoda; class Insecta; order Lepidoptera; family Nymphalidae; genus Dryas; species Dryas iulia. The sequence continues at coordinate 10,020,816 of CM032422.1, read as the reverse complement.
AGGTCAGAGTAAAGAACTACCTACTGCTTAAGCATACCAAAACCGTCTCAAGTAGGTACTCACTACTAACTTATTGTAAAGTCATTTCCTTATTTATATATGTTTGTTTCAGCTCCACACTTTTTCCTACAGAGCAGTGTGGGCAGAGAAAACCTAAAATCCACTCCTTTCTATATTTTCCGGCGCGACTATTTCCAATCTATGAGAGTAATGTATGATGGAACGCAGTGCCGCCCATTATCTAGAAACTTAATACTACACACAGAATTGAATACAATACAGAGTAGGGCCTTTCACTCTGCACCACAATGTTTTTTTTATTTATGGTATGTTCAAGTTACGCTAGACGCAAAAATATGAATTTTATATATTTAATTCATCATTAATAAGAAATACATAATTTTAAAACAAGCGAACATAAACTTTATTTGTTGAACTATAGCATTTCGTTATGTGATCGTGTTATGTTTTATTTTTACAAACTTAGTCCTAGTTCCACTCTTGATTTTACTAAAACAACTATATTTAATCGTCAATTATGTTAATATACACTTAATCTGATTTTTAAACATTAATAAAATGTACATTATTATAGAAAATCGCCTTAACACTAAACAGAATCATTTATCACAGGATCATTATTTTAGAATTCTCTTATTCTTGCCGACATCGTAAAGCTAAGAGCATTTTTCCAACACTTGACAAGTAACAAATGACTTCAGTGTCAAAAAACGAAACCGAGTTGAACTTTGTATGTAATTTGCAATATAAACATTTTTACTTCAGATTGTGGCTGTTAAAATTGTATTTGTATTTAAAGTTATAACTGTGAAATATGTGAACGTATTTGTCTGACGTAGTGGTCGAGCCCAACTTTGGTAAAGAGAATTTCAGATTCTGCTGAATAAAATATTTATTGTAAAATTGTGGCCTCCAACTATCGTCGCGCAGAGGCAAAATCGAAAATATATTTTCGTTACATGTATATGTACGGTTCGTATATGCATTTTAATAAAATTATTTTTTTTTACTTTTAAACATTTTTAAAGTGTTATTCCACACTTATGAAAATTGAAAAAGGCATTTAGAAAACGATAATTCTTTTTACTTAGAAATTTTGAATTAATTATTATTTATTGTGGAAATAGATTATGAAATAAAGACTGATAAAAATAAATACGAAAATATATTTCTAACACTTTACCAATACTTTTTTCTAAAAATCTGTTTTATTAAGCAAGACATGTAAGTGAATTTTATATGTCATTGTACCATTTTTAACGTTACTTTGTACCAAGGTGCAAATATACATTTTTTTACAATAAAATATTTTATGTATTACTTATCTTCTGTTTGAATATTATTTTAAGTATCATTTTACACGAGACAAGAACCAATGGAATCGCCGTGGGACAGCGTTTAATTGAACACGATTTGTGAATTTGGGTTTGATTCCCACTTGGAGTAATGATTTTTTTAATTATATACAAACCTTTATTCTATTTTCGTAGAAGAGCGTGGCGTTGATTTTTACTATTTAAAAAAAAGGAAAGGCGAAAGGAGAGAATTGTGAGTCGTGTAACTGAGTTATCTAATTATTCTGCTATGCAGACTAAAACGTGACGCTGAAAAAAGATATCATATTACCCTACCTTTCAGATCTATTTGGAACTTAACCTTACCATAATAGTTCGTGGATGTAACAATAGCGTTATATTTCGAATCTCTATAATAAAAAGAGGAACAGATCTTCAAGCTTTAGTGTTGACCCAAATACTTTTATGTATCTCTATATATCTTTTGATTTACACTTGCCTCATGCTATATACAACTGCATATGTGCACTTAAACTATTTAAATCTTTGTACATTGTAACTTTAAATATGTGTTTAGTAATATTTAGGAAATCTTATTATTATTAATTAATTTAAAAGCACCAGAACGTAACTTTCACAGCGATTACTTTACAGTAAAGTACATATGTGGCCGGTCGTGACCCAGTGGCACAAGAGTGCCACTGTAAACGACTGGTTGTGGGTTCGATTCCCACTCGAGGAGTGGAAATTATATTTCCATTTTCTTCGCTCTGGTGTCGAGGTAAAGCGCGGCGTTAAGTTCCGCCACTTAACACGCAAGCTTCCGAATTTGGCTAAAGTGGGGAACGGAGTGTCTTAACACTAGGTTCCCTCTGCCTACCCTGCTGTGTGCGGGATATAGCGTGAAGCTATTTATTTATTTAAAGTACATATTAGATTATTCCACCCTTACTCACGGTTTTGCACAAATAAATTACCTGAATCGTTTGCTTTAGTACTAGAGAATAAGGTCGCAATATGCAGCTCGCTTCGAAATGTACATATCATTTAAGCTGAGAATAATTCTTAAGAACGAAAACGGACAATTTTATAAATAACTTGCTTATTATTTTTTTTTAAAGAGGGGTTAATTTTTCTCGTTTGTCTGTGTACTCTATTAATATAGTTTTTTTGTGAGAATTCTTCTGATAATACTAGCATATTAATTTTATATCTTTTATTATATAAGCAGGCCGCATCTGCTGCTTCAAATTTCCGACGTTCCGCATTCTCGTCTAAGTTAAGCCCTTTATATTTTTCATAAAAAAATCACCTCCTACTTAAAGTTGGAGCATTAGGTAACAGCACTATCTGCCTGAAAAAATCATCGAAATTGGTCAAACGGTCAACACAAAAGTTTTACAAATAAACAAAAAATGCACTCATTCGTGACTTTGGCTGTGTGTAATTTATGGCCTTTACCAAACAGTTCACACGGTACTCAAGGGAATGATTGTTTGGTTTATTTTCATTTCTTTACTCTAGTGAAAAGACAAAGTGTTAAGTATCACCACTCAGCACGCAATTTCTCAATTTTGAACGGAAATTATAGAACGTCTGCGATTATGATATTCCTGGCGAAACTGAGACATTGTGTGTTAAATGCTCAAACATAACTGCGTGTCATGTCTTAGATAAGAAAAAGGAGAAATAAAATTATAATAATAAATAAAAATATAATCTCCCGAACAGATCGAACCCACAATCATCGCGTTTACAGACAGACATTACCCAACTCCACTATGAAGGCCTCAACTGCCTACTTTATTCAATTACCTTGATAAAATATATCTTTAGTTCTAAAACCAAATGAAGAATAAGGAAAACGCGTATGTAAGTCTGGTTTTAATAAAGTTAAAGAATATCAAGGGACCAGAAGGTCTTAGGACAAAAGCTTGTGGATAAAACTTTCTGTCGGTATCATTATATCTATCATTTAAATGAAAAATTCTGCTAAATACAAATCAAAGTTTTCGTCACAATTTATATTTATAATGTATGTTAATACAACTCATTACTTAATAACGATACGCGATGTCTACCTATGCAGTACATATGTATTTACAAATACGTCTGACAAACCAATGTTAACATGAATTATACCGCAATATACATATCATACCATATAATATGCAGTAAGGAATCTTCTATAGATACAACCGAATATGCTTTCAATATCTAAGGTCACCGAGAAAAATCAGATAAGGGAAAAAGTGAGTTTCTTTCTTAATGTCAATTACATACGATTTTTTATTACATCGAAAAGAAATAATTCATAAGCGACTTCAAAACGGAGGAGGTTATCAATTCGACTGTATTTTTTTATACATGTTACCACATATTTTTTTACTGAATGAATCAATTTTGATGATTTTTTTTTATAGTTGAAAGTACTTCGCATCTGGTCCCATGTTTAATTAAGATCTAACGAGTAGTTTTTAACTAATTGCAAAAAAACACAGTCGTTTACAGTCACACGATTGTGCCACTGGGCCACGACTGGCCACGTAAAACTATGTTAACATTCACAATGAGATCCATCTCATTTAGCGTAATCTATAAATATATGCCTACATTGTAGAAATAGTAATGGTATACTGTTATAACTAAATTTTATCAAAAATCTGCCAGCAGTACACGTAAAGAAATATATTTTTTCAAAAATCAGATTGGCTTGTATGTTTCTATATCATAAAATAATTTTATTTTTAAGCGGCCACATTTTTTAAAGCCATCGTTTCGATTTCTGGTGAGCGATGCAGAATGGAGTGCATTGGACTTAGGTTCTCTTTTACTCCCCTTTTCAGCATAGTAGTAAGCTGGAAAAGGCGCAAAGCTGACTCCTTTGGTTTTTAGTAATAAATTTTAATAATAAAAAAACAATCATGCATTCAATTTCAATTACTTGACATGCAACGTCTCATTTTCAATGTTTTGCGAGTTTTGTTGTACAAAATAAACATCTACATTACATGTATGTAATATGTATGATAAAATCTGTATGATTTTCAAAAAGGAATCCAAGTGAGACAGGACGGTAAAATACTTTTTTATTTATTTTAAAAATATAAAGCTTTATAAAATTAGTGACATTTTGTACAAAAAAAGAATGTTGCAAATAGGTTGTTTAAAAATAATTACAAAAATAAAATGTGCTTACTTCATTTTAACTTCAGTCACAAAATTTGTGCCGCAAAAGTTAGTAAAATATTCGGACCAGCGTGAATGCTATTAGGACTGACGCTGCTTACTTGTTTGGAATTTTCCGTCTCTTATCGGACAAAAAATATCACTTTTGCAAAACTAATTATGGTTCTTGTTGTTATGTTATATACTCTACAAATTACATTTAAATTATTAACACAAGCTACTCTAACATCTATGGACGACCCAATTCTCGTTGTAGTCTGATGTTCGGAAGTTGTGCTGGGGCAAAGAATTGTCAAAATGGCACAGACAATCCAAAACTCGAAAGGTTCAATAATCATCCTGAACAATCATGCTTATCGGAGATATCAACCAGCTACCCTTCATTAAAATGCGCAATATCGGCCCAAGCCTTGCGACGACCACCAGTCAAACGCTAACGAGATCGTATAGATTTCCACAAGACGTAACCTATGTTCTTACCGAGATTAACAATGGGATATTCTCAACCTAGCCGATTGAAATACACGGGTGAAATACACGGGTGCATCCGTCTCAGCAGACTCGGCAAACACGTACCAGGTCCACACGCAAACGGAGAAAACGGGTCTCACATACATAGGGTACGGAAGGGGTGAAAATCCGTGTGGATCCACTCAAAACATATTTTAAAATATCAAAAGCAGAAACGACGGTTACAAGCCATCGAGGCCCAGGCCCAGAGACAACATCTAAGTATAAACATATTTTTTTGTAGGTTCAATCCTCACTCGGACAAATGATTATATTTAAAATTGAGCCTGAACCTCACAGAAAATATGTCAATAACATTATTATACTAATATAATAAAATTTCCAAGTTACGGATTAGGAACGGTTAAGGAACAGCTTATTATAGCTTTTCCTTTGCAGAAGTTAACACGTAAAACGAAAAACTAATAAGAAAGTTTTGTTTGAGAAGAGACTCAAAAATTGAAGAGTGAGAGATTCTATTTCTAGGGCATAGGCATAGCCATAACGAATTACGAAAAAAGAACTAAAGGAAATAGTTAAGATTATTTTCTCGATCTAAAAAGGACATTATGGGCATACTTTAAAAGATGCAGGTAGTAAAAGTGTCTTTCTAATATTTTTTTAATGTTGTGTTCTAAAGAAGGAAAATATTTAAAAAAGTTATCAATAATCTTGTTAAGTCTAAAAATTTATCCACACCGCTAAGTCTGTAAACAAAGAAAGTCTGCAGGTTAGCTTTCCTACAAGGATTATTTACTTAAGAAAATACTCTAATATTTCTTTACCATAAGATATAAAGTTTGATTAAAAAAAATCTTTGACTTATCGAAAGAGTTAAGGAGGAAACGAGAAAAATATTATCGTTCAAAGAGCTTTCTTCAAAATCAATTTCAAAACTTTGTTTAACTTTTATCAATAAAAAAATTACGTGACCCTGTAATTATTTACTATTTTAATCTAAAAAAAAATCGTTCACGCTTGCAAATCTTAAAATATAAAACAATAATTTTAGAATATGTTTTTAACTTCACCTTAATTCCTCTTTATGTGTGAAAGAGAAACAGTCGGGACTCCGTGAGAAAAAAGTTTTTTTTTACTTTTCGTTTTTCAAATTATTAACACAATGGACGAAAGTGTTAGATTATTAAATTCAACTTAAATACAACCATATAAATACTGATAAGAGAAATTTCAACAGAACTGAAAAATACACAATATCGACTATTAATACGATGTGAAAATTGTTTTTCTTAAGTTCACAATATCTATAACATAATTGTTATATCATATAAATTATCATAGTGATCCATTCATTTACGAAAATGATTAGTTGTTTTAGATTATAAGGGTAAAATGTCTTACTCGTCTCATTTGGCTAGTCTCAGCTTTTCTTAAATTTAAGAAATTTGAAGAGGATTCATGCCAGTAGATTAACTGTAAATATATAACACGATAGTTTAAAGTGGGGAACGGGATGTCTTAACCAACAAGATTCTCTCTGCCTACCCTCCTGTGTGAGGGATACAGAGTGAAGCAAAAAAAAAGCAATCAATACCGATTAAACTAAAGAATTATAATCATAGAGTCATGAAATATTTATTACACCGTATTTTAATCATATTATCCGTTTACTCATTTATCGTCATATAATTCTCTGATGGGACTTACAAGTTAAAAAAAATGCTAAGCTTAGCCACGTAACACTTCACCTGCCACGTAAAATATACGAGATATTAAACATCTTGAAAAGATTTTTTATTTTTAGCAACTGGATAGAAAACTAGCATTAAAATCAAAAGGAAGTAAAATATTATGTAACTCCGTCGTGGCGCAATTTAGATGTGTCTGACTGAACGCGATGGCGTTGAGATAAGTCAATTTACCCTAGCTTGGGGGAATATTTTTATTTATATAAATAACTGCTTTTCCGGTTCGTCAATGCAAACCTCAGACTTGTGATTCGCAATTCATACTCTAGTATCCTCGCCCGATTCAGGTTGGGTGGTGGAATTGAAATTGGTAGTTTATCTAGACTGTAAAATATTATACCTACATACAAGCTAAAACTTAAACATTTCTCCACTTGGGATTTAGAATCTCGCCTCTTGTGCAGCCAGACAAATGTACGTCTCCTCAACGGCGTCGCATATCATATATAAAGCGAACAATAAAAGAATATATAGAAAATTTACGACTATTGTTTTTTTTAATGAAATTTCATCCCGCTTATCGTGTTCTCTTATATGGGCAAATGTACATGGGCTTTTCCGGTTCGTATTGACGGACGTCACGCCGACGAACGTTTGCAAACGTTTGCATTGGCAAACTTTGGACTTGCGATTCGTAATTCAGATTCTTGTATCTTCGCCCATTCCCCGTTGGGTAGCGGAATTGAAATTGGTAATTTATCTAGACGGTAAAATATATAGGTACATCCTAAAACTTAAACATTTCGTGTGTATCCAGACAAATCTACGTCTCTCCAACGGCGTCGCATATAATATATAAAGCGAACAATAAAAGAATATATTGAAAATTTACGACTATTGTTTTTTTATAATGAAATTTCATCCCACTTATCGCGTTCTCTTATATGGGCAAATGTACATATCTATATTAATACAGGACAGCAGTTTACAAATATAGTAGGGATTTGGTAAAAACTTATATATCTAAAAACAATACAGATTTTTCGTGGTGTTTATATTTTAAGTTAGTATAAATATATAATGGAATATAGCTTGTTTATTAAATTATAATAAGTTAAAAAAAAATCTGCCGTTTCCATTCTTTTGTGTTCAACTAATACATGCTTTAGAGAAACGTATTCTATACTTGTCTTTAAACCTTACATTTTACCACATGTTTTTAAAGCCGTTTGCAATTTACACGAGCACCTACCAGGTCAAGTTTATGAATAAATTATAGCGACCTTCTGTGCCAAAGTCAAAGAGCGTAGGTAGATGAAAGTATGATGAATTACTAGATGTTCAATATGTAAGATGGTGAGAACTTTATGATAGACAATTAATTTCATTACGGTGCTTTACTTAAGGAAAATAATTTATATTTTATGTAAGTATATATTTTTCTGCCTCTATCCTACTAAGCTGCCGGTTTAAAAGTACTCAATATTTTCATTTATAGTTCGTGGTAAATTCGTTTTATTTAAAAAAATAAGAAAAGAAAAAAAAATATTAGAATAAGGTAAAAAGTGGAAATACGCCTTGAACTACTTGTCAAAAAAAACACTATCACGCTTTTTTCCAAACAAAATGGTAACGAGAGAGAACCTAAGCTCTAAGACAATCCGTTCTCTACTTAGGATATTGTTATATGCTTAAAGTTTTAAATATTTAACTTTGACAGGAAAGTTATTTCTATTAATAAAAGCTTGTAAAACATATTAATATTTTATTAACTTCGTTTTATAATTTAAGTAAAACTATTTTAACCAGAATAATTGTGTAATTTTACCCTTTTACAGTCCGTGGTTACGGGTAAGCTTACTTTTATTATTTCTTATTATCTTCATCGCTCTTTATATCTATTATTACAGGGAAAAAAGTTAAAGTCTATAATTTTATCCTGTAAAGGTTGTCAGTTACAAACTACAAATGACTACTTTACGCTGAAGCGAACTGAACTAAACCGAATAACCGAGTAGTTATCATTGATTTATGCATCACATGCGATGTGCAGAAGTTTGATGTGCAGATCATTTCTCTTTATTAGTCTTTGAAATATTGGAAACTAATTTGGACTAGTTGGCTTGTTAAACATCTAACTTTACACTTAATTTGAAAAGCCAATAACGGCAGAACGTGGATGTGAGTGTAAAAGAGTAGATTGCGTTTTTATAGTGTTACGCTACGACTAAAACGAGAAATTTCATAAAATGCAATATTGTTGAGCGACTTCAATGTATACAATATAAAACTGAAACAGTTTATGCTTTTTGTATGATATTTTTCTGGGATGTGATATTTTTCTTTGCACTTTTCGTTATATATCTCAGCATATCTATTATCATGGTACTTAAACCAAAAGGCAATACTTTAAGTTTTTACCAACATTATGAGAGCGGAGAAGTATGAACATAGCATATTTGGAGTTTATGTAGAAAGGTATGCAGAAAGTCAATATTTTTTATAATAAGGCATTAAATAAAATCAATAGCACAATATTAAACACACTATTGTTATGTTTGATATACATTTTCCAAAGAAAACGTGTATTTTACGCGTTGAGGTCTTTTAATTAATACTAGCGACCCGCTCGCGGCTTCGCCACGTGAACTACCACTTTCATCCTCTATTGCCTATTTGGGATTGCTTTTTTTTTTATAAAAGGAGGGTAGTCTATATTTACTGTCGTCACTATTTATGTTCATGAGAAAATCATCGATACATTTAGTGCAATGTCTATATTATTTGATAACATATAGCGATAACTGTTCTAGTACGAAGACGTACGAAATCTGCTATCATATGATAGTAGATTTCGTAGATATATACCATCTGGTATATAGTATTATAAACCGGTCATATTATCTTAAATAAACTTAAAGCTTTTTATTTTACAATTGTGTTACTTATTGATATTAAAAAATAGCTTTGCTTGCAAATAATCAATGCAATTTGACTTTGCCAGTTTTTTACTTTTCTGCGAGAACTGTTTTGAATACCAGGGTAATTTTTAAAAAAAGAGAGATAGCCTATGTTTGATCCTGCCTCATTAACTATTTTCCTGAGAAAATTCATTCATTTTTCATTCAGTCAAGGAGTTTAGATCTTTCATTCTCACTATATACCTACTAAACATACATAAGTTTCATCCACTGCTTCAACCTCCTAGGGTTTGATTTTTTATAAAGTAGCCTATATGATCCTGCATCTTCAACAATGTTCTTTACGAATTCCCGAGTCGAGTTCGAGTCTAAACATAACAAATAGAAGAGATACAGATTTTTGCATTATTATAATAATAATTTTAATGAGTGCGGATATGTTTAATACAATGTCAACTATATAATAACAAATGGCGCTACCCGTTGCAGAAAACGTAGTGACATCTGTTGTCATATAGATTATATAAATATATAGATTATATAAAGTTTTATAGACCGGTCAAATGTATATTTAATAAATGTTATGCATATTTTATTTTATAATTATTTTAATTAGTGATATTGAAACAAATTTAGCTTCACTCGTGAACTATCGACATAATTTGAATGTTTTTTTTAAATTTTATTTTTCTGCGGGAGTTATGTTGAATACCGGGATGAAAACTATCCCATATGTTGCTCTAACCTCTAAGCTAACTCCATACAAAAATTCATTAATTTCTACCCGGTAGATACCGATATACAAAAGATTTACTTATATCGGTTTTTTATTTTTTCCAAAAAAACTACGTAGGATACCGGGATAAAAACTATCCTATATGTACCTTTGGACTATAAGCTATCACCATACTAAATTTTATTCATTTCTATCCAGTAGTTTTTGCGTGATTGACGAACAAATTAACAGACAGACAGACAGACAGACAGACAGACAGACAGACAGACAGACAAAAATTCTACTGAGTGGATTTTTGGCCTCTGTTATCGATATATTAACGCACCCAATTAAAATTTTTCTGAAATTTTTCATGTACAGAATTGACTTTTCTACTCTTTTATTATATATAGAGATAATCAGCTATACGCTTTTTCTTGCACAGCAGGGTAATTAGAAGAAATATAGCATCTATACTTTCTGTTCCAAATCGAGACATTGTGTATTAACAGGCGGATCTGCACTTTGTCTTAGACACCAGAGCGGAGAAATGGAAATAATTTAAATATAATCATTCAGTGTCACGAGTGGGAATCGAAGCCATAGCCACCGAGTTTAAAGCCAGATACTGTGTCGTTGCACCACGATGACCTTAACATTATTATTATTATTTTTTAGCTTTACACTGTATTTCGCACACAGCAGGGTAGACAGAGAAAGAACCTAGTGTTAAGACACTTCGTTCCGCCGAACTCGGAAGCATTGCCTGTTAAGTAGCGGAACTTAAAGCCGCGCTTTTACCTCTGATACCAGAGCATAGGAATTGGAAATATTAAAATTTCCATTCCTCGAGTGGGAATCGAACCCCCAACCAGTCGTTTACAGTCACACGTTCGTGCCACTGCGCCACGACTGGCCCCATCTATGATATATATGACTGGCGCTTAATATTATTACATAATATTATAATAACATAGATTATAGTTTGACAAAATTTCAGTATAGTAATATGATATTATGATACTTTGAATAAAAGCTAATTAAAATAAATGTCAAAAATGTATTAAAGCAAGTATAGTAAAGATTACATAAAATATATATATTTTTTTAATTTTAATATTTCCTTTTTTTAACTAAACGGAACATTATAACTTTCTTTATACTATATCTCTATAAAATGTAGCACGTAGCACCAAAGTTGAAATCGCCCATTCAAAGCGGGTCGCTTCCGCGATCGTAGCTAAAATTTCATATTTCTTTTCCTTAATATACACTTTCAAGGAAGTATTATGTTACATAAAATACAATAACGATTTTGACCTAAAGATTTAAAAGTTCGTAAAACTTGTCAAATTAAAGAGTTTTGTAAGATATTGAGAATGCTTGAGTATGTTTATATTAAAACGCTACAATTCCAGACTTAAAAAAAAAAAAGAATTTTATCACCAAGAATATAGCTACAAAATCTGATACTAACATTGCATATTTCCATCACATAGGTAATTAATACAGCTGGGTTCTAGGTAACTAGCTATTACGAGCCGCTTCGTAATTGAGGGCGTTCCCTCGACTCCATGTTCGTTAATTTTCTCTTCAATTTTCACAGCATTTTTATGAACCGGATACTAACCTACCAACCATGTGAACACAAATCGATATGACAAGAATCTCTATTAAAAGTTAATCACAATTTACGACAAGTTGTACATTGATTCGGTACATTATAAATCCTTAAATTTACATTTTCTTATTACATAAACGATACGATTACGATAAACCTGTTTCGCTTTCTTTTTTACCAGCTTCACACTTTTTCCCATAGCACAGGAGAGTCAGCGAGAACCTCTAGTGTCAAGACACTCCGTTTTTCCCTATCAGCGACAAACAAGATATGGCGAGTTGAGTGGCAGAACTACCAGAGTGGAAATCAATCCCACTATACATTGCGTTTCTCAGCAGACGTTCTCTCCCCTTGGCACGACGGCCTCTTTGAAAAGCCTTAAAAAGCCGAAAATAATTTAAAATAATAAAAATTCTGGGGTGCTGATTACATTGTATAAAATTCTTTCAATAACGTTTAAAACTAACTTCCGGAAAATACGCGAACACGTGAACTGTATGTGACTATATTAGCACAATCTCGAATGAAAGTAATTAAATCCACATCAAAGCGATGCAGTCAGACACGCCTTAACAGTGCACTAAATCTCAACATATGTGGCACGCAATCTATATTTATGAATACTTAGAAACTTTTAGGTTTACGATCTGCATTTCCTCACCTAAATCGTACAGTTCCTAAGACTATTTATTGGTAAGCAGCTAAGCTGTAAGCTTTTACTTATATTATAAAAAAGTAATATAAAATGTTTGCTGCCCTTTATATCTGTAGAGTTAAATTTATAAAGATAATGAGAAAAATATATCAGAAAAGCAAATTCAAAAGCTGTTTAGATTCTGAAGAAGAAAAGCTTGCATTGTCTTAAAACTTCTACCAGTATACACAACTTTGTGCTGCTCGTTCTTCACTAAAATTTGCATTCCTCTCCTATATAGTATAGGTATAACAAGTTTTTACCGTAAAGATATCTTAATCCAGTTTTTAAATATCTGACATACCTACAACTATACTACTACGAACTATAATTTATTTCTAAAATAGGTACCAATACATATGGCAATGCCAATTGCAATGAGATGTAGTCGAAAAGACCGATTTATTTAAATAAAACTTGAATTGGTTTGGGTAGTACTTAAGCAAAATCGAGAAAGGTTTACTTTACTACTAAATTCTGACCAAATAACTAAGTTGTAATACTTCTGCAGTTTTGCCTTTTTTCAGTCTATCTGATATATCTTTATACCTATGTAACTATAAAGGCTATGTTACTTTCTTTACACATACAAGTAACAACGGTAAGTAACGAAGTCTTTTGAAAATAAATTATAATGAATGGCCTTGTACAACAACCTTCAGGTTTTATTTATTTCCACAGCGGATTTACATATTAAAAGCTCTGCTATGAGAGTACATTAGACTTATAGAAAAATATATTTAATGTACGTTTATCTAAGTGAAAATACTACGGGGTAGTATACTAATATAATAATATACTAATAAAATAATATTACGGTGTATTATAATTATAAAATATAAAATGAAACCAATAACATGTTGAAATCTAATATTTAAAAATAAAAGTCATGTAAAAATACTTCCATTACTCATTTTCATAATTTACTTAGTTAAATGAAATGTGTGAGGCCTATAATATTATATTCATAACAATCTTCATACGTACATATATGGTCGACAGTAATTTACCTGAAGATATAGAAACACAAGCAGAGCAAGCAGCACAAGTATTGATTAACCTAATGAACAAAACCAAATAAATTATTTAAATAATCAACAAGCCGTCGTATAATATAAAGTTTGCTGACATCTGTGTATATTATACATAGTGGTAAATTACTCCTGGATTTACATTTAAATTGTTTTTTTATGTTGACATCTCTATAAACCCCTTTTTTATTTCTTGATGTTTGGAGCCACTGTGTTGGGTTTCTATTGTAAAAAATAAGTTTTGCAAAAAATAAATATCACCAAAGGTTTATGAACAATTTTGGGACGATGTCAAAAAGGTAAATAATATATCTAATATGGATAATGATATCAAGAATCAGCAACCACCTAAATTCATTAACTAAGGCGGAAAACCCGCTCATAAGTATTCTAGAGATGGTTAAACTTAGCCGACCACCCCGATGTTACGCCCCAAGCACTTTGCTGATTTCAGAATACTTATTTTGTAAGAAGTGAGTCACCGCCGGCAATCTATTTAATAACCAAAAGGCAGTAAAATAAAGGATTAGCTTCGGTATAAACGACTTAATATGAGAATGTCCGGTATGCAATAATTAGTTATTAATAAATAAACAAATACAGTTTGAAAACATAAATTATGAAAAGTGTGTAGTAAACTCACATAACTTCAGATTAAAGTGAAATGAAACAATAAAAAACATCCTCTCGGGATTAAAAGTCACAGTCACAGCGAAATCGAGAAATGAAAAATGTTCAGAATTTTTTATTTAATAATAATAATAATAATAAACCCGCAGGGCAGCTTGTGGCGAGCTGTTGGGGAGTGGCGACCCCACGGACCTGAGACCTCCAGAGGGGAATTGATATTTATCCCCCGCCTCTGGCTTGCCTTCGTTGCCTGGCAGAGTGGAGCGCAAGAGCTATATGCTCGGAAGGGTGGAAGTGCTCAATCTGCGTAATAGCGGGGAAACCCGCTCTCGAGCTTGCTCGTGATGGTGAAACCGGTGCACACCTCTCGACACCCTTAGCCGACCACGCCGGTGTTGCGCCCGAGGCATTACGCCGCTTTGTGGGGGCCCATCTAGTGGGAGGCGAGTCACCGTCCGTCAACCATTCAATTTGAGACTGTTGAAATGGCGGACGTCCGTTAGTCTCACTCAATAGCCCAGTACCCAGGCCATCCAAACTCCATTCCATAGTTCTAGTTTAGTTTTCCATATTTTCTATAGTTCCTACGCATTAGCCGGTGACCATCTCTGGGCAATTTACTTTGGTTACTCAGAGATGGATCCCGGCTGATGCGTCACAGTAAAACAATTTATTATCTCTAAGGGGCCTCTACGTGTTGGACCTGTGTCCCCACGCAAGCCTTCCAAAGGACCGGGTTCTTTTGAACCCGAGTTATCCTAAAGGAGATACATAATAATAATAATAATAGTTTATTTATTTGTGCAACATAGGCCCACTTGTTAGTAATTTTTACTTATAAAACTATGTTAGTCTAATAATAATCTATAAATTAACAAAGAATTCAGAATTAAAATTAACAAGATAGCCACACACCAAACGGATACTATATAATTATAAATGATAGGAGTTACAATAAATTATACTATCTCCTAACAAGTATTTTCATAAAATGCTGAAGTATTGGTGCGTCAAATTTGCTTGTGAGTACTTTTAGTATACTATTGGTACTTGACCGCAGTCTTGTTAGAAGAGATGAGTTCTTTTTTCTTACAATAGCAAAAAAATCATCTGTACGCTCTTGTGCAAACATATTTGACGCCGAACAGAACCGCGGCAAGCCCAACAGCACCCTAAACCCGTTATTATATTGAACCCTTAATGTGTCCATAGCTTTCTGCGTATAGTTAACCCACAAGCCTCCCGTGTAGAAAGTTTGACAGTAGGCTTTGAAAAGCGTTATTTTAACTTCCTTACTACATCGAGAAAACCTGCGGGCCAACATATTACATTTCGTAGCGAGGGCTCTTCGTTCTCGCTCTATATCTACATGATCTCTAAGGTCTTCCGTAATATAGTGTCCTAGATATTTAAATTGTGACACTCGTTTGAGTGGCATACCATTAAGTGAAATATTTGTTTCGTTAGGCACTTGTTTACGGGGAGCCTTAAAGATCAGGTATTCACTTTTTTTGACATTATAGATTAAGCCGTGCCTAACCGCGTAATCCTCACATATTTTAAGCAACTCCCGAATTGAGCCGGCAGTGGGACCCAGCAAAACCATGTCATCGGCATAACTAAGGTTATTTACGCATATGCCGTCTATCCAACAGCCGACTGGTGTGTTACTAAGTTCCACTATCAACTCATTCACGTATAGATTGAAGAGCTTTGGGGAGGTCAGTCCCCCCTGCCTTACCCCGCACTGCATCCTATACGAGTCTGAGAGTTCCTTACCCCATTTGACATTATTGGTTTGATGTGCATACCAAAACTGCATAACCCGGAGCACCTCCGGCTCTACGCCCGCTCTCTCCATCTTCTCCCAAAGCAGGTCATAAGACACTAGATCGAAGGCCTTGGAGAGATCAAGGAAACAGGCATAAACCGGCGTTTTTCGGCTAGTATAGTACTGGACAGTCTGCTTCAAGCTGTATATTGCGCTTTCTGTGGAAAGTCCAGGTTTAAATCCAAACTGTGCGTCGTGAAAGGTAAGCTTACTGTTAAATATGTTATCAAGCAGACTATCCATCACCTTAGCAATTATGGTAGCAAGCGAGATGGGTCTATAATTGGATCGATCTGCAATGTTACCCGTTTTATTTTTAACAATAGGAATCACAATTGTTTTCATCATATCTATGGGGATGTATGAGTGACTAACACATAAGGAATAAAACATTGCCAGTACTCTGGGTAAGTTTATTCCCCCATATTTCAAATGTTCAATGCTAAGGCCGTCGTGTCCAGGCGATTTTCCCCTGGTTATTTTATTTATCACCTCAGAAACCTGTTTAGCTGAGAAAGACAGAAGTTCTTTATCACAACAAACCTCGGCATCGACTCCCCTCACAGATGGCCCCAGGGGAGAAGATACTTCAAAATGATTTTTAAACAAATTAGCGATATCCTTTTGATTATTCTGGTCGTCGACACACACTGGTAGGCTCGGTCGAACATTCAAGCTATTGGTTGCTTTCCAAAATTTAGAAAAATCTTTAGCTGATCTGTGCGAAGCAATTAGATCCATTTTAATTTCGTCTTTGTGATTTTGACACCATCTTAATCTACTTTTAAAAATTTTTTGACTCTCACATAGCTCGTCCCAAACTTTTCCAGATCTAGGTTTATTATACAGCAACCATAGTTGATACTTCGATCGAGCCTCACAGTGGGCCTCTCGAACGTATTTATTCCACCCAGTCACGTAACCCTTTTTGCTCCTAGTTTTATTTTCTTTATATGTTACAGTTGCGGATTCAGAAAGGATAGTGACAATATTTTTGTATAGATTTTCCAACTCCTGTTTATGAACCAAGTTTGTGCATATTTTCCCCCCGCAAGATGTAAAAAGCTCCGGAAAACAAACAGTTAGACTTGTCGCAAATATTCAATTTGGGGAAAAGGGACTCTATGTAATAGCAATGACTGCTCTCAGATACATTGAAATATGATACATAAATATTTATAACATTAAATTATTCTAATGGAATAGAATCATTATATATTATAAAATTAAACATCTGCCGAGACTGTCTGTCTATTCAGAGAAAACTCAAAAACTACTGTACAGAATTTCATACAGCTTTCACGAATAGATAGAGTCATTTTTTATGAAGGTTGCTTGAAGTATGGCGATATATGTGATCAATATATCGGAAAAACTAAAACTAAATGGAAGTTTTTATCGACATCTATAATAAAACAATGTATGACAAGATTGTTCATCTTATATAATTTCTACAAAAAAAAATCCACGATGGCATATGTCACATTTACAGTTGCAGTACCTATTTTAACAGTCACGATGTTAGTAGTTATTACATGCACTTAGACTCGGATCAATATAAATTTTATATTTCGGTTTTGTACCTTATGACGTCACTGTTACTTGAAAAACTTGTAGAATTCGAGAATTTTAGCGATTTAGGGAATCTGTTGGAGTTAGACCCTTGTCATTTGCAAAAGTAAATTTTATTATGCTTATATTGAAAAATTATCTTACCCAAAAGCTTTATCTCGACAGAATAATAATTGAATTTTATAGTTATATTAATTCAATACTCTGAAAGCGTATTTTCACACTAACAAAATTTTAACGACATGTTTACACAAGTAAATAGGTATTTAGTATGAAATATGTGTTTAATCAGGCCATTTACGTATCATGGAGATTACTTTACACTTTTTAAACCTATTTTATTAACCTAACACCTGTGACATTATACCCAATATTATGCCTTAGCGTAGGTAATTGTTATACGAGAAAATATATTATATATAACAAATACCTACTGTAGTTAAATATTATCTTATACACTATATAAAAAATAAACGCTTGTTCACTAAACGATTGACTTCCATTATTATTAATATTGGTTACTATAAAATTACCCGCAAAGTTCATGACATTTGAATGGTTGTCAGAAAAAAATATGTTTAACAACAATTGCATTGAAAAATTTCATTTTAAGGAAAAAAATCACCATCACACTACAATATAAGAAAGTTATTTAATCTAAAATACTTTTCCCCAATAAAAAACTTTAGGGAGAGCTACAGATACAAAGATGTAAATTTTCTCGAGAATTGTAAGTGTTCATGTAACAATACAATACTTTTCATTATCCTTACTTATATTACAAATGCTGAAGTCTGTCTGTTTGTCTGTCACGCTTTCACGGCTAATCTACCTATCCAATTTGGATGAAATTTAGAATGAAACGAGTAAAAATCCAGGGTCAAACATAGGCTACTTATTTTTTTAAAAATCACCCTCTATAGGGGGAGTTTATTTGAAAATTCTAAACCGCTTGACTGATTGTAATGAATTTTGGCATAAATATAGTTGATAATCCAAGGTAAAACATAGGCTTACTTTATTTATAAAAGTTTGCGCGGCTAAGCCGCGATATTATATATATACAGGCTGTACAGGATAGGTATAAGGTATACTGAAGTACATTTATCAAGACATTAATAGTAACCAAGCTCTGCTCGGCATTTGTTTTTGGTAAATCAGGATTTTCATAGTATAATTATAATAAAAAAAATGATATAAATATAAAAATTGTATTAAAAAATAAAATAAATTAAAAATAAAAAAATACAGTCAAAAATAAATTAAACCAAAAAAATAAACAAATGACAGTCATTTACTAAGGGTATTTTAGGCATTTTCTAAAACTAACACCTAGCTAGATCGATTCGCTTCTTTAACATTTAAATTTTGACATTAGAAAAATCTAAAGAAACTATAAGGCTTAGGAAAATTGCCACACTTAAGAAAATTGAAAAAGGCATTTAGAAAACGTATAAAAATTTGAACGCAGCGGGATTTGATCCCTATGAATGCTAATAACAAAAATAAGTTGTAATAAAGCATATAAGAATTTCGACGCAGCTGGTAGTAGAACGCATGACTCAGTGGTGAGAGCGCCTGGACGATATTCCGGAGGCGCGGGTTTGAATCCAGCTGCGTTCAAATTTTTATACGTTTTCTAAATGCCTTTTTCAATTTTCCTAAGTGTGGAATAACACTATACAAATGTTTAAAAGTATTTAATAAATAGCATTCTCTCTTGCCAAATAATTGTTCGTAAAATAATCTTTCGGTTGCAGAAATTTCTAAAAATCTCTCTACAGAGATGTTAACAACAAAAATAAGTTGTAATAAAGCGTATAATAATTTCGACGTAGCGTTTAGTAGAACGCATGGCTCAGTGGTGAGAACGTCTGGACGGTATTCAGGAGCACCGGTTCTAATCCCGCTGCTTTAAAAAATTTTATACGTTTTCTAAATGCCTTTTTATAAGAAGTATAACTAAAAAGTTTTAAGGACAAACAAAACGTCCGTTGATATAAATAGATTTTTTTTATTTTATTTATGACATTAATAACTCTGCAATTATGTTTAGTTGTGATTAGTTACGCCGTGGCGTGCCGTTAAGTGGAGAACGGAGTGTCTTAACACTAGTTTCCCGCTGCCTACCCTGCTGTGTGCGGGATACAGTAAAAAAAACAGTTAAAAAAAATGTTATGTCTGTTATAAAATAGTAAATATGTATGTAAACATTCACTATAGAAATATTTAGATTAGCTTTTTTCAATTCCTGAATATAATATTTTAATAGGCTAGAGACTATACTTATATGTATATTTCATCATTATGTATCTAAAGAAATAGCGTTGGCAATTACATATGTCGTTTAGTTTTTTCATAAAAAGTCAAGTATCTGACGGATATAGTCTGTAAATTCTGTTAATATCGGCAAAGCGGTCAGGCCGTAAAGTTAAATTAGCTCATGCACCTTTCACTCTCAAGTAAAATCTTCGCACTATCTAATGTTTAGCATAAATTTTATTTAAATTGATGTTTTTAATTCACTGCTATATTTTTAAATAGAGCATATTTTCATTTATACGAACATTCGTACGTTATTGCAATAAAAATAAAAAATCCTTTCACTAGTGTTATACAAAGCGTTTGAAACATTTCAGAGTTTCAAACGCTTTGCTTTGCTTTTTAGCTTTATGAAATTTTAATCCATAAATATTAAGTTATCATTGATAAAGTATTTTATTGTGATACTTATATTATAGTCATAACTACGTATATTATACAATAGCAAGTCTAAAAAATGTTAGTAATTATTGAAAAGTACACAGCGACTCGTAAGTCATATAATGTAAAAATAAATTATAGTAAGTCCTCTTCGTGGTGTATGTTTATTCTACAGTCGTGTAGAGCATGCTACGGTCCTTGTAACTGGTTACAGTCACGAATTGTTATATTTAATTAGATGCCGCCAGTCAATATACTACCGGATTTCACTCTTTTACTGTAGTGTGTGCAATTCTAATGTCATTTATATAAAGCATATATTAAAAATGTAGATTTTATTTAAATTTAGTCGGAGGAAAGTCACAATGTCTGTTAATTAAACAGATAGAAAAGGAATACAACATGATAAATAATTTCTGTTTCCACAATTCGCGTTGTAAAAAATAAACCAATTTTACCCCGTGGGGGGACGGGTTAAGAATACAATTCCCCCCCGCCGCTGGGTAGCGTCCCGTAAAAGGCGGGTAACCCAGTTAGCTTGGTGGTAGGAGATTCCTTCTCCGACTGGCTCGCGACCACTATCGTGTCAAAGACGAACCGCCAAACATCTGGTGATGTGTTCCGGTTCGATGGCATGTAAGCCAGCTCTCCCTATTCCCACCATTCCCATCCTCCCTCCCTCCTTTTGTCCTACATCCCCGAGGCTGGCAACGCATCCATAACTCTAATGTTGTGGATGTCTATGGGCGAAGGTAACCACTTAACATCTGGTGGGCCTTCTGCTCGTTTGCCTCCTTTATTCCATAAAAAAAAAATAAACAACATGAAAAATAACACAAAAACTCTATGTTCAGCGTAGTTCTGACAAAAAAAATACAATAGGCACACTTCAACTAGTCAATGAATCTGGAAATAATAACGGACGAAAGAGTAGAATTTTAAATTAATTACTATGGAGAACTATACCAGCACAAAAGCTTGTGATATGTATATAATTGTGTACTTCATTTGATTACATGGGACGCGGAGCACTTCACAGTCGGTAGGTAGCTTGAATAGCTACCATCTCAGATACTCAAATTGTTGACAATTGCAGACAAATAACTAAGCGAAGAATCTAGAAATGCTTGAATACTTTTCAAAGCGATTCAGACTAAATAAATGACAAACTTATATATATTATTTGCGCAACGATACATGTTATTCACATATCTAAAATATATAATTGATTGCGTTTATATCCATTCTGACTGTGTACAATGTCGGTCGTGACTAAATATACTGAAAGCACGTCTTTTATTCTTGTATTTTCGTGCAACTGTTTTTGCTTCAGAAAAAGAAAAGCATTTTACTAGGAATCTTAAATAATATATTATTGTATATAATACTAGCGACCCAGCCGCGGCTTCGCCTGCATAAACTACACTACTAAATCTATTACGATAATCTAATGCTAAACAGCTAATGAATTTACATATTAAAAAATTATTTCACACATTTGAAGAGACTCAATAGAAAATTTCATGCTTGAGGTGTATTGTCATTTTGCAATCATTAAAGGTAATAAATACCCTTTAATTAATAAGTAATTTTTCATGACTTATTCAAAGCAAGATAGACCACGACCTAATGACGGCTGATAATCCTATAAAGCGACACTTTAAAGTTCTTCAGGAAGTATGATGTACTGAGCATAATATTAAAAGTAAAATGTCTATTATAAGGAAACTTTTTTTCACAAATATTACCATTTTTAACGATATAAAAGTATTAATTTTAATTAAGCGTTACGGGAGAAGTTAAAATGACATATAGTGACATGACAATGCTGCCATTATAAAAAAATAAAAAGTTATATAGATATGAAATACATATATGCACATTTATTTTGAACTTCTTAGTTTTATAATTATTATATTAGTAAATGAAATTAGAAGTATTTTAGCTTCACTTGTAAAATTACAACTCGGGCTTCCCCATGAAACAGGCTGGTTTATGTTAATTTACCTATCGTCATACTCGCTGGTATTTTCTACAATATTCTGTTATATTAATATATCACGAACTCCTTAATTTTGAACAGTTTATGAACTGATAGCACAAAAGTTATAATTACTCTCGTAAAGTGTCAAAGGAATTAATATTTCTTCCCATAAATTATATCTTTATTGTAATTTACAACGGTTACCAAACCACGGTGTACGTATATTAAGGGCATTAGAATATACTAAGTGGTTGGTCATGACCTAGTTGCACCTCGGAGTATCGATTAGTTTTATTTATGTATCGTGATTCATACATAGCATTTTCAAACTTAAGTCATGTAGGGATTAATACTTAATAACTATAGGTACATATGTCAATATACATATGTATATATTTAAAATTCAACTACTGGGCGTGAAAAGAAATTTGATAAACATCTTTGGTATCGCTATATACCTCTTCTAAACTATGTTGCTGTACAAATCTAAAATAATGTAAGTTTATTAAACATATGTAAAAAAACGCACGATATGAAGGAGAAAGCATAAAATGTTTTTAAAGGATAGATACCGTTATTTAAATAATTATCTAAAATATTGTATTTTATTGACAGCATTCTTGGTAAAGTCTTTATAGTACTTTATTAATATAAATACATTTTAAGTTAATGTCTAATCTCTAGTAGTTTAAATATTTAAAACTTTACTCACATAAATTGAAGGATTAGAATGGGTAAATTTCCCAAGGGTTATGAAATGAATTACTGAAATTTTTGCTATTTGCTATATATAAAGGTTAAAATGAACTCATATATTTGAATAAAATGTAAGAAGTTCCATTTAATATGATCATGTTGTGGAAAACAAAATTATAATCGTAATTGGCACTCGCAATTAATTAAACGCCATAACTTCGAGAGCAATATGTACATATAAATTATTAATTAACAAGAGAATAAAAGAAGTCATCGTGGCGCAGTGGGGTAGAGTTCGTTTCCCACTTGATAATACACAATTTTTTCATGTATCGTAAATTCAATTTCTTAACTATAAGATCTATAAGAGATTCATCCTCATCATTCACAGGGTCTTGTTTAAGATTTAAAATATTTTTCTCTGAAAGAACCTGGTGTCAAAATACTCCGTTTTCTACTTTCCTTCCGAAACAGAGACATTGTGTATTGAGTGGCGGAACTCAATGCCACATTTTTTCTGTTCATTCCCTACCTGCGTGTTTTCACACACATACGCGAATACACACATACTGCGAAAAAATCACACATACGCTCACATTATCTATATTTTATATAAGATAATCTGTTTATGATAAACATCTTACAATGACAAGGGTCTTTAGGAACACGTGTTTATGTGTATGTTTCGTTGAAAGTCATCATATTGTATCAAAAAAATTATTGTGCTTAAAGAGATTTTACTTAAAAATAACTGTAAAATTAATATTAATAACAAAATATTTCTTTCTAACTTTTTGATCGCCGTTTATACGGCATTATTTCATTCGCTTGCACGAATAAAGTAATGATTCCTTAACTATATACATAGATACTCGTATCATTATTATTTTTTAAAATTTATAAGCAATGTTATTTTATCTGTATTATATGTGTGTATATCACACGAAAGTGCGTGCAAACAAGTATTAAATTCTAACAATTTAAGGCAGCTAAGGGCAACAGTTACAACAAACATTTAGAAATTTCGTCATTTTAAACCAATTATCCTTAAGAAAATCCTGTTATGTTCACACGTTATATACTGAGTTAAATATAAACATTTATAGTACATATTTAAAGCCATTTCATGCAGCATTTAAAGCCGCAAAGCCATTTCATGCAGCATTTCTCGTAGAGTCAACTAACTTGTAGTTAGAAAGAACCTAGTGTTAAGACCCTCCGTTCTCCACTTTACGTCTGAAATCAAGACATAGCATGTTGAGTGGCGGAACTCAATGCCGCGCTTCGCGCTTGTCTTGGGTACCAGAGTGAAAAAATGAAAATAACTTCCAAATGAGAATCGCACCCGTAAGATTTGCAAACGCAACGTTCGCAATCGCATTACACACACAGACAATGTCCCACTGCGCCACGATGGCCTCGTAAATGCTTTGTAAAGTGTATATATAAAACACAATATATATTTAAAGTACTTGCCAATAAATATTAATTACTAACAATTTACAGCGAATGACAGAGTTACGACAACCTAGGGAAAAAAATCCAAATTATATTTTTGCGAATATTTCGATGTAGTATTCAGAGGAGTTACTCAAGGGAAAAACCAGCTACACTTAATTTTTTG
This sequence comes from Dryas iulia moderata, assembly GCA_019049465.1. Taxonomy (NCBI): domain Eukaryota; kingdom Metazoa; phylum Arthropoda; class Insecta; order Lepidoptera; family Nymphalidae; genus Dryas; species Dryas iulia. The sequence continues at coordinate 9,996,130 of CM032422.1, read as the reverse complement.
TGCATCTAATTTTATACGGTGCATACAATGAATTATACATATTTAAAGTTAAATTTAATTATAACTAGTTAATGGCCACGAATCCACTGGTTTCGGTCTTGCTGGTTTTGAGACACAGCTTGGAAATTTTCTGGAATTGAGAAGACAATAATTGTAAACATCGTAGCAGAATCAACATCTATATCGATACAGTTTATGAAAGTGAAATATTAGCCCAATTTATACACAGTAATTGAGGTGTCACAGCTTGTAAGGTTACGAGATATAACAATTATTGTCCCGTGAAATTGAATTAGTGATTTACTGTATTGATATTAACTGCGAGTTATTGCTGTTTATATTCAATTTACAACAATTCTGCTTAAATTAGGAAAAATGCCTGGTGACCGAAAACCCGCTCGGTATTCCTTTCGAGAAAACGTTATTTTGAAATAATGATTACAATAATAAAAAATGATAAAATATATAAAAAAAATGTATTGTATAAAAAATGTAAAATTACAACATAAAAATAAAATAAAAAAAATTAAAACATAAAAATAAAATAAAAAATATAAAGATATAAAACAAAAAAATGTGGATGTCAGGACTGAATCGTGGACTTCTGGTTTGTAAATTGCTGAAAGCTGAGCTAAAAAAGCAGAGCTATTAAAACGTTGTAAAATATTAAGAAGTTGATAGTCGTATACTAAAGATATTGTAGCGATTTTTTATTCCCTAAAAATACGGAGAAAAAGACATTTTTTGAAAATGAAACCAAGCTAGATCGACGTTTCTCCTCAGAAACCTCCTACATACCAAATTTTATGAAATTCGTCGGAGCCGTTCCCGAAGTCCAGATTATATTATATACAAGAATTGCTCGTTTACGTGTCTAAGACATGTCTTTTTTACTTATTACTTATTTGTTTACATATTGATTAAATTCTATATAAATATCTACCTAACTTGCTACGTGCAATTTTTTTTACGTTTTCTAAAAATGTTCTTTAGTTTCCTGTGTAAATAACACTTTAAAAATGTTACAAATATTTCAATTCTGTACGTCAAACAGACCAGTGAAAGTTTAAATTAATTTTAAACTGAATGAAAATTAAATAAATACATATTATAACATTTATAAATATCGTTTAGCATTGCATTATAACGCATTTGGGTAGTATCTGCATGAACGTAGCTGTGTAGATCCAATTCTCTTCCAATATTTTCGTTTCTTCAATCTGGATGCACACATTGTGGAGTTGGAAGTGATAAAATATTACTTCCTTTAACCTTAGATAGAAGGAATGTAGGTCATTTCGGCTGTAGATCTTATATGTTTTATACGAAAATTTTATTTTGTTGGAAAGTAAACTATAGCAGGTATAGTAATATAATCATTTTCTATGAGTTACTTTAATGAAAATACTAAACGACACAAATATATGAATGTGTTTTACTAAATCCACCTATATCTTGATCGTTTTAATGTTCTTTTTTACGGTATAAAAAAATACTCAATGTATTTTTAACAATAAAAAGAAAGATATAAGGATTTACTACATTGATTTTCTGGCAGCTATTCAAGTAGCAAGCCTCGCGTTTGTATAGTAAGCTGCGTAAATGTTTGCTCTCGTTTTAATCGCCCTTGTCCTTTGGCACGCCTCTATGTCGACAATATATGTACTTTGACGTTACTTTATTTGTTATATCTGGTTTCTTATATAAGCTTATTCTTACTTTTCATTCAATTACAACTCCACGCAATACTCAAAAGTTATAGAAAATTTAATGTTTAATCTCTTTATCATGAATAGTTATTGAGATATTACCTGTTAAAAAAACTGCTCAAGTATATTAAAACCATCTGATACTCACTTCTAAGTTATGGTACAGTCATTTATTTTTTTATATTTGTCCATGTTATTTCCTGCAGAGCAGAGGCAGAGAGAACCTGAAGTCAAGACACTCCATTTTTCATTTTCCGGCACTAATTCAATTATTTCGAATTTATAAGTAATGAGTGGTAGCACGCATCGCCGCCCACTGTCTTATTATCAGAGCGAAGAAATTAAAATATTTTAAATATCTGCCCAAGTGGATATCTAAATCATGATCATCACCCGTACTGTAAGGGACGTATACAATATCGAATATAAAGTACGTGCGCCATAATATCCATTTTGTTTGTTGATTTATGGCACGTAAAATATACGCTAGAGGCAAAAATATGAATTATAAATGTTTAATTCATCATTAATAATGTCTATATTTTACCACTAGCGACCCGCTCGCGGCTTCGCCACGTGAACTACCACTTTCATCCACTATTGCCTCTTTGGAATTGGTTTTTTTTTATAAAAGGGGGATGGTCTAAATTTAACCTTGCGTCACTAATTATATTCTTGCGAAAATCACATCTTGCATCTAGTACAATGTCTATACTATTTGATAACGTATAGTGATAACTGATCTAGTAAGAAAATGTACGAAATCTGCTATCATATATCTATATGATAGCAGATTTCGTACATATATACCATCAGGTATATAGTATTATAAACTGGTCATAATATCTTAAATAAATTTTAGACTTTTTATTTAATTTATTTTACAATTGTGTTACTTACTGGTATTAAAAAAAATACCTTTACTTGCAAATAATTAATATAACTTGACTTTGGTACTTTTTATTTTTCTGCGGGAACTATATTGAATACCAGGGGTAAACTAACGACCCGCTCGCGGCGTCGCTGGGTGAACTACTACTTTCATACCCTATTTTAGCACCTCTGGAATTATTTTTAAAAAAGAGAGGTAGCCTATATTTGACTTTGCCTTATCAACTATTTCCTGAGAAAATTAATCGAAATCAGTCAAGGAGTTTAGATCTTTCATTCTCACTATATTCTTAACATACATAAGTTTCATCCACTGTTTCAACCTCCTAGGGTTTGATTTTTTTTAAAAAGTAGCCTATATTTGACCCTACGACTTCTTCTTTTCGAATTTCATCTAAAGCGGGCTAGTAGATTACCCGTGAAAACATAACCTATAGAAGAGATACAGATTTTTGCATTTTTTATAATAATATTAATGAGTACGAATATATCTAGTACAATGTCAACTATATAATAACAGATGGTGACAGAAAACGTAGTGACATTTGTTGTCATATAGATAATATAAAGTTTTGTAGACCGGTCAAATGTATTTTTAATAGCAAATTATCTTCAATAAATGTTGTGCTCAATTTATTTTATAATTATTTTAAGTTATATTAGTGATATTAAAACAAATTTAGTTTCACTCGTGAACTATCAACACAATTTAAATTTTTTTTTTTTATTTTATTTTTCTGCCGCAGTTGTATAGAATACCAGGATGAAAACTACCCCATATGTTGCTCTAACCTTTAAGCTAACTCCATACAAAAAATCATTAATTTCTACCCGGTAGATATCAGTATATAAATGATTTACTTATATCGGTTTTTTATTTTTTCCAAAAAAACTACATGGAAAACCGGGATAAAAACTATCCTATATGTACCTTTGGACTATAAGCTATCACCATACCAAAATTCATTCATTTCTGTCCAGTAGTTTTTGCGTGATTGGCGAACAAATTAACAGACAGACAGACAGACAGACAGACAGACAGACAGACAGACAAAAATTCTACTGAGTGGTTTTTTCGCCTCTGTTATCGATATATTAACATACCCAATTAAAATTTTTCTGAAATTTTTCTTGTACAGAATTGACTTTTCTACTCTTTTATTATATATATAGATATAGATATAGATATATAGATATATATCTGTCTATATATATATATATATATATATATATATATATATATATATATATAAATATATATATATATATATATATATATATATATATATATATATATATATATATATATATATATATATATATATATATATATATATATATATATATATATAATATATATATAGATGAGGGAACGTTAGCTTTACTTCTGAAACTACGGTATTTTGTTATGTCATCGTTTTATATTTTATCATAACTTATGTTGATATACAGTTAATCCGATTTTTAAACATTAATAAATTGTACATAATTATAGAAAATCGCCTTAACACTAAACAGAATCATTTATCACACTATATTTTTTTTTAAATTCGCTTATTCTTGCCGACATCGTGAAGCTAAGAGAATTTTTACAACACTTGACAAGTAACAAATGACTTCAGTGTCAAAAAACGAAACCAAGTTGAACTTTATATGTAAATTCCAATATATATGTTTTTACTTTAGATTGCGGCTATTATATATTTATTTGTATTTAAAGGTATACTGTAATAACTGTGAAATAAATGAACGTATTTATCTGCCATAGTGGTCGCATGAAACTCTGGTAAAGAGAATTTCGAATTCTGCTGAATAAAATATTTATTGTAAAAATGTGTTCTCCAACTATCGTTACGCAGAGGGAATTTAACAGTAAATTGAATTGTAGCAAATGATTTTACGGCAAAATCTAGGATGTTTCTGTAAATGTTAGGAGGATCTGTTTCTATAAATACGGTCCCTATAAGCCAGTGTTGAGCCAAATTTAATTGCAATTTACAATTAAATATTAAAAATTGTTCATTTGACTGTGCAAAAATCACTATAAACAATTAATTCATTGTTAATTGTAGTAAAAAAAATATTGACTAAAAAAATAAAAGAAAAATAACTAATATTTTTTAGCTAATTGTGATTTTTATGTGATTTACCTACAATCAAATAATGAATTGTTAAAATTTATTTGTTAATTGAAATTAAATTTTACCAAACACTAGCATATTTTATTCATGCATAAAATACCATGAATACTTACTTACCCAGAAATTCTTAATTATCTTTTAACTATTATGAAAATTGATTTCAAACATATTTTTTTAGCTTTATATTTTATCTCGCACACAGCAGAGTAGGCAGAAGGAAACTAATTTCAAGACGTTTCGTTCCTCATTCTAAATGTCGATAAACTGCTACAACGATAACGGATTCTATGAAATAAGGATTTTGTCAACTTGGTACGTAAAAACTTTGTTCACAAATAAAGTTTTTCAAAAATTATCTGTTATTTATTTTATCAGTATACTTTCTTGATATCACACGCTATTCTCTGTATATAATATGTATATCATCACATTATTATGTACGTATTGTACATTGTATTATACCAACAAAGTTTGTAGTCAATTGTCAAAGAAATTTGTCTAATCTAATATCTAGAGTAACTTGTTACTTTTGGTTAATACGCTACTACTAAACTATGTCAATTATGTGTAAGACACACAGCAGTAGTAGGCAAATGTTTTATTAATTTAATATATATTTAATAATATTTAATTTAATATAAACTTAATAATAATAATACGTTATTAATTTATAGTTTTCTCGCCTTATAAATAGAATCAAAGAACTGTGACGACTTATGTGAATGTAGTAATGCTTTTTTATTCCTTTATAAATCTGATATTTCTTAGCTCTTTATGTAGAGACTTTGACTCTCCTGTAAATAGTTCAAATCTTCGGTTGAATATTTATACTAACAATGTCAGCGTTGGGTTTATTTACATAGTTGCATGATATTGTACACTGACATGGAAAATTACTTTCCAGGAAGCCATTATTTCTCTCGCTACCTTACTACTTACCAACTATCATATTTTATTTTAACATAACGTACCATATAATATAGATTTTTTTAAGTTTCAATATTTTAATGTGTTTACTTATTTACTGTTTGAATATTATTGTAACTATCATCTCATAAGACAACACGAGGAGCAACATCGGAGCGTGTATGACAGTGTCTAGATGTAAACAAGATGGTTATGGGTTTAATTCCCACTCGGGGGAATGAGTATTTATGTGTTATACTAAATAATTCGAATCAGCGTTTTTTAATGTTTATTTGTGAACATGTATAATTTTACCAAATAATCAAAACGATTTTATTTTATATTATTTGATTGTCTTCTTTTGTATATTAATATAACCTCACCTACTTGTTACATATTACTTACACAGTATATTGCTCTTTAAATATTTTTTAACAATATTCAATTTCAATAAAGACCAGGACATAACTTTCACTGTGATTGCTTTAAATAAAAATAAATACCTATTCGATTATTCCCAACCTTAAAACTTTATTTACGTTTTTGCACAAATAAATTACTTGAATCGTTTGCTTTAGTACGAGAGAATATGGTTGCAATATGCAGCTCGTTTAGAAATCTACATCTCATTTCAGCTGAGAATAATTCTTAAGAACGAAAACGGACAATTTTATAAATAACTTACTTGTTTTTTTTATATTCTATATATTTATGTATGTAGAGTGCGTACTATATTTATGTATGTAGAGCTTAGTGAGAATTTGTATGGTAATACTAGTTTAAAGTTTTGTATTTCTTTATGTATTAGGTATATCAAATATTAATATCGTAAACATATTTATTTCTTAACTATAATTGTATTTATTTCATAACTAGCTAACCTTTTGAACTATAACCCCATGAATTACACTACTATAGCTACTTCATATTTTTGATGGCCCGCGTTCTCGCTTAATTAAGCGATTTATATTTTTCATAAAAAAAAATAATTTCTATTTAAGGAGCAGTCAATCTTCCTGAGAAAATCGATTTTATTATGATTTCGAGAGAATTGATATTAGTCAAACTGATTAAATTTTTCATACAAACGATTCTAAATTCAATGTTTGAAGGGTTAATTTTTACAAAAAAAAACTTAACGTTTGATCCTGGATCTTCATTCGTAGATTAGTTGTGAAAGCGTAACAGACCGACGGTCCGGTAGACAGACTTTCGAATTTATAATATTAGTATGAATTTAAAAGTAACAGTCCAATATTAGAATTCATGTCTTCGAAAATAAGCTTTTTATTTACTAAATCATATTTCACAGGTCATTTTGATTTTATTATAAAGATTATTTTATTATATAGAATGCTTTTCTTTCATAAACATCGTGATTAAACACTCCTACATAGAGCCCAATAGACCCACATCCCAATACAGTTAATTGCTTTAGTTTCTAAGTATTTAAACTCCAACCAATAGTATTTACGATAAACTTCACGTTCTTTAATTACACCAGTAGCAGTGGGGAATCCAAAAAAACTGGAAATCTTTTTTCTTTTCTCCTTTGAAAAATTCTTGAAATCTTGAATAATAACCCTAGCTGTGTTGCCTCAATGATGACACATTTTTCCATCAAATAAAATGTTTCAAGAAGGAAATTTTGCTTGAATACAATATTTTATTACATTTAAAAGAAATACTTTTTCTAAAGTTCAGTCACTTCAACACTAAACTTTTACAAATAAACAACGAATGCATTCATTCGTGACTTTGGTTGTATGTACTTTATGGCCTTTACGGCCATACTATCGTAGCGGAGTGGACACGTTGCTCAAAGGAATAATTGTGTAATTTATTTCATTTCTTTACTCTAGTGAAAAGACAAAGGTGACGTTAAGTCTCGCCACTCAACACATAATATAACTCGATTTTGAACATAAAATAGAGAACGGAGCGTCTTGACACTACGATCTTTTTGGCTAACTTTTCTGCTATGCGGTATCAAGCTTTATCTATCTATTCATTATGTAGTCCAAGAAAAACTAGTGCTAAAGCTCTGCGTTCTCTAGTTTGCGCCCGAATTCGAGATGTTGCGTGTTAAGTGGTGAAAATTAACGGCGCGCTTTATCTTAGTTCTCAAAGATGTTAGTTATCAAGGAGAAACGAAAATAATATACACTTAATCGTTCCCCTGAGTCTGAATCGAATCCACAATTATCGCGTTTACAGACAGACAACGTCTAACTGCACCATGATGTCCTCAATATGATAAAATAGATCTTTAGCTCCAAAATCATATAAAGAATAAGGAAAAAGCGTGTATGTAAATCAGGTTTCAATAAAGTTAAAGAATATCAAGGGACCAGACGGTCATACAAAAAAATGCTTTTGGAAAAACTTTCTGTCGGTATCTGTCATTTAAAATATTCAGTTTTTATTGGACTGATATTTATTATTGTGGTGAGCAATAGAAAAACTTTTCCAATTTCGGTATGGAAAAAAGTTGAAATAATATTTGAAAAGAAGTACGCTATCTATTTACATGTATGATTATGTAGGTTAATATATACACCTATACATATGTACGTAATGTTTGTGGATTAAGTTGCAATGAATTAGAAAATACGTTAATATATCCTATACATAAAATATAGCGTAATAAAAATCATTCGCAGATAATATTTGCGAGATCAGTTAGAAAACATAAATTGTACCGTTTACAGCACTGCGTCGTCACAAGAATATAATGTTCTATTTATTGTATTTTATTCGTTAATAGTAATATTCTATGTCAGTGTATGCATTTTGATAAAGCTGTTATATACAAAAGCAATTTTGAATTTATTTAATTTTCAAATTATTCAAGAAGTTTTTTTTTTATTCCACTTATCTTATACATTAATACTGCATGCAACGCCAAGGAAATGGAAATAATCAAAACTATAAACAGCTCTTTAGAAGGTTTCGTAGCAACAAGATTCACTTTAGTCATCCAAGTAGGTACATCTTATTTAAACTGAAAGAGCATATTAAAAGATATTATTTTCTGTGGAATTAAAGTCTAAGTTTTTGTCAATATTTGTATTTGTATTTTAGGTTACACAACTCATTACTTTATAACGATACGCATCGTTTATTGTCTACCTATGCAGAACATGTAGGTACCTACATGTATATGTAAATACGTCTGATCAACCACTGTTAACTTGAATTAAACCGCAATATGCATAACATACTATATTATTACAAGTATATATGCAGTAAGGAATCTTCTATAGGTACAACCGATTATTCTTTCAATATCTATGGTCACCGAGAAGATCAAATAAAAGAAAACAAGGGTTTTTTGCTTAATGTCTAATACATACAACTTTTTTTACACCGAACAGAAATACTTTTTCAGAAGTTCAGTCACTTGAACATTTGTCACTTTTACAAGTAAATGGTCGCTCGCAACTTCGTGTGTGCTGACTTTTTAGCACTTATCATACCTTTTCTATTTCTAGCTTCTGTAGGTTCGACTGTAAAATATAAAATGCTATTTTCGACACATATTTTTGCCGGATTTCAGCTTTCTATATAGTTTCTACGCCTGTGCGTTATCTTTGAGTCACTCTGTTTATAGCGAAAGAGTTGTACATAAAATTACTAATACGAGTATATGCAACACAAAACAAAGTCGTGGCACAGTGGCATAAAGTGTGACTGTAAAGCGAATAGTTGTGGGTTCGATTCCCACTCGAGGGGTGAAAAAATTTCACATTTTCAATTTCTTCGCTCTGGTGTCGAGGTAAAGCGCGGCGTTAATTTCCGCCACTTAACACGCAATGCCCCCGAATCCGGCGGGAAGTGGAGTGTCTTAACTCTAGGTCCTTCTGCCTACCCTGCTGAATGCGGGATACAGTGTTCGGCCGTAATTATGAAAATAATTATACTTTTAATTATATTCTTCTCCTTGTTTTGTAAGCCAAATAGCGGCATTGAGTTCTGCTACTCAATATCCTCCAATGTCTTCAATTTCGACGGAAAGCAGATAGTAAAGTGACATGATACTAGGTTTTCTCTGCAAATCATGCTAGTTAGTTTGATAGTTAGATAATACTAACAAAGCTAAAATTGGTTAACTCTCTACCACAGAAGTAACCTATTTGATTACGCACTCTAGGGCTTGTCAAAGTTAAACATTAAACTATATTAATATTGACAACCTGACCTCTCTCGTCTAGCTTCTAAATATTTGATCATTTTGTATAAATAGTAATGTATACTATCACAAATGTTATTACCATCATAAAGTTATTCTATTTTTAATCGGCAATAATTTTAAGAAATCATTGTTTAGCAGTGGGACAGGAATATATAAAATGAGTGAATCATTATATACAAAAAAAGTATGTAGCAAATATATTGCTTAGGAAAAAGTTACAAAATAATAAAATATGCTCACTTCATTTTAACTGCAGTAATCAAAGTTATGCCGTAAAAATTAGTAAAATATTCGGAACAGCGTAGATGCTATTAGGACTGACGCTGCTTACTTGTATGAATTAAATATCAGAAAAGTATGAATAAGGAATCTCTCTTAACGGAGAGGTATCTTAACGGACAAAAAAAAACAATAGTGCTAATATACAAAATATTTACAATAGTTTCTATTTTTTTTTATCTTCACGCTGTATCCCTTGCGGGGTAGTCAGAGAGAACGGAGCGCCAAACGCTACGGTCCCTGCATACTTCTTTCGCCTCGTCCACAGTCATCAACCTCTTCATACACGCCCTCCGGGGGGTCCTCATGCTTTTTACGTGACCTTCCTCCAGTATCGTCGATACTGTGTTTTCGAAGGTCAACCGAGGTCTCCCCCTGCCTCTCTTACCACTCACCTTTGCTTCATAAATCTTTCTTACCATTCTTCCATCACTCATCCTCTCGACGTGCCCAAACCACCTGAGCACGCCCTTCTTCATTCTTACTATGACGTTCTCGCTAATACCTGCCATTCTGTGTATCTCTTCATTGCGGATTCGGTCAGCTAAGGTGACTCCGCACATCTTTCGAAGAGATCTCATCTCCACAGCATTCATCTTTCTTTCATTCTTCTTCTGCAATACCCACGTTTCGCTGCCGTATAGCAGCGTCGGTACCAGCACTGCACAATGCACAGGTAAACGTGCGGCTATGCTCACGTTCCGCCGTCGCATCAACGCAGCGAGGGCACCGTTAACGCTGTTACCGGCAGCAATACGCCTTTCAACATCCATATCATATCTTCCATCTCTGCTAAACATACTTCCCAAGTATACCACCTCATTCACTTGTTCTAGTTTCTTTCTGTTAACCATGATCTTGCATTCCGTTCTTTCTTCGTCTCTTTCAAACACCAGAATCTTAGTTTTACTCGCATTCAGGCTTAGACCATTATTTTCACACCCATCTTTCAGGATGGTGACCAATGCCTGCAACTCGCATTCTGATGATGCAATAAGCACTGCATCATCTGCGTACAACAGGCAGTTTACCTTCAAGTCACCCACTTTCACTCCCATATCACTTTGTTTCACTCCTTGGAGAAAACTATCCAAGTACAAATTGAACAGCCAAGCTGACATGGCACAACCCTGTTTGACACCCGATTGGATATCAAACCGAGGCGACATGCCAGCTCCTTCTCGTTCACAGGCTGAGTGATCTCGGTAAAGAGATTTACAGCCTGCAAGAAAGTTTTGTTCACATTGTACCGAGGCAGTATCTTCGATAACTTCTTTCGCACAACTCTATCAAACCACAAATTCTCCAAATCCACAAAAGCACAGAAAACTTTTTGATTTACAATAGTCAGCTTTTCAAAAGACGAACAAATTTAGAAGTGTGTGTACATTAAGTTTACTTTACATACATATAAAGAAAACTTGGCTTGTGTTTGTGTATAAAATTCATTCTCGTCACGGCGCGGCGTTTAGTCATTATTTTGTAAACGTTTCACAAATGAATGAGACTTAAAATCCTTCCGCCACTTTAGCAAGCGTGAGTAAACATAATAAAAGTTAAACTAATGTGTAAGCATAAAGAAATTTTATTTAAGCTCTTATTTTTATCAAAATAATATTTTTTATTGAAGACCAACATTAACTTATATACCTATATCACAAAAAAAGGTATTAATAAAAAGGATTTGAAGTCATTATGGTGCATATCCCACATATTTGATCCCACTCCCCCGAGTGGGATCAAAATACGATTAAATATTTATTCATTTTGTCACTTTTAACTAAGACAAAGCGTAGCGTTGAATTCCGCCACACTGCATGCTGCTGCTGGGGGGGAAAGTGGAGAGTCCTAGCACCAGGTTCTATCAGCTGGAAAGATGAATTGAAATAAATGAATGTCAATTTTTAATGACATAATTGGCACTAAATAGGCATTAGTATGTACTCTAATAACAGAGTACATTAATTTTGAATATATTGTTGTTTTCATTTTTAATAAATAAAACAACAACTTTATTACAACTTCATTTTCTTTTTTCCTTTTACAGCAAAACAGGAAGCAAATAGTATAATTATGTCCTCGGCATGGCGTGGGCCTGAGCAGCTTATCAGGAAGGTTTGTACATAATGATAACCTTATTATAGTAGTATAATAAAATTGCGTATTTATAAGCTTTTTCTATTCACAAGCTATAGACGTAAAATAAAAACTAATAGTAACGTGTTGCTTAAGAAGAGACTTTTTATTTTTCACGTAAAAATCTTTTTATTAAATATGTTAACAAGATACAGTTTTTATAATTGCTTCCAGTATGGAAACTTTAGTAATTGTTGTGAGGAGGGCTCCTCACAACAAACAAAATGTTTAAGGAACATTTTTTTTTATAAGTGTGTTATTTTATGTTTTTACTTCTATAATACAAGGACAACGAACAAAGAAAGTATTAAAAATATGAAGTTATCATTACATTAGAATGTTTTAATTAAATCTTCAAATAAAAAAAATAAAGCGTAATTTTTTTATTTTTAAGGCGTAAGTTTAGCCATAACCAACACTTAATAAATTAAACTTGTTATAAGCACATTGTAAGAAATTTGTTAAAAAAAATAGGATTAAGACTATTTTATCGCCCTAGAAAGGACATTTAGTTCTTCAAAAGATGCATGTAATAAGGAAAATTACATTATCAATGATGTAATTTTAAAGTCAGAAAGTTTCTTAACATTGGTCTCTTTAAACAAGAAAATCTGCAGCTTAGTTAAGCACGTTATGCTTTCCAACAGGGATTGTTTACTTAAGAAACTACTTTAATATTATACAGAAAGAAGATTCGGTACAGTATACATACCTGTTACATGAAAACTTACAGGTATATATTTGTCTATACCTTCTTTATAACTCCTTGTCATTTTCTTGTAACTTCATCAACCTTTTACAATAAAATGTTATGTTTAATTAGAAAAATATTAATGACTAACCGACAGAGTTAAAGCAGAAAGAAAAAAAAGTAAATTTTAAATATTTATCAGTTTTTCAATAAAAAAAATAAAGTGAAAAACCTATTATTTTTTTTTACGCAGGGAAAAAGTCTTTACGCTTATAAATTTAAAATATAAGACTTTAGAATATCTACTTTTAACTTTACCCTAATGCATGTTCGTGTGAGAAAGAAAAAGAAACAGTGTGCAATCTCCGTGATAACTATTTTTTTTCACTCCAAATTAAAATGGTGATTAGAGAAGACAGAAACAGATTTTTATTACATAAATCAGCATTAAAGACATGAAATATTTATTACATCGTATTACTATTTTACTTCACGTATACTCACGTACCGTCATATAAATCTCTCAAAAAACTTACAAGTCATAAAAAATGCTAAGCTTAGGCACGTAATGCTTCACCTGCCACGTAAAATATACGAGATACTTTAGGTCTTAAATAGATTCTCTATTTTTTTGGCGACTGAATAGAAATCAAAAGGAAGTGAAATATTATTTGACTTCGTTGTGGCACAATTTAAATGTGTTTGACTGAACGCAATGGCGTTAAGGTGAATCAATTTTGCTTTGCTTGGGGGAATACTTTTATTTTTATAAACTGCTTTTCCGGTTCGTATTTACAATTTACACGAGCACCCTACCAGGTGAAGTTTATGAATAAATTATAACGACCTTCTGTGCCAAAGTCAAAGAGCATAGGTCGATGAAAGCATGGTAAACTACTAGATGGTCAATATGTAAGAATTTCATTATGATGCTTTACTTAGACAAATTAAATTATATTTTATGTAAGTAGATATTTTTAAATATTTCCACTCCTCGAGTGATAACTGAACCCAAATATTTCACTATTATATTACTACATTACTTTTATTCCCTTTTTTATATCTGTTACTTTGAGGACAAACAAAGTCTTATCGTATATGATATAAAGGTAGATAATTAGAAAAAAACAAACACTACAAGTAAATAAATATATAGTTTACGCCGAAGCGAACCAACTCCATGAAATAACCGGATAGTTATCATTGATTAATTTATGCATCACGATCATGTAGAAGTTTGATGTGCAGACCATTTCTATTTATTAGTCTTTGAAATATTGGAAACTAATTTGGACTAGTAGGTTTGGTAGACATCTAACTTTACACTTAATTTGAAAAGCCAACAACGACAGAACGTTGATGTGAGTATAGCCGAGTAAATCGTGTTTTTATAGTGTTACGCTACGACTAAGATGAGAAATTTAATAAAATGCAATATTGTTCAGAGCGTGAACTAAATTTCGAGCAATTTCAATGTACAGAGCATAAAATTCAAACAGTTCATGCTTTTTACGTGATGTTATATTTTTCTCATACATTTTTTATATTTATCTGAGAATATTTATCATCATGAATTTAATAGATAAAGAAAAATCTTTAAACACCCTTTTTAAATTATGTATGGTTATAGAAAAAAATTAGTATAGACCCCTTTTTAAATTAAATAAAAGTTTATGAAAAGTCAGTATTTCTACAAAAATGCATTACCTTAGGTAACGTGTGTTTAACGCATCGACAGGTCTTTAATAATTTATAATCAGTCTTTGATCATTTATATTAATATATAATCAGCTTGTTGCTTTTTCTCGCGTATAGGATTTCGGACCCTGTATGGGGGAATTGAAAATATTTTAAATTCCCCCCAGCGCCCGAGTGCGAATCGAACCCACAACCGCCGATAACAATCAGATGCTGCCCCAATGCACCAAAACAGCCTTAATATAATGACGTAATAATACAATCACATCGATTATAAATTGGAAAAATAAAAAATAATTTAAAGAATGCCTATTAAACTAACTCTGCCTTTAGTAGTAAATAACACAAAGTTTTCAAATTGAAGTATATATATGACATATACGAAAACATTAAAAATGTTGGGAATGCCTAAGTATGTTTATATTCAAACCCGACAATACCAGTTAGTAAAGTTCTCCATTCACTTTAGGTGGCAACCACCTAGAGTATAGTGACGTTACTATGCGCTTTCTTATGATATCATCCTACCGCATGCCATAGTAGTCAGACATTCATTATTCATAAAATCATAATATAAATAACATTATATGTTAAGTAACCTTGTTAATAAATCTGATACTGACATAGCATATTTCCATCACATAGGTAATTAATACAGCTGGGTTCTAAGTAACTAGCTATTACGAGCCGCTTCGTAATTGAGGGCGTTCCCTCGACTCTATGTTCGTTTATTTTCTCTCCAATTTTCATGGCAATTCTATGAACCGCATACTAACCTACCAACCGTGTGAATACAAATCGATACGACAAGAATCTCTATTAGTCGGGCTTATATGAATTTTCCTGCGAACAGCTTATTCGCAATTTACGACGATTTGTACATTGTTTCAGTAAATTATAAACTCACTAGTAAACATTGTATTTTAATAATACGCTTATAACAATAATATTACGATTTATTATAGCTTTACACTTTTTTTACAGAGCAGGGTATTCAAAGAGAACCTAGAGTCGAGACACTCCGTTTTTTACTTTCCGCCAAATAGACATTCCTTGTAAATGAAAAAACTTAATGCCGAACAGTTATTTAGGAACCAGAGAGTATATAATCATTCCCCCGACTGGGAATCAAACCCACAAACATTGCGTCCCCGATAGAGGCTCTCTCAGTGCATCACGACGACCTATTTAAAATGTTTTTAAAAGGTAAAAAGAATTTAATACTGATGTGATATATATTAGCTGAAAAATAACAATAAAATGGGGTGCTGATTACATTGTATAAACTGATTTCAATATTGCTTACTACCGGGACTAGCGGAAAAAGTGTGAAGCTATTTTATCTTTTTTTTTATTTCTTTTGTCATATGTGACGGAACTTAGTACTACACCGTGTCTATCTAAGCACAATCCAGAATGACGGTAATTAAATCCACAACAAAGCCGTGCAGTCAGGCACGCCTTAACAGTGCACTAAATCTCTACGTATGTGTCACATACGTAGTCCTATGTTTATGAATACTTCGGAAACCTACTCACCAAATCGTACAACACTTAATACTATTTAATACACTACATATCTGTAGGAACCAAATTAAAAAAGAATGAAGGAGAAAATTACATTAGAAAATCAAATTCAAAAGCTCTTTAAATTCTGAACAAGAAATGTTTGCATTGTCTTAAAACTTGTACCAGTATACAGAACTTTGTGCGGATCGTTCTTCACTAAAATTTTTATTTCTCTTCTATAGAAGAATTTTATACCAGCTTGTGAATAACTTACATAACTACACAACTATACTACTACAATTGTGATTTATTTTTAAAATAGGTACTTATACATATGAAAATGTCAATTGCAATGAAATGCAGTCGAAAAACACCGATTTACTTAAATATAACTAAAATTTGTTAGGGTAATACTTAAGCAAAATCGAGAAAATTTGTTAGTAAATTCTAGCCAAAATAGTTAAGTTATAATACACGTACTTCTGCAATTTTGACACGTTTTTCAGCCTTTCTGTCTATATTTTAAATCCATGTAAGTATGGATGTTACTCCACTTACATATATAGGATAAGTTAACATGCATGATAAGTTAAAAACTTATGAAAAGAAATTATAAGGATGGTCTTATACCTCACCAGCAGCCTCCTATATTTACAAAGCGGAATTACATTTTAAAAGGTCTAAGATCCTTTTTCACTTCTTTAAGACTCCTTTTTCAATTCTAGACATTCGGGGCCACGGTGTTGGTTTTTTCTACTAAAGCGGCGGCAATTTTTAATCGTTCACTTAAAAATTACCGCTTTTTTTGAAGAAATTAAGACTCACCTTCGTTGTTTTCAAATTCAAGTAATGAGTGAAACGATTTTGAGACGTCACATTGCTATTGCAAATAGGTGTACTCGTATAATATATCTTATATAGATGTCAATACAAAGAATCAGCAAGTACCTAACTTGATTAACTAAGATGGAAAATCCGCTCATAAGTATTCTAGCGATGGTTAAACTTAGCCGACCACCCCGATGTTACGCCCCAAGCACTTTGCTGATTTCAGAATACCTCTTTCGTACGAAGTGAGTCACCGTCGGAAATATATTTAATACCAAAAGGCAGTAAAATAAAGGATCAGCCTCGAGAAAACTATAAATAACTTGAAATGAGAATGCCCGGTATGTAATAGTTAATAAACAAGCAAATATAAAAGATAATAGCATCTAAGTAAGTTAGAAAACATAAACTAAGGAAAGTGTGTACACACGTAAGTAAGTAAGACATTCGAAGAGTAATGAATTGTAGTCCAGGAGTCGGAGAAAATTATTAGGTACATACACACTAAGTAAAATGTATTAAACAATAAAAAATATCATCCCGGGATTAAAAGTCACAGTCAAAGCGAAATCGAAAAATAAAATGTTTTGAAACTTATATTTGTTAGGCTTATCGCAAATATTCAATTTAGGGAAAAGGGACTCTACGTGGTAGCAGTAACTGCTCTCAGATCAATATAAGTTGAAATGTAATGTACATATATATTTATAGCATTGAATCATCCTAAGGCGTCTTTTTCTGTCTATCTATTCGCAATAACCTCAAAAGTACAGAACTGGTTTTAGTACAGCTTTCAAGGATTAGTCGAAGCTTTATGTAAATGGCTTGAATATGACAATATTTATTCAACATGTCAGGAAAAGATAAACCAATTGGGAGCTTTCATCGGAAACGCTGCCAAAATCTTTTGAGTTATGACAAAACGATGCATGATGGGATTGATGCTTTTACATACACGCCTGTCATTTCAGGATATCTTGGTATACCCAGTCAGAATTACAATTTTCGTCGATTACACAAGTACGTAAGACATAACATTAACAATAATTTCATAAAACTATAATATTAAAGCAAAAAAAATGAAATCTATATTTTGGAATGTAAGAACATTATTAAATCTGATATACTTTTCCCGACACGATATCTCAAGGGAGAGCTACTGATTAGAAGATGTAAATTTTCTCGAGAATCGTCAGTGTTCATGTAACAATACAACATTTTGCATTAGAAAGTGTAAAAGCTATACAGGATATACGTATACATATGTTTTAATAAAATTATATGAGGTAGGTCTATAAGGTATTAGGTGCATTTATTGGTGTAGTGTACGCCCAATACCTACAAAAAATAATGTTGCTTTAATAAGTAATATTTGTGTGATTTAATTTTTTTAGTCTTTTTGGAATATGTAACGTAGAGACGTTTATATAGCATTTTTTGAAAAATATTATCATTGTTATTATTTTTATAATAAGATGAACTAATATTATCATCTCATTTCATGACATTACAAGTGTGCTGTATTACGAAATCGCCCTATCTGCTCCCGTGATCCGATACATACTATATATGAATAAAAAAGTAAAAAAAAAATTTTTAGTTTAATATGCATTGGCATATGTTTAAAATTTGTATATTTCAAAATGACATATTGGTACCCATGACTATATCCATGAAATTATTTTTTAGCTTTTAGTACATTTATCTGCAATATAACTTCTTTATTTTTAAGTCCTAACGCCACACAGTCCTTGACAGGATACCAGATCTTGAATTGGGTAGGAGATTGATATTGTAATTTTGTATAGTATAATATATGTATATATAATACTTACCAAGCCCTTTATTTTAATACCTATATTGATGGGATTGAAAACTACACTATCTGCCATTTTGTAGCAGTGGCCATCTTATAATTAATATTTTCAGAAAATGCAACGCTCGCTGTATGAGTTGCTAGCCGATTATAGTTTATGATTTTAAAAACAAAAAATTGAAGAAAGGAAGCATGGCGGGAGCGTGGCGTCGAAAAAGTGACGCTCAGAAAATTATTGATATTAAATTACAAGTAATATAAATTGAATACAAGAAAGTGGATATTTATTAATAAATTGGACATATAAAATGTAATAGCATATAATAAAAATGTAGGTTTTAATTAAATCTAGTCGGAGAAAAGACACAGTCTGTTAATTAAATGGATGACAATAGGAGAACAACATGGCAAATAAGTTCTGTTTTCACGATTCGCAAATTGTAAAAAATAAACAACATGAAAAATAACACAAAATCTCTGTATTCAGTATAGACTGAAACAAAAATTTACAATAGGCATACTTCAACTTGTCTGAAAATAGTGAAAAATAAAAGAGAAAAACATTAAATTAATTACTATGTATAAGAACTATACAAGCACAAAAGCTTGTAACATTTATATATTTGTGTACTTCATTTGAATACATGGGAGCACGGGAGCATGGGAGCAGAGCACTTCGCAGTCGGTAGCTTGAATAGCTACTATCTCAGGTACTCAAACTGTGACATTTGCAGAGAAATAACTAACTAGAGAATCTAGAATTGCTTGCATTCTTGTCAAAGTGGTTCAGACCAAATAAATGAGAAACTTTTATATTATTTGGGCAACTTCTTCTTTGTTGTATTTATATTCATACTGACTGTGTACAATGAGGGTCACAACTAAATATACAAAAACAATTATTTTATTCTTGTATTACACATTGTCGTACAACTACAAAACAACTAAATTCCACTTTGCCCATCAATCCTCCATTCTTTGACCTAAACAAAGTTAAAATATAGCAAAACTCTACGTTACAAGGATGATCAAAATACTTACCTATATTTACTTCACGCTGTTTCTCGCACACAACAGAGTAGGCAGAGGGAACCTAGTGTTAAGACACTCCGGTCCCCACTTTCCGCCGAATTCGGAGGTATTGCATGTTAAGTGGTGAAACTTAACGCCGCGCTTTGCCTCTCATACCAGAGCGAAAGAAAATGAAAATGTCAAATATTTCCACTCCTCGAGTGGGAATCGAACCCACAACCAGTCGTTTACAGTTACACGTTCGTGCCACTACGCCACGACTGGCCCCATATTTACACTTCTTCCAATATAGTTCTATGTTAATAAATTTATGTGTAAGAAGCAACTCGTGCTTCCCCGTGAAACAGGCTGGGTTATGCTAATTTTGCAATCGTCATACTCGCTTGTATATTCTACTATATTTTGTTATATTAAAATGTCACGAACCCAATAATTTTGAACAGTTAGTGAACTTATAGCACAAAGTTATAATTACTCTCGTAAAGTGTCAAAGGAATTATTATTTCTTCCCATAAATTATATCTTTATTATAATTTACAACGGCTACCAAACTACGGGGTACGTATATTAAAGGCATTAGAATATACTAAATGGTTGATCATGACCTAGTTGGAGCTTGGGGTATCGATTAATATTATTTATGTATCGTCGTAATTCATATAAGGCACTTTCAAACGTAAAATCATGTAGAGATATTAATCAATATCAATATACATTTAAAATTCAAAGCCGTACTATGTAAGCCGTAAGGAAGTAAAAGTACATTTTAATCCGACTTAGCTATCACTAATTTATAACACCTATTCAGCTATCTTGCTGTACATATGTAAACTAATGTAAGTTGAATGGCGGAACAAAATTCCACTTTTTGTTTCTTTGTATTCATCCGCAGGTATAACACATGCACCTATTTTATCTCTATATTATATAAGAATTCTGTTTATTCTGTGTATTTGGGGACACGTGTATACAGACATGATGTAAGACTTGTTTAGTTAAGCGTCATCATTGTATCGAGAATTTTATTGAGCTTCAAGAGTAGTAATAAACTGTTAAATTAATATTACGATATAAGTACTTTCTAATTTTTTGATTGCCTTTCCAATTAATATAGCTTAAATTATAATTTTACACAGTAAGAAAATAAAGCAATAATTTCTTAATTATACACAACTTTCTCATTTTTTTTAAATCTATGTACAATTCAAACTTATCTATGTTATATGTTAATATATCCATCTAGACGTACGTAAAAAATAAAAGTATTTCCAAATAAAAGTTACAACAACAAGAAATGTCTTTTCGACTAACGTTTCTTGACTTTAGACGACTTATCCAAAAGGAAATCTTGTTACGTTTACACTTTATATAACAAATCCAATATAAATATTTATGATACCTATTTAAAGCAACTTCACGCTTTTCCCCCCAGAGTAGTGTAGTCAGAAAGAACCTAGTGTTAAGACATCCCATTTTTAAATTTCGCCTAAAGTCGAAACATTGCTTGTTCAGTGATAGAACTCAACTTGTCTTGAGTACCAGGGTGAAAAAATAAAAAATAAAATAAAAAATCCTTCCCTTCTGTGGAATTAAACCCAAAAGCAATCGTATTTACAGTCAGACGCTACTTCACTGCTCCACGATAGTCTTATGCATGCTTTATAAAATGTATAGGTATATAATACACGATAGAAATGAAGAGTCATGATAATAGTTATTAATTTCTGACAATTTGATGCAGTTAACGACAAAAGTTACAACAATCGTTTAAGGGAGAATTCTGTTATGTTTCAACTTTGTATACTAAATTCAAAATGGTGCGTTCAATAAATTGTACATATTTAAAGTTTAATGTATCGTAAAATATTATTTATAACTAGTTAATGGCGCCACGGGTTGTCGGGTCTTTACGAGTATATGACACACTACCTGGAAGTGATATCTGGAATTGAAATGATAATAATTGTAAATACCGTAATAATATCAATATCTTTATCGATACAATTTATGAAAGTGAAATATTAGCCCAATTTATACACAGTAATTGAGGTGTCACAGCTTGTAAGGTTACGAGATATAACTGTTACTGTCCCGTGAAATGGAATTAGTGATTTACTATGACGTTATTAACTGTGAGATATTGTTGTTTACATTCAATTTACGACAATTCTGCTAATATATATTTAGATGCTTGTGCTACAGTTTCCTAATGGAATTGTGGGTTTAATTTTTTATACGTTTTCTAAAATTTTTTTTTTTTAATTCCCGAAGTGCGTTAATAACACAACATCAGTCCTCTATGTCAAACAGACAAGGTCATATATTTTTCCCATTAAATGAAAATTAAATAAATATTGTGCCATTTATAAATATCCTTTAAGATGGCATTGACATGACAACGCATCTAAATGAACCCAGCGATTGTACCTAAATTGCGGAGTTGGGAGTGATAAAATATCACTTCCTTTAACCTGAGATAGAAGGAATGTGGGTCATTTCTATTGTATTTGTAAATAGATATATTATATGCTCCACGCGAGTTTCCTTGTGTTAGAAAGTAAATTGTAACAGGTATAATAATATAATCATTTTCTATAAATTACTTTAAACAAGTATATTAAATGAAATAATCTTTTATCTCAAAAAGCAAAATCTACGTACATTTTAAATAAATCCGTAGTGGCTGTGTAAATGCTAGAATAAATGTGATATTTTAGTGTGGTATGATCAATCTCTAAGCCTATTCTATTCGAGCCTCTCATAAAGTTTTTAAACTGTTATTAATCTAGGAAAATTAAGCTTAGGAAAATTGAAAAAGACATCAAAATATGATTATATTTATCAAAATATGATTGTATTTATCAAAATATTTTATAGAAATTAAATAGGTGATAAATTAATAGGATATCAAGAATAATCTCGAATGGAAATCAAAGCCATAATCGTCACATGTACAGTAAGAAGCGTTACAATATTCAGTAGGGTCTTTCATACTGCTTCACGATGTCTAATTTTCGGTTTATTTATTGTTTCTAAAATTTACAGTAGACGTAGTAATTTTAATTTTAATTATTGGCTTCATTATTAATAAACAATGTGTAATTTTACAATTAAATTACATTAACTTAACAGAAGTAAACTTCTGAAGCTACGGTATTTCGCTATGTCAACGTCTTTATTGCTTTTTAAAAATATAGTCCTTCCTCTACATTTAGTTTTACTTTAAAAATTGTATTTGTAATTTATGTTAAAAAAAATACACTTAATCCGATTTATAAAATTATTAAAATGTACATAATTATCGAAAATCTCCTTAACACTAAACAGAATCATTTATCACAGCATCATTATTTTAAAATTCTCTTATTCTTGCCGAAATCGTAAAAGCTAAGAGCATTTTTCCAACATTTGACAAGTAACTAATGACTTCAATGTCAAAAAACTAAACTTTGTATGTAAATTCCAAAATAAACATTTTTACTTCTGATTACGGCTATTACAATTTTATTTGTATTCAAAGATATAACTGTGAAATAAATGAACCTATTTGTCTGATATAGAGGTTGAGCCCAACTTTAGTAAAGAGAGTTTCAGATTCTACTAGTGTAGTAGAAAAAGCTTAAATTCTGCTGAATAAAATATTTATTATAAAATTGGGCCCTCCAACTATCGTTGCGCATAGGGAATGTAACAATAAACTCAGTATTTCAGTAACAGATTTATGGCAAATTCGTTATATGTATACGGTTTGTATATGATTATTTTAATATAATTCATGCATAAAATATTATGCCTACTTTCTAGAAATACCTAGAAATTCTGAATATGACTATTAAATGTAAAAATTGATAAAATGGTAACAGTATTTTTTATTACTTTCATGCCTTATCCAGCACAGTACCTAGTACTTAATTTAAACAGTTTTTCTTCTCCTTTATCTTTATGAGAGGCTCAAATAGAATAGGCTTAGAGATTGATCACATCACACTGAAATATTACTTTATTCTAGCGTTTACAAAGCCACTACGGATTTATTTAAAACTAGCCGTTACCCGCGGCTTAGCCCGCTTCGCATAATTTCATTCTATAATACATGATACATGAATAGTGCCCACCCGGTGTAATAATTGATAAATAATATTTTATAAATTAAAAAGGTGTTAAGAATAACTCAACGTAACGTTAATCTCAAAGTATACGTATATACATGCGATACGCTTGTGCTTTAAACTAACTTCAATGTCTTACCCAACACCGATCCACCGATCTTTTGAGTGTTTACAGAATTTTAAAACCGAGAGCGTAGGCAAAGAGGACCTAACATTAAGACATTCAGTTCCCCATATTCCGCTGAATTCTAGAGGTACGTGTTAAGCGGCGGAACAACGCTGTCTTTTGCCTAAAATTACATTAAATATTTTAATCCAGTCGCGTTTACAGTTACACTTTATGCCCTGCATCACTAGTGGCCTCAAACAGAAAAATAAAACTATAGATAATAAAATCATGAAGAATGATTTCTATTTGGAACCATCGTAGCGCAGATGGTTCTGGACTAAATTCAGGGAATAATTATACTTAAATTATTTTAATTTGTCCTGGTAACTCAAGGCGAGGCGTTGATTTTCGCCACTCAACAAAAGAAAAGGCAGAAAGTGGAGAATAGTGTGTCATAGCACACTATTCTCTACTTAATCGGCTATGCGGACTAAAGTGTGACGCTGAAAACAGAAATCATTTGACACTTCCTACCAGATCTGTTTGGATCTACAACTATTGACATAACCGTGAATGTAACAATGCCTTTATATTTATATAATATTAGAAGAACGGATCTTTAATCTGTACTGTTAACCTAAATACTTTTATATATCTATATCTTGCTTTGTACCTTTATCTTAAAATCTCTCTACAGAAATGCTAGCAACAAAAATAAGTTGTAATAAAGCGTAAAGTTAAGTTAAGCGTAAGTAAATAAGTTGTAAATAATTTTTACACAGCTGGTAGTAGAACGCATGGCTCAGTGATGAGAGCGCCTGGACAGTATTCAGGACGCGCGGGTTTGAATCCCGCTGCGTTCAAAATTTTTATACGTTTTCTAAATGTATTTTTTAAATCTTATTATTGTTAATTTTTCTATAGGCCAGAACTATGGTTCTTAAAAAGTTATGACTTTTTCAGTGATTATCTTAAACTAAAATACATACCTATTAGATTATTCCCAACTTTAAAACTTTATTCACGTTTTTATGTAAATAAATTACCGGATCGTTTTTTTAGTATGAGAGAATATGGTCGCAATATGCAGCTCGTTGCGAAAAGTACATCTTATTTAAAGCTTTGAATACGAAAACGGACAATTTTACAAATAACGTGCTTGTTATTTTTATAAAGTGAGGTTAATTTTGCTCGATTGTCTATGTACGTACTATATAATTATAGGATTTAGTGAGAATTTGTCTGTTAATACTAGTTTAATCTTTTATATTTCTTTATGTATTATATGAAGTTTTGATATCAATTTGTAATAGCATAAAAAATTATACTTATTATTAACAAATCGGGTCGATAAATTAGCCATGAAAACGCAATAGACCTTACTTTCTACCCGTTAAGGGACGGGTTAAAAATACAATTCCCCTCCGCTGCTGGGTACCTAGCAGCGGAGGGGAATATGTATTTTTAGCGTCCCGTAAAAGGCGGGTAACCTAGTAGTTTGGTGGTAACAAATTCGTTCTCCGACTCGCTCGCGACCACTATCATGTCAAAGACGAACCGCCAAACATCTAATGATATTTTGATGACATGTAAGCCAGCTCTCCATATACCCACCATTCCTCTCTCCTTTTTTCCTTTAGTCCCAAGGCGGGCAACGCATCCGCAACTCTAATGTTGCGGATGTCTATGGGCGAAGGTAACCACTTACCAACAGGTGGTCCTTCTACTCGTTTGCCTCCTTTATTCAATAATAAAAAGACAAGCAGACGGACAGATAGACAGACAAACAAACAGAGTTTTTCATTTATAATATTACAATGAATCTAAACATACATACAGAATTCATATCTTCGAAGACATACTTTTATTTACTGAATCATATATTATAGATCTTTATGATTATTATTATAAAAAAGATGCCTCCCTCTAACGCTTTTTTTTCATAAACAAATGATTAAATTCTCCTGTATCCCAATTGACTCACCCCACTGTACTTAATTGTTTTAGTTTCTTAGAACTTGAACTCCAATGGTACTTACAGTAAGCTTCATGTTCTTTAATTAAATATAATGATAGTAGAGGATCAAAAAAAATACAAAAGTATTTTTATTATAAATTATATCATACTTATAACTAGAATAGGTCTTTATAAATGTTTAAATTTTTATTTGTGAAATTATTTAAATTATGGGAGAAAACTGTGTTATTTTTTTATATATGTAATATCTTGGATATCTTGGATATATAACACTTCGTCTTTTTAGTAGCTACCAATACCAATACATTAGTGGCGTTGACTTAATTAACTTTGATAAACTTTAAAGTATGTTGATATTTGTTAAAAAAAACAACTTTACGCTTATTTCCGCATACCAGGGTAATCAGAGAGAACCCACTACAATTGCGTTTATAGACAGAAGTTGCTTTGGAAAATAGTTTTGGAAAAAACTTTGTCTGTCATTTAAAATATGATATTCAGTTTTTATTGGACTGATATTTATTATTGTGGAGAGCAAGAGAAAAATATTTCCAATTTCGTTATGGCATAAAGTTGAAATAACATTTGAAAAGAAGGACGCTATTTGTTTACATGTTACATATATATCTAGGTAAATACATATTACAAATGGTTGTGGATTATGTTACACTGAATTTGAACATACATTAATCTAGCCAATACATAAAATATAGCGTAATAAAAATACTTCGCAGATAACATTAGCTAAATCATTTAGAAACCATAAATCTTACCGTTTATAGCACTGTGTCGTCACAAAAATATAGTATTCTATTTAAAGTGTTCTATTCATTAATAGTATATTATACTATTTAAGCGTGTGTATTTTGATAACTTTTATATGCAAAAGCAATTATGAATTGTTTAGTTTTAATTTAATTTAAAATTTAAATTATTCAAGATATATACTTATTCGTCTTGTTTTATACATTAACATGGCATGCAACGTCAAGGAAATGAAAAAATTCAAAACTATAAAAACAAATTTTTAGTGGGGTTCGTACCAACAAGATTTGCTTTCATGGTCCAAGTAGGTATGTCTCATTTAAATTGAAAGGGCATTAAAAATAGACTAAGAATAAAACTAACAACTATTTTTGTTATATATAAAATTCTACAATAACATTACAATTTTTCATTAATAGTTATCTGTTAAATTAAAGTCTCAGTTTTAGTCAAAATTTATATTCGAATTGTATGTTAATAAAAAACTCAATAAAGTTATGAGTTTTATTAACGATACGCTATTACTGTCTAAGTGTCTACCTGTGCAGTTCATATGCACGTATATACGAATACGTCTGCCAAACCACTGTTAACCTGAATTAAACCACAATATGGTCACACATACCAAATTATAATATGCAGAGATGAATCTTCTATAGGTACAATATCTAAGATCACCGTGAAAATTAATTCAACAAAAACACGCCTTTTTGCTTAATGTCAATTGCATACGATTTTTTTTACACACAGAAATACTTTTTCAGAAGTTCAGTCAGTTAAACACTTATCACTTTTACAAATAAATGGTCTCTCGCAACTTTGTTTGTGCTGGCTTTTTGGCACTTACCATATCGTTTCTATTTCTAGCTTCCGTAGGTTCGACTGTAAAACATAAAATGCTATTTTTCCGACGCATTTTATCGCCGAATTTCAGCTTTCTATATACATAGTTTCTACGCCTGTGCGTTATCTGTGAGTCATGATATTTATAGTGGAAGAGTTAAACATAAAATTGATTAATGTATTTAATATGATATAAAAAGCCATCGTAGCGCAGTGGGACAGTGTCGGATTATTAAGGTGTTTTTGGGTTTGTTAGATCTTCAAAAAATAATTATACTTTTAATTATATTCTTCTCTATGCTCTGGTAAGACAAATAGTGGCGTGGAGTTCTGCTACTCAACATCCAATATCTTAAATTTAGACGGAAAGCGGAATAGAAAGTAATATGGCACTATATTTTCTCTGCAAATCATGCTAGGGTTTGATAGTTAGACAGTACTAACAAAGCTAAAATAGATTAACTCTCCACCACAAACGTAACCTGATTGTGTTTGATTACGCACCCTAGGGCTTGTCAAAGTTAAACATTAAAACTATATTAATATTGACAATCTGAGACCTCTCTCGTCTAGCTTCTAAATATTTGCATATATTGTATAAATAGTAATGTGTACTATTATAATAAATGTTTCTACATCTTAAAGTTACTGTACATTTAATCAAAAATAATTATTAGAGAACACCGTCGAGCAGTGGGATAGGAATGGTTGTATATTATTTTCATTTCTCCATTTTATTACCTAAGACAAAATGCAACGTGGAGTTCCACCAATTGACACACAATGTCACGCAACGTGTCGGGACGGAAAGTGCAGAACGGAGTGTTTTTGCTCTACGTTCGTACGTATACTGGAAGTAACGTTGTTTTTTTTTATTTTTTAGTACTAACTTTCATATTCATTGGACTAAATTTTTGTTGTATTATGTTTTATTCTCAATGTCTTTCGAGTTTCTAGAGTACATACACATTTTCGAATGGGATTGCAAGTGAGCCGGTGTGGCAATTTTTTTTTTATTTATTTTAAAAACAAAAATAAGTGACATTATATACAAAAAAGTAGGTCGCGAATATATTTTAGTTACAAAATAAAATATGATCACTTCATTTTTACTTCAATTACCAAAGTTATACCGTAAAATTTAATATTTTTTTTGGAACAGCGTGGATGTTATAAGTACTGACGCTGTTTACCGGTCTTTGTTACAAAACCTAAAAGAAATACTTAAGACTATTTTCAGCCCTAAAAAGGACAATAAGGGCATGAATTAAAAGATGCAGGTAATAAAAACGCCTTTTAATATTTTCCTAATATTGTACAAAATTTTTGAAAGAAAGTATTAGAAAATTAGGTTATTAATAATCTTCATAAGTCAGAAAGGTTCATAACATCGGTAAGTCTGTTTAAAGATCGAAAGTCTGCAGCTTAGCTAAGCACGTTGTTTTCCAACAGGGATTATGTACTTAATAAACTACTTTAATATTATAACGAAAGAAGATTAGTATGTACATACTTATCTTCTTTCGTGAAATATTACGTGAAATCTTACAGGAATATATTTGTCAATACCTTCTTTAAAACTCGTTGTTATTTCCTCGTAAATCTTAGCGACCTTTTACCATAAAATATTAAGTTTGATTAGAAAAATATTTTTGACTAACCGACAAAGCTAAAGCAGAAAGGGAAAAAATAAATTTCAAATATTTGCTGTATCTCAATAAAAAAAAACGAGCCTATTATTTTTTACGCAATAAAAAAAAACTTTACGCTTACAAATTTAAAATACAAGACTTTAGAATATATGCTTTTAACTTTACCCTAATGCATGTTCGTGGGAGAAAGAGAAAAAGTCTGCGATCTCCGTGATGACTGTATTTTTTAACTCCAAATTCGAATAGTTATTAGAAAAATGTCAACAGAACAGAGAGCGGAAAATACACTATATCGTCTATGAATACTATCTGAAAATGGGAAAAATTGTAACGTCTCAATTACGACTATATATTATTGTTATATTATATAAATAAATTGTCACAGTGATCCATTAATTTAGGAAAATTATTAATTACATTATAAGAGTAAAAGTTTTTATTTATCTCATTTGTGTATAATAAATAGCAGCAGAACAATAAATTATACTGCTTTTACACTGACAAGTTATTGAATCTTCAGCATTTTTATTCCATTCTGACAAGCCAGTTCTGTTTATTCCTCCGTTTTCGCTATTTTCCTTGTGTTGTTATCGCTCATTTTTATTTCCTATAAAAAGATATGAGAGTCACTAACCCTTCTGTATAGTTAAGACTCCGAGGGTCCTGATCCATTTATTCGTATAAGTGCAGAAATAGAACGTCTTTAATTTTATTTTATTTGTCTTTTTCAGAAAGCAATTTCATTTAAGAAATTTTCTTATATTTAAGAAATTTGAAAAAAATGCATGAAATTAGATGATAATTATACACGTAAACTGAGTAAAATCTTAATAAATAGACACAAACAGATTTTTATTACATAAATCAGCACTAAAGACATGAAATATTTATACATCATGTTATTATCATAACTCACGTATACTCATGTACCGTGCTATAAATCTCTCAAAAGTCACAAAAAATATTAAGCTCAGGCTCACGTAATGCTTCACCTACCACGTAATATATACGGGAAATTTAAAATCTCAAAATAGGTTGTCAATTTTACAGCAAAAAATAGAAGACTAACATTAAGATCAAAAGGAAGTAAAATATTACTCCGCCCGTATTTGACTCCGTCGTGGCGCAATTTAGATGTGTCAGACTGAACGCAATGGCGTTGAGATAAGTCAATTTACCCCAGCTTGGGGGAATATTTTTATTTATATAAATAACTGCTTTCCCGGTTCGTCAATGCAAACTTCAGACTAGCGATTCGCAATTCAAATTCTTGTATCTTTGCCGTGCCGTGCCCGTTTCCTGTTGGATAGCGGAATTGAAATTGGTAGTTTATCCTAGACTGTAAAATATTATATGTACATCCTCAAATTTAAACATTTCTCCATTTGGGATTTAGAATCTCGCGTCTTGCGCCGCCAGACATATCTACGTCTGTCCAACAGCATCACATGTCATATATGAAGCGAACAATAAAATAATAAAATAAATTATTGTTTTTTTTTAATCAAATTTCATCCCACTCATTGCGTTCTATTATATGGGCAAATGTACATATCTGTATGTTAATACAGCAGTACAGTATAGTAGAGATTTGGTAAAAACTTATATATCTAAAGACAATGTAGATTTTTTTTAGGCTTTTATCTCTTAAGTTAACAAAATATATAGCTTGTTTATTAAATGATGTTAAATTTAAAAAAATAATATGCCGTTTCCATTCTTTTGTACTCGACTACTACAGGTTTTAGAAAAACCTATTCTATACTTACCATGACATTTTATCATAGGTTTAAAGCTCTCTTCTATGCCAAAGACAAAGAACATAGTTAGATGAAAGCATGATAAATTACTAGATGGTCAGCATGTAAGAAGGTAAGAACTATATGATAGACAATTAATTCCATTATGATGCTTTACTAAGAGAGAATAAAATATATTTTATATAGGCATAAGTGTATTTTTCCACCTTAACTAAGCTGCCGACTCAAAAGTCCTTGAGTATAAGTTATTAAATTCTATAATGCTATAATACTATGAATAGTATGATGGTAGTAAGCTATAAACAAACAACAAAATAAATTAATTTAGGTTTACGGCGAAACAAACCAGACTCGATTGAATAACCGCGTAGTTATCATTGATTTATGCATCACATGCGATATGCAGAAGTTTGATGTGCAGACCATTTCTCTTTATTAGTCTTTAAAATATTGGAAACTAATTTGGACTAGTTGGCTTGTTAGACATCTAACTTTACACTTAATTCAAAAAGCCAATAACAGGCAGAGTAGATTGCGTTTTTATAATGTTACGCTACGACTTAGATGATAAATTTCATAAAATGCAATATTTATCAACAACTTCAATGTATTGGAATATAAAACTCAAACATTACACTTTTTTGTATGATATTTTTCATATGAAAATTTTCTGGGATCAGGGAGTCAAACTATAATCTAGTTTGAGAAAATTTCAGCGTAGTGTAGTAATACGTACTCTTTCGTCTTGATTTTTAATATAGCTTTAAAATGTTAAAAGTGTATTAAAGCAAGTACAGTAAAGATTGAAAAATATATATATTTTGAATTTTTCGTCTTTCGTCTTTTTTTAACTAAATGGAACATTATAACTTTCTTAATCTCTGTAAAATGTAGCACGTAGCATCAGCTTAATTCGCCCATTCGAAGCGGGTCGCTCCCGCGATCGTAGCTGTAATTTCATATTTCATTTCCTTAATGTACATTTTTAAGAAAATATTATGTTACGTAACATACAATAACGGTTTTGACATCAAAGTTAAAAGTTCGTAAAACTTGTGAAATTTATATATCGAGAGACTTTGAAAAATACTGAGAATGCTTTATTAAGTTTAAATGAAAACCCGACAAATCAAGTTAGATAGTGCTTCTGACTTTATCACTAAGAATATAGGGACGTTAATATAAACTCTTTAGTTTGTGTACTTATGAACTTATACATATAGTTTCATCCATCATTCAAAAAATCCATAGTTAGAAATATGAAACTCTTTCTATTTGTCCTTTTTGCTTTCACGGCTTGATTACCGGTGCGATTTATAATGAAATTTAGAACGAAAGTAGTAAAAATTACTGGGTATAATATAAATTATACAAACATTATATGTTAAGTGACCTTGTTAATAAATCTGATATTAACATTGCATATTTCCATCACATAGGTAATTAATACAGCTGGGTTCTAGGTAACTAGCTATTACGAGCCGCTTCGTAATTGAGGGCGTTCCCTCGACTCCATGTTCGTTAATTTTCTCTCCAATTTTCACGGCAATTCTATGAACCGGATACTAACCTACCAACCGTGTGAACACAAATCGATATGACAAGAATCTCTATTAGTCGAGCTCATTTGCGTTTGTCGTGAACAGTTTATGCGGAATTTACGGCGAGTTGTACATTGTGTCAGTAAATTGTAAATTCATAAATAAACATTGTATTGTTTTGTAGACGATAAAATTATTTCCTTTTTTTGTCAGCTTCACGCTTTTACCCACATACACTTCGTTTTCAATACATCGGTTTGCGCTTTATCTTAAGTACCAGAGTGGAGAAATAACAATATTTTAACTGTCAAGTGTGAACACGCAATGCCTCCAGAATACGATGTAATGTGGGGAACGGAGTATCTTAACACAAGATTCCCTTTGCCCAACGTGTTGTGCGCGCGATATAGAGTGAAGCTAAAAAAAAGTTTTAATGACTAGTATTTTTTTTTATTTAATCCATTGCATCATTATATCTATATATGGGAGGTACAATGTTCAGTTTTCATTTTATATGTTAGAATAAGTTATTATTGTTAGGTTACTGTTAATATGAGGGTAATTAACTAATAAATAAAATAATAATACCCACATAATTGTTTTAAAAGAGTGACAGATTTACTATATAAAGGGTACTTTTTGCTCTCAAAAGTTAGTACGCCGTCTTGCTGCCTGACGAAGGCATCGTGTTAAACGTGTAAAGTGTAATAGTTGGTAATCGTGTTATTAAACTAAAAAGTGTTTAAGTGTATAAATTTACGTGTTTAAATAGAGAAGTTGTGTGTGTATTAATAAATAAGTGTAAATTTGTTAAGAGTGCAAAAGTTGCGTAAGTACAAAACTGTACAAGTGAGTATAGAGGTAAGGGTGTATAAACTGAAACAATAAATTGTGTTAACTAAAAGTTACCTTTTTCTTTAATCCTGATATCTGTCTAACAAATATCAGAAGTGGGATTCCACCGAAGTTTTTTTTTACGCTTCGGTGTAATCCCGGTCTGCCCACATTACGTCAAGAGACAAGAGATGTCTTAAATGAGTGGAAAGGACTCAATTTATCGAGAGAGACTCGTCGCTGGTTTGTACTCACTGTTGCCACAAAAGGTGGTTAATGAGTGGGCGCAGTCGTGCCAGGCGATCGAGTCTTCACTGTTGCAGTGGTGCCAGGCAATCGAGTCGTCGCTGTCGCAGCGGTGCGAGGCGATCAA
This sequence comes from Dryas iulia moderata, assembly GCA_019049465.1. Classification (NCBI taxonomy): domain Eukaryota; kingdom Metazoa; phylum Arthropoda; class Insecta; order Lepidoptera; family Nymphalidae; genus Dryas; species Dryas iulia. The sequence goes on along the minus strand of CM032422.1, from coordinate 9,962,335 downwards.
GGTGTCGCCCGCAGCTGTGCGAGGCGGTTGAGGCGTCGCCGGCGCAGCAGCGCGAGGCGATTGAGGCATCGCCGTCGCAGCTGTGCGAGGCGATCGAGGCGTCGCCGGCGCTGCGGCGCGAGGCGATCGGGGCGTCCCTGGCGCAGCGGCGCGAGGTGATCGAGGCGTCGCCGGCGCAGTGGCGCGAGGCGATCAAGGCATCGCCTGCGCAGCAGCGCGAGGCGATCCAGGCGTCGCCGTCGCAGCAGGGCGAGGCGATCCAGGTGTCGCCGTCGCAGCAGGGCGAGGCGCAGCGGCGCGAGGCGATCGAGGCGTCGCTGTCGCAGCGGTGCGAGGCGATTCAGGCGTCGCCGTCGCAGCAGGGCGAGGCGATCCAGGCGTCGCCGTCGCAGCAGGGCGAGGCGATCCAGGCGTCGCCGTCGCAGCAAGGCAAGGCGATCCAGGCGTCGCCATCGCAGCAGGGCGAGGCGCAGTGGCGCGAGGCGATCGAGGCGTCGCCGGCGCAGCGGTGCGAGGCGATCGAGGCATCGCCTGCGCAGCGGCGCGAGGCGATCCAGGCGTCGCCGTCGCAGCAGGGCGAGGCGATCCAGGCGTCGCCGTCGCAGCAGGGCGAGGCGATCCAGGCGTCGCCGTCGCAGCAGGGCGAGGCGATCGAGGCGTCGCCGTCGCAGCGGGGCGAGGCGATCGAGGTGTCGCTGTCGCAGCGGGGCGAGGCGATCGAGGCGTCACCGTCGCAGCGGTGCGAGGTGATCAAGGCGTCACCATGAATAAGGTAACTTTAACAGTAACGATAATAAACATAGTAATAATACAGACAGTATTGATACAGACAGTATCTATGCAGACAGTATTGATACAGACAGTATCTATGCAGACAGTATTGATACAGACAGTATCTATGCAGACAGTATCGATACAGACAGTATTGATAAAATGAACAGTGATATAGAGAATAGTGATACAGACAGTATTGACAAAGTGAATAGTAATACAGAAAGTAGTGATATAGAAAGTAGTGGTATAAAAAGTAGTGATAAATATAGTAGTGACACATATAGTAGTTATTCATATAGTAGTGATACAGACAGTATCGATACAGATAGTATTGATAAAGAGAACTGTGATAGAAACAGTAGTACAGACAGTAGTGATACGTATAGTAGTGATACGTATAGTAGTGATACATATAGTAGTTATACATATAGTAGTGATACAGACAGTATCGATACAGACAGTATCGATACAGACAGTAGTGATACATATAGTAGTGACACATGTAGTAGTTATACATATAGTAGTGCTACAGACAGTATCGATACAGACGGTATTGATAAAGAGAGTAGTGATACAAACAGTAGTCATACAGATAGTAGTGATACAGACAGTAGTCATACATATAATAGTCATACATATAGTAGTGATACATATAGTAGTGACACATATAGTAGTGATACAGACAGTAGTCACAGAGGGTAGTGATACAGAGAAAAGTGATACAGACAGTAGTCATACAGACGGTATTGATACAAACAGTAGTCATACATATAGTAGTGATACATATAGTAGTTACAGACAGTAGTCATACAGACGTTAGTCATACATATGGTAGTGATACATATAGTAGTTATACATATAGTAGTGATACAGACAGTATCGATACAGACAGTATTGATAAATATGGTAGTGATACAGAGAATAGTGATACAGACGGTAGTCATACAGACAGTAGTCGTACATATAGCATTGTTACATATAGTAGTGATACAGACGGTATTGATAATGAGAGTAGTGATACAGAGAATAGTGATACAGACAGTAGTTATACAGACAGTAGTCTTACATATAGTAGTGATACATATAGTAGTCGTACATTCATAGTGATACATAAAGTATTGATACGTATAATAGTGATACGTATAGTAGTGGTTTATATAGTAGTGATAGCTATAGTAGTCATACATTCAGTAGTGATACATATAGTATTGATACGTATAGCAGTGATACGTATAGTAGTGATACGTATAGTATTGATATATAAAGTAGTGATACATATAATAGTGATGCAGACAGTATCGATACAGACAGTATTGATAAAGAGAGTAGTGATACAAACAGTAGTCATACATATAGTAGTGATACATATAGTAGTTACACATATAGTAGTGATACAGACAGTAGTCATACAGACGGTAGTCATACATATGGTAGTGATACATATAGTAGTTATACATATAGTAGTGATACAGACAGTAGTGATACAGACAGTATCGATACAGACAGTATTGATAAATATGGTAGTGATACAGAGAATAGTGATACAGACGGTAGTCATACAGACAGTAGTCGTACATATAGCATTGTTACATATAGTAGTGATACAGAGAATAGTGATACAGACAGTAGTTATACAGACAGTAGTCGTACATTCATAGTGATACATATAGTAGTGATACGTATAGTAGTGATAGCTATAGTAGTCATACATTCAGTAGTGATACATATAGTATTGATACGTATAGCAGTGATACGTATAGTAGTGATACGTATAGTATTGATATATAAAGTAGTGATACATATAGTAGTGATGCAGACAGTATCGATACAGACAGTATTGATAAAGAGAGTAGCAGAACATATAGTAGTGATACATATAGTAGTACATATAGTAGTGATACATGTAGTAGTGATACATGTAGTAGTGATACATATAGTAGTGATACATATAGTAGTGATACATATAGTAGTGATACATATAGTAGTGATACAGACGGTAGTGATGCATTTAGTAGCGGTACAGACAGTAGTCGTACACATAGTAGCCGTACACGTAGTAGCCGTACACGTAGTAGCCGTACACGTAGTAGCCGTACACGTAGTAGCCTTACAGATAGTAGCCTTACAGATAGTAGCCGTACGCATAGCAGCCGTACGCATAGCAGCCGCACACATAGCAGCCGCACACATAGCAGCCGCACACATAGCAGCCGCACACATAGCAGCCGTACACATAGTAGCCGTACAGATAGTGAACTTACGTTATTAATGGGACACATAGCTAACGAATGCAATATTGAAATTCATGGAACAAAATGAAAACATAGTGTAACCGAAAACAACGAATTCGAATAGTAATGATTAAGCGGTTTTGATTGTTAGAGGTAGTACTTAGTGGGGAAATTCATGAAAGAAAAAGTCAATTAGGTATATTAATAAATATATATGTTGTTTTGGTTTTAATTGAGTGAGGTTGTACAAAAATTGGAGAATTAGCAATAATATTACAGGACAGTATTTCAGATATATGTATTGTACATAGACCGTATCGATTATAGTTTAATTAAAAATAGATGTAAGAGAAATATTCAATTAAATGATGAATGCGGAAATTGTACGCGAGTCAAACATTATATACGAATACATGATTAATTGTTATTTATATTGTGAAGATCAATTAGATTGTTTATCATGTTATTTAGAAGATCAATAAGATTGTTTATCAGTTTTTAAATATTTTTCTACTTATTTATTATTGCTTTATTTATTAAGATATTTTGCAACTCAGACTTAATTACTTAGGTATTTTACTACTTTAGACTTTATTCATTAAGATATATACTACTACTATAATTTTGAGGCGAGTTCGCCTCTGGCGCGATCCGTTCAAGTAAACATACTGACTTTGTCACTCCAGAGTGCTCCAATATTAATTAAATAACAAATGTTCCGAAAATCAATGGTATCAAAAATTCAATGGATATTTTTTACAATACTTTAAATTAAGGAATCAGATTTACGCCGGCTGAGATACTATCTGGGTTCAAAATAGTTAGCATATCTAATAGTCATATACATAACTCGGTAAATGGTAATTTAGAGAACAAAACTGAAAATAGGGATTCGATTTGTGATAAAGTTGTAGTCGCGTAAGTAAAAATCACACGGCACTATAACGGCAATACGGTAAACGTAGAAAACCTCCGCGTGAATACAAAATAGGAGATCTTGTTAGGGTTTTTCATTATTAACAGTTAACGAGTCAAAGCCGAAAGGTTTTAACTAAGTTTCAAGGCCCTTATATTATAAAATAAGTAACGTTTTCGGTCATGACAGATACTGGCTATACTAAAGCGTGCAGTGTATCCTCTAGTCAATCTTATAGGTACAGTGAACAAGAATCTATACATTCTGAATTTCCAGACAACGTAATAACTAATTTAATTTTGCATGGAAAATGCTTAGTAGTATCATAAAATTGTTACATTGATAATGATTCAGTCGATATTTGTCACATAGATAATATGCATAGTATATATAAATTGTTGTATTAATAAATGAATTATCCATACATAGTGTAATACTTTATGTAGAATCTATTTTAGGATGGGCAGATTGCCTCAGTTTGGGCAGATTGCCCCAGTTTGGTTGGGCAGATTGCCCCAGTTTGGTTGGGCAGATTGCCTAAGTATGGGCAGATTGCCTAAGTATGGGCAGATTGCCTAAGTATGGGCAGATTGCCTAAGTATGGGCAGATTGCCTAAGTATGGGCAGATTGCCTAAGTATGGGCAATCTGCCCAAGTATGGGCAGATTGCCTAAGTATGGGCAGATTGCCTAAGTATGGGCAGATTGCCTAAGTATGGGCAGATTGCCTAAGTATGGGCAGATTGCCCCAGTTTAAAAGATGGGCAGATTGCCCCAGTTTAAAAGATGGGCAGATTGCCCCAGTTTAAAAGATGGGCAGATTGCCCCAGTTTAAAAGATGGGCAGATTGCCCCAGTTTAAAAGATGGGCAGATTGCCCCAGTTTAAAAGATGGGCAGATGGCCCCTAGAATGTTTTGTTTATAAAAGTTTATATTATTGTAAGCGTTATCTTGTATATCTTTTCTATTACTTTTTCTTTTTTTTTTTTTGTTTTTTTGTTTTGGAAACACGGGGTCGTGTTTCGGCGCAGGACGGCCGAACTGTTAGGTTACTGTTAATATGAGGGTAATTAACTAATAAATAAAATAATAATACCCACATAATTGTTTTAAAAGAGTGACAGTTTTACTATATAAAGGGTACTTTTTGCTCTCAAAAGTTAGTACGCCGTCTTGCTGCCTGACGAAGGCATCGTGTTAAACGTGTAAAGTGTAATAGTTGGTAATCGTGTTATTAAACTAAAAAGTGTTTAAGTGTATAAATTTACGTGTTTTAATAGAGAAGTTGTGTGTGTATTAATAAATAAGTGTAAATTTGTTAAGAGTGCAAAAGTTGCGTAAGTACAAAACTGTACAAGTGAGTATAGAGGTAAGGGTGTATAAACTGAAACAATAAATTGTGTTAACTAAAAGTCACCTTTTACTTTAATCCTGATATCTGTCTAACATTATATACTTTAAACATTTTTATATACGAGTACATATCAACGTCAGTACAAAACTTTCCACTTTTCACCTTTTAAAAACATTGTTTATTACGTAGCGTGTGACGGAATGCATTGCTGCGTGAAAACACAGCCTAGAATGAAGGTAATTAAGTCCACAACAAAGCCTTTCAGTCAGACGCGTCTCAAAAATGCACTAAACCTCTACGTATGTGGCAAGCAATCTATATTTATGAATACTTATGTACTTTTAGGATTACGATCTGCATTGCCTCATTTAAGTCGAACAGTACATAAGACTACTGATTGCTAAGCTGCTAAGCTGTAAGCTTTTACTTATATTATAAAAATATAATATTTAAAATGTATGGTGTACTGTATATCTGTAGAAATAATTTATAAAGATGACGAGAAAAGCACATCAGAAAAACAAATTCAAAAGCTCTTTAAATTCTGAACAAGAAATGTTTGCATTGTCTTAAAACTTCTACCGATATACAAAACTTTGTGCGGATCGTTCTTCACTAAAATTTGTGTTTCTCTCCTATAGAAGGTAGTACAATTTTTTACTGTAAAGATATTTTAAACCAGCTTGTCAATATTTTATTGTATGTCTAAAACTCTGATTCATTTCTAAAATAGGTACCAATACATATGACAATGTCAATTGCAATGAGATTCAGTCGAAAAACAACGATTTACTTAAATAAAATTTAAATTTGTTAGGGTAATACTTGCTAGGCAAAATCGAGAAAGGTTATTAGTAAATTCTATCCACAATAGTTCAATTAAAATACTTCTGCACTTTTGACTTTTGTGTCTTATTAGACACAAAAGTCAAACTCTTATCTCTCCATTAGGATTTTATATATATGCACAGCGGATTTAAATTTTAAAAGCTCTGCAATATGAGTACATTAAACTTATAGAATAAGATATTTAATGTACGCTTATCTAAGAGATACTACTACGAGGTAGTATACTAATACAGATATACTACGATGTATTATAGTTATATAAAAAGCAAAATTAAAAATTTTGAAAAAATCCACGACGGTTTAATTGTAATTGTAAAAGGATAAAATAACTATAAATCCCCCGCCTAAAAGAATATATGTAACGAGATGATAGGGACGGCTTCGTCGGGGCTGCCATTACTTTAAGTTTGCACAAACCTTCTCATAGGTTTTCTTGCTGTTAAAACAGGTTTGGCAAAAAAAAAAAATATTAATATGAATTTACAGTTTTGATAACTGGTATTTTAAAGACTTTAAAACGAAATCTATACTGTTAGCTACTATATTTAAAATAGAGGTTGCAACTGGCAGCCCCCGACGAAGTCTATCATCTCGTTACATATATTCTTTTAGGCGGGGGATTTATAGTTATTTTATCCTTTTACAATTACAATTAAACCGTCGTGGGTTTTTTCAAAATTTTTAATTTTGCTTTTTATTTTAAACTTTTTAAAGTGAATAGATACACATTATATATTATTACATAATATCGAAATACTTTATATTAATGTTCATGCAAACCCAAAAGAAATTATAAACCCAATGCTTTCTGGTTATCAAATGCTTATTGCAGCGCCCCCTGGTGAGGTGTCACCATGACACATATACGAGAACACGCGCTAATTAAGCCTGATCCTATCTTTGATAACTGCATCCAAATCGGACTTGTAGTTTTAGCTTTGCATAATTAAATGTTTAATGCAGCGCCCCCTGGTGAGTTCTTGACGTGAAAAAAACCTAAAAACTTACACCAAGTAGAGGTAAATCTAATACTAAAAACTCTGCCTAATCGGACTAGTAGTTGTGATTTTGCATTAAATATTACAAACAAATGTTTACTGCAGCGCCCCCTGGTGAGTTAACACGATAAAACATATCCAAGAACATGCACTAATTAAACTTGAGCTTATCATTGAAACTGCATCCAAATCAAATTCGTCATTTTATCTTTGCACAAACAATATTTTACTGCAGCGCCCCCTGGTGACTTGTCACCGTAATATAAATTTAAAAACATGCTCTAACTAAAGCGGAATCTAATACTGAAAACTCTTGACAATCGTACTAGTCGTTTTGGTTTTACACAAAAAAATAGAAGCATGTAACTGGTCTCCCCCCCTTCATTGAACTCATCCCTTCATCGATCTGAAATGTTTGAAAATATATTAATCAAATCATGCCTTGGCTCATGATACGTCTTGTGGTTAGGACCTTTATTGTTATGTATGTAAGTAACTCAAGTTCTTTTTGAGATTCAGAGGTAACAGTGCTAGGAAATTCTACGTGTAATATATTAAATACATATAATAAGCCATCAGAAGGTAATCTTTTTTTAATTATAATTGCCATCAGAAAGGTATTGACTCATTTTATATATAAATTAGCCATCAGAAGGTCTTCCTTCTTAATTATTAGTTTGCCATCAGAAGGTATAGACTCATTTATATATTAATTAGCCATCAGAAGGGTTCTAGACATGCAAGTATCTAACACAAACTATCCGTTGCAATCACCCAGAGCTCGTCCGAGGAAAAGCCCTAGGATCGTCTCATTTATCTCTCACTTACAACTATGCAAGATAGCTATATTAAGAGGAAAAATGGCCGTGTGGCCCCGCCCCGCCACTTGCCGTGAGTTCCGTCCGATCGCAGACCTGACCGATCATATTGAACCCTCCGAGACACAACGAAACAGTTCACGTATATGATACTTACGATGCCTTAGCAAACGATCAATTATTAGTTAGCTGTCACGTCATGTTTGTTAAGTTTGTGTGTGATCTTTCTCAAAGGTACTTGTTACGCTTATAATATATATTTAATTAGTTGTACATTGGTTTGTGAGGCCAATGTAATTCGTCGGGTTGTGAAGCCGATATACGTCACTGGTTTGTGAGACCAATGAATTCGTCGGGTTGTGAAGCCGATATACGTTACTGGTTTGTGAGACCAATATAATTCGTCGGGTTGTTAAGCCGATATACGCCACTGGTTTGTGAGACCAATGAATTCGTCGGGTTGTGAAGCCGATATACGTTACTGGTTTGTGAGACCAATATAATTCGTCGGGTTGTTAAGCCGATATACGCCACTGGTTTGTGAGACCAATGAATTCGTCGGGTTGTGAAGCCGATATACGTCACTGGTTTGTGAGACCAATGAATTCGTCGGGTTGTTAAGCCGATATACATTAATGGTTTGTGAAAGCAATGGTTTGTGAAAGCACTGGTTCACATATAAGTTCGAACGCACAACCACACGGTGGCCGATTAAATTAAATAACCGCACAGCACACGCGTTGCAGTCGTTTGTCAAACCCAACATTTAAACTCAGTGAATGTCTCCGACATCAGTTATCAGATTGCTATAAGCTACCTGAACCCACGACAGTCGCATGTCACACGTTATACCACAATCCGACTTTGTACAAGCATCGCTTATGCAACGCAAGACAGCATCAGAAAGGATACAACAAACCAACGTCGCTATAGCGGATCACTTTACCAAACATGTTGGCCTCGGTGCTGCAAAGCTACATTGATTGTGTCGCCGACATCGCTTATCAGTAAGCTATAAGCTACCTGAACCCACGACAGTCGCATGTCACACGTTATACCACAATCCGACTTTGTACAAGTATCGCTTACGCAACGCAAGACAGCATCAGAAAGGATACAACAAACCAACGTCGCTATAGCGGATCACTTTACCAAACATGTTGGCCTCGGTGCTGCAAAGCTACATTGATTGTGTCACCGACATCGCTTATCAGTAAGCTATAAGCTACCTGAACCCACGACAGTCGCATGTCACACGTTATACCACAATCCGACTTTGTACAAGCGATGCTTACGCAACGCAAGACAGCATCAGAAAGGATACAACAAACCAACGTCGCTATAGCGGATCACTTTACCAAGCATGTTGGCCTCGGTGCTGCAAAGCTACATTGATTGTGTCACCGACATCGCTTATCAGTAAGCTATAAGCTACCTGAACCCACGACAGTCGCATGTCACACGTTATACCACAATCCGACTTTGTACAAGCATCGCTTACGCAACGCAAGACAGCATCAGAAAGGATACAACAAACCAACGTCGCTATAGCGGATCACCTTACCAAACATGTCGGCCTCGGTGCTGCAAAGCTACATTGATTGTGTCATTGACATCGCTTATCAGTAAGCTATAAGCTATAACCGAACCCTGACAGTCGAGAGACAGGAGGAGGAGAGCGGGGCTAAAAGTTCCGATTTTTAATTAACCTTAAATAATGTTACGAAAACTTGATTTCAGTATTCATACAATACGATTTAAATAAACTTACATGTCTAACTTTTTTATTAATATAGTTATTTGGGACATTCCTTATAAGATTTTTTTACTATTATTATTTTAAAGACTAAAGTCGGAAAGTAACAACTTACCCCAACTTGGGGCAAGTTGTTAACAAACCGGGGTATATTGTTACCTGGTCTGTGAAAGCTTAATAGCACAAATAATTGTGAAATAAAAAATAATAAATGATAGATCTAAGATTGTTTATTTAAGCAATCATAAACAAGTATCATAAGAATCATTATTTAAGCATTAATCAACAGTATTATAAGAATCAACCAGTAAACATGTACGTTATAACAAGTAACTATAATTTATATTTAAACAATTATTAACAAATAATTATTAAGTCAACCTTTCTATTTGCATGTCATGATGTTCCAACTTTTCTATTTGCATGTCATGATGTTGGGATATTGCGAGCGTTGAATTTCACTGCACATTCATACACTACATTTTTTACTTCTTCTGGTAAAAGACCGAAGAAAATTGACGCTCATTTCAACAAATATTCTGCTGACTTATTTTCCTGTTCTTCAGTAAATCCTAATCTTACTTTCTTGTAACTAATAGAGACATTTTCTACTCCAGTTCTTAGGTTTTTGACAAATCTGTATAATTATTTTGATTTTCTGGCAACAGTTTTTATTTTCCTGTCGTCTTTGATAACTGCATCTACAGCTTTTTGCATTAACTCCAGTGACACACAACCTCGTGTTGATTTTCGGGTATATGTTCGCATGCTACAAATGAAAAATTACATCATTTATATTCCATTGTTAGTACAAACGAATTGGGGTAAGCTTTTCCAAAGTCACAACGTGCCCCAGAAAAAAGGAACTTCTAGCCCCAAGTACACGCGTTGGAAAAAAGGCCAGATATAGGTTAGATTATGAAACATAAGTAATTACGAATAGCGTACCGGAAAGGTATATAAAATATTATTTGAAAACACTAAAACACTCAAGGCTAATCGTTAAAATTTGTGAGACAGACCAAAAATACGAAATATGGAAATATTTACGTACGTGAATTATTGAGGAGGGTCCTGCTGTTCTAATGTTTCTAGTTCCAATGGCCTGTTCAAGATGGTGGCCGTCACACATTTCACGATGTGTTTAATCTATATTCCTATCCTTTTTCCTAGGGAAGCTATTTCAATCGGAACAACTTACCTCGGTAACTTCTAACCCCGCTCTCCCCTACATGCATCGCCCCTATACATGTAGATATATTTGTTATTTTAAGATTTACACATTCATATGAGATCGTGCCAATTATTACCATAAAATACCCAGCTATTTAACGCATTATATATTAATATCTTGTTATTATTATTTGTACTACATGCATCGCTCCTATACATGTAGTACATATTTATATTTTTTTTAAATTTCATACATTTATTTTAATATGTTATTATTCTATGCATCATTTGTTTTTATTTAATAAATATTATTTACACTCGCAACTTTCAATTAATTTATAAATTTATAATATTTAGGAAAATGTAAACTATAGTGTTCATACAACACTATTTTAAGATGGCGCCGCCATACGCCAAATATTTTAATTAATTTGTACTGCAAATTATACGTTTTCTTTTTCATAGAACTAATATTTAAAATATTTATTGCCTTTAATACTATTATATTATTTAGTTATTATTATTTAAATATTCATTTCAATATTCGCTTTTGTTATTTTTATATTATTAATGTAATAAGAACTCACCAAGCAATTCTTCATAATTAACAAATGCATGCATCTTACCAAACTTGATTATTATAAAATTATTATATTTCGATCACTTTGCATTTAATATGTTAAATTTATTTATTAAATATCCATTTCCTTGTATTCAATTTATAATATTTGCAATTTAATATCAATAATTTTCAGAGCGTCACTTTTACGACGCCACGCTCCCGCCATGCTCCCTTTCTCTTTCTATTCCATTTTTAAAAATTATAAACTATAATCGGCCAGCAACTCATACAGCCAACGTTGCTTTTTCTGAAAATATTAATTAAATATTTTTTTATTATTTGTTTAACCTATTCCATAAAATTGTATATATTTTTTATTATTATTAAATTATATTATTTTTTTTTTTTTATATTCCTACGTTTATTTATACATAGTATGTATCGTTACAAGCAGCTACTTACGGCAGCGCCCCCTAGAGAGTTGACACATACATGAAAAAATGCACTAAGTAAACATACATGACACATATATTAATATATGCACTAAGTAAACTTCAATCTATCATTGAAAACTGAATTCAAATCGGACTCGTAGTTTTAGTTTTACACAAACAAATGTACTTACTGCAGCGCCCCCTGGTGAGTGGTCACCGTAACGTATATATGAAAAGAAGCACCAATTAAACCTGAATCTATCGTTGAAAGTTTCATCTAAATCGGACTAGTAGTTTTTGCTCTGCATAAACAAATGTTTACTGCAGCGCCCCCTGGTGAATTTTCATCGTAACAAAAAAATGAAAATCTTAAAATATGCAGCAAGCAAAGTTGAATCTAATTCTGAAAACTCTAGCCAATCGGATAAGTAATTTCGGTTTTAGACAAATACAAGAAAAATTTTGGTTTTACACAAAAAAATACAAGCAAATGCTTACTACAGCGCCCCCTGATGAGTGGTCACCATAACATATATATGAAAAGACGCACCAATTAAGCCTGAACCTACCCTTGAAGGTTACATCTAAATTGGACTAGTAGTTTTTGATTTGCATAAACAAATGTTTACTGCAGCGCCCCCTAGTGAGTTTTCCCCGTAACAAAAAAAGAAAAATCTTAAAATATGCATCAAGCAAAGCTGAATCTTTTTTCGAAAACTCTTTTCAATCGGATCAGTAGTTTCGGTTTTAGATAAATAAATACAAAAAAAGTACAAACAAATGCTTACTGCAGCGCCCCCTGGTGGTTTGACACGATAAAACAAATCTAAGAACATCCACCAATTAAATCTGAATCTATCACTGAAAATCTATCGAAATCAGACTACTATTTTTTGAGATAATTGAAAACATTCGTTTTCACGTAAAATGCTTACTGCAGCGCCCCCTGGTGAGTTAAGGCAATAAGACATATCTAAGAACATACGCCAATTGAACCTTAACCTATCATAGAAAACCGTATCAAAATCGGACTTATAGTTTTGGAAATAATTGACATAGTAATTTGCACAAACACACAAACAAACAAACAAACAAACAAACAACCTCTCACCCCAAACACATATACAGTCGCCGTTCCGTCGCGGGTAAAAATTATGATGATGATAGTTTGGTGGTAGGAGATTCGTTCTCCGACTGGCTCGCGACCACTATCATGTCAAAGACGAACCGCCAAATATCTTATGATGTGTTCCGGTTCGATAGCATGTAAGCCAGTTCTCCCTATTCCCACCATTCCCATCCTTCCTCCTTCCTTTTTATCCTACATACCCGAGGCTGGCAACGCATCCACAACACTTATGTTGTGGATGTCTATGGGCGAAGGTGACCACTTAACACCAGGTGGACCTTCTGTTCGTCTGCCTCCTTTATTCCATAAAAAAAAAAGTATTGTTTACCCTAATGAACGGAACCAAATAAATTATTTACTATTTACTGTCCTGTTTAAACAAGCTAATAAAGTTGGAAAACATAGATAAAGAAAAGTGTGTGTTAGTATATACTTCATAAATTGAATTGTGGTCCAGGAGTTAGAGATAAATATTCACACTTGTTAAAACTGGTTACTTGGTAAAATGTTTAATACATAAAACATCCTCTCAAGATTAAAAGTCACAGTAACAAGGCAATCGAAAAATGAAAAATGTTCTGAAACTTATCGAAAAACTTGTCGAAAATTTGAGGAAAAGCAGCTCTACGTGGCAGCAATGATTGCTCTCAAATCAATATAAATTGAAATATGATAGATACATAGGTATAAAGCTTTAAACTATTTTAAGGGAATAGAGTCATTACATATTATAAAACAAAGCTGCCTAGTCTGAACAGGTTTTCATTCAGGTATCACGAATAGATAAAGTTGTGTCTTATGAGGGTTTAGGGACCACTTGAAGTATGGCAATATTTGTTCAATATGTCGGAAAAAACTTAGACCGATTGAAGTTTGGAGTTTTTATCGAAAATGCTGCCAAAACCTTTTGACTTATCATAAAACATTGAATCATAGGATTGTTTATCTTATATAATTGTACAAAAAAAGGATAATTTAAGGACATCTTGCTGTAACTATTTTAACAATTACAATTACGTAAAAACTTAAACTTAAACTATATATTCAGTTATTTACGTAGTTTTTTATATTTTTATTTCTGTATGTTACATCACTAAATTGTGTGCAATTCGAGAGTTTTGACGATTTATTGAATCTGTTGGGAGTTAGACCCTCGTCATTTGCAAAGTAAATTTTATTATGCTCACATTGAAAAATTATCTCACCCAGAGCCTTATCTCGACGAAACAATAATTGAATTTTATAGTCATATTGATTCAATATTTAGAAACTGGTTATTATAAAATTACTAGTAAATTTTATGTCATTTGAATGGTTCTTAAAAAAAACATTCATTTAACAACAATTTCTTGAAACTAGATTTAATATTAATGCAAAAAAATAAAAAATATACCTTGGCATACGAGTATAAGAACGTTATTTAATCTGAAATACTTTTCACGACACGATATCTCAAGGGAGAGCTACAGATTCGAAGATGTAAATATTCTCGCGAATTGTAAGTGTTCATGTAACAATACAACTTTATTAGAAAGTGTAAAAGTTATACAAGGTATATATATTTACACACACAAGAGATACGTAAAATATATACTTGAGTATATTTATCGGCGTAATTTGAAAATACAAGTATTTTCATATTAAAGCAATTTGAATATCTAATTATGAAAATTATATGAATATCTAATATGTGATTGAGTTTGGTACCATTTTTCCTACTTTTAAGCATTTTTAAAACGCATATACGCATATAACGATACGAATCCCGCTCCGTTCAAATTTTTATAAGTTTTCAAAATGTATTTTTCTAAATGTCTTTTACCTTTTTTCACTTTTTAAAATATCTAATCTGAGGAATTTTCTTTAAAAATCATCAAAAAATCATTGCTTCTATTTTTGTAATAAAATAAACTCACATTATATTCTCAATTCATGACATTACTAGCTATCTCATATCATTATTCTAAGTGTACTGATCGCAATATCGTATGCACATATGTATGTGACTTGAAGTATTACGTAGCCACCCTATCTGATACCCGTGATCCTTTAAGTAAGGTTAGCCGTAACCATATGACTAGAAACTGGTATCAAAATTAGTTGAGTAAGCGTCATTTATTCCAATGCCTAACTAATCTGTGCTATGATGATAGCACCACTAACTAAGCTTTGAATCAAGAACTCATAAACTGTAACAGGTTAAAATGAATCTTGTTTTTCTTTATAGTCTTCATTTTAAGATGTAAAAATTATATCATACATTTCATATTGGTAACCGTTGCTTTATCAACGTTTATGTCGTTTTAAACAAAAATTATTTTCAAACATACGGTATTATGTATAATATTTATTTTATTCATTTTTTGTTTTTTAATACAATATTCAAAAATTGATTTTATGATCTGTAAATGTTACAATAAGTATGACACCCAATTAATAAAGATTAATTATTATTGTTTTGTTACGAAACTATTATAATGCATTCTTAATAATATGACTAATCACGCCCTACATGACTGAGAACTCCTTTGGGATAGATCGAAAGATCCCTAACGTCGGACACACTCAAAATCCCGTAATACCAGAACAATTCACTGAGAACACAAGTCAATGAGACTTTTTATTTGCTATAATAATATCATTTGTTATTTCTTTTAGATTCAACGTGGGCAATCCCCTATCAAGATGTATATATAACCCTAGCAATGGCAAAAAGAACGTCAAATATTCAATTACCTAGATTTGATGTTAAGACGCGCTGTAAATTATGGGTTTATGATTATATAGTCAAGTATATTAACAGTAAATGTGACTTCTTTACTAGTTGTTGATTGAAAAAGACATTCAGAAAATGTATATATTTTTTTCGCCTATAAAGATTGAGATGGTAAGAACAAAAATAAGTTGTAATAAAGCGGATAAGAATTTCGACGCAGCTGGTAGTAGAACGCATGGCTCAGCGGTGAGAGCGCCTGGATGGCGCGGGTTCGAACACCGCTGCGTTCAATTTTTTATGTTTTCAAAATGTATCTTTCAATTTTCCTAAGTGTGAATTTAACACTTTAAAAAATATTTTAAAGTAGTTGTTGACTTTTACAATTTTAATTTGAATACTATTATAAATGCTAAATTTACTCTAAATAAGCAAAGTTTAAACATAAATAAAGAAGTAAAATACTGTTTCCGAAATAATAGGGGCACTTTTTCGAAGACGTCGTCGTACTATAGAGTCTTTATCCTTGATTTTATTACATTTATAGTATTTGTAGACTGATCATATACCTAAACATTTATTTTATTTTAATTATTCCTTAAGTGACCGATACTAGGCTACCTCCTCCTAAATATGAATATATTAAAAATTCGTATACATATTCTCCGTTCACATAAATTTCGTAAAAAAACGATATTGGTATACAAATTATATAAATTCTTATTTTTGAATGAATAAAAGAATGAACGTAAAATTATAATTTAAGTGTAAAAAAAATAAACAAATATTACCGCTTTAATATATAATATAACCCAAAGGATAAAAATAATAACATAACAAATTTTGTTGCCTAGGCCTAAATGCAGAAATATGGTGAGCACTTTCAAGATATCAGATTTGAAAGATAAATGTTACGACTTGAGACCATAATATTCCTATTATAAACCCTTCCTGAATTTCATGCCCTACTAAATTTACATAGCAACATTTACATATATACGAGTTCATGTAATATATGTATGTAAAAGGAATGAAGAAGGGCTTTTTAAATGAGTCGTTTTTTGCTGGAAATAAACAGAATATATAAAATTTTCTTCATAAAATATATCTTTAATTTTGTTTAACTATAAAACTATGTGTTTATATAGTCTGTTATGGTGTAATATTAATATTTATGTTTAATTTTATTAAAAAGGATGTTTATTCGATACTCATTGTAAAACTTAAAAATGTCTAATTTAAATTTCCATTTCCATTTCCTAATTTAAGAACTTCAACCAAGCCTATATTCTGGATTATAACGACACCCAAATGCGTTCAGCCATTTTCGCATGAAAGAGTAATTTATTACTCTGGATTGATGTTTGTATTCATAAATCAATTTCTCCTTATAAACTTTCGCGTTTATAATAGTCATCACATTACACATCAAATCGAAAGAGAAATAATTTTTTTAATTTTTAAATATTTTAATAAAAAAAAGACGTGCCCACAACTCTAAATTGCTTGTATCTGTCATATTTTTTGTTCTTGACACCAGTTCACTGATTTACCCCGGATTTCAGTATCGTCGTATCACTTTCATAAAATGAAAAGTTTCTCAATTGTAATTATGTCCATGTTCATACTCCACCTCGCACTTGGCCGATTTTAATGTGGCTATGACTAAAACCCTTTTTTAGGGCTGGATCCGCCCGTGGCTGTCTGTGGTAATCAGTTCGTACATTCATACTTTTTCTCCCTTGCTCAATATGACGATGTGGTGAATGAAATAAACAATGAATGAGATAAACGTTTTTTGCATGTTTGTCTTATTCCTTTCAGTGTTTACACAGCATCCTCGCTTCGTCTTATTTATTTTATGATGATTAGTGGCCAGCTCAACGTGTAAATTTGTATTTATGCATATTACATTATGTCGGAGGCAAACAAGAAGACGCAGTAGTGCTGTGCTAAGTCCTGAATATATTAAATATTGGAAACATGACAAACATAAGACATCACAAACATAATATTATGCGTGCATATTTATCTGCTAGGTATATTACATTGTGTTCAAATTGTGAAATTATTGAATATCACTGTTATTATTGGGACGCTAAAACATTATCGGCGTTGGACGAACTAAGGCTGAGAACCTCTGCTTTCTAATAACTATATCATAAAGTGTTATCACAACTAAACTATACAATAAATTATCTTGCAAAAAAACGAGTGGCAGTTACTGTTTGATAACATCTTTATAGTACACCTTTATGTTTTTTTTATAGTCTACACACCGAGCGAGCACATGGTACTTTGTAGTTCTTGGCTAATTTCTTTGAATATTGTAAGAGGTCGCGAATGTCGTATTCAAAATCCAAAAAATCAGACCATTATTTTTTTTCCAAATTTGTTTTTTTTAGAACACACTAGGGTAGGCAGAGGGAACCTACCTAACGTTCATGCCACTGCGTCACGACAGGCCCCATTGAATATTTGATTTATTTAAAATGATATTCAAAAAAGTCTTTAGAGTCATATAACATTATTTGCGTTTTAAATAAAATATCAAATATTTTATTTAAAATGGAAATATTACCTATACCTATACCTAACTAAAAAGGTTTTTTCATTTTTACAATTCATTAATTTTTAGCGACATTTTTTGGCTGGACCGAAACAACGCACCTTGTCGTAAAATAATATTTTCCTCTTTCTATTCTTTTACAGATATTGCATGTTGGATGGGAGAAAACAAATGCACATTTTATTTAACTAGATTAGAGAAACAGAAATACACTAAAAACATAAAATCCATATAATAATTGTAAGCGTACTGTAATTCGAACGTGAAGCTTTGAAATAGCACGTCTAGTAGCTCTAGACAATTATGTTTAATTTACACTCGACGTACGCCACGGGAATACGAGTATATAACATTTCTCCCAAGAAATATATGGGACATTGCAGTAACTTGAGGGGGCGATGGCCAGTTGTATTTTCATTTATGTAACACTTTAAAATTCATACAAATCTTTCCTTAAATATAAAACAATATTACTTGAAAAAAAATTAAAATAGATTTTTTTTTCAGACTAAA
Source organism: Dryas iulia moderata (assembly GCA_019049465.1). NCBI lineage: Eukaryota > Metazoa > Arthropoda > Insecta > Lepidoptera > Nymphalidae > Dryas > Dryas iulia. The sequence continues at coordinate 9,943,547 of CM032422.1, read as the reverse complement.
AATAAAAAAGATTTTGAAATATATGCAAATATAAACTTAATATTAAGCATAATATTAAGATTAGCATTTCGAATTATCTTTCTCCCTAAATAATCTTTAAAAGTTGTAACAAGTGTAAAAGAACGTAGAGGTAGCTAGCAATAAGAAAGCACAGTTTAATTGGCTCTAGCGCTTGACGGTTTCTAAGATGCACGGGATGGAACTCTGTTACGTTGAAACTATATAAGTTTTCAAATTAAATTCTATCTAGTTGGTTTCAAATGTATCTGTAAAGTTAGTTTTTGAAAAAGTTAGAAATCCTATTTTCTGCCTTTTATTTCTTATATATATTAACAAAATTATAGTTATTTTACCATTTTAAAATGATAGTTTTTATTTAGGGCAAGTCGTGGCGCAGGGGCACGTAAGTTAACTGTAAGCGCGACTGGTTGTGGGTTCGATTCCCACTCGAGGAATGGAAATATTTAATATTTCCATTTTCTTCGCTCTGGTGCCGAGGAGCGCAGCGTGCAGTTCCACCACTTAACACACAATGCCTCTGAATTCGGCTGATAGAGGGGAACGGAGTGTCTTAATACTAGGTTCCCTCTGCCTATCCTGCTGTATGCTGGATACGTGCGTAAGCGTGAAGTAAAAAAAAAATATAGTTTATATAAAAATTATATTGGTAGCTATTTTACATAATTATAGTACATAAAAATCACTTTTTTTATATTCTTTTATGGTGTAAAGCTTTTACCTTTAAAATGGTATTTATTTTTAAACATATTTTCTAAAAGTCTCTTACTAGATAACTATAAAAATAAATATTTATGAACATTCCAGTTATAACATGTGTGGTCAAAAGAGTACCAAGTGGTTGTAAAGTCACATGGAGCATTTCAAAGCGTTCGATTATTTGCACCAAGCCGGCTTCTTTGCTGGAAAATTTCGCTGACATCAAGATTGGACTAAGAAATTGAATTCTATTACTACAGGATATTAGACCTGATGCTTTCAGTAATATTAATATTCGATATTTTTTGTATCAATTTAAAACATATATATTTTTCTAAATTATTATTTGTTTAAATGCTTTATAGCTATTATAATATTTTGGGGTCAGCCGTGGCGCAGTGGCACGAACGTGTGACTGTAAACGACTGGTTTTGTTTTTATTCCCACTCGAGATGTGGAATTATTTAATATTTCCATTTCCTTCGGCGCGGCGTTAAGTTCCGTCACTTGACACGCAATGCCTCCGAATTCAGAGTAATGTGGGGAACGGAGTGTCCTAACACTAGGTTCCCTCTAGCAGGGTAGGCCTGCTTTATAATTGATACAGCGTGAAGCTAAAAAAAAGAACAAATTTAAACAGAAAACCAAAATATACACAAATTTTAAATTTGCAATATTTAACGACATACACTTATTTCATTACAAAGTAGGATAAAAACTAGTATCAAGACACTCTTCTGTCCGTTTTCTTCCAGAAATCGTAGCGTTTTGTATTATATAACGGAACTAAATATAGGATTTTATCTTACCAGAGTGAGGATATTCCCCTGAGTGAGACTGATCTGAGACATTGGATCCCATAATATAAACTTTTGGATCCCTATAATGTCAGGATTAAATTTGACCAATCCTGTAGTCTTTTTCTCTCTTTTTTTTAAAAAAAATTACATAAATGTACTTATTTTCTCTTCGAATATTTTTAATTGGGAACTCTCCATGTTTTTGGGAACAAATTTGATCATAATCTATACCGATTTCTCAGAACAGTACATAATAAAGCTTATTAGTACTAGTCCCATATTATCGGTATACTGTGACAACGACGACTTGTTTGCTTACTGCGAATCTTTTTTTTAATCTCTACATAGATTTCATAGACCAATTTCAAGATATTTTGAAATTAGAGAGACCAAACCCAGTATTGAGTAGTTTTTTCAAGTATGATTAATTTTGCTGTCTTGCTATAATATAGTTACCATCCATGCTAGAAGAAAAACTTACAAAACTGATTACAAGCGAGAAAATAAAAATCAAAATTAATAATATCTACCAAGAAATTTGGATACAAAACAAGCCAATTCCGCAATTGTGCCTTGGATTGTGGTTGATCGCTCAACGAGTTTAGATAGCATTCCTATTGTCATATTTGCGTGAACGAGGATTCACTGCTGTGACTACCAACTAAAAAGAAATCGTTTATACTACTAAAGACGACGACTTATTTTGAAGAAATTCGAACTTGATATCAACTTACTTTCTAAAAATATTTTAATGGAACTTTAATTTAATAGAGTTGCATTTTAATTGCTGTCACCAGATAACAGTCTCACTTGTATGAATGTAAATTAAACATTTATTATGATTAACCGAAATGGCAGACACTCTTACATTGCATTAGTTTTATAGCATTCGTTTGACCTCTTTCATGAACAACATTATGACAAATGGCTCTTTACAAATAAAATATAATCTTCTCCGTTAACAATATTACAGCTCTAAATGACTTTTACTGCTGCAATTATGTCGTCCTCTTTATTACTTTTCTTTCGTAAAGCATTACTTCTAATGACACTTTTAGAAGAAAAGTGTTTTTAAAGCTTAGATACTACGTTTCTACTTCATATATATTCCACTAAATAGCTTACAAATTTTCCATTTTAGCCACTTACTTAATGACGTAGAAAATACACAGTAACGTTAGGTAATGCACGGTAGAATAACTTATTGTTATAACTTTAGTTACGCACAATTAGCTGCATTAAAATTAATTTAATGTTAAAAATTATATAAAAATCGTTTACCTACGTAATAAAAAAATATACTTAACGAGCGAATATTAAGGGACATATCAAATAAAGGCATATCTACCATTAAATGTTTTTTGTAAAATAAAATCGATTTCTGAAGAAAAATATAAAATCGAAAAAAAATTAATCTACTAGAATTTTGTACCTAGTGTTTACCAAAACAAATTTAGTTTATTCGAAGTTGCTCAGAGTAGTTCTGCAATCACAGCACATACCTAAAGCTGTCGAGAGATTTCTCGTGGGGGTTCTTTTCCCTCCCTCGCATAACGAGATAATTTGATTTGCAGTTACCAACGTGTGACTCAAACTCAGGCTTGTAGAACCAGATAAAAGTAGGTATAGAGAATTACTGCAGCGAAACTTATTCGTTTATGATGTACCTACCTATTTACATTTGAAATATTTATCATGTTTGAAAATTTTTGTAGCTGAATAAATTACGTATTGGAATTAAAGCGGGTTCATGCTTTTTCTTGCATAACAGGGTAGTCAACAAGAACCTAGTGTCAAGTCACTCCTTTCTTTACCTTCGAAACATAATCGAAACATAATTTATATAATATATTCATCCAGTAACTTGAAAACGTGAAAATGAAATAACTAAACTTACTCATTTACATATTTTATATATTTTATGTTGTTTTTGTCATGAGATGTTGTAAGATAAATTTAAATACTTGATAGCTGATACTCTCTTCTAATACCTATTTATAAGTAACAATTACCTACTACACTAGGTGCGTGTATGCAACCTATTTTATAGTTGCTTCCTACTGGATTTTGTCCCGATAGGTATCGGGGTTCTATGAAGGTTCATAGAATTATTATATTCGGTTTTTTTTACATTTATTAAATACCTAAGTAGTTTCTACTTACAACAATTGAAATTGTTTAAACTCTTTAACAACATTATCATGTTGTTATCTTTTGACATTTTACTTGTTAATTTTATATATCTAATTAATTGGCCGTTACATATTTAAAAAATACATACCAATACAAATTCGGACTAACAGTAAGACTAACACGTGCTAGACTTAATATATTTCTTTAACGTTCACAAAAGACCACGAGAGTATTATATAATAAATACACTATCATTTTATCCACAAAATATCATAGCGTATTCAGTTTCCAAATATATATTCTTACAATATTTTCAGACAATCAGCAAATAATCTGACATGGCGACGAGTCATACGAAATAAACGAAACAATTTCACATTGAAGATAATTCCATTACTGTTATGATTCTGTTTCATATTATGTATTTGTTATAAGTTTTCCATCTATTTTTAAGTATGTCATATGTATGTTTATATATTTTTGTATTGTATTGTTCAGTTTTTAGTATTTTCTTATATAGCAGGGTAGAAAGAGAGACTATTGACTTGACTTGACTATTGATTGAAGATACTCTCAGCTTTCTAACCGAATAATGTTTAATACGTGAATGACGGACGTTAACGCCGCGCTTCTACTTAGCAGTTCGGGAAAATGAACTAAATTAATTATATAATTATTTCTTCGTGTAGGAATCAAAAACACAACCTTTTGATTTACAGACGCTGCCGTTGTACCTCGATGACTTTTATTAAATATAATATGTAAAAGTAGAAATAAAGTTAATGTTTAAATATTTTACGGTTTAGGCAGTGTGAACCTTATTATTAACAAGTCACTGCTCCACTTCACGCTTGTGTGGAGATGCGGTATACATTCGTTCCCATGGGTACCGAAAATATAAATATATAAAATAATATTCTAACCTCGATAATTGCCTAGTTGGAATTGCAAAAAAATACAATAATTTACATAAGCGGATCGTTCCGGACTAATCTATTTTATATACAAAGGTGAAGCAATCTTATTTTCAGCTGGTGCTGGTTTTATAACGTACCTATTCATCATATTTATTATAGACATTGACAAAGTATCTTACGGAAACACTACAACAGAATATTAAATGATAAATACGAGGTATCACTAGCAAATATCACACGAGGCATCACATTTTATTTACTTAACAAAATAAATGTTGTCAAAATAAGTGTTGGGGGGACGGGTTTAGAATACAATTCCCCTCTGCCGCAAAAGGCAGGTAACCCAGTAGCTTGGAGATTCGTTCTCTGACTGGCTCGCGGCCACTATCGTGTAAAAAACGAACCGCCAAACATCTGACGATGTGTTCCGGTTCGATGGCATGTAAGCAGCTCTCCATATTGCCATGATTCCTATCCTTCCTCCCTCCTCCTGTCCTATATCCCCGAGGCTGGGAACGCATCCATAACTCTAATGTTATGGATGTCTATGGGAAAGGTAACCACTTAACACCAGGTGGGCCTTCTGCTCGTTTGCCACCTTTATTCCATAAAAAATAAATGAAAACTTGACCTTTAATGTACCTTACTAGATTATTATTAATCTTACTATATGATAATTTAGGTAGAACCTATATCGTCAAATTACTGACATTCAATTTAGTGCGTCTGACCCTAATCCCAATTAGTTATAAGTTCGTGTTCCACCCGGAGGAATCATAATAACTTAATTATTTGCAATTCTACGCTATGATACCTAAGAAAAAGGACGGCTTTAAGTGCTGAATTATTTTTTTTTACGCGCAACGTCTTGTTTTCGGATGGAATGTTAAGAACGGAGTGTCTATATACAAAGGTCTCTGCGAGTACCCTGATAAGCGGAAAAAAGCGTGAATGTGTAAAACTACATATACGAGTATAATGTAAATATGTATTATAGATGCATACGTAGCAGTTCTCCGAAATTTTCCAAGACGCATTAAATTAACTTTATTATATTGTTTTTTTTTAATAGACCTAAGTTTGAATTTATTTAATTGATTCCTGTTCTGTAGATATTGTAATGGCAGACTGTAATAATGAAGAATAGAGTATGAACTATGAAATTAAAAAAAAAACCCAATACAGATATAATACTTTTTATTTAGTATACAACTACGTTTCATAAACCATATAAAGATTACACATAATAATATATTTATAAATATTTAAATGTAAAAAAGCTGCTACGAAGTACGTCAGAACCACTTTACATTTTGCTAAAATATCTTAGATATGTTATTTCCGTTGTGACGTTTTCAATAATAGCGACGAGGAGTGGTAGCTAAAGGGTTGCTTCGAATATCGTATCGTGACTCTCATGTTATGATTAATGACCATCACGTTTTATGGTCATCAAAAATAAATTAAATATATATACTTAGGCCAATATAACGAAATATCGCTCATCCAATTTAACAAAGACGTAATTACAAAGGACGACATGAACATGATTGCCAAAAAATTTTTTTATTAGATGTTTTTAATAGTATTCTCGCGGAGTTATTATACAGATAAAAAATTGTTATAGTAAAGTAGCATACATAATCATTATATTAGATATACATTACATTTCAAACTTTTAAAACGGTCTCCTCAAAAACAGCTAAATCGTAATTACGTCATTGCTCGTTTGGATGAGCGATACACCGATGGCAAATAAGTAAAGTATCTTAACTATATTTCAACAATCTCACAGTAAATCTGAAAAGATTTGTATGCATATAAAAAATGAAATTAATTGCTTAAAAAGAGTAACATACCAATAATAATCAAGTAAATTGTCACAATATTTTTTTAATAAATTATTTTTTAATATTTTTTTATTATTATTATTGTATATTTTTTATTGTAATTAATTTAAAATTTATTTGCAGCTTTACTTGTACAATTGGTAAAAAGTTACGATACTTTACATATCGCTATACATATGGCCATCGATATGTACGAGTGTGTATAGTTAACGAATACTAAAGTAGTATAAAAAAACACTCTTATACTTCGAAATAAATAAATCAATATGCAATATGACAAGATTAATTGAGACGGAGAAGATTAATTGAGAGATATTATAATATGATGTTACAGTGATAAAATGTAGGCATCATTTAGTATTCATTCACACTCTGTATATGTTACTATACAACAGATCAGAAATGTATATAGCACCTTCTAAGAAAATATTAAATTGCACTATTTAATTATTGAATAAAATTATGTTAAAAACGAGACAAAAAAAATATAAGGCAAACTTAGATTCGTACCCACGACCCATTATTCATTTTCAGAAGCTTTCCATCTATGTCACTATGTGATTCATTTAAATACTCATATAAGAGTAGTATCATATGAATATGTATTAATAATTCATTAGAAGAACTAGGTCAAGCTACATATTTCATTATATTACACTAGCGACCGGCTTGCGACTTCGCCTGTGTAAATTGAACTTTGAGGCTATTAATTAAAACAGTTATGGTATAGCACTATCGTCGAAGAATATTTAAATTGTAATCTTTTTTTGTAAACCGATAGAAATAAAATAAACACTATATATATCCTGTACAAGATAGCTTGATATTTTCGACAGACGGGCTAGTGATGGGAAACAGAAGATATCTGTAGTAGTCCCAAAAATAACGATTTACATACATATACTTTTAATTGTTTAATTTACACTTTTCGATCCATGTTTCTTTGGAAAAGTTATTTAGTCCCATGGTCTGAACCACCTGTTGAAGGTCCAACAATAATCCGAATGTAAAAATTAAGATTGAAAAATAAAATACTTTAATCTTAAACAGTTTTTATTAAGAAAGAGGAGCATAAGCAAGACCATCATAGTCGTCGGAGCTTGTGTCACCATCTTGAACTATAATTATTATTTCGTGTTCAATAAAATTGATGAAGTGGACGTAGCGCATCATTTACCGTCCTCTAATGTAACATTGTACAAGCTTCTATTTCTTTCAGTGTTCCTATTTAAATTTTAATTTGCAATAAAAGTTCTTAAAATTTTCGGATAAAGCTTGAACCTTTGGAGACTTTTGCATTATATGTATTTTTTTAATATTTTTGCAATTTTTAAAATCATTAAGTTAAGAAAATAATATGTTTGTCATTGCAAAGATATGTCGATCAAAAAATTTACATCTGTCAAAAAGATCAAGCTATCTTGTACAAAGTATAAATTCAAGGGGAGTTAATTAAAATACAATAGTCCAAATTGCAACTCTAGTTTCAGAGATTAGCGTGCACAAACGCACAGACAAACAAAAAATAAATTTAAAAAATATTGTTTTTTGATCTATTACATTGATAAATATCCTCAAGAATAATTCTTCTTACATATATTGCATGTACAGACGGCGATCATTTACATTTTTATTATATGCTCAAATAACTTGAATACATCTTATTCCATACAATACACTATAACTACAGATACATTATAAAAAAAGCTGCTACTATAAAAAAATAACAAATACTAAAATGTAAATGGCAGCCATTTTCATAAGACGAATAATAAGAAAATAAACATCATGGCACAGGGGTATATAAAAATCTAAATATCAACGTTGCGCGTGCAATAGCGAAGAAGAGCAGTATGTAAATATCGCGTATCGTAAATTATAATTTTTATGACTACAAATTCTGAGCACTGAATCGATTCTATTACTTATTACACGATTTTAAATTCTTCAATTAGAATATGTTGGCATATTTCCTTCAATAGAATACCGAACACTTGTCTTACCAAATTATTGAATATTCCCTTCCTCTTATGAATACGCGGTATTCATAAACTGCTCTTCCGCGGTATTCGGTACACTCAATGACGGTATGCTCGTATGTAATAAAATTATACTCTTAATTATTAATGATTAATCAATAACTGATTAAATATATTTATTGAAATGTTTACATTAAAAATATGGCATGCCCTGCTGATCATACATTTTGGCATCATCCTTCTTCAATATAAGTTCTGGTCTGTAAAAAAATAAAGTTATCTAATATTAGAAAGTAAGCAAACGTAATATATATTATTTACACGGTAAAAACTAATAATTGTTAAGAAAATAAAATATTCTTATAATTAAAAAAAAAGCAGCCTTATGCTTTTTCCTGCATATCGATGTACCGAGGAAAGGCCAGTGTCAAAAGATTCCATTCTCTACTCTCCGACCGAAATAGAGACATTGTTTTTTGATTAGCGGAAGTCAACCCCGCGCTTAGTCTTCTTTGAAAGTTTATTTAAGATGTTATATTTTAATATGAATACCCCCACTGACACAAAACATACAGTTGCTAAAGATCATTGCATAATCTGAATTAAACATTACTTTTTTTTAATTAATTTAATATTTTAAAATATTCCATTATTTTAAGTTTCTATTTAACTTATTTTCATACAAAATACAGCATTTTATACTTACAAAGTCAACTGTACAGTTTGCTGCGGCGCTGAAATAAAAACTTGGATTTAACAAAAGTATTAAAATTTCCGGAGTAAAAAGCTCTAGAAAAGTTCCAAACTTAACACTCGAGCTTCAACTGCATAGATGTTATGAAATAGCAAGCAAGTTTGTGTATAAAACTTTTAAGAGAATGTTTTGATCTTCTCAAGTTTAATAAATACATACTTTTAGTTCTATAAGTAAATGGTTGCCTGTAAGAGATCACTTGTAGTGATAAGGCCGCCATTGCACATAACATTTACGATTGTTCTTTTATGTACTCCTGTAAGCTTTTGTGTGCAGTAAAGTATTTATTATTATTATTACTACATATTAAAAAGCAGCTTTACGCTTTTTGCATAGCAAGGTAGTCATAGAGAACTTAGTGTTAAGACATTCCGTTCTTCAATTTCGGCAATCAATACATTGCGTGTTAAGTATTGGAACTCAACAATTTATTTTAAGTACAAAAATTTACTTTTAAACATTTTTAAAGTGTTATTCCACACTTAGGGAAATTGAAAAAGATAAATGTCTTTTATAAAACGTATAAAAATTTGAACGCAGCGGAATTCGGACCCGTGCCTCCTGGATACCGTCCCGGCGCTCTCACCGCTGAGCTATGCGTTCTACTACTAGCTGCGTTGAAATTCTTATACTATGTATTACAACTTATTTTTGTTGTTAGTGAAACAAAATTGAACGGCTGCGTTCAAATTCTTATACGTTTTCTAAATATCATTTACATTAACTTATTTTAAGTACACACAACATACAAACTAATAGAAAATAATACAGATATTAAGTAAATAGTTATTATTTTGCAAATAATATTTTTTAAATAATCTTTTTGATATTATTATCTGGGCGGCTTTGTAACAATCTTCCTACGAATTTTAGTACGTGCTAGGCTAAATGCCTTTTGTTTTGTTCATAAAACATTTTGTGAGTATGGCAAAGAAAGCAAACTTAATGGCAGATCACTACATTTAACATTCTCTAGTTTTTACGCATAGGATGACTTTTCACGGATTTCACGTGTAGCTTAATAGAGAAACAAAAATATTTTTAATAATCCCGGGAAAGAATTCATATTTGGCTGTATTCTCTGTCTATCACTCTCACTAACACCAGATTTTTAATATACATTAATTTTTTGAATATTATATTAAGATCAATCACGAATCTATCGTGGGCACTGTGGGCATAAACCAAAATGCCTTGTGACGTCACATTTTTTTGGTTTCACTCAAATCGACTTATTTACGCCGTAATTAAATATAACCGTAAGCCATAATAAAATAAAAAAATAAATACTTTATTTTTAAAATAAGAGAAAATATTTATTTTTTCTAAATTAAAAACAATAAATAAAAAATAATTAGAAAAAAATATATATAAATAAACAAAAAAATGTAGTTATGACCACATTTTTGAGGACTTTATCCACTCCTTAATGAAATAGTATAAAGACTTACCAATAACCGGCTGTTGTATGATCCCAGTCACATCCGACACGTACATAGGATGAGTTGTTTGTATGAACTCCTTAGGCTGCTCCACGAAGGTCTGCTGTTGAGTGACAGTTATCTGTTGCTGCCTCCATTTCTCCATTGCCTCGTCCTCTTGCATTTTCTGCAATCTCTCCACTCTCTTGTATGTGGGCTCTCCGCCTATATAATCTCTTTTTACTCTGTTGTGATTGCGAATTTCGTGTTTGCGAAGATCTGACCTGTTATATTATGAAATCTATAATATTTGCTTTATATGAATTCTAATTCATGCAATATTTTACTGTATTCTTGTTTTAAATAATTATATAACGACATTGGGGCCAGTCGTGGCGCAGTGGCACAAGCGTGTGACTATAAACGACTGGTTGTGGGTTCGATTTCCACTCGAGGAGTGGAAATATTAAATATTTCCATTTTCTTCGTGTTTCTCGTGTTAACACACGCAATGCCTCCGAATTTGGCGGAAAGTGGGGAACGGAGTGTCTTAACACTAGGTTTTCTCTGCCTAGGGTGAAGCTAAAAAAAAATGTTTTATATGTATATTATGTTTGTAAGCCATATTGTAGTTACTCTTAAATTTAAAAAAAAACACAATTAATTTTCTTGTATTTTGTAAATATTATAATTTGTAATTATATTATAGTTGTGACGCCATCTAATATGTAGTTATTCTTGTCTATGGTTGTCTCAAAAAATGCTAAATCTTTTAGTGTACAATGTCGGTCGTACATAATATAAAAAAAAACATAATATATATTTTTAAATGTTATATAATTTTATAATAATTTTAATAATTTTATTTATTATAATTTTATTAAAGTTCTAATAACTATGTAAATTTCATTCAAATATGGTGAATAAACTTACTTGTAACAAAAGTCTCGTCCACAGTAGGTGCATCGATGTTTAATATTCATATGCTTGGCGTCGTGATGCTCCCACAAAGCTGTGCCCGTGCGGAAAGCCTTCTCGCACAGAAGGCACTATAATAAACACATACAATTAAATAATAATCCACATATATAATAAAAACTGATTTCCGTCTGTACATGGAAGATATACGAGACAAATTAATATATAAATGACATTTATAAATGTAATACATATTAACCAATAACAATTATTTTCAAATTTCTTTTCTATTTGTCGGTTTTAGTATTGCGTTTAATTGTATTTTGATATCCCTTAACATTTAGAGTTTATTTTATTTTAATCGGTTTACAAATAAAAACAATTGTGGCCAGTCGTGGCCCAGTGGCACAAGCGTGTGACTGTAAACAACTGGTTGTGGGTTCGATTCCCACTCGACGAGTGGAAATATTTAATATTTCCATTTTCTTCGCTCTGATGTCGAGGTAAAGCGCGGCGTTAAGTTCCGCCACTTAACACGCAATGCCTCCGAATTCGGTGGAAAGTGGGGAACGGGGAGTGTCTTAACAGTAGGTTCCCTCTGCCTACCCTGCTATGTGCAGGATACAGCGTGAAGCTATAAAAAAAAAAAAAAGAAAACACTTTAAATTATAAATTTAAGCAAAATTTGTGATTTTAATGATTGGGTTATGATTTTAGTGGGTGGGTAGTGGTGGCGAGTTTTAGTGGGTGGCGAAGCCGCGAATGGTTCGCTAATTGATGATATATTAAGAACTTGGTAGGATATTCTGAATATTATAAAAAGAGAAGATTGCATAGAAAAGAGAGAAACTCGAAACAGTCCCTTGAACTTGCCACTCCATGCACAGACATGTAAGGGGCATTATTATTACCAAGTAACCCAAGTACGCATACGAAAAGTATGTTTTTTTACGTAAACGCATTTTTATATAGAAATCGATGCCATATCTGTATTAACGGCCTAAAAAATATATGTAAATAAAACAAAACTATTGACATTACAAATGATTTAACATCATTTGGTACAACCACAGCCACTCAAATTTTATACTACAAATGACATAATTACTAAACCGAATAAAAAACCGCAACCATTAATTAAATTGTCTGAAAACCACATTACCGGATTCAAGGTCTCATTTACATGCGAAAGTACGTATACGACAACTGTAGTAGGAACATTATATAAAATAGTAAATTAACAATAGATTTTAGCAGTAGCACAACGTCTAACTGAAAACAGGATGATTGTGGGTTCGATTTCCACTCAGCGGAAACTTTACAACTTATATTCGTAAAATTTTTAGATAAGCCACTTCTATTGTAAAGGTGCGACATGCACGCAAGCGCTCTATGGGCATGCCCACAACCTATATTGCTTAAGACGTTATATTTTTTGGTCTTGGCACAAATTCACCGATTTACGCCTGATTTCATATCACTGTATCATCATAATAAAAAGAAAAAATATTGCTGCGATTTATAAGTAACTGTGACCACCATCTTTTTTGAGGACTGTTTCTGCCTTTCTATGCGAACACTCTATTCACCACTTGCGACTCAATTTATAAGTATTTATTTAAGTGGCAAAACCCAACACTGCGCTTTACCAAGTAAGGGGAACGTAAGTAAATTCAATATATTCTCGGTATAGTTTGATTCCACATATGAAAATAAGAAAATAAGCAAAAATCAAGTGTATCGAAAATTCTTATAGAATAGTATTTTAAAATATAACTTTTTTTTATGCAGTCGTAGATCAGATCAGAAAATTTAAAGTATTTTAGTTAATTACGTGTAATTACTATATTGAGATACTAGCGACCCGCTCGCGGCTTCGCCACGTGAACTACCACTTTCATCCTCTATTGCCTATTTGGGATTGCTTTTTTTTATAAAAGGAGGGTAGTCTATATTTGACTATCGTCACTAATTATGTTCATGAGAAAATTTTAGTTTAGTTATCAAATCATCGATAAATTTAGTGCAATGTCTATATTATTTGATAACATAGCGATAACTGTTCTAGTAAGAAAACGTACGAAATCTGCTATCATATGATAGTAGATTTCGTACATATATACCATCTGGTATATAGTATTATAAACCGGTCATAATATCTTAAATAAACTTTAAGCTTTTTATTTTACAATTGTGTTACTTATTGATATTAAAAAATAGCTTTACTTGCAAATAATCAATGCAATTTGACTTTGCCAGTTTTTTACTTTTCTGCGGGAACTGTTTTGAATACCAGGGTAATTTTTAAAAAAAGAGAGATGGCCTATTTCTAACTTATTAACTATTTTCCTGAGAAAATTCATTCATTTCAGTCAAGGAGTTTAGATCTTTCATTCTCACTATATACTAAACATACATAAGTTTCATCCACTGTTTCAACCTCCTAGGGTTTGATTTTTTATAAAGTAGCCTATATGAGACCCTGCATCTTCAACAATCTTCTTTACGAATTCCCGTCAAAACATAACAAATAAATTTTTGCATTTTTATAATAATAATTTAAATGAGTGCGGATATGTCTAATACAATGTCAACTATATAATAACAAATGGCGCTACCCGTTGCAGAAAACGTAGTGACATCTGTTGTCATATAGATTATATAAATATATAGATTATATAAAGTTTTATAGACCGGTCAAATGTATATTTAATAAATGTTATGCATATTTTATTTTATAATTATTTTAATTAGTGATATTGAATCAATTTTAGCTTCACTCGTGAACTATCGACATAATTTGAATGTTTTTTTTAATTTTATTTTTCTGCGGGAGTTGTATTGAATACCAGGATGAAAACTATCCCATATGTTGCTCTAACCTCTTAGCTAACTCCATACAAAAATTCATTAATTTCTACCCGGTAGATGTCAGTATACAAATAATTTACTTATATCGGTTTTTTAATTAAAAAAAAAAAAATACATGGAAAACCGGGATAAAAACTATCCTATATGTACCTTTGGACTATAAGCTATCACCATACCAAAATAGATGCATTTCTGTCCAGTAGTTTTTGCGTGATTGACGAACAAATTAACAGACAGACAGACAGACAGACAGACAGACAGACAGACAAAAATTCTACTGAGTGGATTTTTGGCCTCTGTTATCGATATATTAACGCACCCAATTAAAATTTTTCTGAAATTTTTCATGTACAGAATTGACTTTTCTACTCTTTTATTATATATAGAGATAGAGATAGAGATTGAGATATAGTTTCAAAGGTTGTTGTGTTATTAATTTTTAGATTGAAAACCAACTAAAAAGTATCAAGTATAAAATTACTTATACTTGATACTTAATTACTTATACTTGATATTTGTATGGGCACAGGTCGCAGAAGAAGTTGAAGGTATTTGTGTGGAATTCTTATATATATTATAAATGCGAAAGTTTGTACGGATGTGTGTGAGTTTGTTACTCTTTCACGCAAAAATTACTGAACGGATTTTCATGAAACTTTGCAGTAATGTAGGTTTGATATCTGAATAACATAATATGTTAAAATTTATAGGGATTTTTAACCAACATAAAAAAGGAGGTTCTTATGTGTGTTTCCCGATTACTCGAAGATGGGTGGACCGATTTTCAAACTTTTTTTTTATTCGAGAGGGTATATTTCACAATTGGTCCCATGGTAAGGAGATCAGGATCTGATGATGGAATCCTGGAGAAATCGAGGGCAACCCTCAAATTTGAAAGGCACAGATGCGGTTTTTTCGTATAACGCAATTGGGAGATCTATCTGACTCTAACTATTTTCACTTTGGGTAGAGCTCGGAACTCAATGAAGATGTTTCTCGGTTCACGCGGACGAAGTCGCGGGTAACAACTAGTATGCTATAAAACTTAAAAAGAGTTAATATGTGTATTAGATATCAAGAAATAGAAAAATATTTGGAGGTAGCGAGAGTCAATCCTGCACCTCTTGGCAAACTTTCAACCACTAAAATCTGTTAAGCTTATTAAGCTACGTTTCTAAATATTTATTTATTGAGGCCAGTCTTGGCGCAGTGACAAAAATGTGTGACTGTAAATGATTGCTTGTGGGTTCGATTCCCACTCGAGTTGTGGAAATATTTAATATGTACTTCCATTTTCTTCGCTCTGGTGTCGAGGCAAAGCGCGGCGTGAAGTTCCGCCACTTACGACACAATGCTTCCGAATTCGGCGGAAAGTGTGGAACGGAGTGTCTTAACACTAGGTTTCCTCTGCCTATCCTGCTTTGTGCGGGATACAGTCTGAAGCTATTTATTTATTTTTATATAATTTCTAAATATAAAACCTACCTTAAACTGCTTCTCCTGGTGCGTCAACTTATGCTTGTTTAAATTAGAGGGGTGGACGAAAGTGGCGGGACACTCTGCGCATTTGTATGGCTTCTCACCAGTATGTGTGCGCATGTGCATCACTAGGTAGTACTTGTACTTGCATTTGTATGGGCACAGGTCGCAGAAGAAGTTGAATGTGTTTGTGTGGACTAGCCTGTATAAAAGAAATATAGATATGCTTTTGTTAATAAGATCCTTTATTTTCCAAAAATAAAAGTATTCCATCCGGATTAATCGTCTATACATTTGTTGATGCCTCTGACTACCGCGTAAGGTATACAGCGTGAAGCTAAAAAAATATTGGTATTAATAAACATACTTTTTGAAAACTCGACGTTTCGAACACTTTACAATAGTCTGACAAAGGTGGTGGGACACTCCGCACACTTGTATGGCTTCTCACTAGTATGGTACTATAGTATACTAGCATGTGCATCACTATATGGGTATGGGCACAGATCGCAGAAGAAGTTGAAGGTATTTGTGTGAACTAGCCTGTTTACATGGAATATTTCTGTGCTTTAAATATTTAAATAAGATGTATTTACCAATGTACATATATTATTAGGCTAAATAAAAAATATATTTAATGGGGTATATTAATGGAATATATTCAGAAATTAGTGCAAAGTATATAAATCAGTCTCTAGCGGACTTTTAATTCGTTTATTTTTTTTACACACCCATGACAACTCATAGGGTGTTGGGTGGTAAAATCTAATCATGGAATTTTTAAACTTCTTTTTCTCATCTGATACTTCTCAACTATAAAAAATAGTTATTAGAAAAACTAAATAAGAAATAAAATTATTTACAGAGAATACAATAAAATATTCATTAATGCAGACAAAATATAACTACATAACAGAAGAAAATAATATGTATGAACGTAAAATGTATGCAAAGATTTGAAGCAGTGACAAGGAAAAGTACGGCCCGCGGGCTATTTCCCATCATATTTTATTGCCCACGATCTGTCTTCTTGAATAGTATATGGCTCACGATAAGTATATTTACAAAATTTTAAAAACAAGAGGCAAAGTAAACGAGTGCTACTTGTAGTGACAAAAAATATAAAATTTTAAATGCATTAACGAATCTTTCACAAATCCATCAATGCAATCATTCAAATGATCAACTCATGCGAACCTCTTCACTCCCACAACTGATATTACCGATTATGGCACTCGAACGATATAAGCCTAGTATATACTTTTGTATTGCTTTTTATAACAAAAACTTTCAAAACAAAATGCTTTTTTTCTATAATTCTAGCTCTTTGCAATTTCTAAATTTTCTAGCCGGTTAAAAAATTCTCTCCACTAATCTAAAATATGGCCTTACCATATGCATTACATCGAGCTCTCTCAAGCAAGACTAAGTCTTTGGTAAAGTAAGAATCAATTCTAAAAAGAAAACAATAAAAACTTACATATGATTTTTCAGTCTTGCTATGTTAGGGAACTCTTTCCCACAAGTGGGGCACTTGTGTACAACACTCTGTTCATGATTGTGTCGCATATGCTGTGAGATGCTACGCACGAGTTGCCCGCATATGTCGCATGCACGACGCATGCACTGTCTCTCCCGTCTGTGCGCACTTAGCTTTTCCTGCCATAAAAAAAAGAAAATGTAGAAAATACTTTTTTTGGCAATTTAGTATTTAGGTGCATAATTTTTTTTTTTAAAGGGGCGTGTCATGGCACACTGGTACAAAGTGTGACTGTAAATCGACTGATTGTGGGTTCGATCCCACTCGAGAAGTGGAAAAATTTAATATTTCCATTTTCTTCGCTCGTTAAGTTCCGCCATTTAACACGCAATGCATCCGGCATTCGGCGGAAAGTGGGGAACGGAATTTCTTAACACTAGGTTCCTTCTGCCTATCCTGTTTGCGGGATACAGCGTGCAGCTAAAAAAAAAATTTTAGCTGGTTCATTTTTCCAGACAACAGGAATAGTCAGAGAAAATCTATCTCTATCTCTGTGTTTGCCACTTTCCACCCGAATTAGAGTCATTATGTGTAGAGTGATGGACGTCAATACTGCAGTTTGTCTTGTTTACTTGAACAATGAAATGTAAACTATTAAATTAAAGGAGTGAGAAGCGAACCCACAACAAATCATGTAATCGAGATTATGTCAGGTGCCGTTAGACGGTACTATGATAATCTCTTTTCTTAAAAAATTAGTGGTAAATTTGTATTTCTTTTTTAATCAACCCTTTTTTGTTTTAGAAGGAAATTCATATTAGGGTCTATACTTTCAGCTTATTTGAAGTCACCATTGTTAAGTGGCGGGTGATAGAAGTAATGCAAACATTTACAATACTCATAATATAATATAAACATTTTAATGACTTGAGTTTAAACATGTCAATATCACATTATTTATGTATTAAATTACTAGAAATAAAATAAAATCATAATAACCTTTGTAGGAAAAGTCAAATCACAAGGTGAGCAATTGAATTCTTTAGTCTTCATATCTTTTTTTTCCAGTATTCTTTCTTTTTTTCTTCTTTCTCTATCAGCTTTTTGGTCTTCTTCCATTCTTTTTAATTTCATTTGATGCAATATCAATTGAAAATCATGTTTCGAATATGGATATGAATGAAGCAATGGATCACCTATAAGAATGATATTGTTGTAATACTTTTAACAGCTAAAATATATTATTTTTTATTTCAATGTTTTCATATATATAACAAATATAATATGAAAATGGAAGTGTTGTGGTATCATGGCATGGTTGGAGAAGTGTACATGTAATGATTTCAAGCTTAATTATCATTGTATTGTTATTTTGGTGTATTGTTATTTTTTTAAAATATTTGCAAATTTGTATATTTATTATTACCGATTATTACCGATTTTATTTTATTATTTTGGATACACAAATGATACATTTAATTTGCAATATCTTTAAAGGAAAAAAGTATATAAGTATATTTTACTACAACTGTTGGTTTAGTCAGTTTTTGACAATCTGGACTTAATTCCCACTTGAGGCAATGATTATTTAAATAATTTTCATTTAAAACCAGGTGTAACTTCTAGTTTCAGCACACAACACACAAGGAACAAAGTGATTTGACACTAGGTTCTCTCTGTCCATCTGGCTATATGGGAGTACACAAGAGCTAGAAGAAAGAAGCTACTTTTTTACGGCTATCCTCACATGCTGTAGTTGTATGAAGATAATGCAAAATAAATCGTCATCATCATCTTTTATAGCAAAAAAATATTACTTGCCCATAGGATTTAATATTTTTCTAAATTTTCTATCTGCCGATTCACAAGTTTTTTTGAATGTCATAGCAACATTAAGTAACTGCAGGCACTCATTGCATATATATTTAGGAAGGGAATCATCCGCACTTATCTGTAAAATAATAAAAATATTATGATACAAAAAGATAATTGTTTCAATAAATATATATTGTAGTTTTTATAACTAAAAAAGGACTGTACAGAGTTATGATTAATATAACATTATTCACAAGTTACATGATGTCATAATTGATAGAGAAAATGTGATCTAACTATTTATAAAATACAACTTACTGTAATATTAGTGACACTGCGTAAAGCACCCATAACATCACAATCATTAATTTTACTATATAAAGGTATACTGCCATTTTTGCCACATACTCTGCAGATCATTTCTTTAGATAATTTTAAACCTATTTTGCTGAAAATATGTACATTAAATTAATAAATAGTAATACTGTTGGTAATTTATTAATACACATTATTAAAAGACTGGTATACCTGTCCGTAACAAGTTTCTCCCAATGATCACTGTTGGTGGTGTCACTATCAACAGTACTTGTACTGGGATAGCTTATTTTGTTTAGTCTAGACATCATCGCTTTAGTCAAATAGACCGTCATCGTTAGTTTTTAAACTGATTAATCTTTTTTTTACGAGTGCCGTATTTTTAAATAAACTACTCATATAATACCATAATTTAAATATTATAATACACTTAATTATATACTTGTACGTAACATATTGTTGTAGTTAGGGGGAACACTAGAAATCTTATCCAATGCTAATTAAAAAGCGGCAAGTTTTCGATTTTGTTTATTTATTAATAGTCGTATATTTCAAATGTTTTTATTTTTATTGCTGGCCCTTCAGCCCTCTATATTAAAATTATGTCAATTGTCAAATATTGTTGCAGATAACCTATAGTAAATAAGCTATGTACTATGTACTAACTTCATTAAAAAATTAGAAAAATAGAACAAAATCATAGTTTACATTATTGCTAAAGTGAAATATTTATTTTATTATGAGTCCATACTCTATACTAATTTAAAATATTATCTAGGAATAAATAGCACATAGCATAGTAATTAGTGGATATATTTATTTTCAACTGTGTACTAGGAATATAAACATATTCTTATTTGAAATATTTATAATTTATTTTACACAATTCTTACATTCAAAATAAGGTCGTAGATGTAGTTTACGAACATAAACATAAGCAATATTTATCACTTAATGTCACTATGTCAAAAGTAAAAAGTCAAAGAAGTTGTATACAGAGTTTTGGCTTGTATTTTGATTTTTGTATACCATCTAAAAGCCACAACATAACTTATATGATTTCTATTTTATGTACTTTATTGACGAATGATCTGTAAAAATATGATAACTAGAGAGTAAGAACGAAATGACTTCATTATTGTTGTTAAAATCAATGCTTTTCGCAAGTGTATTACAGAAAAGTAAGAAAAAGAAAAAAGTGAAATCAAAGAAAAAGTAAGAAAATTACTTTGTCAAAATTGTAAACAATGTGTAGGTATAAACTTATACGACACTAATTTTCGCAATCCTTCTTAATTTTGCTTTTAGAGTTTCGTTAACAACAATTGACCTAAACATGTGCAGAATATGTCACGAAGAAAAGGGTCTAATCCCGATATTTGATAATTTTACTTACCCTAATATACCAGAAGAAATAAAACATTTTTCTGGAGTAACTGTAAGTAATAACACATTTAATTATTCTGTGATATATTTTTTTAAATAAATTTATTCATTAAATATATTTATTTTAGATAAATCGAGCAGATAATTTACCAAAACTCATGTGTCAGAATTGCTTAAACCTTTTAAATGGGTGTATTATATTTAGGGATATGTGCCAATCAAATAACAAACTGATGATAGAACTTTCTATAAAAAAGGGTAAGCTTCAATAAATATTTATTGACTAATGAATTAACAAAATTCTGAACTGTATAAGCATTTTTTTATAGAAGGAGAAGTTAATAATGAAGATGAACATTCTCATAACAGTGAAGACTCATTTAACATTACTTCTCCAGCATTTTCAGAAGACAATTCAGAGATATGGGGATGCACAACATGCAATAAAAACTTTTTTGATATGGTACTAAGTGTTAATAACTGATAATAGGCTTTAAATTATATATTATGTATTTTCTTATTGGAATCTATTATATTTCCTCTATATTCAAATATCACTTTAAAGTGATAACCAATTCATATAAGATTTTCTTTAGAAATATGAGTATAGTTTTATTAGTTTTTCCAAATTGTATTTTTTTAATTTCAGGACTCATATAATACTCATCTACCAGGATGCAGTAACGAAAATATGGATGTACCTAAGACTCAAGATGATAAAAGTAAAAAGAATTTCTTGTGTGATATTTGTGGGAAAACTGCAAGATCCAATGCTAATCTTGTAATTCATATGTGAGTATATAGAATTTTCTGAGCTATAATTAATAAATTACTGCAAATAAACAAATTAATATGTAGGTACTCTATTATGACACAGTATGAGAGGAGTGTGGGTTCAATGCCCATTGAGGATGTTTTGTGCTTTAATCAAAAACTATTCTACAGAGTTGTAAACATTTAGAAAAGTAAACTTACCTGAAAAGTAACTGTAGAGATTCATGGTAGATAAAAATATTATAATAAGATTCCTTAGCATTTTTTTAATATTATGGGATTATTTACTTTTATATTTCACTCTATCTAACATGTACTAGTATTGATTTGGGCAGAAAATTAACAACTAATCTTATAGTATGACTTTATCTGTCTATCCTGCAAAATATTCATGAAAATTTGTAGAAGTCGAAAAAAGTCTTGCATAAACAAATATCTAATTACCACTGCTAAGTTCTAACCCTGTGTAACTCAAAAAAATGTGAATTGATAGGGGACCACTCAAATTGCCATTTTAAGTTAAAAATTTGAGCCAATCACTCACACTTATTTGTGATTAAAGAACATAATATATATTAGCCCAGCCACATAAGCAACAACTGTGTTACTCTCCTGAAATCTTAGTAATTTTGAGACCTTCAGATCTTGTTAGAACTTAAATTATGTTATATTTTTTCAGGGGTATACACGAAAATGTATTTCCATTTAAATGTGACGAATGCCCTTATCAAGGAAGAACAATGGATCTTTTAAAAGTGCACAAACGGACACACATGGTTGATAAGCCATTCAAATGTACTCAGTGTCCAAAATCGACTACCACTTCTAGTAATTTAGCAAAACATATGAGGCATGTTCACAGTACTACTAGGCCGTTTAAGGTAAAATATGCAGTGCCATAGCAGTAAGACCATTGGAGCGCGGTGGGAATGTTTGATTGTAGACACAATGTTTATAGTTTCAATTCCCACTTGGAGAAAATTTATTATTATATATATTTTCATTTTTCCGCTCGCGGTATCTGATGCGAAGCGCAGAATTGAGTTCTAACACGCAATGTCTTGAGAGGTATAACACGCAATGTCTCGATTTCAAGAGGAAAGTGGGGAGCGGAATGAAGGAGGAAAGTGGGTTGACTGGTCGTGTAGCTATACAAGGGCCCCGATGCATAGGGAAAGAGCAAGAATATTTTTTTCATTATATTAAAGTTAAAGGACCCCCTAAGCCCGCATCGGGGCCCCCTAAGTCCGCATCGTGGCCTCCTAAGCTCCAGAGGCAAGGTGCACTGCAATGCTTAGTCTTCTAATAGCTACGCGACCGGTCTTGGCACTAGGTTTTCTCTGACTATCTGCTTACAGGAAAAAAGCGTGTAGCTGAAAAAAGATTTATTGTAAGATGTGCATATAGGCATGCCAGTCTACAAAATGCAGAAATGGTTTCAGTTTCACTATAAAATGTATGTTTATTTCTCTGCCTATATTCTTTCCCATTAAATCTTAACGTTTATAAAGAGAAAAGTGAAGATTTAATTGCTTGCTTTGTCTTGACAAATAACGGATTTTAATATAGCTTTTGGAACTCTAGATATAAGTGAACTTAAAGGACGACGTGGACGTACCGAGACTCGAACCTGTGCCCTTTGCAAACCTTACAAGCACTCTGACAACTAACCCATGCATTATACTTGTGGCTATATCGAAATTCTTACATACTTTATCCAACTTATTTTTGTTTTTAGCATTGTATACATTGAAGGATGTGGTACGTAAGCTTAGTAATTAGAGCGCTTGGACGGTTACCAAAAGGCGCGGGATCGAGTCCCACATTCAATTTTAAATATGTTTTCTAAATATGTTTTTTATATCTTATTGTATCCATACGTTGTATTTATCTTTTAGTGTACTTATTGTGAGAAAGCATTTTCATACCAACACGATATGAAGAGGCATGTAAGAGACATTCATCTAAGACAAGGAACAGTGGAGTGTGACGTTTGCTTTAAAAAATTTAATACTAAGTAAGTTGTGCCTCACTCTTCTGTTTTTTTTTAATTAAATTAAGTTATTTTGTCATAATTTATCTTATTACTATTCTATATTATGCTACTTGTGGTGTCTTTGTGTGTTTTGGCAATACGTTCTTCACTTATCACACGAATTAGAGACATTATCTATTACGTGGCAGAACTCGTCACGCTTTGTCTTGTTGACCTGAGCAAAGTAAAGGTACTACCTTATGGTCATATGGAGGGGGAAATCGAATCCACAGCCAATCGCGTTTACAGTCAGACTTTTCTACTGCACCACAACAATCTATATTGTTCTTTTTTAAAAGCCTAAATTTTTTAACGCATTTTTATATATTTGCTAGTGTTAAGTCGACACTTACGAAGTTAACATTGAAGGAAAAACACCGATGTATTAATCACTACGCTTTATTCTACACAGTAGCAAAGTAGACATTGAGAACCTAGTGCCGGTTCACGGCTTTCCAGTGGAAATCAGGATATTGTTTGTTAAGTGATAGAGGTTAACGACATGCTTTATCCCACCAGATAGAAATTGTTTATATATAATTATTATCCCAAATGTTAAATCGAACCCGCGTAAATACATCGCGTTTAGTCTGGCCCCCACTGGTGTATCAATGGCTTCTGACACAAGTTGATGGAAAAAATGATTTTTTTCTTCTGTAATAAGTGCATATATTTTTCAAAATTACCAGGAAAATACTTCAAGGACACAGATGGAAAATCCATAAAATCAAAGGAGAGAGACATGGACGCCTGCCGTCATATTTACAATGTCAACAAGAGGAAGACTGATAATGAATCTAATTAAAACAAGTCAATATACTAATAATGTTTTATAAATTTAATAAAAAACATTAACCTATACAATGTCTGTTTTATTATTAACTGTTAAGTTATAATTATATTTTATTTGAAGCAATTTAGTCCGCTATATCTGTAATAAAATATGTGATTAAAGTCACTGGACCTTTATCTTACTATTTATAGGAATAATAAGCGTTTATTTTTTTCTAAACTTTCTTTATAAATCAAAGACTTAAACCGCGACACTTGGATATTGAAATCCGAGGAGTTAAGTCAAAATGAAAAATATTGTCTGGTTATTTTTGTTCGCTAATTCGTGCCTTGCTTTTGATATACCTAAAACAACGTGTAAGTCAGATTTAACTATTGGCAATAATCAATATAACGCAACTAAAACGTACGACGTTGGTTTTGCATATCCTACTGATGCTCATTTCGATGAATATGGAAACTTATTCTTTGTGTCATACAGTCGTAACTTTTTTGGATATCATTTTGACGTAAAAATAATCAAGCCTAATGCAACGAAACCTGAAGATGTTTCTGGTAAGTTTTTATTATTTATTTATTATACAAAATATTTGCAGTATACTTCTCTATTATTATTGGATAACAATTTTGCCTTCTGCTTTTTTTCATTTTTTCTGGACACCAAGGTGGTTTTCGAGACCGATCCGACCTGGTGGAAATATTTTATAAAATAACTCTTAAAAACTCTTAATGAGACTTACTGAAACTCTTTAAAAAATTCTACTTTTCTGAGAATATAAGAGCTTTGAACAGTTTTTCCCGTTTTCCAACATTTATTTTTAATATTTTAGAAAATCGTAATTATAAAAAAATATTTTCACCAACATAATTCATTTACTAGTATAGTTAATTTAAGTAAAGATAATTTAGGTACGTAATTTAAATAATTTTAATTTTGTTTTTTTAATTTCAGGTCTACCTAAAGGCAAAAGTTACTCAATTGCTATGGATAAAAAAGCTATAAAAGTGTATTTTGGAACAAGTAAAGGAATTTATATTTATAACTACGAAGCAAATAACGCCACATTAGTTTCTACACCTCATTTAAAATTAAATAATTTATTTGTTGATAAAGACGGAAACAAATATATCACAGACAATGTCAATGGGGAAGAAGAGTTGTATCTTTTAACGGGTGATAAAAAAACCCATTTTAAAAGTTTTGACGCTCTTAACGAAATGGCCGTAGATGAAAATAATAATTTCTACTATATTAGAGAAGGAAAATTTTACGTTTTGAAATCAAATATGTCAAGATCCCTTTTAATCGGCAACGTTACATACGACGGTATAGCACAAATATCTTTTAATGAAGAAACAGTTTATGTTGCAAGCAAATGTTTGTCGTATATTCACGAAAACGACACAGGTCCACTGAAACAGGTACCAAATATTACAGACATAGTCACAGCTATATCGTTCGACCATTCCGGTAACTTCGTGTTAGGCAGTTATGGAAAACTATCAAAGTACGAAACAAATGACAACGAATGTTATCATAGAAAAAATTGAAAATTAACTTTAGGAATAAAAGTAATTAAATAAAAGATTTTTCGGAAATACTCCTTTTAATAGTACAAAATAAATTACCTATCTTGTTGTAGCTCAAAACTCTCCATATCTTAAGTATCTATAACAACTTTTAATTCAAGCTAATATTCGTATTTTATCTAGAGTGAAAACTATACTACCTTTATTAATAATATATGGTGGTGAAAGTGTCAAACAATTATTTGTATAACTAACAACAACACTGGAATCAGTTTTAACAGAACAATTATGTTAATACTAGTAATTATATGTGATATATATTGTCTTCTATATGTATAGAGATTTACTGCAGGTCATTATCATAATTTATTATAACATATGAAATTTGAATGGTTCTCAACAGTTTCAACTACATATCACAACCACCCAAAAGTGTATACATAGTTCATTAGATTACTTGCTGTAATAGCATTGAGAATAATTAAACAAAACACATAAAACACAAAACCTTAAAATCAAACATTTTCATTAAATGAGTTTTTCTTAAATAAATAAATGAGACCGTTTTTGAAGCAGTACTGTGTGTACGATACCACTTCCAGAACTCTTAAATAAGCTGTTTAGTGATAAATTCAATTTTCTTGAATATAACATGTAAATATTAAATTAATGACCTAATAAGCCGACACACAGAAATACGACATTTCAGTTACAAAACCCTTACACTCATTCTCCAATTATGTACCCTAAAACTTATAAATATCATTACAATACTGTTTGCATAGTTCTGTTATTATTAAACATGCCTACATTTTGGTATTTGTGCCTTTTCACTTAATTTAGATTTATCTTCCAAGAGGAACATGACATACACTTAATTTTTATATGGCTGCAATCACATTAAAAATGATATAATAGCATCAAAAAACTATCAAACACTAATAATATGAGATATTGACAATACTAAATTTCTTATATCAATGTGGTAAAATACTCTGAGATATTATAGGGAATGTTAATGGCTGAGCCTGTGAGTTTGGCAAAGCCATCGGTTGACTGGTGCTGGAAATAGTTATTTGTTGTGTAGATGTTTGATGTACTAATTGCGGTGCTGAAGGAACCAGTTGTTGTTGGGCAGATTGCTGAGCTGCTAACTGTTGAGCTGACTGTTGCGCAACCATTTGTTGAGCAGACTGTTGAGCAGCTGCTGCTAATTGTGCTGATTGTTGTGCCACTGCCAGGTGCTGAGCAGACTGGGCCAAGTGTTGTGCTGATTGCTGAGCAGCGAGGTGCTGCGCAGACTGCTGTGCAGCAAGATGCTGAGCAGATTGCTGTGCAGCAGCTAAGTGTTGAACAGACTGTTGAGCTGCATATTGAGGAGCTTGATGTTGAGAAGCTAATTGAGATTGCAGAGCAGATGTTTGCACTAATTGTTGTACTGCTGTTTGAGGCCCACTACTCATCAACTGCTGAGCCGGTGGTGCTAGAGTCAGTTGTGCAGGAGTTACGGCAACAACTGTTTGTCCACCACCCATTAATGTTCCTGAGTCACTAACTTGCATTAGTTGCTGAGCTCCAGCACTAGTGACTATAAGAGCTCCTGAATTTCCAACAAGTTGTTGTGTAGTACTAACTGTTAATATTTGAGGAGCTGGAGTTAATAGCTGTGCTTGAGATGCTGCAGGAGCTAAAGTTAAATTTGGTGTTGCTGCTGCAGGTACAAGGGTGGGTAGAGCACCAGCAAGACTCACTACTGGTGTTACACTAACAGTTGCTAAAGATACTGGAGCAGATGTTCCATGTCTAGATGTTATAACACAAGGTTGATCACTTCGGACAGATGCCGTTTGCTCCAGTAGAAATTCATTCATAGAAGTCAATTGAAGATTTTTTTCAGTCAAATCTGCAACTTTTTTTAATAAAACACTAATATTATCATGGAGTAATTTTACTTTATGATTTAGAGTATCACAATTTCCACATACTTGTTGTGGTTCAATCCCAGATTCTTCAAATGCAAATCTCCTTAGTTTAGCTTCAGGAGGAGAGTCGTCATCTCTAATGTGGTTACGATTATATAGTATCTTAGGAACATTACGTTTGACGTTCAATTCGTTATTTGTAAGTTCACGTACATGAATAAATTTACAGTCTTGATTAGAACATACTCCATGAACAAAAGCTGGACATATAGCTGGCGTGTTACGTGGATCGCGTGGAAACACTCCAGTGTTATAAAAATGTTCCTCGTCTTCTAGGCTAATATGCATAAACTTACAATTTGGTCGAAAGCAGCCTTTGTTTTGATAATCATGACAGAATCGAAAAAGTTCCTTTAAACAAACTTTCGGTGGTATTTCATGTAGAAACCGACAATTCTCTCTTGGACAGCAACCTCTAATAAAGTCTCTACAAAAACTACTAGCAGCAGGAATATTATCAGATTCTTCCGGGGCAATCATTGTGGGGCAATTTATGACCATGATTTTTATAAATATTAGATTTAACTATTTGATTATGTTAAATTACATTTTTTCTATGGCTTACTGCAATAGAGTATTGAAATATCTCTTTTACTCAACATCTTTGCTGAAGCTATTATTTTCACAATAGAAAACTTCGTTACAAACGTTTTGCATCTTCTGTTTAAGTCATATTTCTCGCATCCAAGCTATAGTGTTTTTATTCTTATACACATGCATCAATAAAACCTTTATTTATATGGAAATTAATATTTAAAACGGTTTGCTTACGACACAATAATTATGTGATTTCAATAATTCTCTAGGAATAGGAACAAATAACGTGAATAAAACACCTGAGCCGTGCACTCACACATTTTATAGATAAAAAATAATTACTGAGAACACCATTATAAAAGCCATTCACGATAAGACAAAAATGGTCATTATACTAAGTTCTCTGGCTAGCAATAGACGCATATTTTTGAAATGGCAACATTGCATTTTATTAGAAATTTATCATTTATGACTTGAGATAAAATTTAAAATGGCGTCTTGACATAAAAAAGATTCATCTCAAATAAATGTTTTTAAATAAGTATATCCGTCTCTTTTAGAAGGTTTAAATAATATGAGACTTTTTTAAAATCATATTTTTTAAATTTAACAACAGTAAGAATACTGTGAAATATTAAACATGACGAGGTAAGAACTAATCACACGTTTCGTTAAGAGTAGTGCATAATGTAAACAAAATGTAGAATTGCACATTTAAAATATTTTTCTCGTTTAAGGGTCTAATTTTTAGGCAATGTTGATTGCTATTCAAAATGCTCAAACAACAACTGTCGCCACGGAGCATTCATCCTTATCAAACTACGGTTGTGCCCAGAACTGAAAAACAATTTGTGTCGGCTACACAACAAAGAGCGAAGTATCCGTGGGCTGAAGAAATAAACACTCCAGTATACCAAGTACCAGGGACAGATAGTTCTACTTCGGAAAACGCTTATCATGTAAATATATTAAAATTTACAATAAAACTAACAGAACTACGCATCGCATCAAAATAATAATCATTAAATATGTACTTAATTTTACTTATCACTTTCTAATGATGTTTATAGGTTCCTCAATATTATCAAAGTACTCGCAGGGAGTATGGACCGCCTTCACCAGTTTATCAGATGCCATACGCGACCGGGACGTGGCGGAGTTATAAAAAAAGCGAAAACTTTAAATCAAATCCCATTCCGTCCAATACATATTCGTTTCCTACTTGTTCGTCAGCTTTTTCTTTGCCAACGTGTGATGTAGAAAGCAGAGCTATCAATAGATCTCCTGTACCTACTGTACCTTCTGTGAGTCCAGAGGTTCCTATAATTGGTGCATGTGGTGGACACTGCCCAGGCTTTGAATATGTTTGCTATTATATTTTACAAGTGAGTATGAAATTTCGATTTATTTTTATTAAAAACTTTCAAGTGGAAGTTGAAGTGTCTTGACATTAAGTTCTCTCTGACTACCCATTCTATACGGGAAAAAGTGTAAAATTGTTTGTTTTAAAAATAACCCTCTCATTATTATACTTTGAAGGGGAAGACTTTCTAAGGTGTGCACATATGACTTGAAAATGTTTATTTATTCCTGTTTGCATGTAATTCTATAGATATCAACAAAGGTCATGGCTTCCAAAATGTTAAAAGAAATACTTTTTAATGGTTTTCTTTTGGGGTATTTTCATATCTGTCTGAGCATGGTGTTGAGTTCTGCCATTAAATACAAAATTTATCAATTTTTGGCACTAAACTGACTGGACTGTCTGGACACTAGACTCTCTCTGTTTCCCATGTAAGAAAAATGGAGAATTTGCTTTTTATATATGTTTCTTTATTTCAGGTGATATTTGTAGTGGGGGTGTTAACTGGAATCTCATTATGTATTGCTGGAATTGTATTAAGGAGGACAAATCGTAATGGAGATCTTGGTGTATTGGTCTATATAGGTATAGTATATTATATTTTCATACTAATAGTTTAATTTGCAGTATGTGCACCAATTAATTTCATCTGAGTCAACTGTAGTATAAGTAGACAATTAAAACATTCATTGAATAAATGAATGAAAGAATAAATTAAGTCTGCTTTTCAAATAACAATTAATGCAGAAATATTGGAGTTGTTATTTTTCCTTTAGTAAACTGCATTATAAATATATTTTACGAGAAGTGGACTTACATGGTATACACCTTAACACATTGACAAACATATACATATACTCAGTTGTTCCATTTGCTATTATAATGTTTAAACATGTTAATGTAACATATTTTTTGAAGAAATTTTTAACTTTTTTTTAGATTCACTCTTTTTTCTCATATAGCAAGGTAACCAGAGAGCATGCAATGTCAAGACACTGCACTTTCCTAAATTTAAGATATTCTCTGACATGGAGGGCCGAGAAATAAAAATAATTGAAATATAAACATTCCTTTGTGTGGTATAGGAACCAATCGCGTTGACACTGTGACCCTGTCCCACTGCACCAAGATGGCATTACAAGAATTTTACTTCAAATTTATATATCATTAATTTATAAAATCAATTAATTTATGTCATTTTTATATAATTCCTTCAGGTTGTCTCTCATCTTGTGTGTGTGGAGTTCTACTCGGTGTCCAGTGTTGTGTTCGTCGTGAGATACGACAGAGGAAGTTACGTGCCAATTTGCACATTCCAATGCAATCTATACAGGTATGTAGGAATAATTATTTTAGTTACTGTTTGTATGTTGTATGCTATATGTAATGTGCTCAGAGATGTTGAATGGTCAGAAATGCATTAGGTATAGACTTATTTTTTAAGTATAAACAAATACTCTCAGCAAAAAAAATAGAAATTGTCTATGTGAAAGGAGGAAAATGAAATAAAACCCACATTGCAAAAGAGGTAGGAAGGATTTTTTTTAAGTCTAAATATTTAATAGTAGCAGTGATGTAAATATTTTTATTTTATAAATATTAATATTCCTTATTACCCAATAATATTAAAACTAAAATTAAGTTTAAAATATATCACATAATTATCACTTTATGTAATTGTTATTGAACTCAATGCTGTGCTTTGTCTTCCAGAGCATAGCAATGAAAATAATTTAAATATAAACATTCCCCCAAGTGGAATCGAAACCATAACCAATCGTGTTTACAGTCAAGATTCTAAATCTAGCTGGGTAGCGATCAGGACTGCAAAAATTCTATATTTTTCTGAAAAAAAATGTCTCTTTTTCAGGAAGCTCCCGTACAAGCTTGCCCATTGCTGCCATCCACATTACCTCATACTCATAGTCAAGTGTATAGGTAAAGATTAATTTTAGTAAGCGGGGTAGGCAGAGGCAACCTAATATTAAGACATTCAGTTACCAACACCGTGTTGAACGGCAGAACTCAACTCCATGCTTTGCATCGACAGCCGAGCGAAGAAAACGAAATACGTAATATCTCAATTCCTCAAGTAGGAATCGAATCCACAACCGTCGCGTTTATGGTTCCAATTTGAAATATCTTTGAACCCCTTTTTAAGTTAATTGATTATGAAACTTGGCCTACTTAAAGTTTATATGCTGAAGAAGTGCAGAAAGCTAATATATTCCATTATTATCCATTAGAAATATATATTGACATATACTGTTGCATTTGCATTACAAATGACATAAACGTTGAAGGCATTTATTGTGTGCTTGCAGACCGACGGCCGGCGCCGCGTGCTCCGCGGAGGACGTCACCGGCATTCCGTGGTGGCGCCGCACCAGAGACTGATTAGCTTTAAGTTTATTTACAAAACTTGTATTATTAACGCGATTTTGTTATAAATAAATATTGCTTTATAATGTGTCTTGTTTTTTTTTTGGTTTTGGAACGAAGCATATACGATAAGTAGATGTTAGCAGTTAGTTACTACTTGCCTTTGTATTTGTCTTAATCATTTATTGCAAAATTACGCGTAACAATATATGATAATGTTATCTCAAGCTAGGTAGGCAGTCTACTATACAATGGTCAAATGAATTTAAAAACGATGGAATATTACATGTCAAGGGAAAAAATGTAGACTTTTTTGTAACATTATGAAAATGAAGGTATATGACATTTAGTGCATTGAATGTTTATATAAGGAGAAAAGTGGGAATACTTCACATCTTTATTTTTCTTCTGGCAGAGTCTGACTGACTGATATCATATCTAAATTTAAGACACCTACATCTCCGATGAGGTTTTATAGTGTTAAGTTCAAGAAGTTATTACTTAGCAACCATTAGATAATGGCAACACCATTAACTAATAATAGTAGTAATATACTTTGATACAAAATAAACATCCTTTATTGTACAAGAAAATATTAAAAAAAATTGACCAGAAATAAAAATCAGGATAAGTGTTCTTTTTTATATTCTTAACATTAAGAAAAGCTAAAATAAAAGTCGAATACCATTTTACTTTTTTTTATTGATTAAGTGGAGATTGAAACATTAAGTACACATAAATAGTCCAAAATAATGTACTTTAAGTACTAAAATAGCTATAAATTAATATCATTCGACACATTCATTTGCACCACAAATTATTGAAAACAAAAATAAAATTCTAGAAAAGAAAAAAGAAACAAAGTTTATATTATGTTGATTATTAAAATATAATATGCTTATGGCTACTTGTGTTTCGCTTAGCTAAATACTGCTTTTATATACATTTAATGATTTTTAATCTGTTAAATTAGTTTTCAAGTACATTTATGTGATGCTTGTTAAATATAATACCAATACATTTCATATATAAGAGAGCTAAAAATATC
The DNA here is from genome assembly GCA_019049465.1 of Dryas iulia moderata. Lineage (NCBI taxonomy): Eukaryota > Metazoa > Arthropoda > Insecta > Lepidoptera > Nymphalidae > Dryas > Dryas iulia. Next base: position 9,910,269 of record CM032422.1, on the reverse strand, counting down.
ATTATTATATATCCATACCAGGCTTGAATAGGTTAATTAATTGACTGGCATATACAGTTTAATAAATATTTTTAAATCTTAGGCTTTTTTTCTTTTCTAGGATGAATTAATGATTAATTAAATAAAATTTATCAGATAATGCAATTTTAAGAAGAAAAAATGTATCAATAAAAAAAGAATAACCCCGGCCCAAAGTATGCATTATCAATTTATCAACTTATTTACACCTGGTATGGATATTATGAGCTACATTTAAAATTAAATGCTTATTTACAGTCCATTTTTAAATTCATTCGAGAAAGTTGGACTGAGACCTGATACACACAATTTTGTTTGTATTTTAAACTACTCATATTTAGGTTTCAGCTGTTCATCATTAGGAATTCATAGAATTAATTAAGAAATGTCGTTTAAGTTTTATGCAACCAAACTGTTAATATATTAATTAAAATCGAATAACTAAGTGTTTTATTGCGAAATATTTTTAGTATAGACTAATAATTTTGAAATCAGCTATCAGGTCATAGATTATAATAATATAAATGAATACCTACACTTACAACTATTAAGGACGGTCTCAACACAAAACAAATTAAATTAATTCCAAGACTTAAAAAAAATACTTAAAACTAGATGCTATTGGAATATTAAGCTGCATACATACATATAATAATATTGTGTATAAGTACCTTTTAGCGTGAATTGTCATAATTAACAATTATTTTATAAAAAATGATTGCTTGCGGCTATTTATTTGATAAATACAATACAATATTTATTCAGTTATATTACATAATATTTAGCAAGAATATAAACCTACCTACCTTATTGGTAAAATTATAAATCAGAAAGAAATTTATATGATATGCAAAGCACAATTATTCTATAGGCATTTCACATGCATATTAGCGAGATTCCATTTATTATAATAATATAGATGTATATTCTAATACTTATATACCTAGCATCGTTCTTTATGTAAACAGATTGCAGAAACGTATGTATATGGTACCTTCGGCGACACAAGGGCTTAAATGCACATTTCGTGTATTTTTTACCACATTTTTTTCTTTTTTTATAACTACTTGTGTCATTTTGCGAATGTATAATAATTATTATAACCGAAGATACAATATGCTTTACATAATACCTTCCCTCTATTTATTTCCCAATTTCTCTGAATTTATATATTACTCGAGCATATATTTTTCTGAAATTTAAACTTTATAATAAATATATATTAAGAACGTGTTATTCAGCGCAAAATAAAAAAAAGTTTATATAGGGAACAAGCGCCAGCGCTCTACAAAATATTATTCAATGTATATCTTATAATTCAAATATAAAAGTTTAAAAGCAGACATTTTAAATGAACAAACAATATAATATTGCAATTTTTATATAATACTATAATATTTCATAATAGAAGCGTTGTATTGCATATTTATTACGCATAGAATATAATTATGCTATAATTTTGTATTATATTTAAAAAAAAGCACGTTCAAAATTTAAATAATAACCTTAATTTGTCATTTGTCAAGTCGAAATATGAACTATACATAATAATTATTGAGAAATATATTCAAGTATTGATTTAATAACGTCTTCAAAAGATATTAAAATTGTTAAAAGTGAGAACAATACACCTACACATTACACCATTCTCTAATTCAAATACGTTTACATATACATACATCTAATTTTAAATAATCTGGACGATAATTTGGCCACATGTCATGTATTTATAAATTACGATTATTTATTTGCTATCAAATCTATACAGACAATGTGTATAACAACATCAAGAAAATATATGACATCTATAACTATTGCGTATCCATTTGATTGTACATAATATTTATGCGAAATAAAAAATAAATTTAAATAAAATAGTCAGAACAAAAACAAAAAAAATATATAATAATTCAATATGAATTCCCCAAAAAGGTTTCATAGCGAAAATTAAAACGTAAATTATATATCACACACATATATGTCTCAAATACTTTGTACATCGAAATGCAATTCGGATATATCGCCTCTTTGCGATGACCATGTAACATCTCGTTTTTTTATTGCTTGACATTCGAAACCACGGCGTTGGGTTTTATTTTTGACAAAAAAACGGTTTTTGAAAAAAAAAATTTCAATTGTACGCTTAAAAAATACTGCGTTTTTGTACAAAGTAAAACTCTCCGTCATAGTTATTTTTTGCAGCTTAGGAGCTATTCTGTGACACTGTAGTGTTAAGACACTCCGTTCTCTATGTTCCGCTCGAATTGAATTAAAACACATTGGTTGTTAAGCGAGGGAAGTTCCGCTCTTTATCCTACACGAGAGAAATGAAAGTAATATATTTCTTTCCTCGAGCGGAAATCGAACCCACAACATCGCGTTTATAATCAGACACTGTTACACTGCGCCATGACGCCCTCAATTATTATATAAATGAATTTTAATTTCTACAATACATTTATATTAGGTATATGCCGCCAAGACCGCCATATAAAGTGAGGAGACGATTTTAACATACCACATTGTCATCACAAAGAGTCGTATTCAGATACGAAATAATACCGGGAATGGTGGTCTTTCTTATCTTACATTCTTGTTATCCGTTCTAAAGGCGATTGTCATAAAAATAAATTCTTTACTTACACAGATATTTAAGTACTAATGTACCGTTAGAAGGTTAAAAGATTACATATTTAGGTGGACATTGTTGGTCTCGCCTGTTCGCAAGAAAATACTTTTGTATTTACGCGACCGACGGTCGACCATCTAGCATTTTGTCGCTCTCCTCTGCACTGCTTAAACTGTAAATAAAATAAAAAATATATTTATTGAAAGCGATGCTTGGAGAAAGTCAATTCAAACGTAACCGGCTTTGATTTGACGAATGCTCAGGATTTATGCGCTCCGTTTGTATCTAATAAAATAGGCAATTTGAGCTTTCACTGGACAAACTTATAAACTTGTACACAAAGTAAAATGATTTTACAGTTTTTTTTAACCTTCACACTTCGTTTCTGGTAATTTAACTATATTTATGTTCCTATATATTTATTTCAATCGCTTTTTCCCGCACAGCATGATGGGTACTAAGTCTGTATACTTGTAAAAACACTTTGTTTTTCACCGAATTCGAGATATTGCATATCAAATGGCTGAGCTCCACGATGCTTTCTAGAGTGGAAGATTTAAAAAATATATATCCCCGAGTGGAAATCGAATCCACGACCCAGATGCTGTCTTCCAGCCGCTGTCACCATAGTCAAATGCTAAACAACACATATTGCATCATTAAATTACATCATAACTCTAATATCGCTTTAAATAACCAATATCCTGTCCAGTCCATCATCTTAAGGATGTAATAAAATAATAAATTGATGAAACTTTTGACTATATTTACTAGTATTTAGTAAAAAAATTAAAGAGGAAAAAGTATAAGAGCACATAGAGACCATTTGAATGATTAAAATGAAAAATATTTCAGACCAATGTCAAAAAAGAATGAAATATAACTGAGAATATCGTGATTATCGTAAGTTAATAAGTGTAGCTAAAATAATACGTTACAGTTAAATGTCATAATGGAAATTTGTAATACAGTGTATGTGCCTAAAGTATTAAATATACATAAACAAGCGACTCGCGGAATCGCCCGCGTGAGCTACACAAGTATAACTACTTTGCGACCCACTTTTCTATGGCCCGCGTAAAAACTTCAGTTAAACGGTTATTTTTTATATAATTTTTTATCTCTTACTTTTTAACTTATATACTATGAAAAAAGTAGCATTGGACTACGGCTCATCAACTATTTTCATTCTGAAATTATATTCAGACAGGCCGGTGGTTTAGCCATACAAGCGTAACAGACAGACTTCCCATTTATAATATTAGTATGTATATTTATTTTAGCTTCACGCTGTATCCCGCACACAGCAGGGTAAGCAGAGGGAACCTCGTGTTAGGACACTCCGTTCCCCATATTCCACCATAGTTGTGGAATTAAGTACCGCCACTTCACACTTGTCGAGTTGCGTTTTGCCTTAACACCAGAGCGAAGAAAATGGAGATATTAAACATTTCCACTCTAGTGGGAATCGAACCCACAACCAGTCGCGTACAGTCACACTTATGTGCCACTGTTGGCCTCTGGTATGCATATAGTCGTGATAAAGATAGAAACGCAAGTACAAGTAAACAATAGCAGACAATGGGGTTCGATACGCGAACTGAAATGTTGGCTCAGTCATCACGTCACAGCTCGCTATCCTTTGTATTAAAATGTAAACAGTGATTGAAGTCCTAGCGTTTATGTAACCACCATTTTGTGCTAGTTTGTATAACATTATAAAGGCGTTAAGGCGTTACCTTACGCGGCAATTTCCTTAACGATCGTTTGTGTTGGGCAAAGGAAATTGAACAATAGTCAGGTTTATTAACATATTTTTGATATCTATATTTAAAATTTTACGACTTAACTTACAAATGTAGGGTTGAACTAATTTTATATTCGATTTTTCGTTAAACGAAAAAGACGCTCGTGTCGAATACATTATTATACATACGTTGTTAACGGGATTAAGAAGAATGAAAAAAAAACCGAATAAATAACCTTTATGATATCAGAAATTAGCATATTTATATACTCAGTATAAGACAAATAATTAACATAGCGGGACCGTTCAAGATGGACAATTTCATGAAGGCGCGGGTTCGAGTTCCGGTAATTTGAAATATTTAATCAATTTCCAACAAATAAATTAATATATAAATATTAATTCTAATAATATTTATCTATTATATACACCGCACCTATAGGAAATTGTCCATCTTGGATTATTATAAAATAATAATTTTAAATGAAGCAAATTGAAATCAACGAATTCGAATTTGTTTCTCTAAAAATTATATTTATACATTACTAGCGACCCGCTCGCGGCTTCGCCGCGTGAACTATTTCGTTATATTGCAACCCTCGGGGGCGCATTTTTAAAAAACAAAGTAGCCTATGTTTAAGCTTAGATTATCAGCTATATTTATGCCAAAATTCATTACAATTGGTCAAGCGGTTTAGATTTTTCATATAAACTTTCATCCCCTATTTCAACCCTTTAGAGGTTGATTTTTGAAAAAATAAGTAGCCTATGTTAGACCCAGTCACTTTTACTACTTTCATTCCAAATTTTATCCAAATCGGACCGGTAGATTAGCCGTGAAAGCGTGACAGACAAACACACAGACTTTCGCATTTATAATATAAGTATGGATGTATCTTATATATTCAAACAAGCAATTCTTGTACAAATCGGCTCCAACGATTTTCATGAAATTTGGTGTGTATGTATGTTTCGGGGAAGAAAAAGCGATCTAGCTAGGTTTCATTTTCAGAAAATGCCTTTTTATCCCTATTTTTAGAGAATAAAAAACGGCTAAATTTGATTAGTATACGACTGTCAATTTCGCATTGATTGACAACGTTGTAATAGCTTAGCTTTTTTAGATCAGCTTTCAGCGATTTACAATCAGAGGTAAACGGTTCAATCCTGGCGTCCAGTCTATAGTTCTTTTTTTATTTTTTTTTTGTTTCAATTTACGATATTTTTTTTATTTTTTTTATTTATCATAGCATTTTTTGTATTATATTAAACTATCAAAATCTCGATTTACAAAAGAGAAATACCGAGTGGAGTTCGGTAACCAGATATGATCATTTAATCTTATACAGAAACGCATAATAAATAAATAAATAATTATCTAATAACGTACCTACATAACGTTAGACCAAATTAAGTCTCACATTAAGTTTACTAACAAAAAGTCAAAATATTATAACCCAACCAAAAAACAAAATAACAACAACCCTTACCATTCCTTGTTGTCCATTAGATTGCGCATTTCATCATCAGGCGCAGGGGGTGCGTCTCGCACGGGCGCGTACTGCGCCGCCACGAGGGGGTCGGTGGAGGGGTTGAGGGCCGTCAGGGCCGCGGCCCCGCTTGCCTGCGTCTCCTTACCTCCTCCCCAGCGAGCTGACCATGCCCACCCGCCGATACCTGATGCAATAAGTTTATTTACTACATATTTATGCCAGTCGTGGCGCAGATACACAAAGCGTGGGTTCGATTCCTACTCGAGGAATAGAAATACTTAATATTTCCATTTTCTTCGCACTGGTGTCGAGGCAAAAGCGCGCCGGTAAATTCCGCCGGCGTAAGTAAAGTGGGGAACAGAGTGTCTTAGCACTAGGTTCCCTATACCTACCCTGCTGTGTGCGGGATACAGCGTGAATTTAAAAAACAAAAAAAAACATATTTTACATGAATTCATATTTTACACTATGATGGTGTTATGGTGTTGGGAGATGATATTAAATATAGTGGTTTCTCGCAAAGCAGGATAGTCAGGGGAAGCTAGTGTCAAGACATTCTGATGTCCACTTGCCACCCGAACTAGAGACATTGCTTGATGAGTGGGGGAAATAAACGTCGCGCTTTTTGTTGGTTAGTAAAGTTGAGTAAAAATAATAGAAATTTTCCGTATTGGACTAAACACACAACCATCGCATTTAAAGTCCGACTGTGTACCACTGCGCCGCATCGGCCATTCAAGATTTAAATTAGACGAAGAGCAGTATTCTGCTCTAATTACTGCGACTGAAGGACAGAGCTCAATAGCGCTCTGTCCTTGGGGGAATAAAATCTCAGTTTAAAAGCTAAAAATCGAAACACATGCAGTTAAAATATCTTTATGTGTTAAGGTGGTAGATTTCAACAAAATTTTCATTTTGTATATAAAATACTGATCATTATAGTAATATAAAAATAGTAAATAAAAATTAAACTATCGGAATGAGTTGTAGTTGAATTTCGTATATGTACAAAAAGTTGTTTTCATATTTTAATATACTGGGCAACTGATAGAGCCCTTAAAAAGAGCTAATCGAACTATTCATCTTCATATATTTAACAATTTAAAGTATACATATATCACAATATAGTAATATGCAACAACAAGGTAAAAAACAGGTAAAAAAACTGCAAAGGACATACGAGAGACAATAATTGATTTATAAAAATTCCAATAATCTTCATATTAGGAGGAAAACTAAACGATAAACAAGATTTGATCAAACCTTCGCAGGAAAAAAGTACATAATATATGTGATAAAGCTTTCCCCAATTCATGATAACACATTCATTCGTCACTGGTTTAACTGGCGTAACGCCAAAAGTAATAATAATTTCATCGGTTTCCAAAACTCGTGCCCTTTGTAAATCATTTCCGCACGTACAGTAGTGGTGTGTGTACGATAGTGGTGTGAGGAATTGATTATTAATAATCGAGGTAATCGGAAAAGTCGTTACAAAATATAAAAGACTTTGAACAGTGTTAAAGTAGTGAGATCACAAGCCCGTAGGTAAAATGTACATAATACTTAGAAATAGTAATTTTTTTTTTTTTTTTTTTTTTTTTATAAAAAAGGACAAGGCAAACGAGCGTTCGGGTCACCTGATGTTAGGTGAACACCGTCGCCCACGGCCCCGTGCAACACCAGAGGAGCTACAGGGACGTTGCCGGCCTTTGAGGTGGAGGTAAGCGCGCCTTTTGAAGGTACCCATGTCGTATCGACCTGGAAACACTGCCGCTGGTAAGCCATTCCACAGTTGTGTGGCGTGTGGAAGGAAATGACGACGAAACCGCACAGTACTGGAGTGCCAGGTATCCAGGTGGTGAGGATGATATTTCAACCTGGCACGTACTGTGCGGTTGGAGAATTCAGCGGCAGGTATCAGGTCAAACAGTTCTCCAGAACACTCCCCGTGATACATGCGATAGAGAACGCATAACGAGGACACGTCTCTACGCAACGCCAAAGTGTCAAGCCCAGCACAGATTCTTGGGTCCCTGATAATTCGAGTGGCTCTGCGCTGTATGCGATCAAATGGATCGAGCTGATACTGGGGGGCACCGGCCCCCGTAATTTTGATAATATGAAAGTTGTCGCCCCATAGCCGCCAAACACACCATACTTTTTCTTTTCTTCTCTTATTTTGGGAACATAATATTAAGTAACTTTATTCCCTAATTAAACATATTTTTGTCCGCAATATCGATTAATCGATTACATGCATAATCGAATCGGCACATCACTAGTGTACGCGTATATTGAACATACGCTTTTACATCACGTATCAAGGATATTTCCGAATTTAGAGTGAAGGGCGCTTTACCACAGTACTAAAAGCTTTTGTTTAAAATTATCAATGAGATCAGAAATGTTAAATGTTTTACAATTTGGTTTTAAATATCTACATTTGCTTAAAAAAATATGTTATAATCGAACATTAAACATGCTTCGTGTAATTAAGGTTATATAATATTGCAATATCAATAAAAATATGTAAAAAAATAAAAATACCCTATTAAAAAATAAAGTTTTAGTGCCTCTGATTTTATATTTTTTAAGTAATAAAATACAACACTTTTGTGTGTTACCATGAGTCATGTTTAATAAAAAATAAAATATATCTTTGGTATAAGGTTAAGGTCAGATAACAACCTGATTACTTACCTGACCAGGCAAAAAATCTAATGTAGACGTACGACTACAACGTCGTCGTTCCATTTAATAGATACGAGAACGTTTAAATTATATTAAGTTTCGTGTAACATCTGTATTGCACTATAATAAAAATTGAGTCAGATAATGATAGAAGCCGTCGTGGCGCAGTGGGACGGCGTCTGACAGTTAATTGTACATTTTACCCCGTGGGGGGACGGGTTAAGAATACAATTCCCCCCCGCCGCTGGGTAGCGTCCCGTAAAAGGCGGGTAACCCAGTTAGCTTGGTGGTAGGAGGTTCGTTCTCCGACTGGCTCGCGACCACTATCGTGTCAAAGACGAACCGCCAAATATCTGGTGATGTGTTCCGGTTCGATGGCACGTAAGCCAGCTCTCCCTATTCCCACCATTCCCATCCTTCCTCCCTCCTTTTGTCCTACATCCCCGAGGCTGGCAACGCATCCATAACTCTAATGTAATGGATGTCTATGGGCGAAGGTAACCACTTAACATCTGGTGGGCCTTCTGCTCGTTTGCCTCCTTTATTCCATAAAAAAAAAAAAAAATTGTGATGATTCTGCGTTCGATTCTTACTCAGGGGAATCATTACTTCATATTTTGAGTTCTCCGCTCTGATATTTAAGATAAAGCGCGGAATTGAGTACCACTCAAGGCACAATGTCTCGGTTTCGAATGGATGGTAGAGAACGAAGTGTTCTGACCTATATTTTCTCCGGCGGAATAAAGTGTGACACTTAGATATTGAGCTTTTCCAATTGTTTGCCAAAGTGAATTATTCGTAGACAGTATATCCTTACATATTATTTTCTTCTGCCTCACGCTTTTCCTAGCATAGCAAAGAGAAACTAGTGTCAAGTCCCAGCTTCTCACTTTCCGCCCGAATTTGAAGACATTGTATGTTAATTAAGGTTCTACCCACTCAACACCGCGCTTTGTCCTACTATAACCACGAAATAGAAATAATCTAAATACATATAATAATTCATTCCACTAGTATTAAGTGATGGGTAGGGGGTTCCACTATCCATCACGTTTACAGTTAACCGTTAACTCAGTGCGCCATAACGGCATTACAAAAATAAATTTATTTATGGTAGAAAATGAAAATAAAGATATCATCTAACCTGTAAATAGCAGTCCGAGACACAATATAACCCCTCCCGCTATGAGTGCTCCAAACCCGTTGTCCGCGTCCTGCGGCGTGGGCGTCGGCGGCGAGTTAGAATACTGCACACCACCAGCTATGAGAAGAGCTAGGCCTGTAACAAAAATATAAAAATTAAAATATATTCCACTTTCTTGATCTTTACACATTTTGTAATAATATTATTTTAGCCGGTTTAATTCTATACAATTTCGTATCACATAAGGACTACTGAACAAGTAGTGTTCAAAACGTTGGGTTTTCTAAAAACGTATTTTCAAATACTAAAAATATAGTCAATTAATCCGGTTAATCATAAATATTTTTCATATTTAGTTAAACGCTGTAAGAAATATATTATTTTATGATTATTTTACGTATTGTGACGTAAAATACGTATTATTATTTAGAGTGCTAAGTGACAAAACCCAACGCAATCCTATATTTAACGTAAACATATTCCTAATAATGTTTTAAGTATTATTTATTGTCTGCCCTCGTCACGTATTAAAATACATATACACACATCTATCTGTACTATAAAAATAAGTAAAATCAGAATGTCTTGATGATGATGTACGCAGATCGGAGCTACTGGTCGTATTAAAATGAAAACTTTTTTGCTATATGCTTTTAAGCTTAGACCAGACCTTAGGATATCCAAAAGTTCAAATTTTGATGTAAAACCATATCAAACGAGCTATACTAGATAAGATATAAGGAAATTGCGCCTTGAGTTCAGCGTGATCGGTATATTGGTGTAAAAGACATAAAGCCCACGGACATGAACTTATGAGAAAAACGAAGACATACATAAATCAAACCATATAAGGAACAAATAGAAGCAACAAGAAAAACGTGAGAAATAATCGAAAGCTAAAAATAATTATCATAAATTCACTTTACGTATAAGTCACACAAATATGTAATCTTAAATGCGGTCTATACGTAATTGAAGAAGAAGATGTAAGTAACAAGTGATAAAGATCCAATATGTTTGTTTAAGGTAAGGTATGCAAGTACATCAATGTAGTGATATAAAAATAAATGAAGCTGTGTCTAGTTAGGTTTTATAATGCAAGTAAATATGTCAGTCTAAACTGGTATTTCAAGTGTAAATGCACTTAATTGGTTCATTCACTGCTTTTGGACTAAGCAGATTACTTTTATCGTGGGAATTGATTTCCAACCAGTATGAAAAACTAAATATGTGCAACATATGTATATATGTATAGCATTTAATATCAACATTAACGTATACATATCATTGCGATTATCCATACTTATATTGTAAATGCGAAAGTCTGTTTGTTTGTCTGTCACGCTTTCGTGGCTAATCTACAGGATTTGGATGGAATTTGAAATGAAAGTAATAAAAAATCCAGAGTCAAACATAGGCTATTTTTTTCAAAAATCAACCTCTAAGGGTTGAAATAGGGGATGAAAAAAAGGGGGGGTGAAAGTTCATATGAAAAATCTAAACCACTTGTCCGATTGTAATGAATTTCTGCATAAATATTCTGCATAGTCCAAGGTTAAACATAGGCTACTTTGATTTTCAAAAATCCACCTAATATATTGGGTTGCAATATAACGAAACAATGACATAGTGCAAATATATGTACATTTATTTTTATTTAAATTATCGAATTAGTGTATCGAATCAAAGTATCGAATCGAAGTGACACCTTTAATAATTTGTACTACATACATATATTCTCATTCTTTTTATAAATAGAGTTCTGAATTATGAAAATTCAACATCTTAGGAGAATTATGCGGAGGAGGAGTATGAAATTTAACATACTCAAGGTTACAAATAAAAGTGCAGAAAGCTAATATCGTCTGCTATAACATTAAATTAATAATATAAATACTATACACACTATAATATGTTTGACATTTTCTAAAAAGTGACACAAACATTGCTAAAGTAACGCGCATTTTATGCGTCAATAGATCCCAGTCGACCCCAATTAATAAACATTAACATCCACTAATATTTATTAATATAGCACGTATTAAGCGAACTACCTGATTTAAACATAAAAATAAACATACAATATAAATTAAGAAAAAATATGTAATTGGAAAAGGAAACATTGGGTATAAAGTAGTACAAAATTTATGAAAGTATAGGTCAACAGTACAGAAATATCGGAGACGCGGAAAACCTGTAATTTGTTGATAAAACATAATGGTCAACTATAAATAAATAATTACATAAATTAATGTAACCATTGTAGGTAAGGTACTTTGTACCGGAAAGACAAGTAGGAAATTGTTAGTTATCCACTAACGATATGACTAATAACTACATAGATTTCTTATTAAAATGATAACTTATCAGGAAGTGAACCGGTTAAGAACTATATATAAAGTTGTCAGCTTACGTAAAACAAGAAATACGAATCCAAAACGTATACGATTTCAATACCACATTAGCATTTAATATTACAAGTATTTATATTTTATTTCCTCGCCAACCGCAGCGTCTAGGTATAAATTCTCATTTTACGCGGCTAATAGTTATGATTTTTTATTCGTCGACAATTGATTGATAAATATTAAAATTTATTCAAATGTCGACTCATTAATAAGTCTTGATGATTTTAAATACCCGTCACGTACTTATTTACTTAAATTATTTATTTATTCCCATAATGAACCACAAGTGATGGACGCTGCGGCCGTGACATTTAAATACTAAAATGGAGTAGTTAAAAAATACAATACAAATTATAAAATACTACGAATATAATGATCAAAGTAGCTTTTTCCGCATAGTAATGGGAAACAGAGAAAACAAAATGTCAAGATGTTCTTAAATCAAGTTTTTAGTGGTGGTTCTCAACGCCGCCCCTTGTCTTACCAGAGCGGGGAATTCAATTTTTTCTTTATTTAGCTTCACGCTGTATCCCGCACACAGCAGGGTGCAGATGAAACCTAGTGTTAAGACACTCCGTTCCCTACTTTCCGCCGAATTCGGAGGTATTGCGTGTTAAGTGGCGGAACTTAACCCGCGCTTTGCCTCTGATAACAGAGCGAAGGCAATGGAAATATCAAATATTTCCATTCCTCGTGGGAATCGAACCCACAACCAATCGTTTACAGTCACACGTTCGTGCCACTGCGCCACGACTGGCCCCTGGAATTTAATTATGTAATACCAAATTTTTATTACTCAGAGTAATTGCAATCGGACTCCCACTATTCGATACTAACAAAGATATGAGTATTTTTCTAACTTTAATGATCAATAAGTTAATGTGAAAAAAATAGCTTATACAAGATTGTGCTGTAATAGTTCATATTATTTAATGTATATTTTGACACCCATTTATAAATACACTATTGGCCGAGTTAACAACTGATCCACCTTGACGATACTTTCGAGACTTGTCGAGTCTTATAGGTTACTGCCGATTTATATTCAAAGAAACACTATTTTATATATTTTTTCTAGCGATCTTTACGTTTATTGTATACTTAATATTATTGTTATCGTTGAAAGATAGTATAGTACTTGCAAGTATAAATTAATTCTTATATTGTTTACTATAAAAGGGCAAATACCAGTAGTGAACGAACGAACGAAAGAATGACCATATTGATTGACAATTTATTATTACAATTAATATTTTAAAACAAAACTGAATAAAATATTAATTATCGTGTATTTCGTATTACAGTGGAAAAATATAATATATGGAAAGATATACTGTAGACTGTAGGTTTAATTCTTATTCCGGGACAAGACGTCACTCAACGTCAAGAAGAACATAATGTTCTGTCTGTCCTACCCTGCTAATGGTTCCCCCACAGTATTAAGCTGCAATAAGCAATAAGCACAAATACTGTACCGAAACGTACCAGACCGGAGAAATATACATACATATATTAATGATAAATTATTTAAATTTAAACCCATAACCATTGTATACAGTAAACATCATTTTACTGCGTCACAACGACGCTTAAGTTAACATTTATTAAGTGAAAAAACTGTGTAGACACAAAAAATGCCAGTAATGAACTATGGACTCTAGTTTGAACTTAACCCTGTGACGTAGTATATTGTAAAAAGTGAGTCTATTAGATTTTGTTACTATATAGTTTACTATCGAATAAGCATATTTTTTTACTTGTATAGTATATGGCGCCTGTACTCCACACAAAAAAGCAGCTTTACGTTTGTTCCCACTGGGCTGGATAGTTAGTGAGAACTTAGTGTCAAGAAGTGTCTTATAGAGAACGGAGTGCCGTTCTCCATGCTAATGCAACATGTATATAAAATATTTTTTTATTACTATTACAAAATTAGGATTACTTAATATAACCAAAATATTTTAGTGAAAGCCATATTTTACTTATATAAATCCATTAACCAGAATAACAATATACGAACATTAATAACATAAAATATTACAAAAGTTAAAAATAGAAATAAAGCATGTCCAGTATTTATTGTAACATTGACCCAGTTAACACGTAAAATAACCCTCTTGCATTCCTAACGTACTATATCGATTTCACGACACTGGTTAGATTTAACTGCGTATTAACCCATTCTCAAGGCTAATTCTTTAATTTAAACTATAATATATAAAAAATACACGGAACATCTGGAGTACTAATGATATCTAGTCGACGAAGTTTTAAGTGGTGTGTTATTTAAGTTATAAAGCATGGTAATACCATCAAAACAGTTGACAAATAATATCTATGTGTGTGATCTAAATTAAAAATTCTAAATAACAAACACGTTATTTTCTTTTAAAAATTACTGAGCAGCAAAGGACAACAAATTTAACACATTATGCTACTTATTTTGACGACGTAAGACGTTTATTAATTTGAAATTAAGTTTTTTTAAGCCCCCATACAATATCCAACGCATTTGTGACCAGTTTTTTACATTCGAAATTACATTACGAAACTAGAGTAATAACCCTTGTTTACACGGAACACATACCAAAAAAATAAAAAAAAATGTTTGTCTGTTTGTTCCGACTAATGTCTGAAACGGCTGAACCAATTTTAACGGGACTTTTACTGGCACATCGCTGATATAATAAGAGGCTACTTTTATTTTAGATTTACAAGATTTTTGTTAAATTCAACGGTGGACGGAGTAACGAGCATAGCTATTTTTCTTATAAAATCAATGATGAATGCAATAGGGTATTTATAAATACTTAATAAAGAAATAGCGCACGTAATAACGTTCAGTATTTATATACTATTATGCATAAACGTACATTTCATAAGATTATATCGATTAGATATTTACCAATACGAATTGCTACATGCAAACAAACAATGGTCACAAAATATGACCATTTTCCAGTATTTTGGTATATCGGTGGACCGAATCGCTAGGTGCTGTAAAGTCATGTTGAGCTTTACCAAGGTCAAGATTGTGCGACTGGTTTCTATTAGACAAACTTAAAAGAAGCTTTTATGTCACTATGTGACTCTACATGTACCAGTGGATATATCCACTGGTACACCAAATGGTATACCAAATAATATGGTATTTGGTATACTAAAACTAAAGAAGATATTATAATTGCTAAGATTTTAAATGTAATTAATTAGTATTTAGAAATAAGGAGATTTAATAGTATTTACAAATTATTACTCAAGTAATATTCAGACGTAGAAATATAAATCAAAGTACATGAAAATGTGTCTTGAGTCACATTCAGATAAAGATGTATAAATGTAAAGCGCAAATCTTAACAGACAAGCTGTTTGTATTCATATGTGCACTAAATGAACACTAACAACAGTGACCCACTTCGAAATGCGCACGTCACCCCTTATATAGGGCCGAGAATAACCGTTACGGGAGTCTTTCTTTTCAAGCAAACGTTTACGGAGTTGGGCATACAGTAGCTTGGTAGCATGGTAGCAAAGTTAAGCTCGTGCGTATCGTATACAATTAGCTATGAATCGTAAAAGGCATCGAGTGTCCGGTGCGGCGCTTGCGGCCGGTGACTCATCCGGTGGCTGCGCGGTGGGATTCTACTAATACTATAGTCAACGGCATATTCAATCCAATATTTATTACACATACTCACACGAAGTCACTACATACTTATAATAGATTAAAGGAATATGTACGTTTAATTATAGCTGAGAATATTCTTATTATACATATGTTTATAATTAACGTATATTTATTTATATTGCCTAGTGCATTTGCCGGCGTAAGACACATGTCCTTTGTTTTAAATATTAACTTTCGTGAAAGTTGCCATCGAAAAATAGCATCATTTAAAAACTAAGTATGGTTAACATCGACAAAATTTTATTTAAAATACATCAAAATCAATACATGTTCTTATGGCCGTCCAATATCATTAATACACATTTATTTTAATAATATTTAAAATCTACATCAAGTTATCGACAATGACGACAGAAGAAAGAACAACGTAACAGTCCGTACATCTTACGATAGCCTGCAAGGCTCTATTATTCGTACAGAAAACGCACGAAGGTCGACAAACCCGTCAGTGCGGCTACAACACGTTTCCGTAATACAAGTACCTCTTACTTCCTTGCTCCTTGGAAACGAACAATTCGTGATTGAATTTTTGACTCATCAAAAGGGACGAAATAATATTATTTCCGTTGTCTATAAAGAATTAAAGCGCGTGACGTTTAGGATAAAACATTTTATTATAATTATTTGATTTTGAGTTTTGACTATCAAGAATGTGATTGCTATCGGAATATATAGGAAATAAATGACTATACGTAACCGTAACCGAAGCCGATACAAAAATTTCGGATTATTTCTGATATGGACGGAGATTAAATGACGGCTGTCAGTAACAGATTATATAAATAAAGATACCTGGGATAAACGTAATATGTAACACAAAAAAAAGATAAATAACTGTATGGAATTAGCTTTCATTCCTACGAAATCTTGTACCTGTACCAAAATGGTGTATACCTATATTATCCGAAACTAACTAATAATCCCATATCCATTGATCCATTCATATTAGATCTGTTCATATCCATATCCAAGTCTGATTTTTCATCCTCCTAGTTTTGCAATGAAGTGAAGATGATAATTATTATTTCACTATCATAATAACAAATTCAGAATTTATTTTGTACTTATCAAAATTTCACATAGAGATTGTAAGCCTGCAATTCTGATATAAAGTTAATATTATAAATGAAATATTAGATAAAACAAACAATAATTGTATGGTATAAGTATTTAAAACTAGAATTATTAAATAACAAGTAAGATATGATTGCCAATTATTAATCAAGTTTCAATTTTTTTTTGTTTAATTAATTAGATTCATTTAGTTTAATTAAATCATTATATAATATAATTCTTAGTACAGCAAATGATCAGAATTAAAATGTCTAATTAGTATCATATGAATCATACTTGTATATACTTCTATGTAATGCATATGGAAATTAAAAAACTAATTTATTCCTTTAGATACAAATGTTTTGATATAATAATCATTAAAAACTATTTGAGTAGATTAAGTGGAAGTGAAAGTTGTTTTGATGCTAATGTTCCTACCCACTCTTTCAACCCACAACTTCCACAAATTTGACCCATTTTCTCAATTACAATGCATTTTATTAAGGTTTAAATCTTAATCTTACATATATGATGCTATACTGTATATTTAAATATTATAATTACAACTATTATAATGACTATAACTATTACAAGAACAACTATATGTAACCGTAACCATACTTAAAATCTTTTCAAATAAGCTAATTTATAGTACCCGGCAACAAATAATGCACATCGATGCTTAGAATAAAACAGTCGGTCAGTTTTGGTTTCGTAGAGCGCTGTCTTTGTCACTCAGTTGATATGTGACGTTTCTCTCTGGTTTGTCAGTCTTTGTACAGATACGGTAGAGTACGGTCGGTTTCATCTCCGAATATATATACAGAGTTGTTTCTGTCCTCAAATTTTTATTTTTACAATTACATCTTTAACAAAAAGAGGAAATCTCTTGTACATGAGATTATGTACAATGCAAAAGACAAGCTATTAAGCCTACAAAAAACAGTATTAATCGAGATCCATTTACACATGAAATAAATATGGTTATTATAATGGGTCCCCGATTAGTTCCAATTCCTTTTAATTAATTAACGAAATTCAAAAAAGGTGGAGGTTGCCCGTTTAGTTATATTTTCATTTTTATCATTTTTAGGCGTCAAATTAAATTATTAAAAAAAGAAATCCACATCATTAAAGTTGACAGCTACTATTGTCGTTGTAACAGCTTTTAATAGATATCGGTCTGTTATTATTTTAAGCGACAGAGACAACTCCACATCAACAACATTTTAAGCATCAATGTGCATTATGTATTGCCGGGTACTATACTTATAAGCTATTATTGCTGACACACATGAAATTTTAAATAATACAAATATGATTCTTTATAAATTCATTTTTTTTAAGTGTGTCAAAAGTTTTGTTTTAACTTGTAATAAAAAATATATAGTACCTAAGTGAAGACATAATTAAAAGTGAATAATGAATATACTTACATGTTACCTTATTTATATTTGGATAATGTTACTTCATATTTTTTATACAATAAGGACTGAACAAGGAATGTAGTTGGATTTATTTCAAAATCAATTTTATTGGGGACAAGTATCGAGGACAATTTCTTAATAAAGATATTTTATTCAAACTAGTTAAGACAAAGATTATTGTTGTGTAATATGAACAGTACCCTCACTAAGTGTTTACTTAACATTTTTACTTTCAATTAGTATTATATCTTATAGGTTTCCATCCATAAATATATCTAATTTTACTGAGCTTAGCTATAACTTTTCAGTTAATTGGCAAAACATTTTATTTCTTGTATTTAAAGAGGTAATAAAAATAAAAATATAGAGATATTATTTTTATATGTTATGCTTGATTGGTTCTATACCATTACAAAGAATGTTTATATATGAAATATATTTAATCTTCTTATCTTATTGGACAAAATCTGGTTACATTTTGTTACTAAGTTTATTAAAGTAGAAAGTATAAAAAACTATCTTTTATTAGATTCTCAAACTATGAGTCAACATAAAAATAATAAATATACAAAAATAAAACAATCTTTTTTAATGTTACTATAGCAACCTTTTATATAATAACTCTTCATGCTGTTTTAATAACACAGTTATAATCAAGATGTATGAAGCATTTTACATGATTTGTACAAGTTATGAAATTATTTACTATAAAATATTTTTTTTTTACTAAAGCAGAAAAACCCAATGCAAATACCTTGTTAAGAATAATTTTTAAAAATTGTCTGCAGACTCAAGAAAAACAAAAATAAACTAATACATTATGATATATAAAAATAATAGTTTAATAGTTATTTCTTACTTTTTTTCCAATTTTTATATTAATAACGTTAACTTACCAATTATAAACAATGTGCTTCCAAACAGACATAGCGCGAGTCGTATACACACAGCTCGATTCAAGCTACTTGTCACACGCCTTGAGAAGTAGCTGATCGGACAATTCCAGCGCTGATCATTCGGTTGCTGCTCATATGTTACAGTTGTAGGCTGATACACAGCACTTGTAGGCATTGTGAAACAATTTACTAAAAATAGTCCACTCAAACTAAACTAACACTTCTTTGTGCACTCACTTCACTGCTAATTGTTATAATTGTTAGTAGAACAGATATATGGGAATTATATTAGAATTGTTTTTCGTTTACTAAATAAAGAATATAAATGAGAACGATAATATATGTGCAACTTTGCTTATAACCCTTACAAAACAAAGCTAAATCAAGTGACGCTTAAGAGTCGAAGTGGTCACGTCGTGTTAAGAATCGAAAAACAGTCACGAATGAATTAAGTCAGAATCTGGAATACCGATGACACATGAAAGTTGAAAACTGTTTGACAGTGACATAATGACATTAGTATCGTGTAATTCGTAACAGTATTGTCGTCAGGACGGTCTTTATAGTTTATTTTTTTATCTTCCCAATCCAGATGACAATATGTTTTTCGGGTTATACGACCTAAAGTTACAAGTAAAAAAAAATGTTATCTTATAACCATTATTTTATTTTTAATTAACACAAAAAAGCCACCCTAATAATATATTTATACAGCCAAACGCTGTCACAATTGAGTATTAATTTGTAAAGGAAATGACACTTACTTATTACATATAGAGCCAGCAAATATTGTAATCAAAAAAGATTAGAATATATGATTCATTTTATAATATGCTACAAATTGACAATTACAATTTTTATAGTCAAACAACACTAGTTAATCGATTCTTGAATCGGTACGCAGTTAATAAGTTTTAATTGTAATTGTAACTAACTACGAATCTTCTGTTGTTTTGGTTAATAAATATTTATAGAATGCTAATAATTATTAACGCAATATTTGATATCAAAATTCCATAAATTTTACATTGAAATGAATTTTGACAAAACAAATGTTAAAATAAATCAAGTGTTACCATAATTCCAAATCATATATATTGTGTGATTATTGATTATCCATTATTACATTTTGTAGGGTTCCTCATAATGAGGTCCATGTTTCATGAAAATTACCCAGTAGTCAATGGCCAGTTGTCCACTTGTTGTTTTGTTTGAACGGGCAGATTTTGTAAACAATTTCTTTAACTGCATTTTATTCCCAGAATTTTGAAATTCTAAAACCCGATCTATACACTATGCATAAAAAAACTTTAAGAACCATTGCATAAAAAAGCAAAGAAGCATTAGCTTTAGCGATTTTTAGTTGGGGCACAAGATTTTAAGAATTGTGTAACAATTTTTACAGAGAATTGTGGCCAGTCGTGGCCCAGTGGCACAAGAGTGTGACTGTAAACGACTGGTTGTGGGTTCGATTCCCACTCGAGTGGAAATTATATTTCCATTTTCTTCGCTCTGGTGTCGAGGTAAAGCGCGGCGTTAAGTTCTGCCACTTAACACGCAAGCCTCCGAATTCGGCGGAAAGTGGGGAACGGAGTGTCTTAACACTAGGTTCCCTCTGCCTATCCTGCTGTGTGCGGGATATAGCGTGAAGCTATTTATTTTTTTTGTGTAACAGTCTCTATCTACAGAACTATGTAATATGTTGGGTTTTGTGAACCATATTTTCAAATATCAAAACGATATAATATTATATTTAATAATTAATCTGGTTAAAATAGTCTCATTTAAAACCACTCCATTAATAATACTGTCATTTAAAACGTTTTTATATTTATTTAAGTTATTCGTATTGCCAAGCCTACATTTTAACCCGTGGCGGGCCACGGGGTCTCGACCCCACGAGTAAGAATACATTTCCCCGCCGTAGCTGGGTAGCGTCATGTAAAAGGCGGGTAGTTTGATGGTAGGAAACTCGTTCTCCGACTGGCTCGCGACCCCTTCATAGCAAAGACGAACCGCCAAACATGTGCATCGTCCCCATCCTTCCTCCCCCCATTCCTCCTTTAATCCCATGGCTGGAAACGCATTCACAACTTCTCTGACGTTGTTGGATGTCTATGGGCGAAGGTAACCACTTACCATCAGGTGGTTCTTCTGGTCGCTTGCCTCCTTTGCTCAATGAAAAATAAAAATACTGCCACTAACCATTTTACTTGTGTAAATATTACAAAAACGCGTTTTTATAGTATTTGGTATTTTTTTATGTTTATAAAATGATAATTATTGTAGTACCTTTCAGAAAGATTATCTGAAGTTAATTTTGGTTATCTCATAACAAGGTTTATTTTATATTAATACTTAAAATGATTTTAAAATTTTGTTTTGTGTATATACATATGTACTTGTAAAATGTAATGGGCACACCATACACTCCACAATTAACCCACAAAAAACCACAAGTAATGGTAGCTAGTGGTGGTAAGCTAGGTCAGACAATACATATTGAAATATAAAATTTTACAATACTAAATTTATATTTTGTCTTTATCTTCTGTCCATTACAATTTTCAACAATTCTAAAGTGTATTCTAAAATTATTTTACAATTTTTTAAGCGTGTGATTAGCAATTTAGAAATATTTAATAAATAGCATTCTCTGTTGCCAAAAGGTTGTTCGTATAATAGAGATTTTGATTGGTAAAAAGTTGTAAAAATCTCTCTACAGAGTTGCCAGCAAAAAAATAAGTTGTAATAAGCGTGAGTTTCGACGCAGTAGATAAATAGATGTAGAAAGCATGGCTTAGCAGACAGAGCGCTTCAACGGTTCCCAAGAGGTGCTGGTTTGAATAATCTTGCATTCAAAATGTTATATGTTGTCTATAAATATATTTCTGTTAAAATAAAAAAAAATAAAAGCAATAATATTGTGCAAAAATATTATACTTTATTTTAATGTAAGTTTGTTACCATTAAATCATTTTACTTGGCTAACAGTCATACATATCTAAAGCTATCGCTATTGTTATTTAATGGGTAAAAGGCACTCATCCTTGTTATAAATATGAATATTTTCTCACATCACATATCATATATAAAACCACTATATTACAATCATACAATTATGAATACATTTACGTAAAACCTCTGAATATAACAGTAAATAAATGAAATTAAATATTTGTCTAAGATGAATAATTCATTTGTTAACATGTAAAAATTGTTATAGTATATACATAATTCCTGATTTAAATAATATAAGGCACCTTACAAGTACACACCTCAAATCCAATATTGATACTAATATCTATATAATTGTAACACATTATTTGTGCTTTGTACTGAAACAGCCAGTTATATACAATAAAATGTACTATCATAATACTTTATTTTAATATAACAATCACTAATTTTTACCCTAGTACAATGACACTTTTCTACGAAAATAATGAATTGCCAGAAGTATAAAATATTTTTGTAAAATGAAAATATGTTACTTACTAAATTGAGTAAATATCAAATTAAACATAAATTACAGCAAATTGAAGCTATTTTCACATTAGCATAATAATATTTTTTCGATAATGGTGTCCTTAAACTAAGACATGATAGTATACTTTTATTTGAGCATTGCATATACGAAGTTCATAAGAAAGTTGTGCTTAAAATATTGTTCAAGTGCAAATATAGAATGATTAGTTACAAACGAACCCTATCAATATGGATAACATTTAATAAATACTTTTAAAATATCAATTAATAAGTAGGATAAGTTAAATATAGTGGAAGTACTTTGCAATGTTACAATGCCTTAGTGAATTTTATGTCATAAATTTTAACAGACTCAATAACTTCGATTCTCGTTCAATAACATTCTATAAGACAATGTTACAAATGTAAGAATTTGACGTTTCAAATTTAGTAATAATTTAAATAATTTTGTCATGTCCACGTATTCTTTAAATTCGTCAGTCTCATTAATTGCCGTTTTGATAATGTTCACCTATAATAATAACAACAACTGCAATACAGCATCATATTATATACAAAATAATGTCCACGCCGAGGTCCCAGATAAAATCAGCATAATATCATTCGACGGCGAACCCGGCCGTCTCTAGGACGGCCTGCTTCAGCTTGTCGTGTAACTTTTCCTTACTCGGATAGGGCGGTAGGTCGAGACGATTGAAGCACGTGTGCGCTTTGGGCAACGAGTCGGGGGACGCGTCGGCCACGAGGTGCAGCGTGAAGAGGCGGGGGGCCGCCGCGCCCGTGGAGCCCTGCAGCGCGCGGAAGCCGGCGAGCGGCACGCGGCGCGACCCCGTCACGAACTGCAGCAGGCGCGCGCGCATCTCCGCGTCGAAGCCCTCCACCACCTCCCAGAACCAGGCGACGAGCGGCGCGTCGGGCGCCACGTGCTTGAGGCGCGTGTGGCGGCGCCAGTCGGCCGGGTCGAGGTCGGCGCGGCCCGCCAGCAGCGGCGGCAGGTCGCGCGGCGACAGCGGGCGCAGCAGCTGCGGCGGCACGAGGTCGGCGAGGCCGCGCTGCAGCGCCAGCCACTGCCGCTCGGCGCCGCGCGTGAAGCGGTGCGCCACGTACAGGCGCACGTAGTCGCGCTTGTTGCCGTCCGTCACGGGCTCGTTGGCGCCGCCCGGCCGCAGCTCCACGCTGCGCACCGCGCCGAACGACGAACACTCCACCGAGAATGTCGTGTCTATCACGCCTGCTATGCTGTTGTCTCTTTATGACCAAACAAATGTCAAGTTAATATACTAAAGAGGTAACACAGAAGGCACCTGCACAGAAAGGTATTTAGATAGCTATTTATATAGCTATTTATATAGCTCTGCCTACGCTATTGTGTCCGCGATACAGAGTGAAACTAAAAACAAAAAAAAATACTCACAACATCCACGACAATGATCTATGCAATTCAGGATCAACATCACGAATATCCTTCAATGTTATCGGTCTTCCTAGCAGTTGTTTATAGAAAGGTGCAGTAAATGCTGCATCTAATTGATGGCCATGAAACAAAGCGACTCCAAGAATACGACCCGCAAAGTGGAAGTAGGACAGATGCTCAGGGTTAACCTTTAATAAAGAGACAAAAAATATTTAGAA
This sequence comes from Dryas iulia moderata, assembly GCA_019049465.1. Lineage (NCBI taxonomy): Eukaryota > Metazoa > Arthropoda > Insecta > Lepidoptera > Nymphalidae > Dryas > Dryas iulia. The sequence continues at coordinate 9,885,948 of CM032422.1, read as the reverse complement.
TTAATTTTCATAAAACCATAAGACTTACCAACACTATAAAATGTTTTTTCATCTATGCATTTAATAAAAATTAAAAATGTATCTAATTGTTGTCTGTACATGATATATCTATACAAACGAAAAACTATTATAGGAAGCATTTATCAATGTATAAGAGCCCAAAACAGTTATATTTAAACTTATTTTTGTTTATCTGTTTTCTTGTGCATGTTAATCTCTTAAATTGTTTAACCGATTTAAGTGCAGTTTTAACTATTGCCTTTCCCCTTAATAATTTATAGTTTATTTTATATTAATCGCTTCATATATAAAAAAGTTACAACAATTTATTTTTTATTTGACAAAATTGCCATAAAATAACTGTATTATTACGCAAGCGAAACCGCGAGCGAATCTCTAGTTTTATAAAATTAAATTAAATAGCTTCACCCTATATCCCGCACACAGCAGGGTAGGCAGAGGGAACCTAGTGTTAAGACACTCCGTTCCCCACTTTCCGCCCAATTCGGAGACTTGCGTGTTAAGTGGCGGAACTTAACGCCGCGTTTTACCTCGACACCAGAGCGAAGAAAATGGAAATATAATTTCCACTCCTCGAGTGGGAATCGAACCCACAACCAGTCGTTTACAGTCACACTCTTGTGCCACTGGGCCACGACTGGCCACAAGTTTTATATCTAGTTTTATAATAAATAAATAAACTCACGCCAGAATCTGCATTGATCTGTAACGCGTATCTATCATCACCAGCATTCGCATACTGGAATAGGCCGTAATGGGGATTAAATAGTTCCCTTCCCAACAAGTGGAGCCACTCTCTGGCAACGCCGCCGTAGTCGAGCCCCTCCTCGCCGCGGAACTTGACCAACAAACGTTTACGTAATTCCTTGCCTCGTAACTTCATTACGAGCCGGTACGATTCTTCTAGCACTTCGTTGCGTGACACCTAAAATGTAGGAAAAAATGATTTAATTGTTTACGAAAATAATATTGATTTGTGATATAATCGTATTAGGATATTTTGAAATAAAAAAAACATTGAACAGTATTGCTGAAAGGCAACACTTGCTTTCTTAATATCTTGTTTTGATATCTCATATGCCATGTTATTGCTGCTAATATTATAAATGCGAAAATTTATTTGTCTGTCTGTGACTGATATACTGGCTATGAAATTCGAAATTCGAATTGAACGAAAGTAGTTAAACACGAAAAGAGGAAAAAAATAGACCCCTAAAGTTAAGCAGGCTAGTAGTAGGCTAGTATTTTTTATAGATCAATTTTATTGAAAAGGCTGAAATGGGGGTTGAAATTTTGTATGATTTTTCATAATCTGCTTAACCGATTGCGATGAAATTTGTCAGATAGATAATGACGCAAGACCAAACCTAGTTTTTGTAAAAAATGAGTAGCTTATGAGGCTAAAATAGGGGATAAAAAATATAATTCATGCTGACGTATCCGCGACAAGATCCCTCGTACATAATATAAATCCACAAAAAACTTAACGCCGGTATTTACCGGCGTTAAGTTTCACCACTTAACACGCAATGAGAACACCTCCGAATTCAGTGGAAAGTGGGGAATGGAGTGTTTGTAACACTAGGTTCCCTCTGTCCATCCTGCTATGTGCGGGATACAGCGTAAAGGTAAAAAAAAAGCAATACAAGCACACTACCTCTATCCGACAATGTCCAGTCTGAGGCTGCAAGGCTTGCAGCTCAGCGCGCAGTACCCTCGCCTTGGCGGCCAGGTCCCGCTTGTACTTGGGCAGCGCGTCGGGGTCCAGCGGCTCGCCCGCGGCCGGCGACGTGGACGGGGACGACGGGGAGGGCAAGGGGGCGGTGGGGGCTGGCGCCGGTACTGGAATGCTGGGCACGGGTGCCGCGTCTGATGGTGGTGTCTGGTGAAAAAATATTTAAGCTTGTTAACAAATCTAATCAGAGTATACGGAGTCAAAATATTTTTAAATCTCTGTTTGAATATTTTTACATAAGTATTATTTTTTAATTTTCATTTCATTTACAGAAAAAAATTGCTCTAAGTAAATTAAATGATTTACTATTTGATTACAACAACAAAATACAATGTTAACCATTGATGTACAGAATCGAGATGTATAAGTAGACTGTTATCTTTACATGGTTTAATTTCAACATATTATTAAACAAACATTTTTTTATTTAATGAAGTAATTCACATTTACACAAAAAAAATACATTAAAATTAGTGATCAATAGCTACTTTATAACTTGAGGCCAGTCGTAGGACAGAGGGGCACAACGCGTGACTATAAACGCGAAAGGTTCGATTTCCTCTCGAGAAATTGTAATATTTAATATGACCAATTTAATGACTCTTAACCATAGTTGCCTACCCTATTGTGTGCTGGATAATATGAACAAAAAAACATCTTTAAAAAATACACATCAAAAAACTCACAACCCTAGCCGACAAAGCGAGTCGCGGATCAGTAAACTGCGTAGTCCTATTATTATGATCCACAAAGTAGGGCCTCCCAGAGGGCGCGTGGCGCATCTCCCAGCCGGGCGGCAGCGGGCCCGCGCCGGCCGCGCAGTGGCGCAGGTGCTGCGGCACGCGCGGGTCGTGCCAGGTCGACACGCCGGTCACCTTGTTGTAGAAGTACACCTGGCCTTGCGCTGTTGTTCGCATTTCTGTGTGTGAGCAATATTTTTTATTTTAATTCGTATAAAAGTAGCCTTTATTAACAAATATGATTTTATTATGTATTGAATAAAAAAATTGATATTGTTAAATTTGTTGCAGTCGTATGTTTTGCTATTTAGCATAGTCCTTCTCGTTATTGTAATTTTCACTTTTTTATTAATAAATAAAAGATTTTATTATATGACAAATAAATTACATTTTTCTCTAATATCGTCTATTTCTAAAAAATGTACTGACAGTCTCGATTTTTTTTATTGAATATATTATGAATACATTATTATAGGCCATTGTGGTGCCATGGGACAGCGTCTGACTGTAAACGCGATGGTGGCGGGTTTCCCACGGTTCGATTTCCCCGGTTCGATTCCCACTCAAGGAAATGATTATATATCCTTTTTATTTTCTTCGTTCTCATACCTAAGACAAAACGTAGCGTTAAGTTCCGCAACTCCACACGTAATGTCTCTTTCGTGCGGAAAATAGAATATGGAGTGTCTTGATACTAAGTTCTCTTTTCTTTCCTTTTTATATTTTATGACTCACCATATCCTGGTGGGAGGTCGGTCGCTGCTATGGGGGTGACTGGGGGACTTGTTGAAGAGGGGGGAGGTTGTCGACTCCTCACTGCAGTTTGTGGTTGTGGTTCCGGTCTGAAATCGTAAACACATAGTAAGAAATTAGCCATTATTATTGTGTTTAGAGTGAAGACACAAATTAAATTGAAACTTCTTAATAATTATCAATTGATACATAATTAATGAATTATTTTCAATTTCAAGGTAAATTTAAAAGACTTAATAAATGATGTCCTACATAATAATTTACCATATCAAAGCATGTTTGAAGTAAATAATATATTTTCAAAGAAAATAAAAAAAAACTTGTTGAATAAATATTCATGTTTATTCATTCTGTAATGATAAACATAAAATTATTTTTAGATTTAAATGAGTTATGTCGCAACTTAATAAGAAATCCTAATTTAATATTAGCAAACCGGCCGCATACGGATATCCCATAGTTGCGGGCTGCGTTTGGCAAATTTTATTGCAATTAACAATTGTATTCCCTTAACATTAAGTGTTTATTTTTATTCCAATCGGTTCATAAATAACAAAATAAAACAATTATATCATTACAGTCAGTTCACGTAGGCGAAACTGTAAGCGGGTCGCTAGTTAAAAACAATTACCTTAGCGAAATAGAAGCTGCATGACTCACATCACTCTCTGACATAGGCGAGGAGGGGGAAGCCGGGGACAGTGGGGACAGGGGAGAGGCTGGAGTGATGGGGCTAGTGGCACCTGGGGAGGGGGAGGACGGGGGAGTGGTGGGAGGCGGGGAGGCTGGCGACGTCTCGACGGGTCGTTCCCATTGTGTTTGGCGTAGCGCATGGTTAACGTAATATGGTCTGGAAAAAGTTTAATATAGTCTTTTTTATTTTATCATTTTTATCACATATCTAAAGAGATAATTTTAACATTATGTAGTAATATAGAGTAAAAAGTAGTAGAAATTGTACAAACATATGAATACTAAATAGCTTCACGCTATATCCCGCACACAGCAGGGTAGGCAGAGGGAACCTAGTGTTAAGACACTCCGTTCCCCACTTATATTATATTATAAATGTGAAAGTCTGTCTGTCTGCTTTACGGCAAACCTACCAGCCCGATTTGGTAAAAAAGGACGAAGACAATTGAAGATCCAGGTTCTAAATACGGGCTTTATTTTTTAAAATATCTACTCCTGAAAGTTAGAAATAGGGGCTAAAGGTCTGTATAAAACGTCTTAACTGTTTGACCTATTTCAATGCATTTTCGACTCGATAGTTGATCAGGCAAGGTGAAACGTAGATGACCTATATTTTTTTTAAACTAATCCCTAAAGCACTGAAATAGGGGATAAAAATTGTAGTTTACGAGGGCAAAGGTCGCCAGCAGGTCGGAAAATCGTACATATAATATTATATAAATGTAAATATCGTAAATAATAAATCTAATAATATTATTATAAACTATGTAGTTTACATACCTATTTGTACGAGTCCCCTTTTAGAACAAAATGTAAGTCAGTTAACTGAATAATTTTCACAAACTATAAATTGATTACATCCTTTATTCTTTTTTTAGCTTCACGCTGTATCCCGCACACAGCAGGGTAGGCAGAGGGAACCTAGTGCCAAGACACTCCATTCCCCACTTTCCGCCAAATTTGGAGACGTTGGGTATTAAGTAGCGGAACTTAACACCGCCCTTTACCTCGACACCAGAGCGAAGAAAATGGAAATATTAAATATTTCCACTCCTCGAGTGGGAATCGAACCCACAACCCTTTCTTATTTAGTATACATAAAAAGAGCTTTACGCTTTTCTCGCATAGCAGGGTAGTCAGATAGAGTACAGTGCCCGTAAGACTCCATTCTCTGCCCGAAATCAAGAACATTGAGCGGCACTAAACGCCGCTATTTGTCTTAGTTACTAGAGTGGAAAAATGAACCCACAACCATTATATTTATTGCACTACAATGGCCTTGAGAAGATCACATTAAAAAAATATATATGCAAATATAATGATTATTACCACTTTCATATTATAAACTATTGTTTTGCACATAAAATAATATATAAGAAAAAAGGCAAAATTATTAACAGTATTTACCTGCCACTGGAGGTACACCTTTCTTCCCAGTGTGGTGGTAATGGTAAATTAGAAACATTTGAATTAATTGGTGGATCTCTTGTAGCTCTTACTTCTCCTGCTGGCCCCACTACAGCTAATGGAGACCCTTCCCCGGCTGCCGAGGCTGGTTCCCCTCTAGTCCCATCTCGAGATAATAAAGACACTATGACCTGACCCTTGACACCACATGTTTCACCAGAACTATCTTCGCACAATTCCAAGCATTGATCTAAAATTATTTAATAAAAATTACTTTCCTGGAATTTCTAATTTCATACATAGTCAAAGAAGTCTGTTAGAAAAGTTAGTAAATACAAATTAACTTACACCCAGTATCTTTTAATTTATGAACTGTTGAGGGTAAAATGCGAACACAACCCAGGAAGCCAGAACCTTGACGCTTGTGGACTTTTCGTTGATTCCAAATGCTAAAAACCATAATATATGATGATTAAACAAAGCTCTGACATTGAATTTTAATTTGTATTGTCGACGATAACTAGTAGCAATCATTTCAATCTTTATAATAGTACTAATGTGAAATGTAAAAAGTGTAAATCATACCTTATAGTAATTCCATCACCTTTAGTTAAATATAAGTCGTAATGTGTATTCCATTTGGGGTCTAGTGTAGCTTTAACTGCATTAGTTGAGTATACTTGGCCACTGCTGCCTACTGATATTTTTGCAAAAGGGTCTGGTAATCCTGTAGATGTAATATTATGCATTATACATATTCGTAAAATAAGAGCCTGTGATGAGTAATTAAGAATGAAACATAAATCATAAAAAGGTATTTCTTTGAAAAGTCCAAATATCATAATTCATTTTTAATTATAATGTACACAATAAAAGTATCTAGAACTAAATGCAGACATCCATATTTTGCAAACTAAGAATCAGTTTTATGTTAAAACTGATTCTTAGTATATATAATATAATAGGAACCAAAAAATAATAATCATTCAAGCAAACCACACAACACAATGGAACTATTATTGAGTAACATAAAACTACTGTACTTATAATGTTAACTAAATAAATTTAAGTAACTTTGTAACCATATGACATTTTCAAAAAAGCCAAATTCATGAAACATATAGCATTAAAAACCTACAAAATGGGACAAGGCATTGAGAGATATGTCAATCACTAAAAGAGTGACATAAATATCATTTTATCATACAATTTCATTGATTATTTTTTATCAATTTCTTTAAGATTACATTGAATTCTACAAAATACAAATAAACATTAACTAGATTTAAATACACAAGAATTTTAGTCATTAAATAGAATTAAGAAAACTTATTATGACAATATTATAGTGTCACATTTATGGAATAAGTTGGTTTCTTATCTAAAACCTTAATGTTAATTTAAAAAAGTCTGAGTATAATTATTCATTTAACTTTTGTTACTGCTTAATGTATTAAAACAAGAAATTGGTTTTAAAAAATCATGTTTAGAGACTTTTAGTTCTAATTCCATAAAGAATATTTTTAACATAGCTGTTATTTACGTACATTAACATCAAAATATCTAATAAACATTTACAATAAAACACGCATATCAGAACAGTATTTTAAAACGGAAATAATATGTTCCAATTAATTTATTATAATGTGTTTATAATTTGTATCATATGATTTCAACTTTTAATAATAAATTACTCAATACAGTTTCACTAAAATAATCTTAAAATAAAACAGGGTACACTTACGAAATAAATCTCTTCGGACTAAGTTTCTCGCACATAGAACTAAAAGAAAATAATAACGTTAATTAAGGAGTGACAGTCATTACACAAATTCACATCAAGTTTGGAACATAATACAGTGAAAGGATGTTACTTACTAGTAAGTCGAATTTTTTGTGCTCCATATTTGCGATTTGACACTGGAGTGGACATTTTCACTGGCTTCAACGAACCATTGCAGTTTTAAATTTTATTTAAATTGTAAATTACGTTTCTGATGTATAAACTTACGACCACCATTTTTCTTTGCTAACATTCATTTTTTAATATATAAGCTTGCCAGTTGTCAATTGATGTCAGAGTTGCCGTCATAATTAAGTATTCAGTTATTCAACCAATCTTTAATAATAATATATAAAATGAAATTATATTTTTATAATAAATTAAAAATTTATTTACAAATAATACTATTATTCGACTCTACATTCCACATCATTCTGGATGTAAAGCTTGATAAAACATTCAGTACAGTAGAAACTAGTTATAAATTAAGAGGGTACATAATGCTATTTTGCTATTTTGATATTAGCATTTTATTACTTATTTTTTTATGTGATTGCTTCGGTTTAGATATTAGTATTTAGAAGAGTAGCTTCATTAATGATGGTTTCTACTTACAGTTTTACTAGCTAATGAACAAATAGTTAAAGATTTAGGCGAATTTGAGTTAAAGTATATTTTAAAATATTTTTAATAATGAATGAATAATTAATATATTTTTTATGTCCAATCACAGAAAATGTATAAAAGAAGAAACTATAACACTAGAGACTAGATACTACAGACAAATATGCATTTGCATTGCAATTAGCAATATTCTATTCTAGGTAATGGAATTAAAGTTTCTTTTAAATTCAATAAAAATATGACACATACTAGCTATATATATTGCATTATATTTTCTTAACAATATCATAAATTACACACTAAAAAGTTATACTTCTGTGTGTATATAAATAACTTAATACCTATATATTATATTATTGTCTGATAAGCTTGGTTTGTGTTTGATTAGAAAATGTGATAAAGAGCAGTTTGTGTAATAATATCATTTGTTTCAATTATCATTATTGTGGTATTCACATTACATTTATACATTTAGCTTTTTTAGCACATAACAATGGAACCTATTATTATTGTTCATGGTGGAGCTGGAGATATTCCTCAAAGTCGTGTCCAAGGAAAATTAAATGGAGTAAAATTAGCAGTAACTACTGGTTATAAAGTATTAGAAAAGGGAGGTAGTGCTTTAGATGCAGTAGAAGCAGCAGTTATTTCAATGGAAAAAGATGAATACTTTAATGCTGGTAAGTTTACTTTTGTAAATATATTAGTGTATTAATCGACATTTTGTATATAATGTAATTAATATTATGTACACAGGGTATGGATCAGTATTAAATTTGCGTGGGGAAGTGGAAATGGAGGCTAGTATAATGTGTGGTAAGAATCTTGATGTTGGTGCTGTGACTTTGGTCAAAGATTTTAAGCATCCTATAAGTATTGCTCGTAAAGTATTGACTGATTCACCACACTCATTGTTGGGAGGTGAAGGTGCTAAGTTGTTTGCTATAGAAAAGGTACATCACTATCTTTATTAAAAATACTTATTTGTTTTGCTACTACTTTAATGATTTCCTTTGTCTCATTAGGGATTCCAATCAGTACCTGCAGAGTCTTTGATAAGTGAAAATGCAAAACATGCATTAGAGGAGTTTTTGAAACATGGAGAGTTTGGCAGAACTGAAATAGGAATAAAAGATGAAGTAAGTGGTATTATGCAATGATATAATGCAATTATAATATAAATAAAATTATAATATAAATAAATATGAAAAGCTATTTCAAACAATATGCTTTATAGGGTGGAGTTGGTACTGTTGGTGCAGTAGCAGTAGACAAGAATGGGAATGTTGCTGTAGCTACAAGTACAGGGGGCATGAGTGGTAAGGCTGTAGGGCGCATTGGTGATACACCACAAATAGGAAGTGGTACTTATGCAGATGATAATGTTGGAGGGGTGTCTACAACAGGTTTGTGAATATTTAATTTGTCACTTTTGATGTAAGTTTTTATTGTTTTATTTTCGTATGTTCACAATTTTTAACTTATACAGGTCATGGGGAGTCAATTTTGAAATATTGTCTGGCACATACTATAATTAAAATAATGGAAAATGGAACCAATGCAAATGTAGCAACAAAAACAGCTGTAAATGGTAATTTATTTTTGTTAAAGTCTTCCGTTTTATTTTTAATAAACACTAATATCTTATTTTTTTCTTTACAGATATGACTAAGCGTCTGAATAATACTGCTGGTGCTATATCTTTATCTAAAACTGGAGATGTTGGTGTTCACTTTAGTTCTAATAGAATGTCTTGGGCATATATAAAGTCAAATAAAATATATTATGGAATTGAGCAAAATGAAACAATGGAGGAAGAATATAAATCATAGATTTAGAAGTATTTTACAAAATAAATGATATACATTTTTCTTTAAATTCTGAATGTAACATTTTTGAATATATTTTATAAATGAATTTATATATGACTTATAGTATCACAAGTAGTATTCATATTATTAACAGAATACTTCTCCTATTCTATTATAAATCATGCCTTGTTGTCTTAGGCTCCTACTTAGATATGATATTTCCAATATTAATGAGTGCTAAAGTATGTATTCCATAAGAAGAATCCTTTAAATATTAATAAAAAAATAACATATATGTTTTGGTACAACTACCCTTTTGCTTTGACCTAAGCCCTATGGAGTACATTGACAGATATCAGATAGAACATTGAAAAATTGATAAATTTAGTCCTATTTTCATTAGTTTTATTGTTTTGGGATTACCCGATAAATTGGCAACATTTAAATGTAAAAAGAAATTGAATTTAAATATCTAGTGTAGTAGTGTCGAAATTTGCCGTTTCTTCTGAATGGCTTTATCAAATCTAAATAATTAATTTCTATAATGTTCTCTATATATAAGTTAGGAATACGATTTTCGTAGTACAGAATTTATGCATGTAATATTTTATATCTCAATTTGCTGATTTAATTTATATTGTGGGTTATATTCGTGGGTTACCACGAAATGGCTCTCGCTGTGTGCTCATAAACTCGTGATTGAGAAGTTTCACACGTCACAATATCTACTCAATAACCGGATATCTAAAACCCGTTTTTCTTGTGGACAAACTGTTCTCTTTATAATTTATTAGCTTTTCTTTTTTTTATAAAAGTAGAGTAAATATTGAAAAAAAAGCGAAAGTTCGTCTTAAAAGTCTTCAAATATATGAAAACAATACACAGTTAAATCAGTCTTTTTTTTCCATAATATGGAAGGCGTTCATAGTCTGTGTATTTATATTGCCTGGTATAAAGACAAGCAATTGACACTAGTGTAGACAATTGACATTTGACAGTTGACGTAAAGAATTATGAAAATTGAAATCATGTCTCTATTGTGTGCTTTTCAAATATATTTATTAAAGGAATGAATGACTATTTTTTACATTTTAACATTTAGAAACCAATTGTTACTTAAATTGGCAATATAACACATTTATTAACAATGTCGTTTCGTTTCAAACCTGCAGAGCTACAACATTATAACTGGATGTTTAATTTAGCACCGTGTTTTCCAGTAAACGCCACCAATATAAATATAATTACTGATCCTAACAAATTTTATAATACCTTGTGCGAACGATTCCGCAATGCCAAGCGAAGAATATCATTGGCAAGTTTGTATGTAGGTACGGGCGATTTAGAGAAAAGGTTATTGGAGGTTACTGTACAAAATATTCAAAGTAGAAAAGATATTAATTTTAAAGTATTACTTGATTATCAACGAGGTACACGAGGCAAAATTAACTCTCAAACATTATTGCAAGAGTTTGTACATAACTTGAGTGATAAATGTTACTTAGGTCTATATCAAACACCTAGACTTCAAGGTGTTTGGTCAAAAGTGCTTCCTTCTCGTTACAATGAAATTGTTGGTCTTCAACATATGAAATTGTATATAGCAGACAATTCTGTTATACTGAGTGGTGCAAACTGCTCAAATGATTACTTCCAACAAAGGCAAGATCGCTATATAGAAATTCAGGATGATGATCTTGCTAATTTTTACTGTGAACTCATAGGTATGAGAGTAGTAAGTTCTGAATTTATTTTTATTTAAGTATTATTTACTGGTTGATATAATTTTAAAAAAATATATCTCAATTTTAGATGAAGTAATGAAATACAGTAAACATGATGCAGAAGGCAACAATTCCAAAATGACTAGAGACATTATTAAAAAATTTGGCCTAAGTGTTGAAGGAATCATAGAAAAGTGGAAATATCAACAAGCCACAAAGTTATCATGTTTAAGTGATGGTAATTTTTTTTGTAACAATATAGTGTCTGTTTTATATCTTATGGTGTTTTGATATTATTTGTAAAAAGACATATTTATACTTTTGTAAATAAGTTGTCCACAGAATGTTATTATGTATTGTGACATTTTAAATTGTTTATTTCTATTATATATAAAATCTATTACTGTTTTAGAACAACCTGACAAAAATACTTGGGTGTTCCCTCTCATACAAATGGGTGAATTTAATATTAACCAAGATGAGCAGGCAACTTGCAACATTTTGTCATCTGCTCCAAAAGGCTCTTACTTTCGATTAGCAACAGGATATTTTAATTTAACTGAAAAATATGCAAAAATATTACTAAAAGACTGCAAAGCTAACATAAGTTTGTTGATGGCACATCCAAATGTATGTATGTATTAATAATTGAATTTATAATATAAATAAATATATTAAGTATTAATTGTACTTATTTTATTTTAGGCCAATGGATTTAAAGGAGCTGCCGGGCCTGCTGGTGGGATACCTCATGCATATTCCTTAATAGCCAGACAGTAAGTAAATATACTTCTTTGATTACTGATTTCTGTGATTATTTTAATTTTAATAAAGTCATTAAATATGAATTGAATGTCTTTTGATTACAGATTTTGGGACCAAGTAGTTGATTACAATCAAGCAAGTAGAGTGCGAATGTTGGAGTATGAAAGGCCAAATTGGACATTCCATGCTAAGGGTTTATGGTAAATTTCTTTTAACTTTTCTTTAAGATTCCTTAATGATTCCTTAGGTCGCAAATAAAATAGGCTTAACTCAAAAAAATAAATTTTGTCGGCAATCATATTAGAATCTGAGGCTTTTTATACTTTTAAACATTTTTAAAGTGTTATTCAACACTTAGGAAAATTAAGGAAGACATTTAGAAAATGTATATAAATTTGAACGCAGCGGGATTTGAACCCGCGCTCCCTGAATACCGTCCAGACGCTCTCATCACTGAGCCATGCGTTCTACTATCAGCTGCGTCGAAATTTTTATAGGCGTTTTATAGTCCTAGCAAAATAAAAAAAAACTGAAATTTTTGAGTTTGTTCATTTTCAGATCTGAGCCATCTTATTTTGGGAATTATGTGTGATTAAAATATGAATAATGCGAAGCATAGGTACATTTCCAGGACACACAAATATTTTATTTATATGGAATACCATCTATAATACTTTAATCAGAGGTTTGAGGCCATTATAGCGGAATGGGACAGCATTTGTCTGTAAATGTGACTGGTTGTGGGTATGATTACAATTCAGGGAAATGATTACATTTAAATTATTTACATTTCTCCGCTCTGGTAGTACGTAAAATAAAGCGCGACTTTGAGCTTCGTCACTTAACCCACATTGTTTTGATATCGGCCGGAATGTGGAGATTGGAGTGTCTTGACACTGGGTTCTACCTACCCTGCTATTCGGAAAAAAGCGTGAAGCTGTAAAATATTTGTCTGTCCTTTTTAACTTCATCCATATTCTTTTTTAATTAAAAATTAAAATTGGATTTCAGGTACTATCCTCCAGGCAGTAGTGTACCGTGGGCTACGGTGGTGGGCTCAGCTAATTTGGGTGAACGGTCAGTGCGCCGTGATCTCGAAGCGCAGGCCGCCATATTTACTACATCGCCTGACTTGCAAGTGAGTTATACAACTATTAAAACATACAGAAACAATTTTGAAAATTATGCACAAATAATTAATATGTTTTTTTTTGTCCTACGGAGAAAAGAAAGTCTAACATCCTTGGTAGTGGCTGTAGTCTTAATGAATTTTTAAGCGGCCCCTTTAAAAATGTGCGTTAACGTTCATATCCCCACTGTCAGAAATCTGAGCTCCTATTTACTATACTGCTCCTCTTTACTATTTATCTTATTACTATATTTTGCAGCTTCACGAAAATGAGACAATATTGTGTCAAAAAAATCCGTTTGCTATGTTGTAAATGATGCCATTTCCTTTATTCATTTCACAATATGAAATGTCATCTATCTAGTGCAATGTGGAATCAAGTGGGAAAAAAGCTCATTTTACAAACAAAAATTCCCAAGCTGTTATGTTTAATAACTAAACGAATTTATTTATATTATTTCATATTTTGCAGCAAAGACTTCATGAAGAATGTTCAAAACTTCACGATTATGCGTCAGAATGCAGTAGAGATTTGCAAGAGCGTCAGACTCCTTTATGGGTGCGGGCTACAGTCGGGCTGTTCAGGACTTATTTTTAAGGAATAATATTGATATTATGTACTACAGTATTATAATATTGAGTAAATATCGTTATATGCTTTGAACTTTACGCTATGTAGTTGCTATCACAAACGCTTTATATAAATAACAGGGGTGGCCAAACTCCTTGATAATCATTTTTTGAATCCCTTGATAATCATTTTTTGAAATGTGAATTACTGCATGAGGTGCAGTTAAATTTGCATATACCTATGTCTATGTGGTAGATATGCACAAAAAAAGGTAATATATTTATTTCAAATATATGGCATAAATATAACAAGAGCCACAAATAATGTTTTAAATAGATGAAGGTTGGCCATCCCTGTAACACACTATACGGAAATGTAATGTTTTAGTAGTGGCTCAGCAGGAATTTCATTAAGTTTTTTTGTGGAATAATATTTATTTCACTTTTTCTCATCTAAATTTATAAATGATTATAATAAAATCTATTGAGCAATATTACGTTTCGAGTAACAATAGAAGATTGCTGAACGGTCTAGTACACTTTCGACATAATAATTTAAACAAATTATATCGTAACGTTCTTTAATTGCAATTAATGACAAATATTCCATTTATAACTTCTGTCGTCTATTTCGCCCTTATGAATAGAATTTGCTAATTTTTATTTTAACTTCTATATGTCATTATTTATCTTTTTGTTTTTCCTTTTAAATTTCAATTTTAAACATTCTTATACTTAATTATTGTATGTAATTTTCTTTTTTTTAAATATATTAAATAAGATTATGAGTCACAACATTATATTTTGTTAAAAGATGATGACTATGGTATACCTTTAAATAATTTTTGTTTGTTTTTTTATACAAGACCATAATTTCACTATGTCTAGTAGCATAGTGTCTGTAAAGGCGATTAGTTCTGGGTTCGACTCCCAGTCGGGGAAATATTTGAATTATTTTCATTGGTCCTCTGCGCTATAAGGTCTTGTGTAATTGATTTGCACTGAACACATAATATTTCGGACAGGGTGTGGAAAAAGGAGTGTTTTGACTTTATGTTCTCTCTGACTATTCTGCTATATAGGAAAGGCGTTTAGCTGTTTATTTGTATTAACATGCTCGAATGTAATATTTAGAAATTATGTACAATTCGGAAACTAAATTATATATTGTGAGTATATTGAGAATTGATGTAAGAAATTCAGATAAACTAGTAGCTGAATTCCTAAACTGAATGCTTACGCTTGCGTTCCGCCATAATGAGTATGGTTACAAGTAGCACTGATTTTTATTTGGAATTTCGAGATATTTGTAATAATTGACTATTTTTTATTTCTTTTTATGAATAACTACGAGAACAGTTTTTGAATAACTACAGAAAAAAAGAGACTTAACTACCAAAAAATTAAAATAATAATTGCTTTTACTTTGTAAAATATTGTGTTCAGTATTTGCATTATTTTTGTCTAGTGAGCTTATTTCATAACTCACTTTGTTAAACTGCCATGTAAACTACCTTTAGTGAGAAAATATAGTACAAAATATAGTTAAGCTAATCAAATATTAGCATAAATTAAAGTAACTTTGACATTCTTTGTTTGAGTTTATACAATAATTCTTGTGAATTTCTTTATAATTTTAAAGAGAAGAATATACAATAGATTAGATTTTATTCATTAGATGAAAAAGATTATACAATAGTAAACATCACATATAATTATGTTTTAGAATTGTTAAATAAAAAAAGGGTATGAATAATTTAATTATTCTTGTTAATTGTATTATATTGTTTTGTTATTTTTGGTATGTTTAAGTTTTATGGTAATGTGTTAATAAAATAAATGTTTAAAAACTTTGTTTTTTTTAAACTTCACGCTGTATCCCGCACACAGCACGGTAGGCAGAGCGAACCTAGTATTAAGATACTCCGTTCCCCACTTTCCGCCGAATTCGGAGGCATTGCGTGTTAAGTGGCGGAACTTAACGTCGACTAAACTTTGTGTTTTGTTGTAAATAATAAATACCATGTTAATTTTATCAATCACTTTTATTCATATTCAATCTTATTTTTTTTTTCATATAATCACATAATTATTATTTCGATTCACGCTTAAAATAAATTTTAAAATAAATTAAATGAAAACACTCTGTAATAATTTACACAAAAAAAAATCAGTCGGTTTGTGAATTATTTGATTCATATTAAAAAAAAAGTATACAATTAATTTACATTAATAGGAATCAGGCACATCATATAAATTATCTATTTACTAGTGAGTAGTAACGTCTGTTAAACATCGTAGTGTACCAGCGAGGTACTGAGGAAGCTTGGACGCGACGATTGATCCCGTAAAACAAAATCTCACCTTTGAGCATAATCATTTTAAATTAATACAACAATTGCTATTGAGCAATTACATACACATGTGCTTTTAATCACCTCAGTGACGCTAATTACAATACTTTTTTTATATAATGAGCAATTATTTGAAGCTTTTTTTTACTAAATAGATCATTTTTGATCTTAAAAACGGTGTGAGAATAATTAAAACTGAATTATGGACGCCATTTTAATCTAATCTTTGGTGTTCTGGGCATAACAACGCTGACGCTCAACCGAATGCTTTACAACGGTTAATTAAAAATCAATACTAATTTACGTACGTATAAAACAGCTATAATTAAAGAGGGCACTCGGTGGAGCGGTCAGATCGAACAGAACGTAACACTGTGGTGCGGTAACGCCTTCGACCTAACACTAAGGACGCAGAGAGTAGGTACAAAAATAGTTCACCTATCCATATATAATTAATACTACTTAACAATTAAGTATCGCGAGGAGGCCGCGTGAGGAGGCAGCAGCGCAAAACAACAACTGAATCAACTCTTGAAAATCGGCATGCGCTAAATAAAACAAAGATTCATAAATCTTCAGTGGAACAGAAGTGTCCGACCTCCTCAAATAATGCTACTTATCGCGTATCACACTAAGGTAAATTGACTAGGCGTGTTGTGGGTGACGTGACGTGACGTGACACTGGGTTCTGACTTGCATTAAATCACACAGCAGTGCACTCAAGTGACGTGACGTAACAGCGACACTGGATTCCGTCTCACAATAGATGACACCGTAGTGCACTCGAGTGACGTTTCAAAAGGTGACAAGACAATGACGCTGGAGGCCTGCTCGCAAAATGTGACATGTCACAAAGTGACGTGACGGCAATGCTGATTCCGGTTCGCAGCAGATGACGCAGTAATGCACTCTAGTGACGTGTCACAATACGTGACATGACGGCGACACTCGAATCCGACTTTTAATAAATCACAGCAATCGCAACAGAAGACAGCATTTCTATGTGTGTGACGTGTCACAAAGTGAGGTGACGGGACGGCGACTCTTGACTCCAACTTGCAATACATCACAAACAAGCTGTTTTGCAAGCAGTAGTGCACTCAAGTGGCTTGTTACAAGACGGCGATGCTAGATTCCGGCTGGCAACAGATGACACAGTAGTGCACTCGAGTTACGTGACGGCGACACTGAACTCCAGCTTAGTACTGCACTCGAGTGTCATAACGTAACGCTCGAGCAATCAGAACCCGGCATCAGGCGGTGGATCAGGCGGCATATAGTGCAGCTCGTCGACGGGTGCGCTGAACACGTTGTACAGCACCGCGAACAGCGTGCAGGCGGCGTACGCGCCCAGCGCCGCCCACCACAGCAGCCGCTCCCACAGCCGCTGCTGCGCGTGCTTCAGCACCAGCAGCCCGATGGTGAGGCCGGCCAGCGCGCCCGCCACGTGCGCCGCGTACGATACCGGCGGCGCTTCCTGCTTCATACAATACAATGTTTACGTTATAAACTATAAATAACACAGCAGTATTTATGTATTTTGTTATTGTATCTAATGTAGTTATTGCCAATGATGACTTATTAAAGTAGACGTAGTAGTTACTCTAATTTATGTTTGTAAGACAAATTTATTTGCAATTAATGTAAACCTTACACTATGGATGCAGGAAGTACAACAATAGTTCACCTATCTATAATTAAGCTTCCGTCTTTTAAACTTTCTTAATAGAAATTAGGCAACTATAATTTATATAAAGAGGAAATGTTAAATGTTAAAAAAGACATATCATATACAAACATAAAATTTGTCAGGAATTCGGAGTAGTTTACAAGTAGCAAATGTTCACTAAAAACAGATTTTATGGCGGGCTTGCGAATTAAGGAGATCTAAGCATTCTTATAAGTTTACATAAGATTTCACAACTTAAATAATCAAAACGTATTTTAAAAAAAAAAAGCTACCAAACTCACCTTAGTATACCTAGCGTGAACCGCAAACCCGACGTCACAGGACGCGACCGCCAACGCAGCGACAAGCCGCACCGCGCCGTACCGCATCGCGTGGTAGTTGAGCAGCGCGTTGGCGAGGTGGGCCGCGAGCAGCGCGTACACTCCGCCCGACGCGCCCGCCAGGCACACGTCTGGGTCCAGGACGGACGCAGCTAGCGACCCGCCTAGCACACCCGCTAGGTAGACGGCCCCGCAGCGTAGAGCGCCGTGAACCATTTCTAGTGGTAAACCTACCTGTGAATGATTACAATGATTTTTATTTTATGTAACGAGCAGCGTTCAAAGAACTTTGGAAACGGAACGATTGGTTGACACTAGCTTCTTTCTGACTATACTGTCCTGTTTTGCTCTGTTAACTTTGTCTACAGTAAAGCAGTTCCCTTCCCAGTTCATTATGCTTGTAAATTTAAAGTATAATTTTGAATCGTTCATATCTCGTATAACAAGTCTACTCAATTTAACTGGTATAATACAAGAACACATAGCATTTAAAAACAAAAGTAAATCGCACGGGAATTTGACGTAGTCGAATGAAGACCATAACGTTTAGCGGTCAGAGCGGTTAGATTGTTTTGAGAGGCGCCGGTTCCAAACTCATTCATTCATTTTTTTTATATATTTAAAAATGTTTTAATATTTATAGTTTATCCTCTGAACACTTCAAAACAAACGCGACTTTTATCCTTAGTACTTACCGCTAACTGTACAAGCAGATTGAAGGCCAGGTGCAGCCACCCAGCGTGTACTACACTGTAAGTCAGGAACCGCCACAGCTCGCGACGGCGGTCTGGCCGGTACACCAGCGGCGAGTCCACCGGCACCGGGCCCGCCGCCGCCGCCACGCCGCCCGAGCCCCACGCGTACCACGCGAACACACCGAGCTGGAGATAAAAAATATAATATAATATTGTTATTTTTTTTAGCTTCATGCTGTATCCCGCACTCAGCAGGGTAGGCAGATGTTATGATACTCCGTTCCCTTCTTTCCGCCGAATTTAGAGGCATTGGGTGTTAAGTGGCGGAACTTAACGCCGCGCTTTGTCTCGACACCAGAGCGTCGAGTGGGAATCGAACTCACAACCAGTCGTTTACAGTCACACGCTTGTGCCACGCCACGACTGGCCACAATAATATAGTTATCTATTATATAATTATAATTCGGCGTCAAGTGGATAAGGCAGTATCTTAACACTAGATTCCTTCTGCCTACCCTGCCGTTTGGGAAATATAGCGTGAAGATAAAAATGTTTTATATAGAAGCCGTCGAGGCATAGTGCGACAACTTCTGACTGTAAACGAGTGATTATGGGTTTTATTCGCGCTCGGGAAATAAATAATATATTATGTTTACTTTTCCACTACCACGCCTATAACAAAGCGTGGCGTTGAGTTGACAACTATTATGTATATGGGTTTCAATTTATGTATTTAAAATTATAATAAATTTGCTAAAATTATAATTTATTTACATTGCCTTATTATGAAGAACCAAATGACCATATCCATACAAATATTAATCATTTGCATATAAAAGATCACTTTAATCACGTCATGTTTTATATAGTAAAAATGTTTTCGTTTTATTTAACATAGTTTTACCTCAGGTAGGTGCCATAAACACGAACCTAATGTGTTAAAAAGAAATAATTGTACTTTTCTAAAGCAAAACGTTGTGAGAAATATATTATTGCCTTAGACACGCAAACGTGAACGTTTTGAAAAAAATGAAGTAAATGTACGTATGTGTATTATGAAAGCGTGTTGTATATGTTACGCTTTTCCACTTTCACTGGTATTAAAAGATAAAATATAACCAAGATTCATTATTCATCCCAATCAAGGGCTCAATTCGAAATATATATTGATTTGTAAACATTTTACTTTAATATATAATATAAAAAAGTAAATTTTAAATATAAAATGAAAAAAAAACATGCATATTTAAAAATTTACAAAACAAATGATCAGGTAAATGAACTTGCATCAAAATTACGTTATTTGCGATCCAAGTCGCCAACGAAACATTATTCATAAAGGGAAAACCGTTATACGCGGCCTATGCGAGCATAGCGGAAAGCACCTTACAGGAATTGTGCGTATGCAGTGAATCAATGTGTGACGAACTGACGAGACCGTAGTCCGTACTGAGCGCGAACAGTTCGAACGATTGTTATGATTCACGTAAACCGCTTGTTTGTGCGGATGTGAAATCCGCAATTACACTTTTTAATTAACCGAGGTAACTGGAGCGGGGATCGAACAGCGGTGTTCGGCGTGTAGAAAGTGATGCACCGATTTTCTAGTTCCCCTAACGGCAAATAATTAATTCATATATTATAACACCGTATACAATCGATCTGCATGACGACTATTTTACTTTACTAAGTTACGTTAGTTACTTATTTCCGACTATGTGCGAGTTAGGATCTATTTAAAAATGGTTGTGTTTGCATCTACATTGAAAATATATAAACATATATTTAAATAATAAGAAGATATAAGAATACAAAATGATTAAATTGAAAACTATAGCGATTGTCATATTGGTAGATTTTGGCACTGCACTCACCTCTAACAATGTGACGCAAATAATAAAGAAGGGTGGCGGGCAGCATGTGTAGCGTTCTTGATAATATTTACGGTCCCTCTCCTCTGGGAGCACTTCCATTGCTACGAGGTGCACCATTCTACAACATTGTAAAAAGTAAAAGTATTAGAAAAAATCAAAGAAAACGAAACCTTACACACAACAAGTTATTTTACGTTTACATAATGACTATAATGAAATCTAATATAGGAAATAACGAAATTTGTAAACAATACAAGTATAAGAAATTCATTACTTTTCTGATATTAATGCGGTTTATTGCCGTTGGAGCAATTTATAAACCGTTTTACTACAAGAAAGCACAGTACATGACAGATTGACACGACAAATACACATAAATTTTTGTAGCAACGTCAATTGCAACTTAACTTATTAAGAAATAAAAATTTACACTAATAATTTTGTATGATTTAATTGTACTGAAATTTTTATTTGGTCATTATCCACTTGTAATTTTATGTATGAGGCATGGTAAATGCCTACGTCTGTGGTAGGTATTGTATTGACGTCATTACATTTAGAGTCGTGGCATACTACATTTAATAAATACTAACTTTTTGGTATTTACATATGACAACTGCATTTTAATTGATAAATTAAAAGATAAATATTTCATAGATATGCTTATTTTAGAAAAAAACTTTTTAAATATTTAGGCACATATAAAATTGTACAAAATTTTTTTACACTACCGAAAGAAAAAGTTAGATTTTTAAATTATATGTATACCTGGCAAAAAGGGTGGGATCCTCCAGTAGAAGATGAAAGTCGTTTTCAGAGCTGACCTCGCGGTCTCTTTGATGCACTGCACACCTATAACTGCGCGTACGCTTTCCGCTCATCTGAGAATAAAAATATAAAACTTAAACCAAGGAGTGAGGATATAAACTTAGTTTATGCCTAGAATATCCTCATAATTTTGTAATACATTACAATTAATTCATTGCCTGAAATGAATTAATGCAGGACTATTAAATGAATTAACTAACCGCATGAACGTAGGAATATGTCTACGAGATTACAACCGGTAAATAAATAAATGACTAGGTTACTAATGCGTAAATGCAGAAGGAATAGGTACAGTCGGAGTAGTCTGTACTTGAGGTTTTAAGAAAGAACCTATATTAATAAGCTTTTAATGTAATAAATATACAATTATTTTAACGTTTTTACTTAATTTTTATCCGTACTGATATGTAATGATAAGTATTTTAGTATTATATATCGCAAGGTTGTATGTAATGTTAAAACTATTTGTAAATTCAGAAGGCTTAAATTTGTAATGAATAAATAGAACAGCGAACGTAAACTAGAAAAAAAAATCTTCCTGATCTTTTTTTGTGCCCAAGTAGAAAATATTTGTCTCTCATTATCTGTGACGACAAAATGATCGTACGCAAAGACCACTAATGAGAAGTAAGAGAATGAATTTCCGGACGCAAGTAAAATATAATAGTTCCAATAGCTATAGTTCAGTAATAAATTATGGAATGTTCATTGAATTACTGCAGATTTAGTAAATGTATGCTTTTATAATTATAATACAATTATTTTGGCATTCATTTAACAAACTAAAAATATAATAAAAGCTAATCATTAGTGTTCTACCGTATTGAAACTTGCCACCTTTATGCTTCACATTATGTAGAGGCGTTAAATACTGTAGTTACCTTAATACATATTATCTTGGACGTTTGAATACAATTTTCCCACTAAGCAACTTATAGAAATTAATGTGAACAAGTTTTAAATAATATGAAGTAAACACAATGGTATTTTAACATAGGAACAGTTATAACATTCACATGACTCGGTGAATTTAGTTTATAAATTTTGTTCTTTTAAGAGGTCTAACGGTGAATTTATTTTGAAGAGTTAACATTAAAAGAAAATGGTTTTACTGCTTTAGATGTATTTTTTCTTTGTGGATATCAACCAATCTCTAATGAACTCTAGTATAAGAAATCGGATTATTTTGTTTTCTATACAAATTCGTACTCAGTGGAGCAGAAACAAAAATTAGTTGTAATATAAAATAATAGAACTGGCAGTTAGGCGTCGCGAGGGTGGATTTATGTGATGTCGGCACAGTTCGCGGGCCGGCGGCGGCGACGGCGGCGGCGAGCTGGCGCGCGTCCAGGCCTATCGAGTTATCGACCGCCACCCTCGTGACAGCATCGACATCGATAAACACATTAGCCACCTTTTAAACTTATTTTAAGGCTATCGATATTTTAAGCACTTTACTCTTTTGTGAATATGCATTTTTTAATTCGAAAATAATTCTTTTGGTTTTCATTAAATTTACATATTGATGTTTTTATTGTCGCTGTTCTATCAACATAAGGCGGTTCGAAGTTCCTTTTGCTACAATATTTTCAACTCTCAAATATTTTGCTGAATGAATGAACCTTATTGAATGATTATATTTTAAGATTACTTGTATAGATACTAAATTATAGTAATAATTACAAAAAATATAGTCAATTGAAGAGATACACCAACAACTAACGCCAAAAGCAATAATACATCAATAAATCGCGTAAACACAAGCCAGCCTAGCTAATAATTGGTTTATGAGTAACTTCGTTGATATGGGTATGGTACGGAGTGGTAAAGATCAAGTCGCAGGTGGGCGGCGCGGGCGGTGCGCGAGTCGGCCCGCAAGCCGCTGCAATCCGCTGTATTGTCTCCGCAGTCGTTCAACTCAGTTTCCCACGACACTGCGAATGCCCAATGCCAAAACCTAAATAGCCTAGACGCGCGGCAGACGCCGGCTATATCTGTCGCAGCAACTGTGCGGATGTGGCTGCTTTCATTTTGAAAATTGTGACGCGTTGTCAAATGGGTACATCACATCGATTACATATATTAATAGTGGTTCACTTTAATTTAGCCAGGGTTAGCATTTCAAGCAAACTATAGGTACTTATTATTTAGAAAGAGTATGAAATAGACGGACGCGATATATCTACGTATTATCTAGCATAATCCATGACATAACGTAAAATTTCGATTTTTAGTGTAAGGTGTAGGACAAAAAAAAAAGCCTGAATGAAGAAAAATAACCGTATAATTTTTAAGTGCGACTCAATAACAATATTTTTTATATAGTAAGACAATGAGAAGTGTACGTATTTGTCTCTTTATGCTAGTTATTAAATTACACACATTTAAGGATGTAAAAATTTTATTACAACATATGCTTTCTTTTGTAAAATTCTTTTTAACATCTCACACATTTTCGTATTTTCTTTTCTTTTAAGAAAAAAAAAAAAAAATTAACATGCATTGCATAATTAATAATAGCAGATAAAATTATGACTGACGTAATGAAAATTGGTCAACATTGTCTTCTATTTTTCTTTTAATTTCGAGACGTTGCGTGTGTAGAGGTGAAACTCACCAAAGAGAGGAAATGAAAATAATTTAAATATAATCATTGTTCCGAATGGAGATCGAACCCACTAACAACATCGGTTTAACAGTTAACACTACTGCGTCAAAATGACCTCTATGGATAAATATTTTGCAAATAATCGAACATTTGAAATTAAAAATAATAATAAAAATAATCGATATTGTGATAGAACAATAAATCGATATTGCGCGGGCATGTGCGGGCTGGGCGCCAGTGGGCGCAGTGAATTCGACGTGGGCGCCGCGTGACTCACTCCGACATCCGACACGTCCGATTCGTATCCGGAACCACTAACTAAGCACTATTGCCATCTTGTCTAAGAGCGTAAACCTATGCGACGCAATACACATTTCAATAACCATGTGGGTTATTACTCTTTATCATTATATATTATTATTCTTTATATCATATTAGAATAATAATTAATTATATTTAACGTGGGTTTCTACTCTGTGTGTATCATTTTGATATTTTTTTTTTAAATTTAGGTGCCAAAAATTCTTGGATTTTTTTTACATAAAAGCTATATAATGAAATCAATATAAGACGCGACAAACAGACAAGTGCATGTTGCGGTCATTAAATATTTAATATACCAATCTCATTATTCTATAAATTATTTTTCAAAACAAATGTTTTATTTACAATATTAAACGCTTGCATTTTATATCGATCTTATTGTAGAGTTAACACAGTTCCGCCTCACTTTAAGTTCAACCACTTTCTTATGAAGAGATGAGAAATTATCTAAATCTAGCATATTAATGTTGGATTTTAGTGTAGTTAACTGATGTGCTGGGCACGTGAACGCTGGGAGCGTTCCCACGCGTCCACCTCCGCACTATTATGTTCTAATCTCTTAAAGTCTCTTTGCATTATTACGACGATGTGAAAGTGCGGCATATATTTTGCAAGCAAGAAGGCCGCCAACTTAATAAATTTTATAATTAAAAATACCTATCGGAAAAGGATACGGATCTTAACTGACAAGTATCCGTAATATTGTTTTAGAGTAGAGATACAAAATCAATATTTACAACTTTATTTTCATATATTTGTATTTATTTTTGTATGATTAATAGCTTAATTTGTCTCAAGTTTGTTATTTAATATTTTTAATTGTTATTGACACACTTAAACATTATAAACATATTGATCGCTTTAAATTTGAACGTAGGTAGTAGAACTTTCAATATAATAGCGAAAATCTTGTTCAATATTCAAATAATTTTTATACTGCTTTATACGTTGTAACACGTTTTGACATGATCATGCCGATTGTGATGAAGAACTTAAAAATATTATTGCGTCATATTATTGTGAACTAATTTTTGAACAGTTACCTGTATTAGCCAATGTCCACATACGTAGATAAAGTTAGTATAAGTACGTATATATGTATATACATAGTAGAGTTATTCTTTAACTTGCTGAGTATTGATTTCGTGTTACTAATTTTACTTTAGACCTTGTACCTACATAATCTATAGACGTATATTTTAGTACTTATGTTTCATGAATACCGTTTCCTAATGAAGTACGAATGAAAACTGACAAGGGATGCCATTTTAGATATATTTGATTTAGTCAAAGTTTTTAAATGAGTGTTAAAGTTTTATTTAAATTAAAAAACACAAATAAAATTTGAAGTCTTAAGATGTGAAAATAAGATTTGCACAAAAATTAAATCAGCTTATATGTTACATATACTAAGAATATCTACATTAGTTAAATTTTAGAGATAAAAATGTGGTTAAACCAATAAAATAACCTAATTTTTCGTTTTTATCGATGCAATTCTAGACCCAGGCAATATCAAAATAAATGTCATTTTAAAGCTATTTAAAGCCGATTAAATATTATTAATTATTTACATGAGAATTTCGAACAACTGAATATCTTTTGAAATACACCTATTTTTAACCGAATTAATCGTATGTTATCGATATATTAATCCTATGTATGTTATACTGATAATCGGGAGTTATTTCAAAATATGTAATAATCGCGAAAAAAATCGATCTTATTAATTTAATACCTTTTAATATAATAAAAAAGAAAACACTTTTTAAGTATTATTTACAGCTTCACCTTCTTTGCCATATAGCAGGGTAGTCAGAGAGAAACTAGTGTCAAAACACTCCATCCTTCACTTTTCGCTCGAAATCGAGACATTACGTGTTAAGTAGCGCAGCTTAACGCCGTTAATTTGTTTTAGTTACCAGAAAGTAATATAAGATTTTAAATAATAAATCTACACCGAAGTATTTTTGATTATTTGAAAACTATAACAAATTTTCGTTTCTGTATTTTTAATAAAACCTTTTATACATTATATTTAATTCAAATGTGATGCATAGACGATATTTACTTGCACCACTAACTGTCAAAAAATATATTTTTTTTAACTTACCCATCTTGAGGTTATATTTTATATTCTTGTTACGTAAATTAACGTTCTCTTAACCATATATTATTTTCACAGCACCTTGTAAACGTCACTAATAAATGAGGTAGATAAATACTTGTTTATATAGTTTTGGTAAGTTAATATTTTATCGGCATTAAATACGCGAATGTTAGTAGCGGCAGAAGTAAAGACAACACAACCTCCGCGCACGATGGCTCGGCGCAAACTGATTTTGCCGATCGTCTGCCGAGTTTAGTAACATGGACGGTCGCAGTAGGTTTTTTTACAGTCAGAAGTGGTGGTTGGTATTTGAGAGGGTGGTTCCGGTTCCGAGGGCGTATAAGTTTACAATTTACAATTTAGTTTTTGCTTTTGTAGGTCTTTGTGTTTGATAGCCTAATTTTACTTGTATGTGGATTTAGAATTATGATTACCTTAAATTCAAATATGTACTTATTTTTCGTCATCTTTTTACTTGTTTATATATAGAGCTAATGTTTCGCGAATAATTACATTAACCATATTTCAGATTCCGACATTAGTTGTTATAGCTAGTGCATCCTTTGCATCCATTATATACAGAATAAAAAAAAAAATAATCATTACATATGATATTGTCTGCAATAAGAATTTTATCGAATTTAAATAAAAATCACATAGTTTGGTGCTAACCTTCTGCGGAAATATTTTTTGGATAATTTTTCACATATTGATCAAGTAGTTAACTATATAGTTTGAAGTTTCATAAATGAATTCATACATACATAATAGCTATATACGTACGTATATAGAATATATTTATTTTTGATTTACTGAAATTCGGTAAATAATGTCAGTATTAATTTTCGTTTGAATCAAGTTTGTTTAAACATGAGGATGTTTAAATATTTTTAGTCCAGAGCTAGGTAGGTAGCTTTTCACAGTAAACGTGGATTAGTTGTGAATTTTGGATACGATTTCCTTGTGCGTGATTTAATAATATTTTTAAGTACTTAGGTATTTATTGTTTGTACACGCACGGCTATAAGCAAAGGTTTACTATCATTGTTTTGTTTATGTAGGCATTTATTGATTGGTTTGATACTTGATTTTATTAACGATTAAGAGTGACTACTGTAGTCATTATTTAAAAATTTTTTTTAGCTTCACGCCCTATCCCGCACATTGCATGGTAGGCAGAGGAACTTAGTATTAAGACACTCCGTTCCCCACTTTCCGCCGAATTTAAAGGTATTGCGCGTTAATTGGCGGAACTTAACGCCGCGCTTTACCTCGACACCAGAGCGAAGAAAATGGAAATATTAAATATTTCCACCCCTCGAGTGGGAATCGAATCCACGACCAATGGCTTTACAGTCACACTTTGTGCCATTGACTGATCCCAACTTATATACTACAATATTTTGATAAATAAACCATGTTCACGCTTTTTCCCTTATAGCAGGGTAGGCAGAGAGAGCCTAGTGTCAAGAAGATACTCCCTTCTTCGCTTTCCGCTCAAAATCGAGACATTGGGTGTCAAGTGGCGGAACTTAACGCCGCGCTTTCTCTAACGTACTACGGGGAAAAAAAGAAAATAATATATAATTTATTTCCAAGTAAGAATCGAGTCCATAACCATCACAATTATAGTCAGACGTTGTCCTACTGCGCCACGACGACCTCATATAATTAAATATGAACATTAATACGAGAAACAGTTATAATATATTTATTATTTAACTACATAAGTATTAGAGCTACTAAGTTGCAAGCTTTAATAATATAATCCACGCATTGTGATGCGCGTTTATTTCATTTTTCTTAAATAAAATTATTTAATATCGAAATTCAAAATTAATAGATATGTATGAATTTAAAATATGCTTCTTTACGCTTATTTTTCCCCCTAGTAAGGTGGTCGGGAATCTAATGTCAAGACACTTCGTTTCACTTCCGACCGGAATCAAGAAAACAAGTGTTGTGTGAAAATAATTCGAATATAATCTTTCTCCTAAGCGGGAATTGAATCCATAATCAATTGCATTTATAGATAGACATCTCACTGTACCACCATGTACCACTTAATGACTGTCAATAATATTTATGAACATATATGAGATTTCGAACTTATAGCTCAAGCTTAATTCAATAATAATTATCTACAGAAGAAATTATAAAGAAGTAAGAAGTCTCAACAAGAAGTCAAACAAGGTAATACTAATTGCAACGTTTATAATGCTTACACAGAAATACATTATTGTTTATTATAATAAACTTTCGTTTTGTACTCTATTATCTTACTACATATTTTACAACGTGAAACATCTGCAAAGGATGAAACTTTATCAACGTTTTATGTAAATGGTAATCCATTCCAGATGTCAAATATTGTGAATAATGAGTTATAGTTAACCGAATGCGTGTCTCAGGTAATAATGTTGGGGAAATAAGAAGGTATAATAGTGCTTTCAAATATTATTATGTTAAGTTTTTAAAAACTAACAAAATTTGCAAAAGTAAATTTGCATTTTCGCATAAACTACGTTTGCCAAAAAAAGTGATCCCTATAATGACATTTCACGGTTTGTTAACATTTCCTTAAAAGCTTATCAGTCGACACATGGGCTAGCTATTAGCAAAGCCAGGTGGGCGCCAGGAGGTTAATTTGTCCAATATTTATTCGCAAGATGGCGTCAACACAAATCGTAAGTCATTATGAACGTCATTCTTTGAGGTGCCTGTCCTAATGGGCTTTGATGTCTGATATGGATAAATAAATAATTTGCCTGTTTTTTTTTAAATTCAAAGTTGTTAGACAGAGATAGAATGATTGCGATTTTTGCTTTGAATAATATAGGTGAGTATGTATATATATATATTTTTTCTTCTACAAAAGTAAATTATACGTTAACAAGTTAAGACACTGAAAGTCATTAGGAAATCATTGGTTGTAGCTATTTTGGGTTATTTAAACAAACGTGACCTGCCCCTGTTTAGTTTCTTTCAGAATTAGATAAACTAAAGTATTATTGAATATACCTTCTATCCGGTTTGTAGATAACTAAGTCGGCCAACATGACATTTAATTATTGTGTATAATTATACATTTACACATTAAATTAATTAGAGCTAATATATAGAGCGATAAGTTTTTCCTTTTTACTTAAGTTACAAATAAAGTGTGGAACCGCCTTATATATAAAGATAAGTGGCGTAAGAAGTTATTAAAGACATACCGGCAATAAATAACGTTTTAAGTTCATTTGTGATTGTCATTAAGAAGTCGCTCTAATATTATAACAAATATTATAAAAAAATATATCATTTACATATTTTGAAATATATATTAACGAAATGAAACATATTAAATATTGAGTTATATGGAAAGGTACATGTAACGGGACTACATTGTACCCTGTTCGCTTAGTTAACGACCTTAGCATATGGCGTAGGCTGTCGTATAATTATCAAAGTTTTCGATAATCCACTTCAAACATACACTCATTCCCCTTACTTCCGGTATTTTTGTACAGTCATTATTACTTGCTATACCGAACCATATAGGATCATACTTATGTATTATGTTTTTTCACAATATATTATCTGATATAAGGCCGTCGTGGCGCAAACTGACAGCGTCTGATGATTTGGTTCTGACGTTCAATTCTCATTGGGGAGTGATTATATTTAAAATTATTTTCATTCTTTAGCTCTGGTACTTGAGACTAATCGTGGTGTTGAGTTCTGCCACTCCAAACGTAACGTCTCGATTTCAGGCGGAAAGTGGAGGACGTATCACCTTCACTCAAGTCATTATGTCCTCTACAAATACTCCGCTAAGAGGAATATTAGGTAGGTATTATGTAATGTAATACAATAATGTTTTGGTTTCGGATTATTCTTATATTAGATAAATTCTGTATTCAGCACAGTCTAACACAAGTAGTCTCGCCAAGTACCTGATGATTGAATTATTGCTAAACCGATTGCACATTTAAATCACGTATAGTACTAAATAACTAACTTAGAAATTTTCATATACGTAGTTACCGCTTATTTTCCTTATTTTGTTTGCTAATTAGGTCGACTAGAAAAATATTAACAGTGACAACAAATACTATCTCATTCAAGAACTTTTAAGTTTTAATATATTACTTTATTTTGGCCAATGCATCATTATATAATTAGCAATTTTTTGTGAATACTAAAAAGAAGGTTGGTGGCTCGCTAAAGAGAATTGGCCGCCGTCATAATTTGAACAAATCGATTTAGATCGGGCGTACATCAGGCGGCGCTTTTGTCCAATGATTTAGTAGCGCCGACAAATTGGGCCTTCCTGATCGACTTAAGAACGATACACCGGTCCTGCACACAAGCTGATGCAATTACAAGGATTTGAATTTAAACGCCCAGTAATTTTTATAATTTAGCTATAGAAATACAGGATTATAATGTTTTAAATTTTATATCCTAAATCAGATTTTTTTAAATATTTTTTTATCTTATAATACGTACAGTAAACGTTAAGTGGATGATTGATCGAAATTCATAATAAACTACTGAAATTATTGATTCAAGTCTTGGCATACGTATCAGTTATCAAGTATTTTTTGAAATTAAACGCCTCATGGTGATAAATAGGTCGAATAAATGAGTAGCGGATTAAGACGAGAAAGTGACTAAATCAGTGAATCATACATTACACCACGTTACGCACGTCTATTGCTAAAGTGACTGACCGGCCTTGTCGCTCGCATTATTCGAAATTCGGTTACGTCGTCGCGCGTGTCCGTCCTCTAATCATGTTATTAAGAAATGTGATAAAGCTTGTGAACAGTTCTATTAAACTTGTACAAATAGAAATTCTGAAAAGAATATTGATCATTTTATACATAAAGATTCAAATCGCGTGTTACTAAATATAATGTATTCTAAAATTCATTCATCAGTCAAAATAAACAGAAAAACTTTTCTTATAAGCAATCTGATTTCCATAAAATGGATTTGTAAAAGGGGAAGCTCGTTGAATAATAACCTGAGGGTATTGTTGTGTAGTGCAACCATTTGAAATCTGTGGTTAACAACACTTTTATAGAGGAAGACCATATTTCCAAATTGCAAGAAATACATATGTATGTTATAGATTTTTTTTTAACTTTAATTAAATAAGATACATTTTAATTAACCTTTTGCTAATTATAATGTACTTTTTTATTTTATTACAAAATTATTACGAGAAATCTATATCTATATATATAATAAAAGAGTAGAAAAGTCAATTCTGTACATGAAAAATTTCAGAAAAATTTTAATTAGGTGCGTTAATATATCGATAACAGAGGCCAAAAATCCACTCAGTAGAATTTTTGTCTGTCTGTCTGTCTGTCTGTCTGTCTGTTAATTTGTTCGCCAATCACGCAAAAACTACTGGATAGAAATGGATGAATTTTGGTATGGTGATAGCTTATAGTCCAAAGGTACATATAGGATAGTTTTTATCCCGGTTTTCCATGTAGTTTTTTTGGAAAAAATAAAAAACCTATATAAGTAAATTATTTGTATACTGATATCTACCGGGTAGAAATTAATGAATTTTTGTATGGAGTTAGCTTAAAGGTTAGAGCAACATATGGGATAGTTTTTATCCTGGTATTCTATACAACTGCGGCAGAAAAATAAAATAAAAAAAAAACATTTAAATTGTGTTGATAGTTCACGAGTGAAACTAAATTTGTTTTAATATCACTAATATTACTTAAAATAATTATAAAATAAATTGAGCACAACATTTATTGAAGATAATTTGCTGTTAAAAATACATTTGACCGGTCTACAAAACTTTATATTATCTATATGACAACAAATGTCACTACGTTTTCTGTCACCATCTGTTATTATATAGTTGACATTGTATCAGATATATAGGTTTTGTTTTCACGGGTAATCTACTAGCCCGCTTTCAGTCAAATATAGGCTACTTTTTAAAAAAATCAAACCCTAGGAGGTTGAAACAGTGGATGAAACTTATGTATGTTAAGAATATAGTGAGAATGAAAGATCTAAACTCCTTGACTGATTTCGATTAATTTTCTCAGGAAATAGTTGATAAGGCAAAGTCAAATATAGGCTACCTCTCTTTTATAAAAATAATTCCAGAGGTGCTAAAATAGGGTATGAAAGTAGTAGTTCACCCAGCGACGCCGCGAGCGGGTCGTTAGTTTACCCTGGTATTCAATATAGTTCCCGCAGAAAAATAAAAAGTACCAAAGTCAAGTTATATTGATTATTTGCAAGTAAAGGTATTTTTTTATTACCAGTAAGTAACACAATTGTAAAATAAAATAAAAAGTCTAAAATTTATTTAAGATATTATGACCAGTTTATAATACTATATACCTGATGGTATATATGTACGAAATCTGCTATCATATAGATATATGATAGCAGATTTCGTACGTTTTCTTACTAGATCAGTTATCACTATACGTTATCAAATAGTATAGACATTGTAATAGATGCATCGATTATTTTCGCAAGAATATAATTAGTGACGCAAGGTTAAATTTAGACCATCCCCCTTTTATAAAAAAAAACCAATTCCAAAGAGGCAATAGTGGATGAAAGTGGTAGTTCACGTGGCGAAGCCGCGAGCGGGTCGCTAGTACGTAATAAATTTGTTGATATTGTATTTGATTAATGGGTAACCAGCCGAAAAACTGTGTAGTGTAGGTCACAAATTTTAGGACACGAGAGCAAGTTTTTTTTTCATATCATAATATCTGTTATAGAGTTACAATATTTTTTATGTCTTAGCTTAAGCAAAGAGATTCTGGTTTGTTTTCAAAATTAGAACAAGAAATCCACGAGCGCCCGCGGCTGCGCTACTGACTGCACAATGCATGCACCTACAGCGCGTATTATAGTTCTTCGTTATTATTACTAAACACGCAACGCTGAACCGTTTATTCAATTTGACTTATAAAATTACGATATTTCAAAGAATTTGAAATCGAATTTGCAATATTTAATATAGTTAGCTAAAAATATTTTTTCATATATATACAAGCAAAAACTAGATCAGTAACAGGTATTTCATTTTTTAACATAAACATAACACTTATATGTGTGTGTGTAAATTTTGAAATTGTCGAGATATGATGAATGCCTAACTGTTTAAAATTTTAAAATAATATGGGAAAATTGAATACTTATTTGTAAAAGTAGAATTTAAACTCCCTTCGCAAAAGATGATATGGCTTCTAGTCTCGACGGGGTTTGGATTATCGATTTAGTTTATTACAAAAGCTCTATGTAAGGGCTTTTGTTTGAATAAAGTTACACATTTTTACTTTAGTGAGATATTCTTGTATAGTCAATATATTTTATTATCATTTTATTTACTGTTAAAGGAAACACTTTTTGGGCGCAAAATAATCTGCCACGCATAGTAGAGAAAACACGAATGAGATGAAGAAGTATATTTTGTTGGATTATGTGAATATTACATTTTTACATTTTATTGAATAAAAACATTGAATATCTAGTAGCAACAAAATATGAATATCTAGTATATTCAATAGTAATTTGTGCCTTAATAGGGACACTACTATTATTACTATGGTTGCTACTATGGTTGCCAGCTTACTTATAATTGAGAGTAAGCTTTTAACAACTTTAGAAATGTTTTTATTTCTAAATCTAAATATCCATCAGATGTAGATAAATGGAATAAAAGTAAATAAAATAAATATTATCAAAAGATAGTAATAATTGTTATGCTGTATCTATTGATATCTGAAACAGGATTGTTCCTTCTAACAATGGGTGAATATTTATTATGATTAGATGTTTCATTAGACAATGAATGTGACGAGTTCCGTGGATATAAATATTAAATGACTATATCTGTGTAGTGTACATCTATATATACATATTTCTATTATAGCAATTATTTTAATATTTTTTTTGATAAACCTTATTTTCGCTTAAAACGAATAGACTAAATCATTTATAACTTTATAATTTCAAATAACTTTTTACGTAAATTATATCTTGATTTTAAAATGTTTTATAATTTAACATTAAAGTTATAATTCTCTAATAAACGTTGCCTAAGTTACTCTTTAATTACATCGGCTATCTGCCAAAAACTGCATCAAAACCAGTCCGGCTCTTCCAAAAATTAGTCGGAGCCCGATTAGATAGATTAGATTTGGTATATGTACCGATTATACATAAGTATATACGCACTTACTAAAACGCGGTTATTTTAATAGTATCTTAACATTTAAAAAAAATATGTTCTTTAACAATTGTTAAATATCATACTTAGTTTTTTTGTGATTTGCATTACAAAAAGCATATTGCGCTTCAGTGTTATCATGATGACGAGATGTATACTGCACGATTATAAGGGACGGCATGTTGAGGGTATTCAAGATTAATGCCACCTCTTAAAAAATAGTTTCTATGCAAATGTATCTCGTGCCCACGACAGGTGATATTCGGCAGCCTTAATTATTTTTTTCAAATATTCAAATATTATGACGTTTTTTCTTCTAGTTTTTGTTCTTTATTCTGACGGGTGCGTACCAGGTGGTCTCAAAAAAAATATTTTGCTTCATATAACAGCTTGCTTTCATATAAAATGTAATAAATAAATACTAAATTAGTCCTAACGACGAAGCGCGTCATTGAGTTTATCCACACGCAGTGTCTTGAACGAGGGCAGAGAGTGGAGGACGGAGATTTTTGACACTAGTTTCTCTTTAACTACCTTGGTATGATGGAAAAAGTGAAAAGCTGAAAATAGGTCCTAATTGTTATTAGGTACTTATAGGTACAGCTTTTCGTATAAAAATTTTGAAGTGAGATACATATATTTTCGTCAATCCTAATATTGGCAGTTTTTTCAAGTAGTAAGTAATGGAAATTATTGAAATGGATGGACATTTACACAGAACATTATTAAACGGATACTAATATTAAAAGGATTTTAATGTATGAAGATTTAGCCCTTTGAACTCGAGTTTTTTCGATATTCAGGCGCCGATTCTACGCCGCTCGAGTTTAATATTTATAATGTTTTAAATTATAAAATTTTTAAAGATGAATTCACAGAGTTTTGGTACATCCTCAGTTTTGAAAGTCAATAGAACAATATAATTTACACGAAACGCTTTGATTTATCCGCCGAGCCCGGTTGGCGTGTGCGGCTGGCGTGAGTTGGCGCGCGCGCACCTGCTTTACAATTATCTGGTCATTAGAAGGCACGGAACCTGCGGAAATCCTAAATTATTACTTACAAAACCTTCATCGCGCTCCGTGAACTCGATCATGTACGGTCGAGAAGAATACTTAAGAGTATTGGGCTTAACTTTTGTGACCACACATAGTCTGATTTTATCTCATAATTGCAGGTCTCGCGATGAATCCTTCATTAGGGGCAGTTGGGTCGGGTGGAGTGAGGGCGGGGTGGTGGCGCGGGAGGGGGGAGGACGAGTGTGAGGACACAATGGGCGCCCCCCGCGGTATTGTGCGCTAATGTATGCGCGTGCGGCGTCGCCGACAGCGGCCGCGACGCCACAACACAAACATTTCAACGCATCTAATTTATTGTCGTGTCGCAGTGAACCGCTCGCGCAAAAAAGGTTCTCTTAAGGTTCTGCTCTACAGCGCACCTCGACAATCTCACGTAGAACGAGTCGCAGTCCGATAAGCCAGATGATAAGAAAACATCGTTTTGTTAGTTGTATTAATTTAAGATTTTTCCTTTGAAGCAGTAGTTTCCTGTGTAGAGTAGTCAGAGAGAACCACGAGTCAAGACACTCTGTTCTCCACTTTCCAGCCAAAATAGAGGCATAGCAGGTTAGGTGGCGGAACATAATACCTTGCTTTACCTTAGGTACCACCAGAGTGGAGAAATGAAAATAACATATAATTATTTCCCCGAGTGGAAATTGAACTCATAAAGACAGACACTGTCCCACTGTGCCATGATGGCCCTTAAAATTATCTCCAAATATACCTAATTCATATTGTTGAAAATTCTATGTCGTTTGCTATAACTGTTTTAATAAGTCCTGTTCAAAATTGTATTTATGTATTGAACATACATAAATATAACTGTCAGTATTTTGATATTTCTTTCTTATCTGCATTTAAAAATTATTTTAGAGCGAATTAATTAATATTACTTTTTAACATTACCTTGTAGAGTTTACGCTAATCAAATCATAAGCATAAAATACATTTTATAATAATAAATATGAAAAAGGAGACTGACTACACCTTAACATACCTTAACCCAAGATCTGACGGTGGATGACTCAGTTGTTGAGAGCAATTTTTGAATATTATAATATGTAAACTAGTTGTTGTTCAGTGAAACATTCAAGCCGTTGTCGTCTATAGATACAATTAGTGACGTTTATTAGAATAGCGATTGTGTTTGAATGAATGACTGTTTATGTTTAAGTATTTAAATATTACAAAGGAAAGGTAATAACAACAAATCAAATTCATTCATTGCTAACAACGAGCTATTGGATTATAAATACTATATCGACATAGTTACTATGTGTAGCTTCATTTTATAATAATATAAAGGAATAAAAATAATACATTTAGTGTAATGTAGGCACAAGTTAGGCCACCCAGTCGAAAGAGCTTTCGTTCTGCTCTTCAATTGGTAGTTGCAAAAACTGCATTTGCATAGAGCGCGATGCTTTGATAGCGGCCACCGCGAACTCTCTACTCTCGAAGTCAGTACTACGAAAATTTGGATAAGACAATAAATACAAAGATATAACAAGAAATAAAATGTATACAATTTTGGTTAGTGTAGTCAAAGAACACGTAGCCGTTGTCAGCTGCTTTCTTTTAATTTAATCATTGTTTCTTTTGGTAGTAATAAGTTTACTTATATATACTAGTATAAATTTTACTGTATCGAGAAAGATAATTAAGATATTCTATGTAACATTAAAAGCATATGCCAAAAATTATTAAGCCATTGATGTCTTGTCTTAGCAACGTGTAAGTTCGTTTTCTTCTACTGTCATGTAGCACTATTTTGTTTTTAGCGCAAAGGTTGTCGGTTCGAGTCCTACTCGTGGACATGTTTATATTCAAATTTTCATTTCTTCGCCCTGGAGCCTAAAATAAAGATTGACGTTCACTTCTACCACTCAACCCGCAATGGCTCGATTTCTGGCCGAAAGTGAAAACAATGTTCTGACACTAGGTTTTTTCTGACTGCTCTGCTATGTGTTTTTATTTGTTTAAAGTTGCCCACATTCGTGTTATATTAACATTATTTTATACAATACGTGTAATTGTATATAATATTTGAAATTATTTTTATTTTAAATTTTAAAACACAGATTCAAAATAAAAAATATATCTGTTTACTTAAAACTTGCTTGAATTCACCTTGCTCTTGGATTGCGGTGACGAATGTAGATGCCACCCACTATACGCACGAACCCATCTGCTCAACTCGAACAAATACGATATTTATGTACCATCTTGTGCTTTTCTTATTTCATATTCTTAATTGAATAATACACCGAATTAAATAGACTGGTACGCTATACACTGTTCTTTTTTAACTTTTTTTATCTAAGTGTAATTGGTAAAGTTACATAGTATGATACAAATATTCAAGTCAAAAGTTATTAGCATAAAGTGTGTTATATACCTTCTTAAAAATATAATTAATGATAGTTTTTGTCATAATTTCAAAAATAGAGCTCTTTTTGCATAGATTTTTTATAAGGTTAAACAAAAACTATTCGATTATCGAAGTTTATTGATTTATCACAAGCTATATTATATTACCTTTAACACAAACTACAGAAGTATCATCAGTGCATTCTGCATAATTATAAAATATAACCAATTAAAATTCTCCAGTACGCAAATCTAAAGTAAGTTCCGATGTGGAGCTTAATTGGCCGGCGTGTAAATTAGAGGACAATATAAAAATATACCGGCGGCGGGCGAGGGACGGCTGATCAGTAATCTCGCCTTTAATCATCGCGAGATTAATCTGGTTCGCACGAAAAGTGACAATGCGAAATGAGACCGAAACGAATTATATACAAATAGATTATCTTATTTATTTATTTATTATTATAATTTGCAATAGAGAAATAAGGTCACCTTATTATGGAATATACTATAATATACTTCACAATACAATTTGAACAATAGAAAGATCGCAGTTTCTGTAAAGTTAAAGTTATTTTTGGTTCTAGTTTAGATAATTTTTTTGATTAAATATCATATATGAGTGGTCCATTATGACTGCATTCCGGAGTGAAATTATTTATTTTGTGCGGGCGTGAGTTACCGGCGAGCCCGCCCCTTCGTTACTATGTTAATCGGGCTACCTAAACGGTATACCTGTTCTAATGCTCTTCTATAAATAAGCAATATAGTTTGAAGTAGTTTTATTATTAAAAAAATAATTTTAAAAATAGAATAAAGGGTAAATAAGTTAAACGAGGTAGATATATGTGTTATCAGAATATTGCAAGATTGTCATGAATTTATAAAAACTTTAAAATACTTATGATTTATTTTTAACATTTATTAAAATAAATAAACGTCAACGAAGATAAGTAACACAATTTAATTGGTTATTAAAAAGAGCATATATCACTGGCCGCAAAGTGTAGAGAACGCAGGCGCGTGGGAGACGAGTTGTCCGACACGCCCCTTCATTAACATGCTAATGTTATCTGGAGCTGCGCTTACGCCGCCGGCATGTGTTGAATTTATATTATGTGATATAATTAACACTAGATATCAAATTATCAGTGAATGTACATAATAATTATTTAATATAAACCAATTTTTACTTCCGAATCGAAGGAAAATTGAGAAGTGGTTACATAACGACTCCCCAATCTTCTTTACAGCCGTGAAAGAAATCTCGTAGAAATTATCTTAAACGTGCGTTCGTAAC
Source organism: Dryas iulia moderata (assembly GCA_019049465.1). NCBI lineage: Eukaryota > Metazoa > Arthropoda > Insecta > Lepidoptera > Nymphalidae > Dryas > Dryas iulia. The sequence continues at coordinate 9,846,435 of CM032422.1, read as the reverse complement.
AAAGTTGAATCAAAGTTTTGTGGGTGTAAATATTTAAAAAAAAATTAAAGTTTTATATAAAAAAAAATTAAATAAAGGACATAAAATTTAACAACTTTGATAGTTTCGTTAACATCAATATAAAAATTAAAGCGAGAATAATTAAGGTCATTTTCAATTGGCCGTGGTGTTAGGGCATGCGTGTGGCCGTGAGGCGGGCGGCGACAATGCTTGCTGTAATGTATGCACTCCGGGGAGGTCCTCCACGTGGGAAGAACGAACCCACATACACTTTTCTCTTTTACCCAATAATGGACAACTGAGACAGGTGCCGTATTTGGTACTGACATTAGGCTGTTCCAACGCCTACCATTAAATGTCATATAGGTTAAGATGTTAAATGAAATGTAACAGGTACATTTTGAAACTACTGAGTATTCCGGTGTCTATTGAGTAAAAATTCTTCAGCATTTATAGTACGTAAGCCGCACAATATTTATTGCATTTTGTGCTACGTCTCCATCGTAGCGCATCGTAGCGCATAGTGGTGCATGGTAGAGGCGTTCTATGTGGGACTATAAAAACCATTGTATGTAGATTTTTTTTCGTTTAAACATAATTAAAAGTGAATAAATCGTCGAATTTCAACTTGCACCATCATCGCAATTATTCAGCTGGCGGGTGCTATAATTTGCCGATGCCTGCGGCGCACGCAAAAATTACGTTGTTGCAGAAAAATTTCTATGTCGGAAGCGGTGGAACAAGTGCTCGCATCCAAAAATAATACAAATATAACAGTTTTCAAATTTTAAAGTTATTTTAGATATGATTGTAAAAGTATATAATTAATTTATCTGTTTCTAAAAAATGTTCTTTATTATTTATTTAGAAAATAGCTTTGGAAAATGTCATGAACTTCTTTCAATATAAGTTTTACAATGAAAGGGGTACTAACTTGGGCCATACATTATACACGAATATTGCGTGCACGTGGCGGGCGTCTCGGTCGACCGCAAGCCGCGGCGTCTTGAAACGCACTCTTCAATTATCAATCGTAAATTCCAATGCCACTACATTGACGATACAACGACTGCGATTAACTTATTGTGTACCTGTCTTGTGTTTATCTTAACATGCTTATTATACTAAAAAGGAAACATACGAAAGAGTTCTTATTTAGTAATGAGCGTTTGGACTCATTGTAAGTGCAATGGATACAAATATTAAATTCTACTATTAATATTAATAAAGTAGTAGATATATTGATTTATAGTTCATCAAATATGTTCTGAGCTTCTAATTACCTAAGGTACTACAAACTCTTTCGGCACGTAATCTGGCCGTCCAAAACTAATTTATATTGGAATGTGATATACGCAGGAATGAGAGCCTCAGGGCACGCGCCAAGCGGGCGGTTTTAATCACCTTAGCCCGGGCTAACTGCTGTAAAACACTACCGACGCCCAATGTATCGAAATGGCGCAACGCCTGTGTTCCGCTACCAAATATTTAAGATATAATCTTATCTGTCTTAAGTACTTTTTTATGAATGGTTACTTTTTATGATTAGATACTTTCTTTAAATTATCAATAAAGTGTTTTGCTTCCGATTGTTAAACATTATGAATAAAAAGCTGTTGATAATATTTTTACATCAAGGAAAGTTGATAGTCGATTTCGCGGATTTCAGAATGTCGTAAAGCTATTTTTTGCTACATTAACAGCGACAATCGTACGGTCCGGCCGCGAATTGATTCGTTCGATCCCGTGTCATATTTGAACGTAGGAGACTGTAGTCGATGGCCAGTTGTCACGGTCTAGGTGTTGTCGGACACGATTCTCACGGGGCTGGCGCCGACGGCAACAACCTTCTAACGTTTGCGGTTTAGTTTGGTATTGCGCCGATTGTCACTTCGTTAGCCGCTTAGCTTGACCATTGATCGTACATTTTTTTTAACTATTTCTTTTTTTTTATTCAGAAAAGTTCTTTTTCTGGATTTTTAAGAAGCTTTAATAAAAAGCTAAATTATGCTTTTATAACAAAATTTAAATTTTAATTCTTAAGTATTTGTTAATAACTCTTAAATTGATGCTTAAATGTAAAAATTATAATAGTATTGTGAGTTCAAATCAACTCTACAATAATGAGTCGCTTGAGAGTGCACGCCTCCACAATAACGGCACGATCTTATTTGCTATGATATTTACTCGGTCTCTATTATAAATTTTGTTAAAGTGATATTGAATGATACTATTAAAAGACACAGTTTATATCGATATTACAATGTCTTTTAATAATTTTGTCACTCGTCATTCAAGCGTTAAGATATCGCGTGAAAGGTAAATGGTAAGCGCTTTCGATGACAGAAAGTTTTACATTAACCGCCTGTCAAATTTTGAACTTGTAAGAGTTCGATATTTTCGTGATATTGACCTCAAGGTGTAAGATCACCTGTTTGGATATTCACTTTTTATTTTACATACCAACATTACATCCGTTAAAGTTTATGAACTTCATGTCTATGCTGGCAAGTCTTATGTACAAATATAAAGTATATTGATTAAATGTGTGAATAATGGCTTAAACGTGTTAAAAATAAAGTGTATACCGAAAATATATATAATTGAAATCGAAAATCTTGTTTTAGTTATCACAAATGAGTACACAAAATAAATAGTGCCTACACAAGTTATTAACAAGTATAAAGTAAATAGGTATTATGTAAGAACCTAATTATTTTTAATTGTTCCGTGTAAACTTTTCTTTGTAGTAATAAGATTAAATTAAAACTGCCAAAGTAAGTATAGAAATCTTAAAATGAAAACCAAAATAGACACAACATTGGTTAACAGACAAAACAAAATTACTTATTTGTTCTAAGTATTTTAAATACAAAACAATTAATTAAATAAGACGCTTTTTGTAAAGCTGTTACTATAAATATATTACTGTCTAAACGATTACGGTAAATGTAACAAATTATACACACTGCACGTTCAGAATAAAAGCAGCTTTTCTTTCTCAAAATAAAGGCAAGTATTAAGTTTAACCTTAGTGTTCGTTCTGCATTCATTGTTTTTAAAGCAAGTTAACTAATTAGATTTAATGTTTAGTTTATTGACATTGTGTACATACCTTTTAGGGACATTAATCAAATTTGATTATTTTTGTATAATAGATAAGAAAAAAATAAGAAAAATAGCTACATCTATAGGTTTATTCTAATTGTAGCTTGTCGGCCAAAACCTGGAATGGCTTTTAAATGAGATAGAAAAATCATTTTTTTATCGCAGTATTATCATATGAGCTTTAGAGGCCGTTGTGGCACAGTGGGTCAACATCTGACTGCAAATGGCTGCTAGTTCTAATCCTGCCTACGGTGGAAAGGTTATATATTATTTTCATTTTTCCGCTCTTTTTCCAGTATCTAAAAAAAGCGCGGCTTTATGTTTGTCACTTAACTCGCAATGTAACCAAAGTGTAAGCGTAAAGCATATTTGAGCTTTTGAATTAATTCTTATAATAAGATCTTTTGTTTTCGCGATTATTCTACCTTTTGAAATAAATCTATTTCCAACCAGATTATACGCGGATATTTTGGTACAATTCTTATAAGTTCATATTTAAGTATATTTAAATAAATATATATGTATATGATACGATATAATTTTTGTAAAGTTGATATATCGATATCTATATTGCAACAGTCGGTACGACACGCGGCAGGTGCAGGCGCACCTGTGCGGCTGTGCGGCGATTGTTACATTCCGCCGATGTTGACTGCCGAGTCTACCGTTGACTCTAGATTATCGGGATCAGGATTCTTCCTTAATAAACGCTCTTGCACATACCACGAACACATAGAACTTACATTTAAAATAATCATTTGTGTATTTTTATAATATTTACGTGTTGTTGCATCCCACGATGTATGTTTTTTTTTTAATTAATAGTTAAAATAGAAAATATGATACAAAGCACGGCATTGACTTTTGCCAGTCAACACACACTGTGTCAGGGAGAAAGTGGAAAACGGAGTGCCTGAACACTATGTAAAGTATTTATTATAATGATTAATTGCACTATTGTTACACCCGTAGTAAAATGTATGTCAGTTCATTGTCATTCTTAATAAATTAGTCTTAATAAATTATAGAAAAAATAGTTTCAGGAACAAAATAAACTATTCTTCTGACCCAAGTAGAGGCATTATTATTTCCACGTTGTGATAACGAGATCTTGTTTTCCGCTGGTTTTGACGCGAGAACAGTCTCATTAGGAATGACAAACCAGTTCAAACACGAGTTAGACATAGTTAGGGTAATAGTGGATAAATCTTTATCTGAAATCTGTGAATTTTATCACCGCTTGATCATTAAAAGTTCGCTTACATTTCACATAAGACGATAAGCATATTATGTTGATAAAACTCACTCTGCGATCTTTAATCTTTTTTAAAATAAGAAAATCAAGAGATACTATGATTCAGACATAAAATATCTGGAGATGCTATCAAATATGTTTTTATCAATATATTTAGTCATTGGTACAAGAATGTCGTATAATGTATATTGTTATACTATACATATGTTACTTGTGTTGTTCTTTAGCAGCGAGATGCGCCTGCACCGGACGGACGCGCCGTCAGTCGCTTGCATACCAAGCGGTGCAGTTCCGAAGCTCGTATAATTAATTCTATATGTGCGTTTGTATAGCGACGCCTATAGCTTAAATTTTAGCAGCAATTTTAATGTAATAACTTTTTGTTCTATACTATTAGGCAAGATAATTAATTTTCTGAAAATAAAACTACACATTGTTTAGGAATCGATAATTTATTATACAAGTAGCGGCCCGCTCGCGGCTTCGCCGCGTATAGTACATAACTGTTTCGTTATATTGCAACCCTCGGTGGTGGATTTTTGAAAAATTAGTAGCCTATGTTTGATGCAGTAGTTTTTACTATTTCAATTCTAAATTTCATCCAAATCGGACCGGTAGATTAGCCGCGAAAGCGTGACAGACAAACAGACAGACATTCGCATTTATAATATAAGTATGGATGGCCAATGGCTATACTTCCTATAAGTATGTATAAAGGTATATTGATATGCTATTTTATTTTTATTTATAATGACAAGACAAACTAATGTTTGAGTTTCAACATGTGATTTGCCGCGACGCGCCACATCTTATCTAAGGTATTTCCCCGCGCATGGCGCAAGTGGCGAAGACGCTGGGCGCGAGCGGTGGTAGCGGCACGCGGACGGACCCGCCTGTTTGTGGTTCCCAGGCGATAGCTGCTATCTCTTGCAAACACCTCCTTGTTTGAACCAACCGACACATCACCATACAAAACACTTACTTGCATCTTTACAAATTCTTCCATATGTTATAGTAGCGTAAGGCTCATGTAAAGATTAGCTTAGCTCAAAAATCGATGTACCTATTTTAGTACACAGAAAAGTATGATATCATTGCCCTGACACGCGTCCCAGCTTATCAACAGATTTTTTAATATGTCATTCACTGTTTGTTATAAAAATCTGCAAATAAACATAAATCGGTTGGTGTATTTTAAAAAATATTGACCTGAGCCACATCACATAATGATGTTTCAGGTGAGCTTTTTGCAATACAGTAATGTAAATCGTGACTGCTAACAGTTGCAGTTTTAAAATAACGCTCTCTGCGACATTATTGATCTCTTTTATATAACGATCATATGTACCGGTTTAAATGCAGTAAATATTTCAACAAATCGTGAAATACTTCATTTTATTATAACTGCAATAACTTATAGTGTAATTTCTACATCTATTTCTCGGAATGTTAGCTGTTGCAACGTTATTAAGATAAGAGTCTCATTATAAAGAGTCAATATGCTGGGCATATGTACTAAATATAGACAAAATTCGTAATGTAAATATTAAGACACCTGCATAGGCTGCATCTGCAAGGCCGCGTAATAGGTCACAAGGCCGGCTAGTTGGCACGCCTCTTACTATAACAATTCAAGGACTACAAACTCACCTGCAATCTATTTACGTAATATAGAGCACAAAAGTGTGACATCAAAATATTTTATATGTGATATTTTGATACGTGCATTATTATTTTTAGTTTTTTTTTATATTTGGTTATATATTATTTGATATTTTGTTGGTAAAGGAAAACTTAAAAAAAGGTACTTGTAACGCCTACAGAAGAAAAATATTAGCTTTAATACAAAATAAAATAAATTATTCTTATTCTGAAGTTAAATAAAATTTTGTACCATATAGATAACGTTAACACCAAAGTGCAAAGCTTTGTGAAAGTCACGAATAACTTTTAAATAAATTGACAAATTTTCAAACATCCATAAAATAAATACTAAGTAAACTCAGCATTTTCAGTGCAAATACATTTGTTGTGATAAAGCGTAACTCGAAAGCTTTATTATTTCCGTCCGTAAACTCCTTGAAGGCCAAAATTAGTTCAGACAATTCGCAACATGAGGGGCACGCTGGTCGCTGGCCGTCGCGAATCCTTTGCAAGTGTCTAAATCTGGCGACATCCGCGTCGCCGTCGCCGTCGCCTCATTCACTTGCTCTCTTTAACATTGCCTTACACTAATATGCAGCAATTTCTTTGGTCCTTTTCTTTTGCATTATTTCCACCGGATACATAAATCTGCCTGTAGGAATGCACTCGTATGATGTGCTAGTTTAATAAATTTTATAGAAAAGTAATTTGTTAAGTATTAATAAATATATCTGTAGATATTATAAAAATGTAACTGAACGCTGTCTGTACACGGAAGACTTTTTTTAGCTTCATGTTGTAGCTGCAGCTTCCAGCACACAGCAGGGTAGGCAGATGGAACCTAGTGTTAAGACACTCCGTTCCCCACTTTCCGCCAAATTCGGAGGCAATGCGTGTTAAGTGGTAGAACTTAACGCCGCTTTTTACCTCTGACGCTAGAGCGAAGGAAATGGAAATATTTAAATATTTCCACTAATCGAGTAGGAATCGAACTCTACAGCCAGCCGTTTACAGTCACACGTTCGTGCCACTGCGCCACGACTAGCCCCAAATGAATGGTACATGGAAGATGCAAAAGAAAAATGATTATTAGAGGGAATCATCAATGCAATAGTGGCCAGTCGTGGCCCAGTGGCACAAGAGTGTGACTGTAAACGACTGGTTGTGGGTTCGATTCCCACTCGAGGAGTGGAAATTATATTTCCATTTTCTTCGCTCTGGTGTCGAGGTAAAGCGCGGCGTTAAGTTCCGCCACTTAACACGCAATCCTCCGAATTCGGCGGAAAGTGGGGAACGGAGTGTCTTAACACTAGGTTCCCTCTGCCTACCCTGCTGTGTGCGGGATAAAGCGTGAAGCTATTTAATTTTTAATTTTAATCAATGCAAAAGTACCCAAAACAATGATTTTTTAAATTTTCTTTTTACTTGTCTATTTGTCAGTGCGTGTGTGCATGGTTATCTCAGAAAAGTCTTAAAATTTACTGTTTATTTTATTTAAATTAGCTTCTGACTCAAAAAGTTACAACAATATATATTTTGTTCGACAAAATTGTTATAAAATTACTGTTTTATTAAATTGGTTGAAACCCCAATATACGCAAGCGTTGCCGGGAACGTGTCGCTAGTAAATAAACAATTTTATGCAACGAAAACTTATTTTAGAAAAATAAGCCATGTATTTGTCATTCATTTTTAACAAAAATGATAGTCATCATAAGCTGTGCTTAGGTAACGTTATAAAGAGGAAAGCTCGCGTGTGTCACGCTAGGGCAGAGAATTGACCAAAATGAGGTAGGTCGCTACTGTCTGCTATTATCGATTTATTTTATTATGAAAACTTATTTGTTAGTATATGTTAGTTATAATTAAGTATTTTTTTTACTGTGTAGGGTTATGTGTATAAGAGTAAAGGCTCTTAGACATAATACAATGCTTTTATTTGTCTAACAATATATCTTTCTAATATCTACTATATATTATTAATTTTAAACGTACAAATAAATTATATTTTCAAAAGTATGTTTTAAGAGAAATAATTTATATTTGCTGACAAAAAATGCAAAATGATTTTAATTTTTCCAAATTAGAAATAATATCGTATAAAGTTTTAAGTATACATTTAAAATTAAACATTACATAGAAATTTCTACTCAGACAGAGATTTTGTGAAAAGTCACACTCATCTTTTGTCCGAGTGAGACCAACGCATGTTATGTCTTAGTAGTGAAACTCAAAAAAAAATCACACTTAGTTTAATCAAATGCATAAATGTATGTACAGCTTCACGCTGTATCCCGCACACAGCAGGGTAGGCAGAGAGAACCTAGTGTTAAGACACTCCGTTCCCTACTTTCCGCCGAATTCGGAGGCTTGCGTGTTAAGTAGCGGAACTTAACGCCGCGCTTTACCTCGACACCAGAGCGAAGAAAATGGAAATATAATTTCCACTCCTCGAGTGGGAATCGAACCCACAACCAGTCGTTTACAGTCACACGCTTGTGCCACTGGGCCACGACTGGCCACATAAATGTATGTATGTAATAAATATAGATTTTAATATATTTCTTATAAAAAACAATTAGTGGAAAAGGAACCTACAATCGTTTCGTTTCATACACCACATATCAGCCGAACCACAAACCGCTCACAATTATCAGACTAAAATGTTTACATTATAAAAATATGTTACTGTCATTTTTTTATCGTTCTACTCCGCTCGAAGTAAAACGATGTACACAATTTATTATGCGATAGAATAGAGCTAAGTTATTTACTATCTTAAATTCTACTCTGCGACGACCAAATAACAGATCGGTATCGAGTTAGTTTATACGATAATTTATCGGATCGTTGTGGGCGGCGCATTAATAGCCGGGACAATAAAAGGCTCTCTGGTGATGTCTAAATTATACGAGTTAGGCAGTAAACTTCAATGTTCTTATAACAGGAAAGATATTTTTATTTGCAGTATTGACTATAGAGACATAAGTATAATGCTTTTTGCTTTATTTACAAAACCGAGTATAAAACCACTGCGAATATTTGACGTGAATTATTTAAATGTTTTTTTTTATTTGCTATTAAAATAATATACTTAATGTATTTATCACTCATTCATTTTTTAACATATGCACCCGTGAGCAAAAAGTGGACTCGGACCCGAAAAGTGGACCCGACCCGAAAAGTGAACCCATTTAGCAAAAAATATTGTTTCCAATCAAAAATTTGAATAATTATGAAAAGTTTGTATGTATATGAACTCAAAGAACACTAATATTGTAGAGCTGATTTAACTATAATCATAGTCATCAACAGAATAACATCTTTCATATTTACCTAATTAATTGTCTAATTAATTTATGACATTATACATTAACCATTGCTATTGTAGAATAAGCGTTAAAGAATATACATGGTATCATATTCCCATGCCTCCTACGCAGTGCGTAATTATGTTATGATTGCGCCACTCTGATGCCACATTGTTCGACGTAATGTCTCTTCTAAATCAGGGCTCTACAGTGCATCATGTGTGTATTCAGTCTATTGTAACTCGTGGTTCACACGCGCTCTCTAAACTGCTCCCACGGCGTCTGAAGCATTTGAACCATTTGTCCAAGCATGCAAATAAACTTCCAGGTAAGTTAATAAGCAAGTCAGAATCATACCGCAGTTGAAGATAATTGCTGTATAAAGAAATTATGACTACTATAAAAAAAATCATAGACATTTTAAAACAATGCATACGAGTATTTTTTCAGGATTACAACTGGACAATAGCCTTGCGCTTCGAATGGCCGTGATAGTGCGTTTAGAAAGCGGAACGACGCATAGTTAATTGTTCACGTTGTTATATAAAATTAATGACGTTTAAAAGGATTTTTCACAGCCGCCGAATAGAATAATTATATAGTATTAAACATTCACATTATTTTACACTATAAAGTTCAATGTATCTTCACAAAACACTGGTTACATAAAAAACTTAAATCGGAATGGAGGGATGTCAAGACCGAGAGGAAAACATAAATGGAATGTTTAAGTAGAACGGAACACACTATGTCAATTCTATAATCTTTATCTTATATTTGTAAAGTACTGTAAATAATCCACGAGTGAACAATCACGTAGCCAAGCTGTCTCTCTAGAATCACTCCGTGTGCTCCGATCTCGTTTAAAGCTTTTCATGTATGATGTTTTTCTGCTGACAAAACTTGAATCGTATGTAATAAAAGCATAAGCAACTTGTGTTCAGTGATATAACAGAGAAACACAAATCAAACATTATGTTTGTTTAAATACATACTAATAATTTTTTAAGAGTATTTAAAAAACAGCTTCATCTTTTTTCCCACATAGCTAGGGAATCAGAAAAAACCTTGTGTCAAGACACTTCGTTCTCAACTTGCCGCACAAAATCGAGTCTTTTTAAAAATAAAAATTAAACTGCGATTAGCGATTGTCTATCCTAATAGGATTCCAATAAGCGTGAAACATAAAATAATAAATAAAATACAATTAATTAGCAAGAGAAGATGTGGAGCGTTACTAGTTTCGTAAATAAACCGGTATGGGCGATGTTACATCGTTTTCCGCGCACGCGTCATTCATTCACTGGCACTTGCAGAAGCGCGGGCGCAGGTGGCCAGTGTCCATTGATATTCGATACATCGTCCGCTTATTACGGTTTTTATCCCCGTTTCCTGTTGCAGTATCGACATACTTGAGATTTATTTTATATATTTATATCTTATATTCTAGCTTTAAAGGAACGATAATGAGATTTTAAAATTGAATATAGTTTGCACATTTTACAAATGATAGTTTTGCAAGCAATTATTAATTATTACTAAAAAATAATTACTATTAACAGTTTTAAAGTGTTATTAGAAAAAGATTTTGATGCAGCTTTGAGGTAGTAGAACGCATGGCTTAGCGGTTTCAAGGAGACGCGGGTTCGGATCCTGCTGCGTTCAAATTTTTATAATTTTTCGAAATCTAGTCAAGTCTTTTTTAAGCTTCATTATTTATATTGGCATTGTTTCTGTTTGTATAATATTTTCCCATGTAAACTTCATGATTTAGACGTAAATGAGAGTATATTCTTATAGCTGTCAGTAATTTTATTCTGCTATAGTGATATTTTATCAATTTTTATATGTATATATTTTTTTATTCTTATTATAATATATTTAAATGATATAATTAAAAAAAACTCATTATTACTTACCAACATGCGTTTACCGTGTTGATGTCAACTTTAAACTGGATTAATGTTAGATACACCAAGTAGTATTTTTAAAAAAACAAGTATTTTAAATGCTAAAAAATAAGGACATTGTACTCAAGACTTTTTATACACTACAATTTGTACAATAGCGTAACAACAGATCTGCTTGTTTATTATTGTCAAACAGTTTAGATAGAAGAAATAGAAATCTGAAGAAAATATAACAGTCGGTATTGTAATATCATTTGTTACATATTCACTTTCGTAGACAACTCTCCCACGATTTCCTTTATCGGAAGCTTTCTTTTAACAATAAAAACGATTTGACAATAATCACGCAGATCAACAATAACTACAGAGAGATACTGAATTCATTTAGAATTGTTAGGTAAGTGTGTTAGAGGTCATCGTGGCTCAGTGGAACATCGTCTGTCTGAAACGCAGTTGGTTGTGAGTTCGATGTCCACTTGAAGGAATGATTATATTAAAATTATTAAATGTCTAAACTATACGTCTACAGTTGTTTCGTCCGTCCGCAATGTTATTTAAATTGTGACTTTTTTATTTATAAACTGGTTAGAATGGTAAACACTTAATGGAAGCTTAGAAAAATACAATAGTCAAAACTAACTGCAAGTGCATAGACAAAAAGGAAAGATTTTTTTTTTAATTATTGTTTTAGATTCTATTATATTGACATATACAGACAACGACCAGTAAGTCATTAAGTAGCGGAACTTAATTTTGCCTCGACACCAGACCGAAGAGAATGGAAATATTAAATATTTCCACTTCTTGAGTGGGAATTGAACCCACAACCAGTGGCTGCCGCAGTTTACAGCCACACCTTGTGCCTCTGCGCCACGACTGGCGTATATATGTGCATGTGGTGTATTATATATGTGCAAATATTCATTTTTATTATTCACAAAATTTTTGTACAGTTTGAGCCTAGGAAAAAATAGGAAAAACAAGTAACGCCGTGCCCTAGAGCCTAGGAAAAACAAGTAACGCCGTGCCCTATTTTTTGCTTATAACGTCCTCGTATAACAGTTGACCTGTTTGAACACGATAATTGTGAGCTTCAACTCTTTTCCAAGGCAAAAAGATATTTTAAATATAATTTAATGTCATATATTATATAAAGAATATTTTAAGGCGTAGATATTAGTGGGTTAATTTATGTGAGTTGTAACAAATTCATAATATATAATTTTTCTAGAAAAGTACCAACAATCTTTGATTAAATAATTTATATTTTATATAAACGTGGTTTATATTTATTTATATCCCTACCTGTTTAAAAAAGGCAGGCATAAAAACTTTGTTGTTTTTAATTTCTACTTAGATAATGACATATTTATTTTCGTGCACAGGTTCTGAATCTTAAACCCGCATACGTCACGATTGAAATTGGGTGTTGCTTATCCAAGATATTTATGTGTCCCTCATTGTAATTATGGAAATTTTCTACGTAGCTTCTAACTTTAATTAAATTTTTACTTGTTTGTTAGAATAATTAGCTGACTTTAAAAATTGGCAAATGTCTATCACGTAATAATAATGTAATAATAAACTAGTGACCCATTCGCGGCTTCGCCTGTATAAACTACACATACATAACTGTTTCGATCTATTGCAACACTTTGTGGGGTGAATTTTTGAAAAATAAAGTAGCCTTAGTCAGATTTTAAACTATATTCATGTAATACATTACAATGGAATAAGCGGCTTAGATTTCTTATAAAAAAATACTTAGCACAAGCAAAAAAAAAATAACAGGCATTAACTATCTTCCTGAGAAAATTTATCACAATCGGTGAAGCAGTTTTCGTACCAGTTTTCATCCTTTATTTCAATTTTCATCCTCTATACATATATTTCTTTTAAAAGTAGCTTATGTTGATGATGATTAATAACTCGTCAATGACTGAATGACGTTGACCCTGCGACTTTCGTATTAATAATATTAGTACGGATTTGAAGGCGAATATATACTTATACTGTTTAACTTAGTACATTAAAAACTCTGTTATACATAATAATAAAAAAAAATCACAATTATATGTCAAAATTATAACAATTTTTGCGTTTTATCGAGATTGCCAAGGCGAGGTGAGGCATTGACCGCTAGCCCTCACACGCAGTCAAACAATTTCTCCATCATATTTCCTATGGAAATATTAGGTGCCATAAAGTTGTTGTTGAACATGCAAACTATTATTTAAGGCCATTGTACTGGTTTCATGTCTGTAGCATTTTCAGCATACTGCGACGGTGGAAATCGAACGAATAACGGAAGTAATGTATGTCAGGGTAGATTTTTTTATTGAATTTACTTTTATGACACTCTCGTGGATCAGTTGAATCTTATTACTGTTGGTTTTCAAATTCATTCTGAAAAATCCCGTATTTTGACCGAATATTTATGAGTTAATTGTAATCTCAAAAAATATTAAAAGTTTACATATACCTATCTAAATAGAAATCATACCGAATGTATAAATATATAAACATAAATTAAAAACTAAAAGCAAAATAAAGTGATATAAAATAGTTAAAAAATTATAATAGAAGAAAAATGACAATTATCAGGAAACAACAAGTTTTTTAGTAAAGCTATACGCACATATAGAGTTCTATTTTTTAAAATATATCACAAAAAGACATGCGAAATCAGTTTCCCCCTATCACCAATACCGAAGAATTAGTATCGTATTGCAATAAATTTAGAAGGGAGAAGGAAGCCTCAGTTGGGACTTATACTTTTTATTTTTGTTAGGCTTCATGGATATTGGATGGATATTTTAAGTATTATGAGAAAAACACGAATAGATATAAAAAAATATTTTCATTTCATTTTTTTTAATAACACTAGAAGTCCGTTGGCGTAAAACAAGCATTACAGAAGTGTAAGCCCAAGTAGACTACCGTGCGTCTATATAATATTTGTATTATTATCTAGTGCATTATTATAAAAAATATTTCTTTCTTTTTATACATTTTAACTGTGCTTATTATCAAACCCTTCATACAAAATTTTTCCTTTCCTAATATTTCATTAACAAACTCAGATAGCGTTAGTTTTAAGAAAAAACCCAAGTGGCAACACTTGAATTAAATACAGTAAGACAGATATATATGTACATACAGTCTTCATTATATAACAGTTCTGATTTGAATACGTCTTATCATATATGCATTATTCAATGAGGAAAAGTGCTCCTTATCATAAATCAGTACAGCTATGGGAATATGAACAGATGTATTGTAAGCACTGAATGGGTAGTGTAATATATACCTAATATAATTTTAATTATGGCCCAAATAAAATGCCTTCACAAATTGTGCAATTTTTTTTAATGTTAAAATTATCCGTATTACATATAACAAGATACTTTGTTTTTCAAAGTAAATAAAAAGATTGTTGTGGGTTCGATTCCCACATAAAGAAGTGGAAATACTTAAATACGAGTATTATTTAATATTTCATTTCATTCGCTCTGGCCTTGCGCAAAGCACAGCGTTGAGTTAATACATAATGCCTCCAAAATTCGGCGGAATATGGAGAACGGAATGTCTCAACACTAGGTTCTCCTGCCTACCTGATACAGTGTGAGACTAAAAAAAAATAAAAAATATGACTAAAATTCTACAAATAGCTCATACACATACACATGCCTAAGTATAATATTATGTATTAATATGTAGCGTAACAAAAAAAATACAGATTTTATTCATAAAATCTACAGAAATATATATGTATAGGTACCCCGTTAAATTTAAAAATAAAATGATTATCAAGTCGTCGTGGCCCAGTGGCACAAGCGTGTGACTGTAAACGACTTGTTGTAGGTTTGATTCCCACTCGAGGAGTGGAAATATTTAATACTTCCATTTTCTTCGCTCTGGTTTCGAGGTAAAGCGCGGCGTTAAGTTCCGCCGCTTAACACGCAATGCCTCCGAGATCGGCGGAAAGTAGGGAACGGAGTATCTTAATACTAGGTTCCCTCTGCCTACCCTGCTGTGTGCGGGATACAGCGTGAAGCTATATATGGTTATCAAGCACCTGTGATATTAATATATCTTAATTTTAAATATCAAGCGATATTCTTTCCTACTTATTTACTTGACATAAATATAAATAAATTAAGTAAATAAAGGTCATAAGGTGACCACCCTAAACTTGAATTTGATCGTTAACCAAAATATTGCTTTCTGAAGCATATTTAATGTCTAGACGCACATTTGGAAGAACCTTTTAGATAAAATCTTAGTAGCTATTCTATATCAGGCTTTTTGGCGCCGCCGCCTACCCATGTCTTCTATACTCATGACCTAGAAAAGGATCAAATGGGCAATAAGTCATAACGAAGGCGAGTAGGTACGCTCCTTTTTCTGAACCCACGTAGTTCTGATCTTTGTTAAAGATTGGTAGAAGAAAACAGTAAATTCAAGTGAATACAATTTTTTGTTATGACTTATGTTATTATAGGTACTACAACAATATGTAACTATTACCTGTATTTAAGCTTAAGTTTTCTTTAAAATATTAGAAAAATGGAAATATACTTAATTATCAATTGTTTTTCCATTGAGGAATTTTATTATTCGTTTTCATATATTGTACCGTTCTCATATGTGGAATAGGCAGAGAATATCTATTGACATACTTATCTTGTTTCATTTCACCTTTTGTAAATAGAAATAAAATTAAAGTGTAAAAATGAAATAATAAAGTAAGTAATATTACAGAACGACTATTTCAAACTAGACTTGACTAATAATATGTTTAACGCTCTACTCAATAATATGACAATTTTATTTTAAAAGACTACTCAGTTCGTTGAACACCATTAATAGGTTCTCGTTCATAAATTACCTATAATTATAAAGTACCTACCGTAATTTGGTCGCTTACATCTTACCCGTGACTTTACAAAGTATTCAGTGAGCGTGATATAGGACAAAATAGTAAAGTGACTCGGTAATACGCGCTATTCAAAGGTAATCCTTTTATATTTCTCTAGCAACTTTGGCACAATAGACTTTTTTTTATATTAAATAACTTATGCCAATTTCAAAGTTTATATCCAAATTATACTTATTATGTATTGATATTTCATATATTTGTATCCAATTTTAAGCTTTTTCGCGCATAATATGGTAGTAAGGGAGAACCAAGTGTCAATACACTCCGTTTGTCACTCGGAAAGTTCATCTTGGCACAGTGGGATAGCATCTGACTTAAACAGAAATGGTTATGGGTTCGATTCCCATTCGGGGGAATGTTTATGATTTCGTTTCTCCACGCAATGTGAATGCGAATTATGGTGAAAAATGGAAAACGGACATATTTACACAATTACAGAAAAAATATTTCTACGTATTCATATTATTAAGTTTTATGTCACGTTTCCTAATAATACCTTTATATATGCAAATTAAGAAGCTTATTCATAAATACAATCAAGGAAAGGAAAGTTAATCTCGTGCGATATAAAAAAGCTCCCCTCGTCGCTATTAATGACCGATGTGGCATAGTGTATTAGTTAGAAGGGGCACCAGAAGGTAAATGTTGGCAAATGAAGGTTTCGTGTCGTCAATCTAGCAAACGACAATCACATTAAGTGTATGTTATTTAATGTATTGCACGCAATTTTTGTATGTGATTTGATTTGAATCATAATAATCTTTGTCATTTGATATCATTAATTTTAAATAAACAATAATTGTACACGAAACATGTTCTATTTATAGATTAAGTAGTTAAAACTATTGAAGGAGTAACAAAATCTAAGCCGCCGTGAGGTGCGGTAGTGTCTTCTGTAAACATTGTTATGGATTCGATTCCCTTCAGGGAAATTATATATATACATATTATGTTCATTTCCGCTCTGGTAACTAAGAAAAAGTGTGGCATTGAGTTCTGTCACTTAACGTGCAATGTCTCGATTTCAAGCTGAAAGTGACAGAGTGTCTTCACATTAGGGGCTCTCTGACTACCTTGTTATACAGTAAAAGTGTAGTTTCAAGTACATAAAAAACAAGGTATAAAAAACACTAACATTTAATAGTCTCTTGTTCAACAAAGTGAAACATCCAAATCACGGCGCAGGCGCCTTGAACACCTTGCTGTTCGCAAATTGGCAGTAGCACATGTCATAGAAAAAAATGTATTAACACCCGGCTAATGCTCTATATCGGTCCTCACGTGGCGCGCACGCTCCTGTAGCTGGTGGTAGGGCTAACGCTACATCATGCATTTGATACTTTATATCGTTCATCCCATAGAAGAAACACGTAATTACGTAAGTTGATAATATAATGTATTTCCAATCATTGTGATGAAATCTTATAATATTTGTATATCCTATCCAAAAGATTGTTTATTAAATTCGTGACAAAACTTTAGAAAACTATTAAAAAGTACCAAATAAAATAAACTTTTTGTAATTACGTCGTTGTTCTATTGGATGAGCGATATATGACCTCATCAACACTCGAGTCTATATAAAATCACCTGTTTAGCGTAGTTATTGGATTTTTTAATTGTGAGGAATTAAAGTTTGAATTATTAACTATAATTTTAGTTAATTATTCAAATATTTAAAAGTTTGGTTACAAATCAATATTTCTACAAATATGTACTATATTAAAAAAAAAAAATACCTATTATAAATTATTACATAAATATCATTTGTGCTGATTATAAATGTGCTAGACACTTTTATAAAGCGCAAAAAAAATGAT
Source organism: Dryas iulia moderata (assembly GCA_019049465.1). Taxonomy (NCBI): domain Eukaryota; kingdom Metazoa; phylum Arthropoda; class Insecta; order Lepidoptera; family Nymphalidae; genus Dryas; species Dryas iulia. Next base: position 9,828,445 of record CM032422.1, on the reverse strand, counting down.
ATCGTGCAAATATAGAAAATTGCTTTCCAATATTGTAAATCTATTCAAATAGCGGCCGTAGAAACATGTGTGTCAAATATTTGAATAGTAATTCCAAACACCTTAGGATCCTTCACCAGATGTTATCGAAGTGGGACGGGCAAAGTGAATTCATCCGGTGGCTGCATATTCACAATTCTAACATAATCAGGTAATATGTTTTGTGTTCCATAATTCTTGCGTTTTTGAATAGTTTTTTTTCTATTTCATGTACATTACAATTAATTGAACTTAATAAAATTATAATTTTTAAATTGGCCGTTATTAATGTGATTTGTAATAGAACTACTTAAGTATAGTCACAGTTATAAGTGTTATATCAAGTATAGTTTATTTCGAAAAAAATAAAGCTTTTACAAGTACCTAAAATAAAAAAAAAATAAAAAAAAAATAACAAAGACATAGACTTTTTGTTTTCGTTTAAGACGCCCCATCCACTTTCTGCCTAATTTTACGAGAATTTACGTATTCAATGGCAGAACTCTAATCACAATTTGTCTTATCAGTGGGACTAAAATAGTACAGTGAATAAAGATGAAAAAGCTATCATTTTAATATGATAAATCATTCGAGAGGGTTTCGAAATGTCATTTATGACACTGATTTCTCTTAAGTAACTATGTAAAATATATAAAAATAATATAAATATAAAAAATATACATTTATACCTAAGTAAATAGATACTATTACGCAAACAATAACCGATTGGTAAAGATAACAAGTAAACAGAAATCTTTTGTAAGGAAACAAATGATAAACATCATAAACAGCAAATTCTATTACACTACAGTATCTATTTATCTTTCTTGCGACTATGGTTTGTTTTTTATAAGTCCATATTAAAAAGCTTCATGCTCTTTTTTCCGCGTAGCAGTGTAAGCAGCGAGAAGCTAATGTTATGACACTCCGCACTCCACTTTCCGCCAGAAACCGAGTCATTGCTTATTGAGTGGCGGAACTCAACGCCACTCATTGTCTTCAAAAAAGAATATAATAAATCATTCCGCCAAGTGGTAATCGAATTCATGACCATAGCGTTATAAAGCATGACATTCTTGTTTATCAAAATAAATGGATTTTTAGAGCTAAGATGACGTTTACCTATCAATTACTTAATTATAAAATTTCAATTTTCATGAATAGGCGCCTGTTTCCCAATTTAATTTGACACCCTCTAAGCTTATTTGTTGCTGATATAATAAGATATACGAAAAGATAACGTTCCGCTAGTCCTGATTGTGTGACAAAGGGACAACAAGATTACAATGTAAATACAATGGATCATAGCTAAGGAGCTAACAAACTAATCTCATTTTACTTAAGCTTTACAATAACGAAATGGTTGACGCTTCTATTTATTTCGTAAAGATTATAATTTCTCATCCTGAAATATGAGTTTTATACAACTTTTGGTGTGGACAATGATTAAACCAAGATAAAATATTATGTTAGGTTTTTTTTTTACAATAACATTAAAAATTTGTCTACAATGTGTGACTTTACATGAAAAGAATATAAATACAAAAATATTTAAAAATACTACAATTATTATTGAAATAATTAAAATATTTTATTAAATAATTAGGAATAATTATGTATGTTTCGTATAGAATTTTCCGTTTTCCACTTTCCTCTGGAATTAAAGACACTGCGTGTAGAGTGGCGGAACTCAGCGTCGCGCTGGATAATATAATTTTAAATATTATCACTCCTCCAAGAGGGAATCGGGAACCAACAAACAATTGCGTTTACAGTCAGACATTATCCCAGACAGAATGGTTTCCAACTAAATTTATATTTGAATTTTTTTTTTTTTTAGCTTCACGCTGTATCCCGCACACAGCAGGGTAGGCAGAGGGAACCTAGTGTTAAGACACTCCGTTCCCTGTCGTTATAAAAAAATGTAAAGTATTATCAAATATATCATTAAACGTAACTAATCATTATTTGTAAATATAGCAAAAATGGTTAATAAATTATAATCGGAATATATTCCATTCTTAGTTCTTTAGTCCTTACGGTGCTATTACAATAAGCTGGCATAAGTCTATCGTCACTACGAATTTCCTGTTCCAGTTAAGAGCCCATTAATACCGACCTTTATTAAATTTCCTCCTTTAAGAACATTGAAGACGAGCGATTAATAATCTCGGACTATACAAAGACACAGTCGTGTGTCAACGAAGGAAGCTATATTAAACATCGTTCATCCTTCTAAGTCGTAAAAGAAAACATTTCTTGTGTTTTAAGTCGCATTTTTTAATACTATTTTTTATTTATTTTTCATATAAATATTAAAGTAGGTAATAATATTTTTTAAAGATATATTAAATTTATAACTTCGGGTTCCTTATTTTGCAAGTGTTAATTGATTTGGCTGAAATCAAGTTGTTTGAAAACAAATATATGCTTTTTGCAATAAGGTATAATGTAGCTAATGAAGGGTGGGACAATTTTCAAAATGAGTTCGCAAGTTTCGGAGATTAGCTGCACACGAGTATCTTAAACATACAAACTCACAAACGTTTACGTCTTTATAATATTACTGTAGACTTAACTTTACCTGGACATGATGTCTTGTAAGTGTGCATAAATGTAGAGGCATATATCCACTTCGTATAGACATGTGGTCCCAATTTGGTATTTATAAATAATATCTAAAGATATTTCAAAACATTATTTTTTACTTCAGATCTCCCTTTGCATATTTAAAAATAAGTAGTTTTTATAACATAACTATAATAATTTGGTCTAAATATAGCCAGTGACAGATGCACCACGCGACGGTGAAGGATAAAAAATGTTTGTAAGTAATTTTATAAATTGTGAACACTCCGCACGTCCTCTTCATATGTGTATCTTGTGTACCTTTTGGCATGCGCGGGAGCGAAGAAGAAAACCGATTAAATTTCTATAAATAAATTAATATGTAAATAAATCAATGAACTTCTTCATATTACTTTTAAAATTTTTAAGTGTTATTAAAAAGCATATTTGGTTCAAACCCACTCTTCTTAGAAATCGTCCAAGTGATCTGACCGCTAAGCCATACGTTTTACTACTGGCTACCGCGAAATTCCTATTCGCTTATAACTTATCTTTGTTGTTAACAATAATTTACATGAAGAACAATTTTTTTATACGTTTTCTAAATATTCTTTTCGTATTACTTCCCTGTTATAATTTACCCACAAATTCATTGTAACTCTAAGTTAAATGTCGCTAATATTTTCAAAATAATAAAAAGAAAAAATAATTCTTTTATGTCCTCATACCACAGCTTACATATAAAGAGGCTTCATCTCTTAAAGTAAGACGCATTTACAGTTTCTTATTTTCATAACATTGACTTTTGTCAATGATTATATATAGATATTCTTTCGCTCTGTTTGGCCCTTATTTTCAATAGGTAATTAACGTTGCGATAACAGACAGAAAAGTGGGTACAAAAAAAAAATTAACACAATTTTAATGAGAATAATAAAAAAGCCAACTTTTTAAATGAAAATAACTATGAGGAAAAACAATCATCTTGTGTATATATGAAAAGTGCAGATAGAGGTGTAGACCTTTAAAAATACTAAGCAGCTGAGTGCGTGCACTTATAAGATTGTCATATTAACATGACAAGAATCAACAGCTCATTAAAGCCTTCTAAGTACAATGCATAGTTATCCAAACGGTTGGCTGTGCAAAACGGAAATGAGCTATTAGATGGCGCAGCAGCTGACGCGGCGCACGCGCAGCTGCCGGCCGAAATTCATCCAGAGATCGCGAAACGCGCCTTCCGCTTCCGCTCGATTGTGTTCTTCCACTCAGCCCCACTTTGGGGTGAATGTATTGACATTGCAAATAGTGGTTAGGGGGCATATTCAATTCTTGTGAGTCAACTGCCTCTTTCAGCGGACGTCTTATTTCCTTATTGTTTAAATTGTACTTCCGTATGTAGTTATTGATTAAAATATAAAGTGATTATAAAAAAACTATGTAAAAAGCAGCTTTTAGCCCCATGACAGGGTACTCAGAGGGTACTTAGTATCAAGACCCTCTGTTTCTAAAATTGGAGTAAAGATTGTGTATTACGTGGTGGAAACACCACGCTTTGTCTTAGGTACCCAAATGGAAAAATCAAAGTAATTTATAAACATTCCTCTAGTAGGGATCGAATCCACAATCAACGCGTATTCTGGCATGACAGCCCCAAAAAATTCAAGGTGTGAATAACTTTTCACTTTACACCTATAACAAACAAATGTTTTGCTTATTGCCGTTTTATTAAGTTACATGAATACAGGTAATTTAATATTGCACTTGTCATGTTGAGGACATTAGGATATAAACCGGTACGTGGTATTATTATAGCGGTTGTTACACGACATTGTGACAACACGCTACTTGACGCGGCTTCCACGGTAACTGCTTGGCTTTGTCGCCCACCATTGTTTAGCAAGTCGGCGACTAGTTGCGCTCTTGTCAAACTGGATATACTAAGTATCTGGTGATCCTGTTCGGAGTACTATGGTATATTGGGTGTCGAGGAATAAAGCTTAGATATAAGTATATAAAACTTAATATACCGTATAAAGATATTTACGTGATAAATTATATTATATTCTTTTTTTATAGCTTCATGCTTTTTCCTGTTTAGCAATGCGATCAAAGACAACCTAGTGTCAAGACATTCCGTTCTTTTGTCTTAAGTACCAGAGCGGAGATGCGAAAATAATAAATAATCAATCCACCGGGAATCGAACGCACAACCATCCTGTTTACAGTCAGACGTTGTCCAATTAAACCACAACATCTACATCTTTTATACCAATATCATACACGAATTACTCCACTTACATAAAATAAGTGTATGTTTAATATAAACGCAATAAGCAAGATAATTTCCACTTTAATATGTACATGTTATAGATGGCTAAAATCATGTATTTTTCTAGGACTGACGTAAAAGGACGTAGAAAATGTCTCTCACAAAGTTGCTACACGTAAAGCACGCGACCTACTTTACTATTCGTGTGCCCCACAATAATGATTATAGAGAGTACTGTGAAGTTTCTTTATGATTTCCATAACCATCGATGCGTTGAATTAAAAAAAAAATGGAGCAGGTGGAAATAGTATCGCGTAATTGTCATGGTCATATTAATGATTTTATTTATTTGGTGTAACTGTTATAAAATATTTACATATAAGTGCCACTGTCCTTACGATAAAATTGGTTATATAATCGCATTTATTAAAATTTTCATCGTCTATATATTAATTCAGGCTATGAATGGCTTGACGGTGCAATGTACGAAAATACCTAAAAGTTTAGAAACTTCCAAGACTTGTAGTAACGTCAAAATCTGATTCTTAACAATTCACAACAAATACAACCCCACAAATATATTAATGTAATGCGAATGGAATGCGAAATATAATAATGGAATGCTCTTGAGCAAAGCGATGTCATGTACAGAAAAATAAAGAGCATATATTTTAAACGCTTTTATCTTAAATTATTATAATTATCCTTTTTAATTTATTGCTACAATTATTTATTATACTTCATCAAATGAGGCCGTCTCGTGGCGCAGTGGGAAAGCTTCCGACTGTAAACAGTTGCGGGTTGGATTTCCACAGGGGAATGATTACATATTATTATCCTTTCTCCGCTTGGGTACCTAAAATAAAGCGGCGTTTGTACCGCCATATACACACAATGTGTCTATTACAGACCAAAATTAGAGGACGGAGTGTCTTGACACCAGATTTTTTTGACTACCTTGCTAATGCGAGAAAAAGCATGATGTTGCTTTCTATAATTTTTCATATACCTATATATTACATCCGAAGTCGATATTTGGATAATCCACATATGACCGTACGTCACACGTGCGTCCGCGCACCTGCCGACAAACCCCGCCTCTGGCCTGGGGTAGGTACTTATTTTTATCTATTTTATAGTTAAACATACGTCTTTATACATAAAATTCTGGTTTGCTCGTCATTACTCTCTCTTTTAAATTACTTACATGTTTTAGATGTTTTTTTTTATATACTAATGAAAACGTTTTTGTCCATAGTACGTGTTATATTACGTTATTTTTTTTCTTGTTTTTTCTTATTTATTGTGCGGATAAGCTGAGAAAACTTACGTTTTGTTCTCCGCTCCCCGTTTGAATTTGAAACATCGTATGTTAAATGGAGAAAATATTTTTTTATATCACGCAATAATATATAGGGAAATATAAATTTCAAATATATTTTATAATAGCTTTCAACTTGATAGAATATTTAGGTTTATCTCCCTTCATTCAAGTTCATAGAACATAAGTAAAATAGTTTCCATGTACTTATTCCTAAACTGGCAACGTGACGTTTAGTTATTGTAATATTAGGTCAGATACATTATATTCATTATACACATTCAATGACTTTCTTTAAATCTTTTAAAGTAGCTAATCATATATGTACATATCTAAAGAAGATATATTAAACCGTATTCGTTAATTTAATTTGGACAGATATTGTTGTTTTAATTGACAGCGTTGACAATTATGTAGCTTTACGAGCATTTAAAAAGCTGTTAAGTGTAATTACTAATAATCATTAAATTCATTATAATACCTTTACTATTTACAGTTTTATTTATTGCATATAATGTAAATAATACTAATTCAGTTAATAGTTAATGTCTAATTTTATTCTTTCTAATTAAGTAGTTTTCCACATTTTCTATCTTCCCCATATATTTTCTACTAAAATAATAAATATTATTACTCTGCAAGCAAATGCATTTTATATAAAGGTCTTCAGAATTAATGCTGCTAATGTGGGGAAGGAACAATGCCTGTGCGGAAGCTCATACACGACCACCGGATGCCGGATGCCGGTTTGATATCCAACATATTTGCGGTAAGTGATGCAAATAATACTATTTTATTCTAGAAAATGAAAATGTAATCTACTTAATAATATTCTTATCAGCATATAGAAGATTTAAAGACTACTATTAATTTTAAAAACCCATTCAAACGACAGGAAGTATAATAAAAGAGGCAAAAATTCAATGATTCTTTCCCACGAGCAGCACAATTAACCTCCTAATTGCATTTCCTTACTAAAATTTTGTAACGTGATTGTACGCTAGTTTGGCAGCTTAAGACGTCTGGTGGTGCAGCAATATATATTGTTTATGACACCTTTGCGTTACACCGCCCACACAATAAAAGCTACGTTTGTCTATCCCTGCGTCGTGTGCCCGCTTTGTAATGGACACGTAGAAACGCACCTTCGGGATAAAGTTTGGTTTAAAACAACGTTCTCACGTTCTGTATCTATTGTAAACACTAAACGCCGGGGACGCCCGTTACGTTTCGTTTACTGCCTCTATTGTTCTATTCTACGCTTGTGAAATGTAAACAACGAAGTACGAAAGTCATGTAGTTGCTGAATGAAATAACTTAGAGAGGTACCTACAATTTTGTGAATTCTAATCAATGTTGCAAAGAAGTTGTGAATGAATTCAATGCTTTGTAGTCTCGTCACGTACATAAGCAGACTTTACTACGTTTTATTATTTCATTGTATTTGTTGGTACCGAAGTATCCAAAGGTGCGTTACGTCATAGACACTTAGATTCTTAATATATGTACATATGTCTAACTGGCGACCCATTCACGGCTTCGTTATATTTTTATGCCTTGGGTATCAAAGTTTTAATGGCGACTCAAAATCAGTCAATATGTAGCTTTTGACTGATTCAAAATGTAGCTTTCTAACGATAAACGAACTTTTCAAATCAATTTTGTATATTTTGAGTTAAATTCAAATAAACAAATAATTGATTCATCTTTATAAAATAAGTGTAGATTCACAAAAAATATTAAGTTACTTGTAAAATAAATAATGTATGTCTAAATATTCTATAAGCTTTGTTAATCGATTTCGATCTTCTCAACAGTTTTTTAGGAAAACACGCAAAAAAACACATATCAAAAGTCACCACAAAGCTATTGACGCTTATTAATTCCTATACCCTACAATAATTATTGAAATCGCTATTTGTACATACTATTTTTCAATTAATAAATACAAATGTCAATTTTATATAACCAACTGTTTCAAATAAAAAAACAGCTCAGTTTTTATTTATCAAATGAAAAATCATAGTAAAATTGCGGTCAGGTGCACCAAAGAAGCACCTATAGAGTGCGGCTAGTACCGGCCGACGTCATCATGTCCGGCCCGTTCACTTTGGCGTTCCGACTATCGTTTGATAGAATTTCTGTCACGAGACAACAAACGCAGGATATGGTAATTCCAATTATGTTATAAATATTCATTTACTGTACATATTTTGGCTAGGCATTATATACATGTGACCTTACCGTGACTAAAATGTTTAACACTTTTTCCCCTATAGCAGAATCAGGAAGGTCCTAGTGTCAAGACACTACGTATATACTTTCTATCTATAATTGACACATTACGTGTTAAGTGGCGAAACTCACCAGAACCCTTGATCTTATGTGACAGATCAGGGAAAAATGATCATATCTTTGAGTGGGAATCGAATCCACAACCACCGCTTTTACAGTCATATGCAGTTCCACTGCACCACAGCGGCCTCTGATAAAATTATGTTTTAATGACAATTAAACAAAATTAAACATTTTGAAAATACCCACGACGGTTTAATTGTAATTGAAAAAGGATAAAATAACTATAAATCCCCCGCCTAAAAGAATATATGTAACGAGATGATGGGGACGACTTCGTCGGGGCTGCCATTACTTTAAGTTTGCTAACTTCTCCTAGGTTTTCATGTTGTTAAAACAGGTTTAGGAAAAAATTTAATATTAATATGAATTTACAGTTTTGATAACTGGTATTCCTTTTAAAAACTTTAAGAACGAAATCTATACTGTTAGCTACTATATTTAAAATAGAGGTTGCAACTGGCAGCCCCCGACGAAGTTGTCCCCATCATCTCGTTACATATATTCTTTTAGGCGGGGGATTTATAGTTATTTTATCCTTTTTCAATTACAATTAAACCGTCGTGGGTATTTTCAAAATTTTTAATTTTGTTTTTTATTTTAAACTTTTTAAAGTGAATAGATACACATTATATATTATTACATAATTTCGAAATATTTTATATTAATCTTCATGCAAATCCAAATTATAAGCCCAATGCTTTCTGGTTATCAAATGCCTATTGCAGCGCCTGGCAGATTGTCACCGCAACATTTTTAGGAAACTTAAGTTTAACCAAATCAGTGAAAATCACAAAACCCACTAGTAGTTTTGATTTGGAACAAATTAATTTATACTGGAGCGCCCCGTGGTAGTTTGTGATATGGCATATAAAAACACGCAACAATTAAACCTGAACCTATCACAGAAAACCGCATCTAAATAGGTTTCACACAAAAATACAAGCAAATGCTTACTACAGCGCCCCCTGGTGAGGTGTCACCACGACACATATACGTGAACACGCGCTAATTGAGCCTGATCCTATCGTTGAAAACTGCATCAAATTCAGACTCGTAGTTTTAACTTTGCACCATCAAATGTTTAATGAAGCGCCCCCTGGTGAGTTCTTAACGTAAAAAAAAACTAAAAACATACACCAAGTAAAGGTAAATCTAATACTGAAAACTCTGTCCAATCGGACTAGTAGTTGTGGTTTTACATTAAATATTACAAACAAATGTTTACTGCAGCGCCCCCTGGTGAGTTAACACGATAAAGCATATCCAACACTAATTAAACTTGAGCTTATCACTGAAACTGCATCCAAATCGAATTCGTCATTTTAGCTTTGTACAAACAATATTTTACTGCAGCGCCCCCTGGTGACTTGTCACCGTAATATAAATTTAAAAACATGTACTAAACAAAGCGGAATCTAATACTGAAAACTCTTTCTAATCGTACTAGTCGTTTTTGTTATACACAAAAAATGGAAGCAGCTACTTACTGCAGCGCCCCCTAGAGAGTTGACACATACTTGAAAATATGCACTAAGTAAACATACATGACACATATATGAAAATATGCACTAAGTAAACTTGAATCTCTCATTGAAAACTGCATTCAAATCGGACTCGTAGTTTTAGTTTTGCACAAACAAATGTACTTATTGCAGCGCCCCCTGGTGAGTGATCACCGTAACACATATATGAAAAGATGCACCAATTAAACCTGAACCTATCGTTGAAAGTTTCATCTAAATCGGACTAGTAGTTTTTACTCTACATAAACAAATGTTTACTGCAGCGCCCCCTGGTGAATTTTCACCGTAACGTAAAAACAAACATTTTAAAATATGTACGAAGTAAAGCTTAATCTAGTTCTGAAAACTCTAGCCAATCGGATAAGTAATTTCGGTTTTAGACAAATAAATATAAGAAAAATTTTGGTTTTACACAAAAAAACTCAAACAAATGCTTATTACAGCGCCCCCTGATGAGTGGTCACCATAACACATATATGGAAAGACGCACCAATTAAGCCTGAACCCATCCTTGAAAGTTTTATCTAAATTGGACTAGTAGTTTTTGCTCTGCATAAACAAATGTTTAATGCAGCGCCCCCTGGTGAGTTTTCCCCGTAACAAAAAAAGAAAAATCTTAAAATATGCACCAAGCAAAGATAAATCTTTTTATGAAAACTCTTTTTAATCGGAGCAGTAGTTTCGGTTTTAGACAAATAAATACAAAAAAAGTACAAACAAATGCTTACTGCAGCGCCCCCTGGTGGTTTGACACGATAAAACATATCCAAGAACATCCACCAATTAAACCTGAATCTACCACTGAAAATCTATTGAAATCAGACTATTATTTTTTGAGATAATTGAAAACATTCGTTTTCACGTAAAATGCTTACTGCAGCGCCCCCTGGTGAGTTAAGGCAATAAGACATACATAAGAATATACGCCAATTGAACCTTAACCTATCATAGAAAACCGTATCAAAATCGGACTTATAGTTTTGGAAATAATTGACATAGTAATTTGCACAAACACACAAACAAACAAACAAACAAACAAACAAACAAACAAACAACCTCTCACCCCAAACACATATACAGTCGCCGTTCCGTCGCGGGTAATTAAAAATGCTGACTAGTGAGTCATGACTGATTAATCTCTTCAAAGAAAACCTCACTGGCTTTCGCTTCTCATATAATTGGCGTGGGTCAAAAATTCAAATATGCCCGTATAGAAATATCTCTTCGCATAAGAATAAAGTGTTCATATGTAATTTATATAGTGTATTGTTCTAGTAAATCAAATAAGTCTTACGCAGTTAATATTAAATCGAGAAGTATTATTTGTTTCATGGCTGGTTTCTATATTTTAATTATTATTCTGGGCCTTTATTTATCTTTCTATTTAATTTGCAATAAAAATTTTGAAAATACCCACGACGGTTTAATTGTAATTGAAAAAGGATAAAATAACTAGAAATCCCCCGCCTAAAAGAATATATGTAACGAGATGATGGGGACGACTTCGTCGGGGCTGCCATTACTTTAAGTTTGCTAACTTCTCCTAGGTTTTCATGCTGTTAAAACAGGTTTAGGAAAAAATTAAAATATTAATATGAATTTACAGTTTTGATAACTGGTATTCCTTTTAAAAACTTTAAGAACGAAATCTATAGTGTTAGCTACTATATTTAAAATAGAGGTTGCAACTGGCAGCCCCCGACGAAGTTGTCCCCATCATCTCGTTACATATATTCTTTTAGGCGGGGGATTTCTAGTTATTTTATCCTTTTTCAATTACAATTAAACCGTCGTGGGTTTTTTCAAAATTTTTAATTTTGTTTTTTATTTTAAACTTTTTAAAGTGAATAGATAGATACACATTATATATTATTACATAATTTCGAAATACTTTATATTAATTTTCATGCAAATCCAAAAGAAATTATAAACCCAATGCTTTCTGGTTATCAAATGCCTATTGCAGCGCCTGGCAGATTGTCACCGCAACATTTTTAGGAAACTTAAGTTTAACCAAATCAGTGAAAATCACAAAACCCACTAGTAGTTTTAATTTGGAACAAATTAATTTATACTGGAGCGCCCCGTGGTAGTTTGTGATATGGCATATAAAAACACGCAACAATTAAACATGAACCTATCACAGAAAACGGCATCTAAATAGGTTTCACACAAAAATACAAGCAAATGCTTACTACAGCGCCCCCTGGTGAGGTGTCACCACGACACATATACGAGAACACGCGCTAATTGAGCCTGATCCTATCGTTGAAAACTGCATCAAATTCAGACTCGTAGTTTTAACTTTGCACCATCAAATGTTTAATGAAGCGCCCCCTGGTGAGTTCTTAACGTAAAAAAAAACTAAAAACATACACCAAGTAAAGGTAAATCTAATACTGAAAACTCTGTCCAATCGGACTAGTAGTTGTGGTTTTACATTAAATATTACAAACAAATGTTTACTGCAGCGCCCCCTGGTGAGTTAACACGATAAAGCATATCCAAGAACATGCACTAATTAAACTTGAGCTTATCACTGAAACTGCATCCAAATCGAATTCGTCATTTTAGCTTTGCACAAACAATATTTTACTGCAGCGCCCCCTGGTGACTTGTCACCGTAATATAAATTTAAAAACATGTACTAAACAAAGCGGAATCTAATACTGAAAACTCTTTCCAATCGTACTAGTCGTTTTTGTTATACACAAAAAATGGAAGCAGCTACTTACTGCAGCGCCCCCTAGAGACACATACTTGAAAATATGCACTAAGTAGACATACATGACACATATATGAAAATATGCACTAAGTAAACTTGAATCTATCATTGAAAACTGCATTCAAATCGGACTCGTAGTTTTAGTTTTGCACAAACAAATGTACTTACTGCAGCGCCCCCTGGTGAGTCATCACCGTAACACATATATGAAAAGATGCACCAATTAAACCTGAACCTATTGTTGAAAGTTTCATCTAAATCGGACTAGTAGTTTTTACTCTACATAAACAAATGTTTACTGCAGCGCCCTCTGGTGAATTTTCACCGTAACGTAAAAACAAAAATTTTAAAATATGTACAAAGTAAAGCTTAATCTAATTCTGAAAACTCTAGCCAATCGGATAAGTAATTTCGGTTTTAGACAAATAAATATAAGAAAAATTTTGGTTTTACACAAAAACACTCAAACAAATGCTTATTACAGCGCCCCCTGATGAGTGGTCACCATAACACATATATGGAAAGACGCACCAATTAAGCCTGAACCCATCCTTGAAAATTTCATCTAAATTGGACTAGTAGTTTTTGCTCTGCATAAACAAATGTTTAGTGCAGCGCCCCCTGGTGAGTTTTCCCCGTAACAAAAAAAGAAAAATCTTTTAATATGCACCAAGCAAAGATAAATCTTTTTATGAAAACTCTTTTTAATCGGAGCAGTAGTTTCGGTTTTAGACAAATAAATACAAAAAAAGTACAAACAAATGCTTACTGCAGCGCCCCCTGGTGGTTTGACACGATAAAACATATCCAAGAACATCCACCAATTAAACCTGAATCTACCACTGAAAATCTATTGAAATCAGACTATTATTTTTTGAGATAATTGAAAACATTCGTTTTTACGTAAAATGCTTACTGCAGCGCCCCCTGGTGAGTTAAGGCAATAAGACATACATAAGAACATACGCCAATTGAACCTTAACCTATTATAGAAAACCGTATCAAAATCGGACTTATAGTTTTGGAAATAATTGACATAGTAATTTGCACAAACACACAAACAAACAAACAAACAAACAAACAAACAAACAAACAAACAACCTCTCACCCCAAACACATATACAGTCGCCGTTCCGTCGCGGGTAAAAAAAGAATATAGAAAATAAAATGTATTACTTACATTTACGGGTTTCTTCATTTTGTAAATACTTTCGCCATCTAGTAACATATTTTTTATATTACAAATTTAAGCTTGATCAGATCAACGATATACGAGAACAGTAAATAATAATAATAATAACTCAAATATCATTTTCATACATAAAATAAAAATCAAAACATGTATGTATGTACGCTTAAAAAAATTATATTTCTATGAAATAATATGTTACGCATTACGTACGCAGCGCAGGCACAGTCGGCGGTTTTGTTTTGGTGTCACCCTTTGTGTCTCATTCATAGCATTTAAAGTGCATGGATGGTTGCATGGGATATCCGCTGCGGAAGTCAATGAGTTAAAACTGACTCACGAATAGAACGATGATTGACGTTGTTATAATGACCCTGAAACGTACCTATACGTCAAAAAGTGATCACATTTATTTACCTTATCGTACATAGAATGTGTGAATATCTATGCAAATGAATATATTTGTACTATTATATTGTATTCTTCGATTGGTTTCCGCCATCAAACATTCTTTTTGTCTGTGTTATCTTTCACAACTTATTAAATAGTACACATATTTTTTGTTAGAAAATGCATGCTACTCCAGTAGCAACATATTCCATCTATTAACTCTTAAGGTGCTAATCACATTTTAGAAATTGAAACTTGTAAACAGTAGCGTGAGCGCAAGTAGAGCTCAACGCTCTAGTTTTTGCACTTACGCTGTTTAAACAAATGTTACCTTGTATCAAATTAGGCCTTAAGGTTGCATAAACGTTGCAGTGATTTTACATTGTTTTTCTTTGTTAGATTCATTTATAAATGTGAATTTATTAATAGATATATAAAAGTTAACCTACTCGTATATATTTTATTATACATATTGCAATGAATGGCGTAATTTAACGTATATTACATATAAAATTAGCAAATAATTATCATATAAATTACAATTATAAAATACAGATCTTTCATTTGGCACACTATTATTATACACATACCTTTATATTAACGCTTGAGATAAATGTAATAAGTTATCATTATTTTCATAGATAATAGCAAAGAAATAAAGTTTCCGAGCGTAGGTCGTATTGTTGCGTTACGTTACCGTGGGAATGTTGTCCGAGGAGTTTGGTGGGTATTTGCAATTTGCACCTCGCGACCCTGCGCCGGCTACTTCGCACCCGTTCATCACTTCTCATGAACTATTCTATATTTTGTATATTAACTCAAGGTCTAACTAATTAAAATTCGAGGCGATACCTACTAATTTCATCATAATAATCGATTTTTTATCAGCTTTACGATTTTTCTCGTAAAGTAGGGTAGTCAAAAAGAACGTAGTGTCACGAAACTTCATTCTCCATTTTCCTCCCTAATTCAAAACATTGGGTTTTGAGTGGCGGAGTTCAACACCGCGATCACATTCCGAATATAACTGTTAAATATTCTAAACATCTTTAACAATATGTTCCATTGATAATTTCATCTAATAATAAACAATAATTGTGTTGCTGTTAGCAATTCTTCGCGACTTGGCAACATATTGCATTGTTATTGCGTATGTTGAATCGGCTTTTAATTATCTTTTGTTTTCGTCTTCCATTGTGAATTAGTTCATTCAACAGGTTTTTGTGTTGTTAATTAAACTTTTCTTCATTCTTTTTTATTTGAAATAGTTAATGATGCTAATTTTAGTGTCCCGTGTACGATAAATACAAGGTTCTCCGATATAAATAAAATATACTCAATATGAGATATATTAGATCAGCAGGTGTTTTTGTATTTAATATATGTCCATTAATTATAGCATAGACATATTATGTAATATTTATTTTACACTGGGTGTTATTAATATTATACTTCTAATAAGACTAAGTTTATTCCAGTTTATAATCGGAATCTCCAATATCCATGTATGTATGTATATACATAAGTGTATGAGTAACTGAAGCATTTTATGAAAGACTATCGATCCACTTGCAACTTCGCCTGCGTAGTTGAAAATTTCCTCCAAGTAAATAAAATATTCCATAGCAATTGTTGTAACTTTTTTATTTATGAATCAATGTTAAAGGAAGATTACCAAAATATATAAGTCAAATTTACAATTAAATCGTTTCTGAGTGTGCTCAAATGCCCATAGCATGATCACAAGCAGAAAAAATCATTGTTTTGGGTTGTATTATATTGTTAAATGCCTCCAATAATATTTACGATACGGATTAAGAAATTAGTAAATCCAAATCACACTTGACTAAATTATAATTTATTCTGTTGGGAACACCTACTCTACGAATATTAATAAAATTAACTTTAATAATTTGTAGCTAAAATGTTATTAGCATTATATAAAAATATTTCTTATTTTACATATACCTACTTGGCATTATCATACAATATTATCAGATCATGACTACTAATTAAGTAACACGTACTTTTTACGAGCTTCATTATTTTAATACACTTTTAATCTCTCTCTCTCTTACTCATCGTTTATAAATATATAAGTGTTAAATATTTTTGTTAAATAAAAACAGCTAATATGTGAAAGCGTTTTCCTATGAAGCCTGTTGACATTATCTACAATTGACAAGCGCCAGAGTGCCTTCCAAAGTGAACTATGAACCGCCGCTGTTCAAATAACTACGTACCAAGGGTGTGATCTGTAACCGAGCCTTCTCCATTACGGATCGTGGGAATATGCGCTCACTAAATTATTAACAAAAATATTGACCCGCTGCCTACTTAAAAGATTTGACCACGAGTTGTTTGCACTGACAGTTTGCCGCTCCCAACAAAATATTTTCAATGAAACCGATAGACAACACAAGGGTGTTTCGACGTATTTTTTTCATGGGAAATTGGGAGGTTCCATCTTAGTTAAGAGTTTGGTGATTGTTATCTTTATATACAACAATACGTTTTTACTGAAATTATGTTGACTATATAAGTATACATAGTTATGGGTATTTATATAATATTTAATAGGCATTTAGATTTAAATTATTGGCTTTAAATGGTTACTTTATTAATGAATAATATAACTTCTTTTTATTCCAAACCTTGACAAAAATAAATCCAGAACATGTTGACAAGATACTTGTAAACTTACAAGTGAATATTCTTGATTATAAACAGTTAAAGTTTTAAATTTTTATTTCAAAATATAAAGAGATGAAATTACGAATAAAAGCTTGTAGTGCTATAAAAATTTCGTTAAAATTGTAGCAACGTCATTTACCTCATTTGATTTTACAACCATTCAAAGTTAATTCGTATGTAATTTAATAAGGCAATGTACATACCTACGTATGTACCTACTGTATATGATATTTTACCGCTTCTTGCTGCCCGCATAGCAGGGTGGTCAGAGAGAACCTAGTGTTAAGATCTATTTTTATAACATAATTACGGGTAAAACTTCTATTCCATCTGTGCTGAATTTGATACATCTACGTGTACCAAAATATAAACATGTTCGTCGTAAAAAATTGTTTGCGATTCAGGGATACAGTTCGAAGTTTACGCGAGAGTCTCCGATAATTCGAGTTCTGACACTGCTTAATGGTGTTCTAGTGGGATCCTACTTTAGATATATTTTTCTCTTCGCCTGTTATATTTCGGGTGAGGGTAAACCGATATATCGAGACTAAAAATAATATAACCCGAATTTTGTAAACGCATTACATTTTTAAGATCTGTAATGTTTATAATATTATTTAATATAAATAAAACAATAAATAAATATATAAGATCCTCCGTTCTCTACTTTCCGCTACACTCGTAAGTGGCGGAACTTACTGCCGCGCTTTTAAGTACTAGAGCGACGAAATGAAAATAATATATTTAGTGATACTCTGAATGGAAATCGAACACACAAACGCCGCATTTACAATCAGACGCTGTCATTCTACGCCTCTAAACCTTTACTTGATATATATATTATATTTCAAGAAGGCAAGTGCAAAGTATCAAAAGTAGGTCTTTTTATGTTTTTAATTGTCATAAGCTGACAATTGGGATTGGACAAATAGTTAAATATGTTATGAAAATCAAAGTAATTAACGAGATCATTTGTTTTCGCAAGTTTTATTTAAAAATGTGTATTTTTAAATAAAACTATTTTTTTGATACTGAAATCCCGACATTTTGAAAACTTTACAGCAGTCCATGTTTAATTTCATTTAATAGTTTAATTTCAAAATGAAGTAATTAATGTTAAACACCAACGGAGGCTGCTCAAATGCTGTTACGTAAAAATCTATCGTATTTATATTAGAGGAGACAAGAATAGTGATAAAATTGTGGATAATAAGGAAGGTGGAAAAGACGACAAAAAATGTTTTGAATCTCTAATAATGAAAAAAAATATTAGTTAAGTATGAGTGATTTGCCAATAATGATTGTGATTTCTGATGTTGTGAGAAACCGATAAATATAGAAATATACATTACTTATTGAAATACACATTAATATTCAAGCTGTTTGAAAAAGTCGCAACAAACAATTAGTATTCGATATTCGACTGAATACTGAATACTACTCGGTTGATTATTGAAGATTAAAAAAAATGCAAACTAAGCCGAATACCGAATCCTTAATTCTGAATCCTGAACATTAAAAAAAAAATTAAAAACTCGACTGTGTCAAGTGAAATCACTTGACATTTCCATGGCGTAATTTTTCTTTAGTGCTACGGGTACATGATAATTTTTAAATTTACCAAAAAGTTGTTAATAAAATAAAAACAGTTTAAATTGAAACAAATCAAATGAGGTCATGAGTAAGATCTGTGTGAAATTATTTTTTGTAAACAATGAAATGAAATGTGTTGTAAATTTCCAAATTTGTCAGACATATTAACAAAAATCTCAGCTATGCATTACAATAACTATGTATGTATGAACAAGGTTTTATTGGTGTAATGCTTTAATTCACAACCGCTTGTACTCCATTAATTAAATGAACGATTCACGTATCTCTCCAAGCGTAACAGTCGACAGAAAGTGGCGAAGAAAAAATGCGGAAAACAGACAAACCTTAGCTGAGATTGAAGTGAACCCGATTATGATCTCATGAATAGTTACTTACAATTGATACATTATTATGCAAAACTCGTATAATTAAGTTTTGGGTTAATTAATTATTTAAATTTCTAAAAAGAACTATAGATTATTACACTTTGTCTCGTGTACCTACTTTAATTATGGCAAATAGAACAGAATAAAAATAAAATATAATGGAATACATTTTGAGTAAATTTATAAAAATACAATAGAGCGATTAAATTTAATAAGCTCTATTTTAATTTTTAAAAACTAATTTCTCAGTTCCCTACCACTTTTTTCGTATTGTGTAATTATTATAATTGTACGTTGAAATACGTAATAAAATAATATATAGTGATGTTATCAACGAAAGGTAAAGACTAGTTATTAAAGATTAGAAAAATGTCGGTCCGTGACCCTTCTTTATACACACTGTAACTACTTTTGCTAATAAGTTCTTTGATTTTCGTCATCTTTACACTTTTTATGCTGATTTATTGCCTATGCAATGTGATTGGGTATAGCATTTCAAAGCTTTAAGAGTAGGTTCGAGATCTTAAATCTTCCACTAGCTTCGCTATGAATTTAGATGAACTATATTTTGACAGTGATTGCAGATCATTCTAGTAGTGCATGTTCCAGTAACAAAACATCCACTTGCCTAACAAACCGGAAGTGATAATTGAGTTTACTTACTATTTTCAAGTCCACACCTCATGGCATTATATCTGTGATGAAGCTTTATATAATATTTTATATCTCAATTTTAGGTCTTTTATTTTATTATTAGTGAATATGTCGTGATTACATCATTAGAAAACAGGTGTAAATTACAGGATACTGAAAAGTTTTTATATAAATGTTAAATATTCATTAGTTCCTTATTTAATAAGTTGATTCATAAGAAATTATCAAACAATAACTCTTTCTGAATCTCTTTATATTCATTTAATCATAATATATAGGAACAAATATCGAATATTTTAACGGTAAGGTTAAAGTATGTTGAAAGGAATTTATAATTTCATATTACACACACGTTGTTTACAAGAAACCCAGAGGAAGCTCGCATTATGCGACGACGCGCGTAGCTATGACTACGAGCAATCATTCAATCACGCAATTGATTGAGTCAACAGTAGTCAGGAGTCGACAGGACACCGCAGGATTGCTCATTATCTAATAAACATTGGCGCCCGACGTGATCTACTTACTTAGCTTCAATTGTTACATTTATATAAATAACATTAATTTAATAATTTGGTAAATATTGGGTTCATAGAGATCGTCGTGGCGCAGTGGGACAGCGGCCGATTGTAAATGCAATGGGTTCCATTCCCACTCAAGGGAATGATTGTATACTACTCATTTGTTCGTTCTGGTACCTGGTAAAGCATAGCTTTAAGTTTCTCTACTTATCACGCTATGTCTTGATTTCAGGTGCAAAGGGGAGAACAGAGTTTCTTGAGACTAGATTCTGGCTGACTGCCTTTCTATGCAGAAAAAAGCGAGAAGCTACTTTTTTTTAGCTTCATAGTCTTAATTTTAAAGTTAATTTACTCATAGATAATCATGTATGACTAACGAATGGGATATTAATTTATTTTCTCAACATATTATACCTATATTTAGCATTTAAAAATATATAAGGAAAATTCACATGCAGGTCAACGTGTACACATGTCATTCACTAGATATTCTAAGTATTTCCTCATTGTCGCACGCGCCTGACGACTCACATAACTTTCTTTTTGTGTCGGTACTTGCCATATTAATGAGCGTAAGTTTTTTTTATTTTATGAAATACTGTTTTACCCCGTTGCGATAATATTCAGTTATATACTAATACAAGTCGTGTTTAATTTTGGATATTGTTTAAAATTATAAAAAATATGAACGGAAAAGAAGATAATTCAATAAGAACAAATTAACAATGAACTAGACAAGGCGTAGGCGATTGATGCAGTCATTTTACAAGCTCTTATTACCTGCATCCTGGCTTCAATTTCCGGCTCCTACAAACGCTAACACTGACCTAGATTCCCGGAATATGAAGATAATCAGGTCGATACTCAATCATAATGCATTCGGCTACAATGGCAATGTGGGCTTTAGGAAAACAAATGGCTCCTAGACTACATAATAATAATATTTTTTTTTCTCTTAGCAATATAAATTTGTTTCTCGACAAAGTAAAAAATAAAAAAAAATGTTTTTGCATCATCCCATTGAATCAATTTAATGTTTTTGCTCGCGGATTCGGAAGCCGCAGGTAGAGAGCCTAGATCCGGGTCTCTTTTGTGTTATATTATTTGTAAGAATTTGATGTTTACAAATTGCAATTTGGAAAGTAATAACTGTCACATCACGTCAGCTGCATCATTGGGCAAATTGAGGATCTTTCAACGATTACACAAACTCGCTTGCTTTACAATGAATTATTTGTTAAGTTTCTAATTCACTGTATTTAATCGAAATAGCTACGTTTATTTTATAATATAAGCATTGGTTTACTAAAAAAAATCCTTTGTTGCCAAATAGATATGTTAGTCAATTAGATTTAAATTTTAAAACCAACAAGGTTACGTGAATGTGGGTAGTGTATTTCTGTTTTTTTATATGCAGCTTTACGATTTAGCCCGCATAATTGGTTAGTCAGAGAGAATCTAGTGTCTTGACACTACTTTCTCCATTTTCCAACGGAAATTGAGATTTCGCCTATTGAGTGACGGAACTCAACCTACGTCTTAGGTACCATAGCAGAGAAATGAAAAGAACTGAATTCTAACCATTCCTTTGAGTGGGGATCGAACCCACAACAAATCACGCTTTCCTACTGCTCCACGACGGCCTGGTTTTAATATGTAATTTTTACTTATTATTTTTATTGATACAAAATTTCATGAAATAGCTGATAAAACGATAGTAATATAATTTGTAAGGGCTACCAAGCGTAACTGCAAACCGGAGCGGTCGCAATGGTATGTGGCGGAACTAAGTATTTATATTAGCATTTACGGTAATTTACGGTAAACTTATAGCAATTTGCTCATCAGTTATACGCAATATTCTTTTAGTAAACAGGAATAAAAGAATTGTGAAAGCTAAATTTAAATTATTCTCGTCGTTTAAATATTCTAGTCATAATTCATTTAGAAAAACATCTGTTTTGATTGTTATTTATAAAGAATTGTAGATCTTAATTAGTAGATAATTATTTAATGTTTATAAAGTTACTAAACTGTTACAAGTAACTTAGTCTTTGTAATTGTATATAATAATTTATTGTATAAACAAGAAATTATTATATATGATTAGAGTAATAATAGTATTATTTAATTAGTAAAAAAAACACAAATTTTATTCATACTATTCACTTATACCGAAATATGACCATTTTGTTAATAACGCTCGATTTCGTCGAACAAACAAAAAGCTCAAAGTGCCAACTAAGTGTAAAAAACTGAGAAGCTATCATCGTTCATCGTTATAAGAGATAACTTATACTTTGAGCCGCCCCGCCCGCTGCCTCCCGCGCCGTCGGCTACAGCACCAGCATCGGTAATGTTTACTTTGTCTCTGCGGCACGTTCCTATAGGTGGTAATCCAAAAATAACAAATTATGAAACTGATGAAAAACTCGAGTTAAGCTGTCGGCGATCCCTAAACATAATGTTTGATTGTACCTTAATGACAAGGCGCAGACTTAAAGCTACCTTTTGTATAAAGCCGCCGCGAAAAATTACAAAAGCGACAAAAATTAATATTTATTACTATTGACCATAAAGTTGAGAATAACAACGCTCACAATGTCATGGTTTCTACTAAGGAGGTCCTGGTAATTGAGCAATCATCTACTCTAGCCTGTTGCGGTAAGCAATGCATTGGAGTAAATAGAATTTACTATGTTTATTTGTTAGATGTGTTGTTTAATCATAATACAATTTGCTTTAGTAAGTTTTAAAAAGTTAGCTATTGATAATGACTTATTTATAATTGTTTTTTTTATAGCTTCACGCTGTATCCCGCACACAGCAGGGTAGGCAGGGGGAACCTAGTGTTAAGACACTCCGTTCCCCACTTTCCACCGAATTCGGAGGAATTGCGTATTAAGTGGCGGAACTTAACGCCGCGCTTTACCTCGACACCAGAGCGAAGAAAATGGAAATATTAAAAATTTCCACTGCTCGAGTGGGAGTCGAACCCACAACCAGTCGTTTACAGCCACACATTTGTGCCACTGGGCCACGACTGCCCACATTAGTGGCCTGTATTATGTTTTAAGTGAAGACGAATAAAAGGGAAATAAAAAGAGATCATCCATCCAGACTAGGTCAAGATTTGGTCTGGCACAACAGTGTCAAGCAGAACAGATAAAAAGGCTAACGGCTTTAATGTTTATAGCTTATAAATAATAGATTACATAGTGCACGCGAGCGGACCATAAGGCGACCTTGTGAATGTCGTCGGACCCAAGTGAGTAGCTATGATTCATGCTTAAATAATTTTTAAAATCAGACTTGTATTTTACGGATATGACCTAAATGTAAAGATTACGTGGCTATTTTAAATCCTAGTGTATTAGTTACAAATAGGAGAATAAATAAAAAAAATCATACTATAATAAAAAACAGAGTTCATCATGGCACAGTGTCTGACTAGGCATTGAATTCCGCCACTTAGCACGAAATGTCTGGAATTCGGAAGGAAAGTGGAAAACGGAGTGTCTTGATATACAAGGTTCTCTAGGTCAATCAGAACCTACTCACTGACTGGAGGTCCTTGCCTTGTTTTATGATAATAAAGAATTTTTTATTTGACGTCATAAGTATTTTAAAAATGCCTATGATGTATTTTATTTTAATTATAATATAACTATATTAATTATTACACAAAAAAACCTATCGGAAATGGATATCATGATTTTGACCAGTAACGTTAAATTAAAGCACACACTTCAAAGTTTTTTAAATACACATAAGTAAGGTAATTATCAAGTGATTAACAGAAGGAAGTTGGAAAACAGGATACAATATGTCAATTTAAAATAGCCAAAAGTAAAAAGAGTCTACTCCTCGTGTTCTATAAGGATGCCGTATTAGGACCGCGATGGCGTAGTTTTATTTCTTAAAATTTTAGAAAATACAGAGGAATCGTTGTTAACTGGCCTTTAGACGATACGGTGCTCAGAGTAACACTGTATAAAATTTGTAATCTCAAGTCAGGCAAAGTTAGGGATCTTTTTAATTTAACTACATTATTTAAAAAAAGAAACGATACTTGTAGATTGGACTAATTTCCTTAAAAAATCTTTATAATTTTTGAAACTCAGATATGAAGTCTATTTTTATTACAAATATTCCTTACACTTGATTAAAAATCGAGAAAACTTATGATCGTAACTTTAGGTTACCTTTTATAATGGTTACCTATTATAATGGTTACCTATTATAATGGTGTTACGAGCACTAGTGCCAATCTTTAGCTCTATGCAAATTATTGTGACGATTAAGGATTAAGTGAGAGAGAACTTAGTCAAGATACTTTGTCCAGTATATACGAAAAAAAAGAAAGCATGAAGCAATATAGGGTTAAGATTAATTCGGACAACATTCATAACGTAACTTTTTGAAATTATACTAAACGCTGCTTAAATCAGTCGTTATAAGCATACCAAGTTTCGGAGGTCTAACAGACGAGTAGATTGGAAGTTTGATTGATCTTTTAATTAAAAATACAAAAGTATGTTAAATTGTATTAAAATTGTATTGAAAATTATATTAAATTCTTGTATATTCAGTAGTGAAAAACTAAGTGCATAGTTAATACTTAGTGCACATAATTGTGATATAGAAAAAATGGACTTAACCATAAATATGTTTAAGTTTTTTACAATTTTTGCACAATATGAATATAAAACAAAATATACTAATAAATATCCTGAATATTTTTAATATTTAGGCATACAAATGTATATGATATGCAAGACCTTAACTTCGCTAGCGTATTGGAGTGTCGCGACGTGAGCGAGTAACAAAGGAGCTAAACAGGTCATTAATAAGAGACCGGGCACTTCCGCCGCATTCCCGGAACACCTACACTGAGACAAGACAGGAATAGCGGTGTGTAACGTGCCTATACTCTGCTAAAGGTGAATAACGATTGATTGTTTAACGAACTTGTAATTTGTAAAGAATTAAAACTGTGTTGAAGTTTGAACTGTTTTAGCTTTGTTAAAAAATTATCAAAAATTTTGAATTTAAGTACATATGTTTGTTTATCTTACTGTACTAAAATTGTATTCTTTTTATTAAATAAGTAGATATAACATTAATCATGATATCTGATTGAATCTACTCGACATGTACCTATATTTTTATCAATGTAAATATGTTAGATATTATTAACCTCAATTGTATTATTAAAATACATTTCTTTAAAAAAATAAAGTAGTTTTACTATAATATAAGAAAAATCTTCAATTACTCTCCCTAAAATTTTCACACGGTAGACAATAAAATCGATCGAAATATTGCGCACGATTTTCTAATCGATTTTTTGGTAATAAACGTGACCGAAGTACTCGTAACGTTAGAGGTCTCAATATAACTAAACTCTTTGTTGGTAATCAGACGGATCGCTATCGATCCAAAGCGTATCGGTGCGGTCCTACGCACCTGTCACGACGCGACGGTAGATCACAACATTTGATCGATGACGAATTGATTTCCTATTGCTGACGGCTCCATTGGAATTTCGAATATAGTCCAAACAATCTTGTCTTTCAGAACAAAATTTTTATATAAAGTGTAAATTATTGAAATCACGATCTTCTCTCAAATATCTAAGCTTTAAATAAACTGCTACGTTCAACGGAAACAAAAAACGAACTTTCTTGTATTTATTTTGTGAAAAAGACAAATATCATAAGTATAAACTTATTTAATATTGAATAAAAAATAACAACAAAATCACATAGACATCTTTAACTAGCGCCTTATTTATTAACGTCCATGGTGATATATCATGACAGGCCACCGGGGCCGCTCGACACGCTCCCAAAAATCTCTATTGAGACGTGTCTGTACAAAGACGAGTGTGTTTGTGTAAGAATCAAAAATAAACAATCGTAATTTTTAAAGTGTTAAAAATCGGTAATCGATTTACATAATAAACTTATTTATATTTCATAATCTAAAGCACAAATTGGTCTGCACCTTTGGTCGAATTCAAGCGTCTAAGTAGTGAATATTTGTGTAATTTTTCACATAAGTGAGAGACGTGAACAGCGGGAGGGCGCCGACAAAGTCCCCAGGGGTGCAGCCACTGCTTCTAACTGGACGTACGCCACTGTCATATTATTAATAAAGAAATACTTTAAAAACCTACATGCATACTAAAATTTGAATACGATCTACTTAATCATCATAAGACGTGCATATATAAAGGACTTTATATGAATATTTTGATTTGGAACATTTTCATTTTAAAAGTAAATTAAGAGTTAGTGTAATGAACGGACTACTTCAACTAGTCAAGTACTACTTTCAGGATGAGATTCTACAAGTAAATCCTAACATAATTATAGCAGTATAATTTATTAATAATAATATACAACTAAAATAAAAGCTCCACATCTTGCTTAATTTCCGCTGACTTTATATCAATAAATATGCCATAATTTTTCTCTGAATCTTTTTGTACAATTATAATAAAATATGTCCTTTATCACTCCTGAATAGTGTAGCTTTCTATTCGTGAAAGAATTTTCATGATCGATTTAGTATTTTGAAAGATTAGCCCTTACAAATAAATAAACAAAGTTATAAACTTTACTTCTTTATTATATTAGTATGCATAGTTATAATAGCCAGTCTAGAAACTTTGTGTTCTGTAAAGCACTGTAGAAGACATAACTAAGAAGGACTCTCCATTTAAAAACAAAGTAATTAAATATTGCTTTGTTTTTAATTATTTTTAATCTTCAACGTCTTCAATGGAAAAAGTTATCTATGATCCTGTTGTATTCTATTAAAAGTAAAACTAAATTAATGAAAACAACTAACAAACAAAACAGTTGTTTGTTTAAAGATATGAAGTGTGTTCTATGAATATATGTATGATTTTAGAATTGCAAATTCAAAAGTTAAGCACAATATACATCTTGTGTAAGTTTTGGGTCAGGGCGGTGGCGGTGACCGCGTAGGCTCGCATTTTGGCTACTCCGCCCACCCTCATCTATTGTCTCACCCACATGCAGACGTGTCAGCGTGATCTCACTCTATCGACTAACGATCTAATTAGCTATCTACAAAATCTTTGCTACCAAAAAAAAGATTTGATGACAACATAGTAATTATGATGCTTTTTATAGCTCTGTGCGTATCCACGACGCTTGCTATGCGGTTACAAGAACAAACTATTGCTAAAGTATGACAATTTAAAAAAAATATTGTATTAAGAGATTATGCGCAGTAAATTTATAGTTGTGAATGAACTGGTATTAAATTTTTACTGAATAGTATTGTCAGATTAAAATGCCGATGGGCCACACCGCGTTGGCATAAATCCTTTACAAAATTTCATTATTCACTTTGCGAATATGGAACAAAGACATCTATTTCTGTAGCGACTAATGTAAGGTAAACATTGCATTAGTGGTAAGGAACAATTGAACAGTATGTCCGGTGGGGCCACGGCTTATGGTATATTTATGACGCTTTCCCAGTAATGGCGGATTAGGAATAAGGAACATCTTGTGTGGTGCGAGGGTGGATAGAGCTTAGTTCCGTTTGCGGTAAAAGCACCAAGATTCATGACACAATTGCTCTATTTTATCATAGATTTACAAAGTATCTTTTGTATTATTATAAAAATACAGCAATGTTTATTATATATTAAATTTAATAAATCTTAAAATTAAATTTACTTAAATGTATATCTTTAGAAAGCGATTGATGCTTAATTTTTCTAGGCATCAATATAAAGAAAACAATAAGGCACAGAATTGATCAAGAATAGCTTGGGCGTGGGCGTGAGAAAGGTGCTGCGATGTTTCTCCGCTAATACACTGCTCAAATACGCGTATGAGATCGCGCTGTACCTGTTAACTGAGTAGGTATACGTTTTTTAATATTAATAATATTTATAAAACATGAAAAATACGTCAGTGGTAATTAAATTACATATTAATGCCAGGTTCATTTTCTTTGTTAATCTTAACTTAAAAGTATTATTAAAAATGGCGAACGAGTAATTTAGAACACACGTAAATGAAAAATCCGCATTATGCTAGCTGAAGTGACGAAAGTAGGGATAAATTTTAAATAAGCTTATTATATACTTGTATGTAAGATTAGCCCTTCATGTTAAAACCTTCATACCTTCGTGAGAAAAAGAAAGCATATGTGATGTGTGACTCGCTCCCATCACTGGCAGATGTTATCTACTCTCGCTACTCTCACGTTGTGCTAACTAATTGCTTTGTTCACCCGCCATAAAATTACGCCACTTATTTATGTATATTTGGAAGCAATGACCTACAATGTTTTAATATACATAATTCGCTTTCGAGTTGCCGCTGGTACAAAGATAATATTTTTTTCGAAAACATATTTTGATAAGTATAAGATATATAACCACGTACTAAAAAATATTATATTGTTTCATCAATCGTGTTTGTTTTGTTAATAAAACACATATGATTTAACTGAAGGATCATTATTTTGGGTTTGTTGTTTGATTCTTCGCGGCGATTCCACGCTGTTGGCGAATGGCTGTTGGTAACGCTCGAGGCAGTATGACGAATCCAATTAACAGCACTAACGAATACTGTCGGACGTACACTATTTATGTTTCCTCGCAGTCGCATTGTAAATATTTAGTCCTGGCCGCGTCTGGCGTAGTTCCGCGCCTTATCTCTCCATCACTTCTGTGAACGATTTGATGAGCCGCACGAGCTTTCAGCACCTACATACAGGAGTGTATCCTGTGTCCATAAATAACGATTAGGAAATGGCATCCGACACATTTTTTGTTTAAGTTTGTTTGTTTGTACTTATTTATATATAGAACAACAGGTAATACCGTACTTTGATACGTATAAAATATGTTGTAAATAAACAATAAATCAACTATCAGCATACATATCCGGCCACGCGACGGCGTTCGACACGAGTGAATAGCACGAGCGAGCTACGCGCGTGGGCACAGACAGGTGATCGGTCGATTATTTGCTAATTTATACGAGCCGCTTGACTTCTGTTTTCTCATATGATAATAACCATTTCGATATACTAGCAAACGAGCTCGCTAAATATAGAGAACAGCATTCCATGGACGCCATCGACTCGGCTAACTGTTCGATTGTATTATGCCTTTTTTCGACTTAACTTATTTAAATGTCACTTGCTCTCTGGTGGTGCGGGACTAGCGCTTATTTGGAGTGATGTTTACGGCCGTCACCGGGTGATGTCACCCGCGCGCCATCATCATGAGGGGGCCTGTTTTGGAATCTTTACGAGCGACACCTCCACATTATATTCGCAACAGTTCATTCACCGGCACAATAATGTTAAAGCTCTAGACAAGATATACACATTTATGTAATTGGAGATACTCAATATCCTATTTTCATAAATATTATTTAATTTATGTAAGAAAAAATATTAATATTTACAAAAGTCACACTGATCGCGGCAAAATTGTTTTTTTATCTGTAAAATCTTGATTTATTGTTATAACAATAAATTACAATTGATGACCCTGATTTATTGTTGTAACAATAGCAATTCTGTTTAAAATTATATAGGAGTTCTATATTTGTAACTATTTAATAAATTCTTAAATCATTGATCAATAGAGAACAATAAATTAAGAATAAACAAACGTAAACATTAATGAAACGAGCAAAGCAAAGTTGTTATTGATGTCATCTGTCAAATTTTGTGGCGATATTTCTTATTGATTATTGAAAGTCAATATTTGTAGTAATTGAGATACGTCTATTACAGTATTTATTTTATATATTTATATTACCTAGTATAACTATTTTTTTTTTTTATTTCAGTTTTAGAATAAAATTGAGAGATTAGTATTCAATTTAAATTATGTAAAGGACACGTTTTCAGGTAGTACCTACCTACTATTTAGTAACAGAACAGGCAAATTTTGTTATATTTTTCCTTTTAAAGTAAATATTGAGCTTGAAAATAATAACATAAGAACTGTAAACGACTGGTTGTGGGTTCGATTCCCACTCGAGGAGTGGAAATATTTAATATTTCCATTTTCTTCGCTCTGGTGTCGAGGTAAAGCGCGGCGTTAAGTTCCGCCACTTAACACGCAATTCCTCCGAATTCGGCGGAAAGTGGGGAATGGAGTGTCTTAACACTAGGTTCCCTCTGTCTACCCTGCTGTGTGCGGGATATAGCGTGAAGCTATTTAATATTGAGCTTGAAAATAATTAAAAGACCATTTTGAAACATTACAACATTACAAAAAAATGTTAATTTGCTTTTAGGCTTTTATTAAACTAAGAACTTCAGTGCCTTCTGTCAGCGCTGTCTGCTGTTCTAATTTTTGAAATTCACATTTTGAATAAGAAAATTTTCTAATATTAAGGAGATCAAATAGGCAAATAAGTTTTATACGACATTTTCTTTCTACTAGAACCGATAGAATAGAATTTTTCATATTATGTTTGCATTTTCCATCCTAAATCTAAATCAAATACAACAATATACTGCAGCAGCTTCTGTCCATATATTACAGTGCACCGAATCTTTGCTTCAGCAAAGCCTCAATTACTGTAACACCTATATACTGTAACAATACATATTATGTATAAATTAACGTAGAAATATAAAAAAATATTAAATAATATAATTTAATAATAATAAAAAAATATATACAATTTTATGGAATAGGTTAAACAAATAATAAAAAAAATATTTAATTAATATTTTCAGAAAAAGCAACGTTGGCTGTATGAGTTGCTGGCCGATTATAGTTTATGATTTTTAAAAATGGAATAGAAAGAAAGGGAGATGGCGGGAGCGTGGCGTCGGTAAAAGTGACGCTTAGAAAATTATTGATATTAAATTGCAAATAATATAAATTGAATACAAGGAAATGGATATTTAATAAATAAATTTAACATATTAAATGCAAAGTGATCGAAATATAATAATTTTATAATATTCAAGTTGGGTAAGATGCATATTTGTTAATTATGAAGAATTGCTTGGTGAGTTCTTATTATATTAATAATATAAAAAATAACAAAGCGAATATTGAAATGAATATTTAAATAATAATAACTAAATAATACAATAGTATTAAAGGCAATAAATATTTTAAATATTAGTTCTATGAAAAAGAAAACGTATAATTTGCAGTACAAATTAATTAAAATATTTGGCGTATGGCGGCGCCATCTTAAAATAGTGTTGTATGAACACTATAGTTTACATTTTCCTAAATATTATAAATTTATAAATTAATTGAAAGTTGCGAGTGTAAATAATATTTATTAAATAAAAATAAATGATGCATTGAATAATAACATATTTTATGGCAAATATTCTCATACGAATGTATGAAATTTAAAATAATATAAATATGTACTACATGTATAGGGGCGATGCATGTAGTACAAATAATAATAATAAGATATTAATATATAATGCGTTTGATAGCTGGATATTTTATGGCAATTGAAAGTTGCGAGTGTAAATAATATTTATTAAATAAAAATAAATGATGCATTGAATAATAACATATTTATGGCAAATATTCTCATACGAATGTATGAAATTTAAAATAATATAAATATGTACTACATGTATAGGGGCGATGCATGTAGTACAAATAATAATAATAAGATATTAATATATAATGCGTTTGATAGCTGGATATTTTATGGCAATAATTGACACGATCTCATACGAATGTGTAAATCTTAAAAAACAAATATAAACTACATGTACAGGGGCGATGCATGTACTGTCTCTCGACTGTCAGGGTTCGGTTATAGCTTATAGCTTACTGATAAGCGATGTCAATAACACAATCAATGTAGCTTTGCAGCACCGAGGCCGACATGTTTGGTAAAGTGATCCGCTATAGCGAAGTTGGTTTGTTGTATCCTTTCTGATGCTGTCTTGCGTTGCGTAAGCGATGCTTGTACAAAGTCGGATTGTGGTAAAACGTGTGACATGCGACTGTCGTGGGTTCAGGGAGCTTATAGCTTACTGATAAGCGATGTCGGTGACACAATCAATGTAGCTTTGCAGCACCGAGGCCGACATGTTTGGTAAAGTGATCCGCTATAGCGACGTTGGTTAGTGGTATCCTTTCTGATGCTGTCTTGTGTTGCGTAAGCGATGCTTGTACAAAGTCGGATTGTGATATAACGTGTGACATGCGACTGCGATGCGTGGGTTCAGGTAGCTTATAGCTTAGAGCTTAACCAGTGACATTGGTCTCACAAACCATTAATGTATATCGGCTTAACAACCCGACGAATTCATTGGTCTCACAAACCAGTGACGTATATCGGCTTAACAACCCGACGAATTCATTGGTCTCACAAACCAGTGACGTATATCGGCTTAACAACCCGACGAATTATATTGGTCTCACAAACCAGTAACGTATATCGGCTTCACAACCCGACGAATTCATTGGTCTCACAAACCAGTGACGTATATCGGCTTCACAACCCGACGAATTACATTGGCCTCACAAACCAATGTACAACCAATTAAATATATATAATAAGCGTAACAAGTACCTTTGAGAAAGATCACACACAAACTTAACAAACATGACGTGACAGCTAACTAATAATTGATCGTTTGCTAAGGCATCGTAAGTATCATATACGTGAACTGTTTCGTTGTGTCTCGGAGGGTTCAATATGATCGGTCGGATCCGTCGATCGGACGGAACTCACGGCAAGTGGCGGGGCGGGGCCACACGGCCATTTTTCTCTTAATATAGCTATCTTGCATAGTTGTAAGTGAGAGATAAATGAGACGATCCTAGGGCTTTTCCTCGGACGAGCTCTGGGTGATTGCAACGGATAGTTTGTGTTAGATACTTGCATGTCTAGATCCCTTCTGATGGCTAATTAATATATAAATGAGTCTATACCTTCTGATGGCAAACTAATAATAAAGAAGGAAAACCTTCTGATGGCTAATTTATATATAAAAGAGTCAATACCTTTCTGATGGCAATTATAATTAAAAAAGATTACCTTCTGATGGCTTATTATATGTATTTAATATATTACACGTAGAATTTCCTAACACTGTTACCTCTGAATCTCAAAAAGAACTTGAGTTACTTACATACATAACAATAAAGGTCCTAACCACAAGACGTATCATGAGCCAAGGCATGATTTGATTAAAATATTTTCAAACATTTCAGATCGATGAAGGGATGAGTTCAATGGAAGGGGGGGAGACCAGTTACAATACCTAGGCGACCTATTACAAAATGCTGAAGACATAGCTATACCTAATACTAAATAGTTTTGACACTTGATTACCAAAGCATACCTCTATAGGTAAAACTTACTTTTAACATATTTGAATAGTCTAATCGTACTCTTATCTCTAGAAGGTTAAATAAGTCTAAATAAATAAATAAATAACCTATTATACATCTATGAGTATTCATGAATAAAATATTGTTTTTTCATGAAATTACTTAAATATATTTGCTTATAATTTCTTAAAGTTAGCTTTCTTTTCCATAAACAATAAAAGGTACAGGTGTGTGATCAACGCCCGTGAAATTACTGTAAATTTACCGCGGTGTGGTCCGAGGAAAAAAATCGTTATGATTACACGAATCATCAACCCCTGGCGACGATTCTCCATGGTGATCTTTTAGGTTATCATCATTTGTCCCCCGAGACACACAGAAGGGATGTAACGTTGAATATTATAAGAAACTTTCTGTTATATCATGTCAATATTATCTTAATATAGTGAGTATTCTCTTTTAAATTATACGATGTATATAATAATGAAAAGTACTATGCCAAGATAAACAACAAATTAATTGAAAAAATGATAATAAGATCAATTTTTTTTTAGCTGCACGCTGTATCCCGCACACAGCAGGGTAGGCAGAGGGAACCTAGTGTTAAGACACTCCGTTCCCTACTTTCCGCCGAATTCGGAGGCGTCTTAAGTGGCGGAACTTAACGCCGCGCTTTGCCTCTGAAACCAGAGCGAAGGAATTGCCAATATTAAATATCTCCACTCCTCGAGTGGGAATCGAACCCATAATCTGTTGTTTACAGTCACACGTTCGTGCCACTGCGCCACGACTGGCCCCAATAAGATCAAATCATTCGAGTAATTTAGACAAAACGTCTGGTTTATTTGTATTTATTTATTTATTGACTTATGTTTTTCATTGGCCCTGACGATTGTATACTCCCTAATGAATGTATTCAATTATTTCCCTATTTCAGATATTTTACAAATACGACGTGCTGAATGGTAAAGAAATACCTATAGGTATAAAAAAGAGATTCGAACATTGAACTATTGTTTAAAATTTAGCACGTTATACTATGTCAAAATAGCATTCAACTATTACTATATTATAATTGAAAATAATTGATTAGTAATCATTGACATTGATTTTATGAAAAAATAAATTCAACACTATACTTATGTGTTGGCAAATTGTGTATATATTTTTTGGGTTTTATTGGTCTTATTATTTCGATAAACGCAAAAATAGATTTTAATATGATAGATCATGTTTTAGTAGACTAAACAAGATAAAAAAATAATTGGGGGCGATAATAGCGTAACAAATATACAAAAAATATATACAATTCCAATTGTTACCCCTTTTCGAAGCCAGTTAAAAACAATAGACTAAATAAATAGAACTTTAGCTACATCTTTTAAAAAGAAATAGCCAGCCTGGATATCCCAGTAAACAATTGTAACAAATTAGATTGTTATGGAAACTGAAACACAATTTTTACAATATTGTATATAAATGTAACTTGAAAATATTACAAGTATCTCATACCTAAAACAATATAAAATAAAATATATTGCTATTTACTTAAACGACCAAAAAAAATCTAGACTTAAAAAGACTTTTAACATATATTTTCCATCGTCTCTTAAATACATTGAGTGAAACATTCAGTAGGTGTTTTTTTTTTTCAAAATGTCATTAAAAATGATAATGGATCGGAACGGGCGTCGACAACGTAGCAAAGGTCCGATCGGGCGCCAAGATCGCAACGATACCGTCGATAGAACAGTAATCGTCAATAAAATCTCAATTTAGATGGCACCGATATCAGGTGAGTTACGGACGGACAGTCCGAAAGAACACGAAAACCTACTTGACGGAGGAATGCGTCCTCGCGACAGGACCAGCTAACGAATTAGGTACTCCAAATTGGGCGTTACATTAATTTTATTTTATAATTTACGATTTTTAAGATAAATTCTGTTTCTAACGGCGCAGCTTATTGCTCGTTAGTTTCATAGATTTAAAAAATACATTATTTGCAATTATTTTTGTTTAGTGAACTAATATATGTAGTAACAAGCATACTTCCAATAAGAAAGGATTACCGCGGGTGGGTATTAGCGACAAGCTTCCCCGACATCAGCACTCTAATGTATTGGATAAAACCATGGTAATTTTCTTTGTAATTTTGTCACCTTGCCATCAGAGATAAGAAGGACATCTAAGTGGACATTTAAAAATTAATTTGTCGAAAGTGATAAATGATGAATATAACTTTTATTATTTCAAATTAAATTAACGATCCAAGCCGAACGTCTACCTTTTCTCACATTAGAGGTATCTTATCTGAAATGATTGCTTCCATTACCTCGGAGAACAGACACGTTGTTTTGTAGGAGAGGGGAGATAAAGAGATTAATGCGTAAAGCAATTAATTTTGATTGAGGTGTGTTTTATTAAGTAATTGTTTTTGTTCCCGATGTGAATTCGAAACGCATCATGAACTCCCAACATGTGTACAAAGTATATTGCGTAACGTCATTTTGTAAATAATAGATTATTTACTAATTAACTAAGTTTTTAGAAATATCCCTAGTAATAGAAGCAACAATACTAATATTTTATTTTAATGTGTAAAAGTTAAGCAGCAGCAATGTTTACGTTTGAAAACGTAAACGTCTGCCAAACGAAGTTAGTAAACAAACTCCAATTAGGTTGTAAAGATACTTGATAATTTTTCGAGATTAACTTAGTCAAAAGGAATAATATAATGTTATGAGTATTCTAAAGTGTTTGGCGTGTGGCTCGTTCCCACAGCGAGCTTTAATACATTTTCCATGTTCCAGTTAGCGCCCCATAAATTGATTAAGGGTCCGCGGCGGCGCTCAAAAGTTTTTTGTGCTATGAGACAGGTATACTAAGCTGTTCTTTGCCCAACTCAACACGCGAGCACACATATAAAACTTAAGTAAATGACAAAACAAAATATTTACACTTACATAAACGTGGACATTTTGCAGCTAAATCGCTATAATGGAGTGAACTAATTTCCTGACAGGAAATTGCTTTTCTTGACGAGTGCGTACAATTTCCCTAAGAACCCCACTTTAAGTCAACTAAAACATTGACATCAATCATCTACTTTTAAACAAATAGACATAAATCTTTACTTGATATTTTGTTCAAGAACTAGTATTATAGATTAGAATTTAAATTCATTGTGGTGGTGAGCTAAAAGTTATTTCATTTCACTTGGGAGTCGTGGTATCAAAGCCCCTTGAGAGATTTGGCGATTAGGTTCTGTATGTAATCTAAGAACCCTCTTAATCGAGTGATAAACCTATCCATAAGTTCTCTTTGCCTACTGTCAAAAATCGCCAGACGAGAAAAAAACAATTTACTGGGAACTGGGTATATGTATATTTATAACACAAAATTATTATCCATATATAAAAATATATATCATACTCTTTGAAAACTTGTAGTATGCAAATACGAAGATTCGGCATACGAAATATCGAGATGAGTCCAAACAGAAATTTAGCTGAGGAGTTTTGGTAAATTGGAACAAAAAAAGAGGAGGTGACAATATAAATAACAATTTGGCCCACCCCGTTCGAATGTGGATCGCTGGATTAGCATAAGAATGCCGCATCACGGACGCCCACAAGCTCCAGTGTCCCTCGTTGTCTCTTTATACGTCGAATTTAATTTTGATTTACGATTATCTATACAATTGTACGCAAAATATTTTTGATGTCACTAAGATATTGCATCCAGAAGGTAGCTGTAGATGTCGTCAGAAGAACCTTAATAATACGATTTTATTTAAGGTGCCTTAACACCATAAACGTTACCCTCGATAACGTTAAGCGTTTTATGTCAACTTAACGATTTAATTTTATTGATAAAATAAAAACACACGTTCCTTTTTTTGCGGAATCATCTTATTTAGATATTCGTAACACATTTCATGATGAAATATGGTTATGACACACATACGTTTATGACTATGAATAATGTAACAACGTTCATTCCTATTAGTGCACTCCTTTTACTATTTTTTCGCAACGCATTATGCATTTAATATGTAACATGTTGAGTGCATTTAATATATAGTTGATTAATAATGTTAAATGTATAATTTATATTAATATAAAAATTGGAATATTAATTGAAGGAGAAATCAACACCAGATCAAGAGATATATATTTTTTACACTTTATACCTATCCGTCGTGGCGCAGTGGCACTAACTGTAAGTGTGACGGTTGTGGGTTCGATTCCCATTTGGTGGAATGGTTATATGTACATTTCTATGTATTTATCTATATGTATTTTTCAGTACCTATACAAAGCGTTAAGCTTCGCCACTTAACATACGATTTCTCGATATTGGGCGGAAAGCGAACGGAATGACTTGACACTACACTGACTAACCTGCTATCCGGAAAATAGCATGAAGCTGAAAAAATCTAAATTCTTATAAATTTACTTAGGACTCTGAAATATATAACAACAAT
The DNA here is from genome assembly GCA_019049465.1 of Dryas iulia moderata. Classification (NCBI taxonomy): domain Eukaryota; kingdom Metazoa; phylum Arthropoda; class Insecta; order Lepidoptera; family Nymphalidae; genus Dryas; species Dryas iulia. The sequence goes on along the minus strand of CM032422.1, from coordinate 9,790,393 downwards.
GACATTAATAATTTACGAGTTACTTTTAGCAGACATAATTAAGCGCTTCTTAAGTTGCCTTTATGCAAATATCGCTTGAAATGTTTCTCATATAATTAATTGAGGGTAACCTTGCGTTTGACATTATAATGATGCATGCGTCTTAATCACTACATCTAATTATTTTAAAACACCTCCTAAATTAACTAAGACCTTTTATCTGATCAAAGTGACATATTAAGTTTTATGATCACGAAGCGGCTTAATGTATTTTATATACCTACCTATTATTTCGTGTTTAAGGATTGAGACAGTAACTGAACTGTTTATATTAAATTTATTATCAATATCGAAAAATACACAAAAGCGATTTATACAAAATCATTTTATATTTTAATAATGTAACAGAGAGGATTATCCAAATAGCCTCGTTAGATCAATTTGTATATTTTATCCAGGATATTATCGATTTAAGTAACATAAACAAATACTTTTAGTATATTTGTTTATGTCAATGTGATTATTTATCCGATGTTAATTATAGTCATCAATATATCTGTGTACTATGACATGTATACTTAATATTTGCTTATTTAATATTTGATTAATTATATATCGACACCAGTAGGACAACGCATCAGCACCAGCATTGTTGCTTGTAGACCGACTGAAGCTTAACTTTCTGAACAACTACATATATTTGACATACATATAAATAAGGAATCCTTAAATTCTTATTAATATTGTAAGCCAGAGGAGTAAAAAGTGAATGAACACCATGATGCCGTCTTTTTACCTAAAATGATTGTTGTATTAACTTTTTTTTGACATACATTTATTGATTTATTTATATATTCGATTTATTTTTAGAAATTTAAAAAAACATTAAAAAGAAAGAACTACATAGATTACTAAGACAAATGTTTTTTTTTTAAATAATATTTCTATTAAGTTACTTACCACATTCACAAATTCTTGAAAAGTAATAGCTGGGCTGGTTGCACTTCGAGCTTTGTCCAAAAGTATCTGTCAAATTGAAATTTTACTTCATTTCAAAATCAATTTATATTTTTAAATTTATAACTTTAATAAAAACATAATATATATCGAAATATTAAAATCAAAAAACATTACAGAGCTTATGTAAAATATTTCTTTTATATCAATATAATGATGGTTCTATACGGAAAATCCTAAATGATAAGAATTGTTAGTAAACTTGTGTCCATTCCTACCTCACGTTTGTGGGGTGGCACCTGTGCTATAAAGTCTGGATGATGAAGAGTTTGAAGAAAATCAGGCCACGGAATCTCACCGAAACCTTCTGGATCAAACTGTCGACAACGTAACGGTCTATTAATAAATATTGCCAATATAATATAAATAAAACTAATTACTAATATAATATTCACACCTATATCCCGTGATTCAGTCACGTTCCTACAGTATTAGAAACGTCATAATCACCAACCGTTCCGGGACTTCGCATTATTATGTGTATGATATAGTTGTAATAATTTTGTTTATTTCCAAAAAGAAGACAACAAAAAATTTAAAGGACCCTATCAGTGCAGCAGTATTATCTCAATGTTCCCTACGTGACAAGACATCGTTTGATCTGCGGAGCTACCGCCACTTTTTATTTGTTTATAAGTTTTTTGTATCCCGCTTCTGTACATTTTAATCAAGCAAAAGGTTAAAACTAAAAACTTTCTTCGAAATTTGTTTCCACATCGTAAACAATAATCCTATGAAATACGCGATGTTTGTTTATGCTGAAAGTGTCGTCAAACGGTGTTAACTGGGTTTCTTTAGAGTTAAATACGAAGTCTTTTTTATGTTTTTTTTTATGACTATCTACTCAGTTTTACTGAACTAGGGAAGTTGAAATCATTAAAATAAAATCATTTACCAAATAGACGACAGACTGAACTACTTTTAAGACAATATGAAGTATGAAAACTTTTAATGCAGAAAAGACTCAATATAAATTTAAGACTACGTCGTGGCGACGTGGATATCGTCTGTCTATAAATGCGATTGGTTGTGGGTTCAGTGCCCAAATGAAGAGATATGATTATATTTAAATTATTTTTATTTGTCCATTCTTGTGACATGACATAGCACAGCGTTTAAACTTAATATATCAAATTCGAACAGAAAGTGAAAAATGGCAGTGAAATTATTTTCTATGACCACCCTGCTATGCGTGGATATGGTGTATCAAATTAATTTTAAGCAACTATAGGTACAATGACATTAACATTAAAATATACTTTTATAAACAGATTCTTTAGTCGTTAATATTGTACTTAAAAATATTGGACTGTGGCGTTTTAATGACTTTCACGTTAATGTATTTTTTTACTCTTCATATTCCCTATGTAATTAAAAATGTGAGAATCTACAATACATTTCTTTTTTGATAAAAAAACATTACGATTATAAGAAACTTACCCTATCAAATAATAGGCGCCATTTCTGAAACAAAATAGTTCAATTAAATCGTATCATGTATAAAATGTTACATTTCAATAAGTTATGCTTATAGTCATACGTTTCTTAAAATTATTAAGAAAAATAGTAGTAGTAGTAGTAGTTATATCTACATTTGTGGGCATATCGTAGAATTGACGATTGCATGAAATCATCGACTATCGAATCGAACATCATGAAATGGTCGCATTTCATTAAATGCTCAATCGTCGATTGGCCAAATCATGATGAGGGTTGACCAGATTAATGATAAGCTATCGTTTAACAATATGATAATCTAAGCGCGTGGCTACTTCTCGTCGATTTTATTTGACCACATTGTAAAATGATTACTTTAATTACCGATAGAGATGTTAGGAGCGCTTTTTTGTATACCATATGTTAGTAACAAAGTAAAATTTATAAGTAAAAGTGGAAGAAATTATTCGTTTATTTTACGTAAAGATATTTTTTATTAGCTTCTCGTTGTATCTCGCACATAGCAAGAACCTAGTGTTAAGACGCTCCGTTCCACATTTTATGCAAAATTTTGTTGGTATTGTGTGTTAAGAGGTGAAACTTACAGCCGCGCTTTGACACGACAACTGAGCGAAGAAAATGGAAATATTAAATGTTTCTACACTCCTCGAGTGGGAATCGAACCCACAAGTGCTTTACAGTCACTTTCTGTGCCCCTGCGCCACGATTGGCCTCGTAAAGAAAATGTACTTTTTAAAAAATCTTTCTAATTTTACCTACAATTTATTTAATTGTTATTTAAAGCAGATTTAGTCAAAATCTTTATTTATTTGTAAGTGTAAAATAAGCAAAGACTATTACATAAAATAAGCAAAGCCTCAAATTCGCATCTGACCTCTAAAAAAAACAAAAATTACCATCTGAAAGGAAGTTATTAGGTAAACAGTTGTGGGTTAAAGTTTGATAAATGGAAACAATATCTCATAAAGTCCACGCAAACGGTGTTACGGGCATACCTCAATGTATTTTTATATCATTCGTATATTTAGTTGAACCTAAGTTATTCATATTTATACGACGATTACTTACATCGTGCATCAACTCTCTTCTAATTTCCGCCTCGTCCAGCTCTGAACCGAGATCTGTATGGTCTGTATCGTAGATAGGTTCTGCCGCTCTAGACAGCGATCCCAATGAATCCCGAGCTGAAGCGAGGGATCCCGTAACCGTTGGCAGAACCCCAGCTTCGATCCCGGATTCCATGGACGTATTAGCTGAAAGGACAGTGGCAACAGGCGGAGCGCGAACGTCGCCGCCGCCGCAGCCACTGCCCACCCATACGGACATCTTACTGACAACACCATTCACACGGCACTTTGTGGTATTTAATAAATCTATTGATTATTTTTTTTCTTCATTTGGCACTTCGTTTACTTCTTATGATATTATAAGGCATTTTATTCAATGAAAATGGGGCTTGGTTATGACAATTTTGGACAGATCTGGACTGGAAAAAATTTCTTCGTTACGGACAGTTCATTTGGACATATTTTCGATTATAAAATGAATGAGTGAAGATAAATAAAAATAAAGAATAAGGCACGAAATTCTACAAAGCTCTATTCAGCGACTGGAAGGTCTGAAACAAAAGTACACATTTGCTAAAATGAGGAATACGCTTTGCTTTTGTGTAGACTATTTAAATTATTTTCGCTTATTAATTATATTTACACTAGAAAAAAATAAACTAATACCTATATATATCTGTAGTACAAATACATATTTAATATTTATAGAAAAATTAAAACTAATAATTTGGCAACAAAACGTTATCTATACTTAAATATTTTGAAAGTTAAGAATTGACTATCGAACATATAAAAAATAAACGAATAAAAATAAAATAGATTCGCTATTATATAGGGGAAGGCAATAAGAGGAAAGCGCATCGGTCCAGAGGGCTAAAGCCCTTTACGTTGCCATGGAAACGTGTCGCAGTTTCATTCAACGTGTAACACCCTCTAAGCACGTGCAAAATCAAGATAGTTTACGTGACTACTTGAGTAAAACTAGAGCATTTTTTATTTTATTTTTTGCAACTTCCTAATCTATTCATTCAAAGTCAAAAGCTTTTATTTAAAATGCCAAATACCGACCACCCAGTTGCAGGTTTACGGTTGATTGCCCATTTTAATTCAAATTAAGCAAGGTGACCCGTGCTAAAATGGATTCGATTAAAAGTATTTCTCAATATACTTTCTGTAAATGTAATATTATAATGTAAAAAGTCATAATTTTTTTATAATGCTAAAATTAAGGATTGTTTACATTCATAAATATTAAGTACAATTGAGAATTGTAATTTGACATATTAATAAACTTAACTTACCTTTTTATAAACGTTCACTGACTATCATAAGGAAAATTTCACACTATATAGCATTTCCAAAAAAATATAATTTGGCATTTCGTGACAAGACCTCATTAGGTTTAGGATTGCGGACATTAAGTATACGTCAAAACATGTCGAGTTACATTGAAAGTGAGAATGGCGTCTAGATTTTCGCGCATGCGTGTTCAGAATAACACCCCTGGATGCAATAGAATAATTTAATACGTTGCTAGGAAGTAAGTGGAGCATTCCAGTGCAAAGTGCACATTCATTTTTATTGTTATGTATATTTTTCATACTATTATATCAACAAGAACAATATTGTTTCTTTAGTGCCTTGATAAATTTAGTAGCAATGCTTTTTCCTTGTAATAACACATTACATTGAGAAGTAGGTACCAAATATTAGGTACTATATATTAAACATTTATACTGGTTAAGGTTAATTGTTTAGTAAATTTACAAGTTGAAGTAACAATGTTCATATAAGATAATTATTAGTGATATTGCTGTGAATATAATTTTATTTAAAAGCGATAGATAAAAAAATTCAAGAGCTGAGTTGGGCCTTTGATCACCAAATAAATATTATTTCTTTTTTTTTTATTATTCTAACTAATCTAATATTTAGACATATTAATTTGGCGATGAGAAATATTTTTCAAAACTCAAATTTTTGAAGCCGTTGTACATCGACTCCGTTGTACATAGACTATTTTTTTAACTTGGAGTTATTATCTAAAAAGCTGTATAAGATACTACTTTCTCTGGCTGTTTCACAATATTCTCTAGATTAGAAAAAAACATTTAAACTTTTCTATAACATTCATGTTACAGAAAAGTTCATTTGAATAATTTAATATTCATGTTGATACATATGAAGAGGACGTTATATATATAGTAAACATATACGTTATAATTTAAATATAATATGCGTAGGTTTAGGTTAGGTAGGTACAGATAATATGCGAATATTTAGTCGTATGTTCATATGTAATAACATAATCGTGTAATCAATATTTATTTCAAGATATCAGGAAATTTTCAGTTACTGTGACATTAGCAAAGGTTTGTGCTGAACTGGCAGGCTAGAAAGCTATTAGAAATGAAAACAAGTGAAGAAATTTATAGTAAAATAAAAAATATATAAAGATTGTAATTGATGTTATTACTTACGGAAAAGTAAAATAAAATAGAAAATGGAATACATCTATCAACACGCACGTATATCGACTCAATTTATTCGATTCAATTGTATTGCATTGCACAGTAATACATATGATATGTAAACTTTTGTATTCAAAGAAAAAAATCTTATCACTTCAAAAATTACAAACAACTTCAATTATCATAATGTACCAGTTTTATTTCACTTCGTATTTATTATGTTTACATTAAATCGATTCTTTAGGCATCATTTCTTGATATCGATTCTACAAAATATTTGACAGATTCATGCAATCTCATTCAAAACAAAACATTAAATTGTTGTTATTCTGTCACCTGTCTTACTTTGAAATGTGAAAGACAAAATTTTATTTGAGAAAATTAATGGATCAGTGACGTATCTTATTAATATTTTATTTATTTATTATGCCTACAGGCCGCGCTGTTTTATTATTACGACGATTGTCGACAGGCGATAGTAGATTAAAGAATATTAATTTGAGTCAAAATAGTCCCAAAGATCCATTACTTTCACACCCGGTGTGCACATATCGGGATTTATGCTTTAATAAAAGGTGAGACATTCTATATTATTCTATTTCATGTTATGTAATCGTTGTTTTGGTGGTAGTTAATGATATATTAGATGTTACGTATTAACTTGTACATGTTGATTATAAAACTTTGTAATGACCTTGTTTATCCGTAGCCTTTGGATTTATTTGTTATGATTACTACGCTTAATATATGTAAAATATTTACAACATTTTTTTATATCATAATATCAATAAAGAGTTATACCTCTTATATATTAGTAAAATTATAGTACTACATTATTGTAATTATTGTAATTTTATTAACATTTTCTATTTGTCCTATTTTTTCTAGAGTTTCTTCAATTGGCCATAATAACTTAATTCCACCTCAACTAAAAAGAAGTATAAGTGACACTATAATTAAAATGGCTACAGGCAGTACAGACACAGGCAGTTCTAAGGAAGAAAAACACACCAACAGATTAATAACTGAAAAATCTCCATACTTATTACAACATGCTCATAATCCTGTAGACTGGTATCCTTGGTGTGAAGAAGCAATTGATAAAGCTAAGAGGGAAAACAAGCTTATATTTTTATCTGTGGGCTATTCAACATGCCATTGGTGCCATGTAATGGAAAAAGAATCTTTTGAAAATGAGGTTGTCGCAAAAGTAATGAATGAACATTATATTAATATAAAAGTAGACCGTGAAGAGCGACCTGATTTAGATCGTGTATATATGCTTTTTGTCATGGCAACCAGTGGATCTGGTGGTTGGCCAATGTCAGTTTTTTTAACACCAGATTTACGTCCAGTAACAGGCGGCACTTATTTTCCACCAGAAGATAGATGGGGTCGCCCTGGATTTAAATCTATTCTTCTCTCTTTAGCTAAAAAGTGGAAAGAAAATCAAGCTCAGTTTGTAGAAGCTAGCCACAGTATAATGGATGCCTTACAAAGTATTTCTAAAGTTGATATTGAGGTTTCATCAGTGCCAGGGGAAGCAACATGGAATAAATGTGTAAGACGTTATATGCTGTCATTTGAACCAGAGTTTGGTGGCTTTGGAACAGCACCAAAATTTCCTCAAGCTTCTATATTTAATTTCCTCTTTCATTTCTATGCACGTGACAAACAAAACTCGGAAGCTAAGAGATGCTTAGAAATGTGTTTACACACCTTGACTAAAATTGCAAAAGGTGGCATACATGACCATGTCTCTAGTGGTTTTGCACGTTATTCTGTGGATAATCGTTGGCACGTTCCCCATTTCGAGAAAATGCTTTATGACCAAGCACAATTAATGGTTGCATATACAGATGCTTACCTTGCAACCAAAAATGAATTCTTTGCAGAAGTAGTTTGCGATATTGTTAAATATGTAAATAGAGATTTAAGACATGAATATGGTGGATACTACAGTGCAGAAGATGCGGACTCTTACCCAGTATTTGGAGCACCTCATAAGAAAGAAGGAGCTTTCTGTGTTTGGGAATATAATGAACTTGAATCTCTTCTTGGTGACAAGTCTCTTGGCACCCTGGCTTTGGACGTATTTTGCGATTATTTTAGTATTGAAGAATCTGGGAATATCTCACGTGAAAGTGATCCTCACGAAGAGTTAACAAATAAAAATGTTTTAATAGTGTATGGAAGTAAAGAGAAAACGATGTCGAAATTTGGTATTAACGAAGAACAATTCAATGTTATTATATCAGATTGTCTTAATATATTATACGAAGCGCGGTCAAAAAGGCCTCGACCTCACTTAGATACAAAAATGCTTTGCTCCTGGAATGGACTAATAATAGCTGGACTAGCACAAGCTGGACAAGGTCTGGGAGAAAAAAGTTTTGTGGATGATGCCATCAAGACTGCTCAATTCGTAGAAGAATATTTATACGACAAGAATAATAAAACTCTTTTTCATTCTTGCTATAAATCTGAAGATGGCTCCATTGTTCAAACGTAAGTATATTATCTCTCTACGTAATGTCAAATTTGTACCAATAATTTCTATACATAAACTTGCAAGAATAAGTTTACCTCTTCCGAGCTCTAACCGAGCTGCGAATTCCGTTCTTAGCGAAAGTCTACTCTATAACAAGGACCTCTTGTAAATTTCATCTTTATACCCCAAACGATATTTCTTGATGAGTGTTATTAGCTCTTATATCTATAGATGGATTTAAGATTTAAGATTTCTCTTATATTTTTTACAGGTCACAACCTATTCAAGGATTTTTAGATGATTATGCGTTTCTAATTAAAGGCTTACTGGACTTGTACGAAGCGTCGCTTGACTTAAAATGGCTCAACTGGGCTCGTCAACTACAATCGAAACAAAATGAAATATTCTGGGACGACGAAAGTGGTGGATATTTTACATGTTCTGCTGAAGATAGCACTGTTGTGTTACGACTTAAAGAAGGTGAGGGAAATAATTGTTTATCATATCCCACGAATGATTTTGTTGCAAATATATTATTGTTCTAAAATAATATGAAAATAAAACTGTTTAACTACAGAATCATACGTAAAAACAATTATTTTCACGCAAATTACTTTTTTACTATCGACCCGCTCCCGGCTCCGCCTATGTAAATTGAAGTTTTACCCAATTTAATAAAATAGTTACTTTAAAGCAATTTTGTCGATCACATCTTAACTGTCGGACTTTTTTTATTTTTGAACCGATTAAAATAAGAAACACTTAATGTGAGGAAAATTAACAAAATACAATACTTAAAGCTGCACTTAAAATGGTTGAGCTGCTTTTGACACAAACATACAGACAAGTAGAAATTATTTTCAAAATCATTATTTTGGGTGCCGTTACACTGGTAAATGACCTCAATATTTTTTCTTATATATCGTCCATGTACAAACAGTCATAACATTACATTACATTTTTATTATATGTATATTGTATATTATTTCTTTTTACACTCCAGACCAAGACGGTGCAGAGCCATCAGGCAATAGTGTGTCATGTCACAACCTGCTGCGTCTTGCCGCGTACGCAGAGGGCGGAGAGACAGAGAGAGACATGGCCAAGAGAGTCCTAACCGCGTTCGCGAAGCGCCTGAATGAAACCCCTACTGCTCTGCCTGAGATGATGTCGGCACTTATGTTCTATAATGATTCGCCGACACAGGTAATATGCATGTAGTAGCTTGACTTGATTATTTTTCCACTTTAGCAGGGTAGGCAGAGGGAACCTAGTGTTAAGACACTCCGTCCTCAACTTTCCGCCCGAAATCGAGACGTTGCGTGTTGAGAGGCGGAACATAACGAGATGAGATAAAAAAAATGAGAATTTAAATATTGTTATCTCTCTGAGTAGCAATCGAACCCACAACCATCGCGTTTGTCAGTTGTTGTCCCACTGCGACACGATGGCATCACAGGTAATATAGTAGAATAGTCGATTTAATGGTATGTTAATTTATTATTAAAGATATTTTAGTAAAGGAGTCTGCTTTGTTATCAAAAAGTAAGTAAAAGAAGAGGTTTACTGGTAATACTTTAAAAGATATAGATATTTTACCCATAAAAGCTATCGTTCATCGACGCTGGACGGGATATTATTTAAGCCTAATAATAGCGTATTAACGAATAGCGTATCAATTGGGCGATCAATCCCAGAAAATTGACAGTTTTATGCATGTATAGTACCCGGCAACTAATAATGCACATCGATGCTTAAAACGAAACAGCCAGCCAGTTTCTGTTTCGTAGAGCGCTGTCTCTGTTACTCAGATGGTATGTGACGTTTGTCACTGGTTCGTCAGTCTTTGTACAGATACGGTAGAGTACGGTCGCTTTCAGTTTCAAATATATATATAGAGTTGTTACTATCCTCAAACTATTATTTTTACAATGGCATCTTTAATAAAAAGAGGAAAACCCTTGAACGGCCAGTCACGTGAAATTATATATAATGTTTATAAATATTTTCTACCGCTTCACTGATAGACTTGTGATAAATACGAATGATAATGACAGTGATTTTGACCTTATTGGGAGCACAGATTGTGAAATGGAAGAAATTGGGACTTCTGGCAGTTAGGCTCGCACATCTTTTTCATTTTTTTTAATTTTCAGGCGTCAAATTTAGTTATTAAATAAAAAGGAATCGACATCGTTGAAGTTGACAACTATATTGTCGTTTTAACAGCTTTTAATAGATACCTCACTATTATTGTTTTAAGCGAGAGAGACAACGCTCTACTACGTCGAAGCTATCCGACTGCTTCATTCTAAGCATCGATGTGCATTATTAGTTGTCGGGTACTATAGTAAGTTTAATATCATAAATCAGTAATCATTGTGGCGCATTGGGACAGTGTATGGCTGTAAACGCGATAATTGTGGGTTCAATTCTCCCTTCACATTCACAATGATTGTATATTATTTACACTTTTTCCCCCTCGTATCTAAGACAAAGTAAGATGTGAAGTTCAGCCATTCAACACAAAATGCCACTACAGGTTATAACTATCCTTCTATACGAGACCTAGTGCAGTTGGAGCTTCTTTTTTATTTTCAACTTTAAAACGATTCTAAACTCAAAACTAAAATATATTTTCAGGTACTAATATCAGGCGGTCGTTCCGACCCCCGTACGTTGGAGTTGGTACGTGTGGTGCGCTCGCGCCTGCTGCCGGGCCGCGTGCTCGCGCTGGCCGACCCCGCCGCCGACGCGCCCGCCGGTATGTCCGATATACGTGAGTAGTACTAACGACAACGCTTTACTAATACTGGCTAGCTTTACGGTTTGCAGGTTTACGCTTTTTTTTCTTTAGTGGTGGTCGGAGAGAACCAAGTTACTGCAGTGGAGAAAAGAAGTTTTTTATTTTTATAGCTTCATGCTGTATCTCATACGAAGCAGGGTAGGCAGAGGGAACCTAGTGATAAGCCACTTCGTTCCCCACTTTCTGCTGAATTCTGGAGACATTGCGTGTTAAGTGGTGGAACTTAACGCCGCATTTTGCCTCGACACCAGAACGAAGAAAATGGAAATGTTAAATATTTTCACTCCAACCCACAATCTGCCGTTTACAATCACACTGCATACCTCCATAATAGGGTAGTACTAAGGACAACGCTTTACTAATACTAGCTAGCTTTGCAGGTTTGCAGGTTTACGCTTTTTCAGGGTATTGCAGGGTATTTGCGTAGCCTCCATAACAGGGTAATTAGAGAAAACTGTTACTTTATGTAAAGTGTAAGTGTGTCTAACAAGGACCAGTGTAAATAATCTATTTCGTCTTCTGACTACCCCGTTAGGGTTGAAACATAAAGTGGGTGGGATACGGGATTAGTAAACGAATGATCAGACTAATAGAATGAGCTGGTGGGTTACTTCCCGTTTTACGCATCACTTTTTGAGCTAAAAATTAATATAACGCATTCAAGGTCAATGTTTGTAGACTATTATGTGGCTTATACATATTTATAAAAGCAGAATAAAGATACTAAATAGATGTAAAGCAATATGTACAACTGTTGGTTCATACCATATCTGCATCAAATATATACACACTTTTTGGTTTCATAATTTTCGTTAAAAGAGGTCGAAAATTTTAATTGAAGTGAATTATTTCTTATCTTTGGGTAGGAAACAATTATATTACAAATTAACTACTGTCTCTATAAAGACGCTTACAACAAAAATAAGTCATATTAAGTGTATAAGAATTTCAATTAGTACGCAGAGTGCTGTCTGGCTTCCAGTAGGTGTGGGCTCAAGTTAAAAAAATATAACAAACTATTATTTGGATGGCTTTCCGATTTTATACCTTATTTGAGCCTCTTAAAGATTTTCTGAAGTTTCTGTTCAATCATAATAAAATATAACCTATAGCACTCCTGAATAGACTAGATTTAAAATTGTGAAGTAATTTTCATGATCGGTTCGTATTTCTGAAGATTATTCCTTACAAACAAAGCTACATACTTTACCCTCTTTAATATATAAGTATGGATATTTATTTATTCCAGTGCTCAGCCGCATCCGCAGCGTGGGCGACGCGCCCGCCGCGTACGTGTGCCGCCGCTACGCGTGCTCGCTGCCCGTCACCGACGTCAAGCAGCTGGAGACGTTGCTCGATGAACCGACGAATAAAGCAAATACTAACAAGTAATTATTAAAATTACTATTAATAGTTTGTGGCCAGTCGTGGCCCAGTGGCCCAAGCGTGCGACTGTAAACGACTGGTTGTGGGTTCGATTCCCACTCGAGGAGTGGAAATATTTAATATTTCCATTTTCTTCGCTCTGGTGTCCACGTAAAGCGCGGCGTTAAGTTCCGCCACTTAACACGCAATGCCTCCGAATTCGGTGGAAAGTGGGGAACGGAGTATCTTAATACTAAGTTCCCTCTGCCTACCCTGCTGTGTGCGGGATACAGCGTGAAGCTAAAAAAAAAACTATTAATAGTGGCATAGATATGGAGAAGGTTGGTGTAATATTTTTCTTTTTCTGTTACTTAGCTTATTTAGATGAAGGTATTTTTTGAAATTGTATAAATATTTGAACGCAGGATTCGAACCGGCGCCTCTTATCAATTTTCTAAGCGCTCTGTTCGATAAGCTATACGTTGAAGTTTTTGTATGTGTTATAAAAATGTTTATTTCAATTTCTTAAGTGTATGAATATCACTTTAGATAAATATTCATTAAAAGTACTTATTTACCTGTTTTTGTCCATTTACTGATGAGGTAGTTGACTTGGTCAAGTATTAACAAAATAGCATTTAACATTTGATTTATTGACACAAAGAACGTTTTAATTAGTGCGCGTTGCACGTCTCGATATTCCTTGTCTTTGACCTAATCAAGAAATAAATATGAGTGCGAAGTCTGTCTTTAAAATATATTATATGTTTCATATTAAAAGAAAATTGAACCCACAATCAACATGTGTAATACATAGTATGCCCCCGCAGATATCTCAAGTGAGTTATAATTTATGATAGCTTGTATTCACCTTTAAATTTTGTTCCTAAGAGCAGAGTAGGCGAAACAAATCTAGTCCTTTTCGCCAGAATATGAGACATTGCATATAAAATGGCGTTCCCCAAGTAGGAATTTAACCTACAATAATCCCGTTTACAGTCAAACTATGGATGGAACTCAATCACACATGTATAAATTATCATATTTAACATGAATGTTATTTTTTTTAGTTAATATTGTTGGTCTTTAATATATATTGATTTTCAGGTAAAGCAGCTTTTCTTCAATTAAGGGACAGAAAAGTAAAACGTACACGCAGAATGCTTTATTAACTAATACTATAGTATTAAACCATTAATATGGTATTTGTACTATTACTAATTCACAAAATAAAAATAATATGAGATTTTTATTTAAATATTGTCTCAATTTTTAAATGTTTTGAGTTTGTATTTAATAAAGTCAAAAAATGAATGCCAAATATTTGTAATTGAATGTAGCAATGTATATGGCGTTTGTATAATTATAGTTTATATATAATCACGAAAATATGTTGTGGTACTGAAATTAAATAGGCTTTGCCTTTAAAGGAACTAATAACGAAACATTATAAAAGATCCCACCTTTCATACATAAGTTATATTCATTGCATCTATTATAATATTGTATATGTATATTATTAAAGTATCCAGTCTTATAAGTGTTCATATTTATTTATATAGTACTTAACTCGAAATGACACTTCATATTTGAGTATTCTTTTTGTTTAAATTTCTTATGTTTATTGAAAAAGACATTTAGAAAACGTATGAAAATATGAACGCAGCAGCATTTTTGTTGTTAGTATTTAATAAATAGTATTCTCTCTTGCCAAACGATTGTTTGTAGAATAATCTTTGGGTAGCAGAAAAATGTAAAATCTCTTTACAAAGATATAACAAAAATAGGATGTACTAGAACGCATGGCTCAGCGGTGAGAGCGCCTGGACGGTACTCTGGAGGCGCAGGTTCGAATCCCGCTCCGTTCAAATTTTTATACGTAATCTAAATGTCTTTTTCAATTTTCCTAAGTGTGGAATAACACTTTAAAAATGTTTAAAAGTTCTTATGTTTATACACTGTTTGTCGACAATTGCAAATTGTATGTAAAATGAAATGTTATTACCACTTAGTGGTCAGTGTCTGATTATTGTGATAGTTAAACATCTCGAATAAATTAATATTTATATTATATTGTGGAATTTTAAATTCATTAAACTCAATTTTGATGTTAACCACAGGTATATTATATACCTTATATTATTGTAGAATAGTTATTTTTTATTTATATCAGTGTATTATTGTACACACATTTATAAAGCCATCTAGTTGTATTGTCATTGCTTGAAGCAAATTGGTAGTAAAAAAATTATATTAAATAAATCTTATTATTGTTTTATTTACCTTTTACATTATTCATTTCCTAGTGACTTACTCATATTATTAGTAAAAACAATACTTAAAATACACATTAGTCATTAGAGACTAGCTGACCCCTTTACTTTCCCCGCGTGAATGAAGCAAAGTTATAAATAATTATAAAATTAAAATATCAGCTATATGACAGCGAAGACCCTTTCAAATTCGGTGCAGTCGTTCTATAGATTAGCTATAACAAAAAGATAGTTGGCTATCTTTTTGTAAATTGTAAAAAATGGTATTTTGGTATATTTTCAAAAACTGGATAGGCCTGTTGCTAAAAAAGGTTGCCCACTCTTGTTCTAAGCAGTTTTGCATTACTTATCCAAAGCTTTTTTCGTTAGTTGTAATGCCTCAGGCATTACCCACTATACCAGTTCTATCCACCGTAAAATATGAATACGAAGAAAATTAGAATGAAGAATTCTCATCAATATTCTTTTTATTATATTAAAGGTACAGTGGTAAGATACTGGTGATACTTAAATTCGGCGTAAGTCAGTGAACTTCACACAAGCAGTCTAATAAGTGGGCATGCGACTATTGCCGTTTACTGTAGGTCCTCGCCTGCCATTATAGGCATATATGAATAAGTTGGCCAGTCGTGGCCCACTGGCACAAGCGTGTGACTGTAAACGACTGGTTGTGGGTTCGATTCCCACTCGAGGAGTGGAAATATTTAATATTTCCATTTTCTTCGCTCTGGTGTCGAGGTAAAGCGCGGCGTTAAGTTCCGCCACTTAACATGCAAAGCCTCTGAATTCGGCGGAAAGTGGGGAACGGAGTGTCTTAACACTAGGTTCCCTCTGCCTACCCTAATGTGTGCGGGATACAGTGTGAAGCTAAAAAAAAGAAAAAAATAATAATAAGTTAATAAGTAAATTCAAAGTGACTTTAAGTCCACTTAAAATGGAAGGTACAAAATAAAGAACAAGAATTCCAGAAGATTATATAATTATATCAATTACAGTTTTTATTTGACATACAATATAACATTTAGACAGAGGACACTGTAGATACAATCAGTAAATAGGTTTTGATGAAAAATGCATGTACTTTTTTACAAACACTCGCTAAAACTTTCAATTACACATAGTTTACATATAAATACACTAATTTGAAATACCTGTATGTACGCTTATATACATCTACTATATCATAGTATTTACGAAATATAATTATATGTAGAAGATTATATATTTATAGTTGTATTCATAATTTTAATTATATAATACATTCTGATAAGTAACCCATTACATTATGGTTATAATAAACAATTACTTTGTTAGGCTCGGATCAGAATCATTAAATTATTAATAAATGCAAATTAAGTCTTGAACCTAGCAAATTGATGTAAACTTAAAGAAATACAAAAAAATATTGCAATTTACAAGACACAAGCTATTTCACACATTTAAGGAAGTAAAGTTCAAATATTTTAAAATTCTTAGAACATTTTTTATTTAAGCATAATGAATGATTAAACTTTTATTAACACTTTTTTAATATGTATTGAAAGTCTGCATTTATATTAACATTTTAAGATTATGTTATTATCACACAATGTGGAGATACTTAAGTAGATATTTTACAAGACCTTAAATCTAACAATAAATGACAAGTCGAAAGACAACAGCCAAAAAATATTGAATTGTTATTTCTTTACATATTTTAAACAGCAATTACTTCTCAGCTATAGACAAATATCTTTATGCACCTTAAATCAGCTCCAACAGAGTGAAAATTTACAATTATGTATTATTAAAATTGCAGAATATCAATATTTTAATTACTTAGTATTCACACATCATGATAATGGTAGTATTTTGAACAATTCTTAAAAATGTATGTGACACATTTAGTTTTTTGAAAATTTAAGTATTTTTTTATAACAATTTGCTAGTTTACCAAGCCACTAAATAAATATAGGAGCTACTACTAGGAAATATAATTCATACAGACTAACTAATTTAAATATGGTTTCATAAATATTAAATATCACATAAGCTAATGTCAGTTCAGTCGGGGTTTCTACGATAAATCTATAAAATACAGAGATACACAGGAACGATATATATTGCCCCTAACCATGTATAAGCTAACAATTGATTTTGAGATAACACTATGATAATAGACATTTTTATATGTTTAATAAAAAATGCCTTTTTCTATTTCCTAAGTATGTGACACTTTAAAAATGTTGAAAACATTTTAGCAATAAGCATATGGTCAACTTAGTGTGTAAACAAAAAACTAAGTCTATTTTGTGTGGTTATGCCTTTTTGACTGTTATTAAAAACAAGTGGTGACTTAAACAAAAAAGTTATAATACACAATTTGCTTATAATACACAAGTTGTAGCGAAGTTTAGGTAAATTGTAAAAATAATAAAAAAGCGTTTTTTTTTCTTATAACATGAAACATATAACATCATTTTGCAAGTATGTTTATTTGCTTCTCCTGATGTCTTATTTAATATGCTTTAAGGTTTACACTCTAAGACGGCAATCTTTTAGAAAGCAATTATTAAATAATACCACCCTATTTATATTAATACAATAATTCAATATGTATTAAAATTTGTTTAACATTTTTAAGATTATAATGCGAATGAATTCTGTGAAAACATTATAAAATAATTGGTACTTATAAAAATAACACAAGAAGCGTATTTATTTTATGTTTAAGAAAATATACATCTTAATAGACATATTTCAGTCACTTATTTTTAAATTTTGTTTGTAGAATAATTTCACTATTTTACATATAACACGATTCTATAAGATATTATGATAAATATAAAGATTTTAAGTATCAAATGGTATTATTTTTATATTGTTATACCACGTTACTCTAATAAAGTAGTATCTTTTATTTTTTATAAGCCATAACCAAGTAGGATATTTACTTGATGAACGCTTAGCAAGACTCAGTATAAGATGCTAAGCTACAAAAAGTAATGCACACAGTAAACTATACTTTAACAATTTTAAAGTTAAAGTACGCATTGTATTCTAACTTGAGATGTCGGGACATAGCACAGTAGGCGTCGCAGAACCGACTTTTAGAGTTATTAGTGGTAAGAGACGATAAGCGAGAAACAAGAGAGGCAAATACTAGTGATTCCATTACACATAGCGTCTTATGTCTCAGTCACTCTTTATTTTTCATTGGCTGGTTGACTATATCTACGCGGAATTTCGGAAAGCATAGATATGTATAGCTATTCACGATAAAATTCGCGTACTATAGACAATTCACTGTACACAACAGTTTGTCAGATCTCTGATAAGTCTATAATGTTACACATCGTATACCTAGTTAAGGCAATGTAACTAAGAATTATACTGACAGACCTACAGACAGACGTGTCATGTAAATTTGATTTTCGACTAAAATAGATTTATGTACGTATTTTTTTTTTTCAGTTTTTAGTTTTTTTGTCAAATAGCAAAATAAGTTAGAGATAATCTGTATCAAGACACTTCCTTCATAGTTTTTGCGTTTTAAGTGGCGGAACTAAACACCGCACTTTATCATCAGAGAAAAAGAAATTAAATAATTAAATTATTTTTCAGGTTTGGGAACGTAGAATCAATAATGTCTACAGTCAGAAGCTGTCCCACTGCACCACGATGGCCTTATTCATATAGCTATTAAATATTAAAAGGGAATTGTATTCGTGTGATACTACTAGTCATTTATATCATAAATCGTTACTGGCATTATCTATTATCTAAAACTAAAACAAAAAAAAATATTTACCATCAACATTATAATATCATCTTACACTACTTTAAAAATTCAGAACTTTATATAATATTATTTATTTTGATTTATTTAGACATTGCTTCTAACAATAATGTCTTTATAAATAAAAACATTTAGTTAACTAACACAAAAAGTACAGTCTGCTCCAACAACTTATGAACAAATATTATTTAATAAGTTAAGCTTAAAGGGACTAGGATGAGCATGCAAATGCGGGTTTTACAATACATATAATATAAAATTAAAATATTTTCTAATGGTTAATAACATCCAATGTTAAAATTTCATATTTTAAACTTAAAATTAAGGACTATTACCCTTCTTTTATTAGGGATAAATGTTTGATCGTTCTGGAAAGTTAGAAAGATACGAATTGCAACTTTCTATTACAAGAGGTAATTACATTAGGAATGTATGTAAAATAACTAACATACTTAGGGCAACTATACACTTAGGGTCACATATTTTAATTATCTGTGGTTAAAAATGCAATATATAATTAATTCATTTTAATATTAATCCATTCGTTTCTTAAAAACAACATTTTTTTGATTGTTTGTTTTTATTACAATTTTTTTTTGAAATTGTAATTTTCAATTGAAATTAACAAGTATATCTATTAAAAATCATAAATTAAAATTTAATAAAATATAAGGCATAGAAAATTAATATCAAAGTGATAACCAGATAATGAAATAGTACATAATCACTTAAATGGCATTATCAATAATAAAATATATTTCAGTTTTCAAATTAAGCACATTGTGAAATTTAAGATCATTTATCATATTAAAAAGAAAAACAAAAATTGATATTGTAAACTATAGTTACAAAATGTGTAGTTGCCCTTATTTTCATATCTTTTGAACAATTCACAAATCATTCGCAATACACAGGATAAATTCTGCTCAAACAAACACTTGCAAACTTACAGTGAGGTAGTTAACTTAATTTTCCTGCATTTCAAAAAATAAAATAAAATCTACATATAAAACCTCATTTTTCTGTGAGTCATGTTTATAACACAATAAAATAAAAATGTAGAATTGTTTGAATTAAAAATATAGTTATGTTAAGTTTCAATTATTAAAATAAGGCAATGTGATAGGGCTCAAAAAAGCAGGGTTAAAAATAAAAATAAAAAAAGGCAAACATTACTTGAGAATTGTATCAGTCCACAATAGTTCCAAATATAATTATAACTGGCGGCCCGCTCGCTTCTTCTCCGCGTGAACTAATTAACTTTTTAATGTTGCAACCCTTGAGAGTGGATTTTTGAAAAATAAAGTTGCCTATGTTTAATCTTGGATTATCAACTATATTTATCCAAATAATCATTACAATCGGTCAAGTGGTTTAGATGTTTCAACACTTAAGAGGTTAATTTTTGAAAAAATATGTAGCCTATGTTTGGATTGACGCTAAATTTGTTACTACTTTCATTCTAAATTTTATCCAAATCGAACCTGTAGACTAACCGTGAAAGCGTGACAGACAAACAGACATACAGACTTTCGCATTTATAATATAAGTGAGGGGTATAAAAGCAAATCCGCTTCAGTCACAAAATACCTAAATCGAGTAAACTGCAAATTTCTACTGTGTCGTAATTAATCAATATTTCTACCCGAATTATATGTTGGTTCTTTTATTGGAATACGTTATTAATATAACATTAATTAAAATAAAATAACTTTACAATAACCATATAAAAATTGAGAAATACTGTAGGACTTAGGTGTCTTTGCATTTAAACGTTGGACTAAAGCGTGTTTGCACGTTAATATTCATACTTCATAGTATGATAGCTAACAGCCACTATCCACAATCGACTTACTATGAAAAATGATAGATTCGCCATCTTAGATATTTTGAAATTACGACTTTTGATTGGTTGATTGTGACTGTGGCGTATTTGCTCGTAACATTTTTTGGATCGAAGCTGTTTAGATGCAAAACGTTATTTTCTAAGTGCTTTTTTTATAGGATCGGGGTGAAATATCAGGTTGCCTCTCATAATATAGTGTAGCCCTTTGTGAGCTCTAAAATTTCGTATACTCAGTTAAAAAAATCATTTTTGAACTGAAACGTCTTTGCTTTTATACCCCTCAAGTATGGATTTCGCATATACAATCTAACAACGACGTAATAACGTTTTAACAATTATTGAGAAGAACTTTTTAAGTGTTTGAAGTTAAAAATGTATATAATGTACTTTCTATCAATGTGATGAAATTTTATAACACATGTTTAATGTCAAAAATTATTCATAATTATATTATAGCGCGAAAGGCTGTTTGTCTGTTACGCTTTCACTGTTTATCTACAAAACCGATTTGGATGAAATTCAGAATGAAAGTAGTTGAAGATACAAGGTCAAACTTAGGCTACTTTTCAAAAATCAAGCCCAAAAGGAAAGTTTGTGTGAAAAATCAAAGGCGCTTAACCGATTTCTAGGAATTTTCTCAGGAAGATAGTTTATGACGCAAGGCGAGTATATATTATTTCAAAAATCAATCCCGAACGGACTAATATAGGGGATGAAAAACATAAATCGCAATAACTCAAGCGGGAACGCGAGCAGTGAAAAATACGAGACGAATTATAGTTGCATAGTTAGCGGTATAGGTACTTTTTGTAAGAAAAATATCGGAAACTAAAAAAAGCATCGAATCAAACATACCATTTTTTTGTAATCACCTAGTTTGTTCTATTGGGTGAGCGATATACTAAGTTTACGAAAGTTGTGAACACTAAGCATATATTTACTCTTACACATAATACATCAAAAATTTTTGATAGTTCCATCGATTTATTAATTTTATTAAAATTGATTTAAATCTACAACATGAATCATTTAATTTAACACATTGTGAATCTAATGAGATTATGATTTTATAATATTTTATATGCAATACTTTTGATCGAAAGACTACATAGAAAGTATATACATATAAATAAGTCAAATATTTTTAAGTAAGAAGCAACAAAGTTACCTTCAAGTAGCAATAGTGAATACATTTATTTGGTTTCCGGTAGATGTCTTCAATAAGTTTAAGATACTTCACATTCGTATTCCAGAACGGTCTTGTGGTAGAAGAGAAGATATCTGAAAACCAATATGAACTTCCATATTACATTTTGGTCTTGATTCTATACACACAATATAGTTACAAAATTTGTAGTTCTTGTAGAATGAAAAAATATAAATACAGAAGCTACTTTACTTTTATATTAAAAAAATGTGACTAACTTTTTATGTTTTAAGTCATATAAATTTGTTAAAAAGTAAATTAAAAACATTATACATTATGAAAATTTCATACGGCTAATTAGGTAGATATTTAATTACCCTAAATGTATTTTTTTAATCTATGTACGTTTAATAACTTTATTTTAAATTCTTACGTAAAATATACAAAAAAATATATATAAAAACATACCCTTCACTATCCAGCACTTCTCGCAGCGAGGCGCGAGTAATCATATGATCGTCGCATTTGAACCAGCTACCTTTCATCTGCCGCACGTACGCCGTGTAGTGACCCGCATCCAGTGACCCCAAGTGGTTCACTACAGCGAACAACGAGTATCTATTATCTTCAAACACACCTTCCGGAGCGTTATTATTATCAGCCGCATCAACTGCCCTTCTGTGAGTCGACATAAACGGGGTCATATCCAATTCAGCGGGAAACGATATGAACGCGGAAATTTTTCTATCAATTTGTGACGAATGCTCAAAGCGTTTTAAGTGAAAACTGGCCACTATTGGCAGCGTTTCTAAGGTCAGTTGTTTGGTGGACTCTCTATAGGCTCGGCAGTTTGAGCATTTGATTTTTGCTGCGGAACCCAGATGTTCAGCTCGAGTGAACCTTTCCAGGCAGGCTTGGAGTGACCCCGGGCCGGCAACGTCGAGACTTATGTCCCAAAAGGGGTCAATAGTGGTAGAGACTCCGGAACAGGAGGTGCATACGACGTCACTTTGCAACCCGCCGGTAAATATCTGGTCGATTATACAGTTGCAACGGCCATTCTCCTTTTTTTCTGTGTCTTCCACTCCATTCATGCAATGCCTTGAATTTTAAAACAATTTGGTTTTAGTGAAGTAAAAAAAAATAATTATTAGAAATGAACAGATTTAGCATTTAAGTATTACTTAAAACGTACGCTATTTAGAATTTTATTCTCAAATGTAGTTGTTGATGATGATAATTAGAACGAAAAAATAATATTTACCTATGTAAGACATCCAGCGTGGCTATAAAGAACTCGTGTGCATCTTGCTGCTCGTAACCGGCGAGGTGACGCGCGTGCGTCCATATCAAATGCAGCAGCCGGTGGAGAGTCAGGGGCGTCTTCGCACCGGAGTAGAACTCCTATAATGTATCCAAATGTATAATGAAATGTAAATGTTAAAAGATAACATTGTAATATACTCATAACGACTCACATGTTTGAAAGTTAAATATTCCCACTCATTTATATTGATACTTATGAATAGGATTTGAATCTACAACGACATCTATCAACTGCAAAGTTTTAAATCGATCATATAATACACATGCGGTCCAGCCCTCTAGGAGGTTGTGGTCAAAGCCACACCTAAATCTGTCTAGTGCCAACAATTGTAAAACTACCGTCGGATATTTTTTTATTAGGGTCATACGGTGCTACTAAAATGCCGCGTAAGCGAAATCGTATCAAAACCAAAAAATATGACGTCACAAGTCAGTTTTGGTATTGAAGCGGTACTGAATCCACCGCTTCAATACCAAACAAATATATTTAAAAAACCATTTACAATAAACGTATTTTTTTAAATACATTTGTTCTGTTGTCGTAAAAACATAATGAGGAGTCTAGATCTTTTTGATACTGCCAAATACTCACAGATCAAATTCAACGCTTTGATATCTATAGAATAAATCTGACTGATGAGATTTGAACCCTCCACCTTTCTTCTAAAACCGTAATAAATATGCTCCATTTTCAAAGTATCGATAAATCTACTATTCTATAGTTAATTTTGAATTAATATTAATATGTAATATTACATTTACCAATGAATATAAATGTATATGCAATACTTTGCCAATTAAATATAAAATAAAAATTCAAGCAAATAAATTATATTCTTTCAGAATATTTATATTTTATAGTAAATTGATTAACAGAAACTCATATTTAAGTTTTCCTTTTATCTTTAAATTTTATATTCGTTTTCGTTTAAACACTACCCGCCCGAATTTCTGTGAAATTAAGCATAATAATTTCCCCGAATGGGTATCGAACCCATAAACGATCGCGTTTATAGTCAGACTGCTGTAACATTGTGCCATATTGCCCCAGTATAAAACCATTTGTTTGGGACGTCATGTTTTTCCTTAATTGTCAGGTAGTCAGAGAGAACTTAGGGACGAAACACTCCGTTCTCCATTTTCCACTCGAAAGAAGACATTGCCTGTTGAGCGGTGAAACTCCACGCCACTCTTTGTCTTACTGCCAAATAAAAGAAAGCCCTAAATGGTCATCTAAGCGAAAACCAATCGCGCTTACAGTCGAACCATGATGACCTCATAAAATCACAAAATCAATGTCGCATTATATCAATAAATGAGACACAATAAAGTTACTCATTGCGGACGGCATTAATCAATAAAATGTATAATATAACTACACAACGTATCATAAATGACGTTGCATCGAATAGGTCTCGATATCACTGCAACTTCAGTTCATATTCAGGGCTGTAACAAAATCAATAATTCGCGTAGACGCGATCTATTTATAGCTTACCTGGAACAGCTTCGAAACTTCGCAAACAAGGCATTTTCCTGAACCCTGCGTTTTGCATTTATGCTTCTCGCCAAGGAAATAATCCCTTAGTAATGGCGTGTGTATTAATGTCTATAAAGGAATATGTATATTAATAATGTTTTTATTTTATGTACGTTTCTACTTTTTACGTATAGATGTTAGATTACGTACATATAGATGGAATTTAAAATTTCATCCGTTTTTTTCCGCCTATAGAAGCTAGTGTCAGATAGAAGCTAGTGTCAAGACACTCTTGTTCTCTAGACAGTATTTCTGCCCGAAATTGAGACATTGCTTTTTGAATGGCGGATCCCTCAAAACGACACTTTGTTTTACCAGAGCGAGGGAATGAAAATAGACCAAATAAATAAAAAAAAACGAAATAGAAATATATCAAAATATTTACCATAATTTGTCAAATGTAAAGTTAAAGGCCTGAAAATTCGCCCTAGGATTTTAATCAGGCATGATGTTGAATTTACTAAAATTATTTTAATGTTAAAAAAATATAAACATTTAGTAGTAAACATCTTTCCCAAACTACTGTAATAAAATATGTTATTATTCCTGCGTTTGCAGCTTCCTCTTAACTAAATGTGCGGATACGTTTCGTAATTTGTGGCGCAAGAAAGAATCTAATTTTAATTTTTAAGTAAAACAGATCTTCACTTTTAATCCAGTTAAAACATTGAATGTTTAGTAGTGTAAGTCAATACACCACACTTTGTCTACTAGTATCTTGTAAACATATCTATTTTACGAAGATTTTTAGAATTTTACAACAGCTAATCTTAACGCACTAATTAATTTAACCATCTCTCACATATATGTGTACAAAAATCACAAAACTCATTTGCAATTTCCAGAATTCAGAGTGCAATCAATTATTCAACAAAAGAGCAACAAATGTTATCTACTAAATGCATATGGACAGTATATACACATGGTACATATTCCAAAACAATATTTTTTACAGACAAACAAGTCTATCAGTCTGGTTATTTCTATAGTTATATAGGCTTGGCTAATATCTGGAAGGGCTGTACCAATTTTGACAGGACTTTCACTGGCAGGTAGCTGATGTTATTCTGAGTAGCTTACAACGTTTTTATTTTAGAATTATAACATTTTTTTTAAATTCCATGGGGCGAAGCCACAGGGACAGCTAGTAATGTATAAAGCAGTGTATTTTAAATTGAATGGGTTTAAGGAAACCCAGTCAAGGTTTTCATGGGAATAATACTCTAATTTATAGAAGCCCTTTACTTTAGAGAACATAAAAGTATTTAAATGTGATGTCTTAATCAGGATCTAACTTTATCCAATATAATAGCTTATATTGTTTTATATAAGTTGATATTAACATATAATCACAAATGCTGCAAATATATTTAATTGATTAAAAACTGTAGAATAAACATCTATTTTATTTATATTTATATTAATTATTAACTCATTTATTATATTTATTAAGTAAGACAATTATCAATATGTTATTAAAATTTATAAAAACTGTCAGTTGTTAAAGAAGTTAAGATAAATATAAATATATACCTTTAGTACACTAAATAAAAGAAGTCTTTTATGTACATTGGAAAATAAATTAAAGATTCTAAGAACTTACTTGTACAATGCAATTCATAAAGCAAGTGGAGCCAAGATTTTGTAGTCCTCTGAGACCAATTGTAGTATGTGAACTAATGACTCTGCGCTTCCTTAAACGCCGAAGAGCCATAGCTTCATTATTATTTGGCAACCATGGAGTATATGGTACACTGACTCCTAAAGACCTAAAAAAAGAACATAATTGTAACCATAGTTTATATTGTTATTTAAACTAGGTATATTCTGATAATACCAACAAGTAAAATGTTATTTTCTCTATATGTTTACAAAAACTTGGTTTTTTTAGAGTATGATTTATATAAATGTACTTACTTAGCTTCCTTCATTCTGTGAGTTCTGGATACATCAGTAAGTTCCTTATCATATATATAATCCTGGCATTGTGCACAGAATACATTGCCATAGCTGAGATCCACATAGAGATAATGTTTTTTAGTTTTAGCATGATCTTGAATATGTCCACCATAACAAGCAAAAAAAATGCAGTGGAGACAAGAGTGCATTCTTGGTCCAGGTTTCCCACATGTGAAGCACAAACATGATGTAGCCTAAACAATATTTTTTTCTTAAAATTATATAGTTTAATAATACTACTGATATGGTCTAATTGTAATTGTCTTATACATTAACAAATGATTATAGTAATACTAAATAAACAGCTGTTATGAGGTCAAAGCTTAGTAATCAGCTGATTACCTACAGCTGACAATAGAAGAGATTTTGGTTTTTACCATAATTGACTGTCACATTAATGCGCAAAATGTTAATTTATTTCGCAAAAATATGAAATTTGTTTATCTAAAAAGGTTTCCCTATATTAATAATATCATTACAAGGTTGAAGTAAACCGCGGAATAGTTCATTTACCTTGTATCTTCGGGCTTCATATGAAGTGCATGACACAAAAAATGCATGTACAATTTTATACGGACTTACTCCCTTCGCAGCCTTAAAATTATTTAAATGTATACATCCACTGTCATTCATTCTGCTTGTAAGTGTTAGCACCGGCAATGCAAAAATACGCCTTTATTTACAGATCTAAAAAATAATAATTTCTTAACTCTAGGTACTTATATGTAAATAGTTATTTATCAATAAATAAATAGTCGCCTCCTTAAAAAATAGTACACAAAAGGGATAGCGAATTCTTTCACTTCAAAAAATTATTCTAAAGACAAGACACATAATCTCACCTCACTAGGACACAAAACACTGCTCAAGAGTACCTTGATTCTCGACTACTCACTGTAGAGTATATTAAAGCATTTTGTAGATAGATACATCACTAATCTGTGAGCTCTGTCCCGTTGCCTGGGAGGCCGGAGGACTTGCGCCTTGCACTTGCAAAACGCAAAGTTATAGGTATGCTATACTATAGCTACAGAACTGAATCTATACATGTGTTATATGTGTAACTTATTCTGTATATTATTTTATCATTGTAAGCTACGAAAATAGTATTTCTAAATATTAATATATTGTTTTATTCTTAATTTGCATAATTTATTTTACAAAAATTAAAAATAAAGTTTATTTTCAAGATACGCTGCAGCGTAAATCATCTGTAATCTGTATACATTATAAAATTCCGTCAATTGCTCATAGACTAAAACAAAATATTAAAAATATAATGATTATTACAATTAGGAAATATCTAAAAAATTATATGAAAAAATTAAATTCAATTATTGAATTAATAAATCGATAAAATAAAAATTTAAATTTCTACATTTATTACCTTCGGTTTCATGTTTGACATTAACGTTTATATAATCTGTGTCATAAACGTTGATGATGAATACTGAGTAGTCTGTACAAACTAGTAAATAAATATGGCTGCCAGTCAATTTTAACGATGTAAACTTTTGTTTACTGTTTTTAGTAAATATAAGAAATGATAAGTGAATTTGAAAATTTGTCTCTTGGAGGGAATAATACTGCAAGCAATCATGCAGATCCTTTTACTCATACGGGTAACCTTGCAATTATTAAGTCAGATTTGTTACTTCTTGACCTCAATGTTTTACTCTGTTAGGCAAGGCGACTTGTTTCAAAGTCATGTCTGTACTATTATCATTTTAGTGCTATATATGTTTTTTTCAGAGCTGACACCTGAACAGCAAAAGACTTTAATTGACATACGACGCCGAAAAACTGAATTACTTTTGGAAATACAGGTTAGTACATAAAAACAATAGTTGTTATCAAGATAAATCTCAATAATATTATAAAGAAAAAAGGTGTGTCACTTTAAAAGTAGTAAATGATGTAAAGCTATAATATTATTAAAAACTATAATATTATTAAAATAAAAGAGTGTATAGCCTAGCATATGAAATTAATTCAGATTTGATGTGCCTTAGCTCATTCTTAAATATGTAAAGAGAACACATTCCTCCTCCTGTCTATATTAAAACTGAAACATTTCATATAAAAAAAGTCTTAGCAAGGTGTATCTTAAAGGTAAATATTATGGATTGAATATTAAAATGTTTCATTAGCTTTCATTGTTAATAATTAAAGTGAAGAGAGTTTTCATAAGTAAATGATTAAAGCAAAGCTTTATACAGTTTTCTTCTATACTATTACTACTCTACTCAGTCTATTTTTATAAGAATGTATGATAGAAACTTTAGTCTAGAAATTATTTAACTTTGAATGTATTTTAAAAGTATGTTTTGTTAATGATAACTTATTTTTTTTTCTGTTTTCACACACCACATACTTTTGGGTTCTGTGTACTTTTGTGCTTTTCTTTTCTCTTTGTGATTTTTTTTATTTATTTATATTAACAAGTGAGTACATTTGGTAATGAAAACTTATTTCATTGCATCAAGTAATTTCTTAGTTCCAGCAATGACTGTTACATGAATTCTTGTACTTTAGGGGAATAGACGACTCCAAAATTGGTATTAAGAATATATAATTTCCGAATATATTCTCGTATGTTTATATATTTGTATATATTTATTTTTGAGGTTGTATATTATGAGATTTTTTACATTTTGACTAAATCAGTATATGTAACCTGAATGAAATCAGTATCAAATTTTATAAAGCTACCACTTAGGATATAACTAACTTACCATATAGATATGCTTAAATGACATCATTATAAAAAGAAACTGAAATTGAAATTGTACACACTTACCAATTTTTTTGTATTTATTTTTTGGCATTTTTATATTATTACTAATTTTGATTTACATTTTCGTACCTAACCCCAACAAGAGTTTTGTGAAGTACAAAATTCTAGTACACTAAATACTTCAGTTTTATTTAGGCCAATGCATAAAAAATCTTAGAATATAAATGAAATTGTCATATATTTTTTTCTGTATCATATTTTTTTAATATAAATAATAAAAAATAAAATTGTTACATTTACTGAAAGTTAATATTATTAAAATCATGGAATTATTGTACTAATGTTAGTAAGTAATGAAGTAAAACCTAAGGTCCTAATTTGATTAGATATATCAGTAAGGCTAAACTATAACAATGTAGGGAGTAAGAGAAAAGGTTGCTTTCCCTTAAAAATGCAACTGATAGGAGGATATATAAAATTTTCATTTGTGCAATACAATAATATGTAAAGTGTTTTCCTAGAATAAATCTTGCCTTCCAATTTAAGTGAATACAGGTGTAATAGCAAAAATAAATAAAAAAATCATTAGTGATGTATTCATATCATTATGGTTCACATCATATATTACTATAAATGTGCCTGTACTCTGTAGTCAGTAACCTCGCGTGCCCTTGACAGGGACAAAAAGTCCTTTACGGATTTTCGTAAACCGATAGATTCCGCCGGCCCTTTCATTCAAAGCACTGCGGAGCGCAGTGACGTAGGCCGTCAATGTTCAGTTTACTACGACCGAAAGAGAGGTATGTAGTTTAGCCAGTAGTCAGTACGCGAGGCAGTAACTGTCGGGCCGCGATACGGATATGTTGTGTGTATTCTCGATTTCAGTTAAGAAGTGACTAGTATTCGCGGTTTTTTAATTTTTACAAAAACGTTGTAAGACTACGTGAAGTGACCTTTCTGATAGGGTATTTATTACGTTTTGACATAGTGTAATGTTACATTTGTTTTTGCGTTTTAGTGATAAGGCTGATAAGTGGAAATTGCTATGACTAGCTCGTCGTCGTCATATTTTGTCTTTGATTGTGTTGGTCAATATGATAAGGGACTTGCCTAAAATGTGGAGATATCGATATTTGTTTTGATCATCACAAAAGCTTGATTTAATCAAACGTTATTTATATTTCTAATTTAATTCATTTCATGACCTGACTTTCAGTCTTGTTAACCTTCATGCTTTAATGGAACTAATCTTTTTAGTAACTTAAAATATAGGTATTTTAGGTACACATTCTAATTGTTCGTTAAAATTTCTGAGTAAAACAATTATTGCAGTGTGCATTACAATAAATTTACATTTTGTTAAAATACTACAGAAACGCAATTGCAATTATGCTAATGACCATATTATAATATCTAATTTTGAGTTGATTTCCTTTTATATAACTGAATTATATCGGTTTGTAAAGAATTATTTTCCTTAATTCGACACACATGTACCTATTTTATTATAATATAATAAATTGCAAAACATTTATTTAACCATTTACGTTGTCAAGCATGAGTCATAGAACTTGGCGATACATCATTCATTATAATGTAGACATTATGTCAGTGCCTTTATCTTGTGTAAAGTACATTAAATTTTTCTTCACGTGATTGTTTAGCGACATTAATTTTCCGAAAATTGATATTAAATTAAAGTGCTTTAAACAAGTCGATATTCCTATATTCTTTGTGTAATTTAATGTATTTTACAACGTTAAATAGTCGAATATATATGATAAAGTCAATGAAATACTTATAACATCCGCTCTTATGAAACAGTTAATTTAAAAGAGATTTTAGACATTTGGTTATCGTACATTAACGTTTATGACTCAGTCATTATATGGCATTTTTCAAATGTAGTATGTATTATGCAGGGTTTTTTATAACGGACAATGGACGCGATTCATCACTTATCAAGTTTCCTCTGTCCGTTTCCGGCAGTGATAGCCACAATTGATACAAAAATAATTGAAAAATAAACGTAAACAATGTAAAAACATTTCAATATTGTTCTTATAAATCAAGTATTTGCATAAACTCAATTTTACATGCCAATAAATATTTTTAAATTGTGTTAATTATTACTTGTTTATCAACATTCAGATTCAGCACGCACGTAACTCCCAATTACAACAACTAAATTATGATTGGTTTTTTAATACCTATATATATCAATTGTTGATTAAATAAATAAACACATGTTATAAAAATAGTAAAGATAAAATATCAATCTAGAGAAGATTGTCACAGACGTAACCACGAACAACATTATAATCTACGTATAGTTGTCACGTTGCCAAACTCGGCGCCCGCGCCTCTCTTCAGTCGAGTGCGTTCCTTAGAGGGAAGTGTATGGCGCGCGATGTGCTTGCATGTTCGGCTGCTGTGCGGTGCGCTCTGGTGGCCGTTGCGGATGCGCTGCGCTCGCGCCGCGCGCTCCTATGACGACGATTACGATCAGGTGTGTCAGATCACGGCCTTCTCCTCTTGCCTTCGAATGCACTGTCAAACATATATCGTATAGCTTCACTTGTATTTTTGGTAATAAAGACGTGTGTCGACGACTCTTATCTTATACAAATATAGTCAAGCACTTTTCACTTATTTCGCTTTGTTGACGCCAGTTTATTTATCGATAATGCTTCTAGGTTTGTGTGACTCAGCTTCGCTAGTATAGACTTGTTATTATTGAGTGTGAGGTCCACGTTGTGGTATTTTGTGATGTGCGTTGTGTGCTAGTGCTCCTCGAGTTATGTTTATCAAGGCCGTGCCCGTGGCCAACGAGGAGGAGCGTCGCGGTTCAGTGTCAAATTGGTTTTCGTCTTTGAGACGTGGAGGCAGACGTAAACGGGAAGACAGTGGCGTCCCGGCAGGTTATGGATCGTTAGGCAGAAGGAAGGACGGCGGGCAGGCGCGCGGCAAGACAAGATCGGCATGGGACCTTACCACCGTCACTAGACTGGTCTGTATAATTAATAATTTCACTATCTGTTAGTGAAAGGCATTTTGAATGCACACCACTGGAGACTACAATTTTGGCATTAATCCAAATGCGCTGGATCGATCTCGCTTTTGAGTCTGCGTGTGAAACGATTGCCGCATAAGTTCGGAGACTTAATTTTATTATTATCTTGCCCTACGTCACTAAAAGTTCAGTTAACTCTTATTGTGGTGCCCATTCTACCTAATATTTGATATAAATTACTAACGCCTTAAACACGCTCATATTAAATTTCAAATTACCTGTGTATCTTGTAGGTAGATGAAGAAAAACAATGATTAGAATTTTTGTTTTATTTTTTACTGTATTAATAAAGGTAAAAATAAATACATGACATGTTTATAATGTAGATGAATTTATTTTTTTAAAGAGCTACAAGACGAACCAAAAAAGATTGGCAATTATGCAGCTTGAGGGATTTCCGAAAAAAAATCGCCCCCTAGGATTGTTCATTGGAGCATAACGAAG
This sequence comes from Dryas iulia moderata, assembly GCA_019049465.1. Lineage (NCBI taxonomy): Eukaryota > Metazoa > Arthropoda > Insecta > Lepidoptera > Nymphalidae > Dryas > Dryas iulia. The sequence continues at coordinate 9,757,616 of CM032422.1, read as the reverse complement.
AATAATCCATGGGGGAGGTTGACATTTCCCCTAAATTACGGTATTCAAAGTTTTCACAAATACTTCAGAATATTTCGATTATAATTACCAAAAGATTTACTAAGTACGTTAAAAACTCCTATCTTCTCAACTATTCTTTTTGTATTTAACACGTAATATGATTTATTTTAAAATGAAAATATAAAATGTTATTGAGGTTATCGTGGCACAAAGCAACTGTCTGACTGTAATCGGGTTTGAATTTGATTTTCACTCGAACAAGTGATTACAATTTAGTAATTTTTGTTTCTCAACTCAATCTACTGAATAAGACAAAGCACGGCGTTGAGGTACGCCACTTAAAATGTAAACGCAGAAAGTGAAGATTGGAGTAGTGTCTTGACACTGGGTTCAGTCTGACTACCCAGGGTGGGTAAGACCAGGTGATTAAGAGAAAAAATATGAAACAAAAAACAATATTATAAAAAGCAATATTAAGGATAAAAATATCCATGTATAAAATAGTTATACATTCTTAGAAATGTTTTATTACATAAAACTTGCTCCTTTTTAATATATTTTAGTGTTCCTACTATAACAATCCACGGACATTTGTTATAAAATGTCTTGGTGCACCTTTCATATCTGTTTCTGATTGTATGTAGGTCAATGTATTGTAGTCAAAGCTGGAACTGAACGCCGTTTTTTCTTAGGTACCAAAGAGAAGAAAATGAATATAATTTAAATGTTCACACGAGTGGAAATCGAATCCAAAAACAAGGACATCGAAATTCTCTATAGACGAATTTGAAATATGTACTTTTACCATAATTATTCATATTTATGCGACATAGGTGTGGTATTCATACATATGTAATTTCATACCATTGCATGCATAAAAATGTAATACAATAAATAATTATATAATAAAAATATAAAATTATATAAAAATATTATTTAGAAGACTTTCAAATTTACTTTTTTAACGGAACAAGCTAATGACAAATCGTATAAGAGATATATCGTTTACTTTAACAGTAATTCAGATATTTTAGCATTGATTAAGAACCTCAAAAAACCATATTTACATGTAAACTAATATAACAACGATAATATCTCTAAAGTGTTTACTCTATTTAATAGCCCAGCATTCTTTTATAATATTATAATTTCACACACATACATAATTTGCACGACGAACGCGTACTGGCTGTTTAAAGAAGGCTATTGTTTTGTTTTCTGTTTAGCAAGCGGCGCCGCCTGTACGAAAGTATCCGCATTGATTGCGGTCGCCAATCGTGACTCACGTCATTTGTTTTCCAAAGCAGGCGCGAACTTGTGTTGGGTGCCATACACTGCACGCTACATGGAAAAGATGACTTTTATGTTTAAAATGATTTACTATGATTGTTTTGGGTTTCTTAAATGGACTAATGTGTAAATTTCGTATAAAAATATAACTAGAGTATAGTTATATTTTTGTACGAAATTTACGATGAGCTTGAGATCTATACATATAATAAAATTGTAACTGGTCGTTCTCTGTATTTAAAAGATGACGAGTAAAATTATTACTGGATTGTATCGGTTTATTAGAACCTAAAACAATTATTTCTAAATTTGTTCTTAATTTGCCTGTGCAAGCGTGCGCGCCAGTCTTTGAAAAGGCTTAACTGATTTAAATACAGTTTTGCCTATTATATTCAAGTAGATTTTCCTTATCATTTAGTGTTTATTTTATTTCAATAGGTTCATAAATAAAAAAGTCACAACCAATACCAAACCAAACTATAAATTTAAGGAAAGTTTGTGTTTTAAGTTACAATGCGGACGTGTGAAAACAACTAAATGGTTAGTCGTGCAGTTTACGCAGGCAAAGCCGCGAGCGGTTTGCTAGTTAAGAATGTAAATGTAGCTTCAGTTATCTAATCAGGAACGTGCAGTATCTTCATACGAGAAAGCTTAGAAACGCTAGTTGGAATTGATAACTTACGGAATTTTTTAAATTTATTGATGTATTATACTTAACATTTATAAAAATAATTGACTTGAAAAAGTATTTTCGGTAGATATAAAAAAAACATTTACATACTTGTGAGAATATTAATGAAGTAATAGAAGCGTTAAATGCTTAAGCTAATGCGAAGTCTAGAACAATGTCTCCAGAGGGTCGCTTATCTGTTAGGTCAAGAGGTGTAATAGTTACCGAGCATTTTTTTTTACAGTTTGTTTTAAATATACAACTAATTTTTTTTCATATCATATTTGATTGCACTTTTGTGTATTGATGTTGGCAAATTATAATTATCCATATTGAACTACTTTGCGTATTTAATTTATACCGTTACTTGAAATATGTTGTGTGATTTCGAATAGATCAGATGAGAACGTGTTTTATGTTCTTCGTATTTATATTATATTGTAAGCAAAATCATTTATTCACTCTGGGTTTTCCAAATGCGTCATATGAAGATTTAAAGTTTTTAGCGATAAACCTTAGGTAGCAGTTACCTTGAATTATATTGAAAGGTAAACAAAAATTGATTTGTCGCTAATGAAAACCTATTCATGTAGGTATAGGCACGTCGCTACTTCCCTTTGTGTTGGCTTGCTTTGAATTTACTTCAAAAATTCATATGTGGTCTAGTTTATTCCATTCGTGCACTGTTGAACGAGGACGTTGTCACAGAAAATGTTTTTTTCTTTTCGAAAAGAGGAACAGATTTGCAGCTCAAACATCCTTTCACAATGAAAATTTTACTGCCCTACATTTGTTAATATCAAGAGATCGGTACTTACTATATACGAAGTACTCATATTGTTGAATTATGTATTTATTAAAATTATCAAAGTCTCCAAGGATCATTGATATAATCTAGTATGCTTATATACTGCGTTATAACAATAGGTTTGTAGGTATTATTTCTTTAGGTCTAACAGCTAAACAAAGAAAAATTACAGAAGCGAACGTAGTCAGGACCGTTAAATCGTTTTGATAATATTCATAACTAAATCCAATTTATTTTCTATTAAAGAGTTAGATTGACTGAACTGTTTGTTGAAATGCTTGTTGAATCAATGAAAAGAAAACATACGTGTATGTTTTCTTTTCAAAATATTTAATAGTTTCACATGGCTATTGGCAAGTGAAAATAAATATTAGTGTATTGAACGAAAGTGTAGTTTAGAATGATGTCAAATAAATAGCAAGTTACAGCGACTTAACCTTACTCCTTATTCGTTGTTGTATTAATCAGTAAGATGTACTAACTCTTAGTGACAAGGTCGATACTTGTTTACCACTGGGATGTGAATTGCAAATGTTCTTACTGTCTTCTGCTCTATATTTAGGTTTGTATCCTAATTACAGTTTATGTAAATTTATGTTAATGCTTTAAACATAACTTGTAACTTGAAAGTTTCTATTTAAAGGATACTCCTCATCTTACATATTCATATTCAATGTATGTATTGTAGCTTTTCGATGTATGTATTACTATTTACATTTACGATGTAGTACCATTGAAAGTTATTTATACGATCTTTGTATTCAATTTGCAAATATTTTTACCATTAAAACTTGGACTTACGTTTACATTTTAGGATTTTTGCCAATGTTATTAACAGACTTTGCCAGGTTTTCGTTACTGCGCGTGGGCTCGTAGCCAAGGGTCATTTGCCTGATTGCTGAATTAATTCATATAAGCAACCTGTGTCAATTCGGTATTTATTTCAATTTTTGTAAAACATTATATTATTTTGAATGACATTATCTTTATATTTTACTAAAACTTATTTATTCTGTAATATTGGAGCTTTTTGGATTTCCCCTTTTATGTGATTTTTCTTGTAGGTTGCTGATTTTCCTCATGTAGCTCGTTAAATTCAATAAAATACCTATAAACGAAATTGTGAATGTGCTCTTGGCTGATTGCTTGTGAGCGGGGAGGTGCTTTGACCTTGCCAGGGAAAGGGGGATTTGCGAACGTACTGCACGGTCACCGACTTGCCAAACGAGTTAGCTTGCATTGCTTCATAATGAGTTGTACTAGACTTAGACATAATGAGTTTTAATAGATGCTTAGTAGCATATCAAAAATGTAAACTTATGTATATGTATCTAAATATTCCATATAAAACGGTTCTCTTAAGACTTTTTGTCGAACAACTTCTGCTAATTAAAACTGCGTTAGCTATTTCTAAGTAAATATATGACACATGACACGTACGTTAATTACAACATTATTGGAATTAAAATTGTTATAGTCTTTTCTTTACTATCAGTAGAATGACGAAAAATAAAATAAGTTTACCAAAAACGAAGAACATAAAGATTTTTATATTTTTTCGCATTTATCGTAAAACGCTAATCTTTATATTAAAATATTCTATACGATATTTTAAACACTTTTTATGTTACCTTAATAATGGTTACTTTTGTTCGTTTCGTGGAAGACATGTAAAGAAATTTATGTTTATTATTTATTTATTTTTCTGCTTTTTACGCTATCCGTTTCACCCTTATGTCCTTATAGCTAGTTATTTTAAGATAGACAAAAAACATACATTGGTGTGTACAAGTTGTGAGTTGTGACATAAGTGTTTCGGCATGTTTTATGTCAATGCGTCCTGTTTTATGTGCGTGTTGTAAATTTTGAAAAAGTACAATATTTGTTTATAGGTTAAGTTTTGTAGTAAATAAACAATGAGAGAAAATAAAAGTACGAAATATATACCTGTATGATAAAATGTGTGTTTCACAGTACTAAAATGTTTTTCTTTGATATCAAATTTTGAGTTTTATTACAGAAAAAACAGGTTATCTTTACTGGCATAAGTAAATGGATAAGATATACGATACTTTACAAGTAAAAAATAAAGTTATAATAGTTTATTTAAAGAGTTAAATTTTTATTACAAAGATGAACATAATCTTTTTAAAACCAATTTAATTTACCATATAATCATTATTTTAGTATGTTCCATGAATTGTAGCTAAAACCTAATGCATTGTCTTTTATCCAACACATATTATTAAAAGAATTTCAATTATTTCCTTAGGTCATAAATATAGAATGTAACTCGCTTGCTAAGTTTTTAACAAAATAATTAAAAGCGTGGACGTCATGATGTCGTGAGATAAAAATGTTCATAGACTGGATTGTAGAACACATGTCGACTCAAATGGGTCATATTAACCGCTCATTGTAGTTATTAATCAATAGTTTCTGAGAATATATTCACATTCTTACTGTATGATGTCAAAGAACTGCTCGCTTAATAAATTCGACAGTGCTTCTTAGCTTTGTTAATAACTCTGTAAACTGGTAACATTAAAATTATATATAGAGGTATAAAAATAAAGTAACGGTCACGGTCACTTGATATCTTCGTTTATAACTCGCCACATGGCTTTACTAGACCACTTTAAAATATAACCAAAGTGCTGTTAATTTATATGAGCGCATATCGTATCTTCATAAGGTTTATGTTATTAATTATATTTTAAATAGTTTTAATTTATTATTATTGTTTTAATAGGGACATGTGTATATGAATCGTTGGTTTTCACCTGCCACGATGGCATTACCCACAGTGTTAGGGTATTATTAAAAATTGTCGTTTGTCTAATCAAAACACCTGCTTTTGTAGTCATTAAAAATATTCTGAGAAATTAATGATATTGTTAAGTCCATTTATTTAATTATATACGCCGGACATTTGGATGAGAGGTTTTCTAAAATATTTAAACAGAACGCATTTCTGTTTAAATTATAAAGCATTGCGTTGTCATACATTAATTGCAATAATTTCTGTTTTTATATAAAGGTTATAGTATAATGAACATTTATTTTATAAACCATTATTATTATATCACTTGAATTATATAAAAATAATATATGCAAGTATGGCAATATAATCACAACAGGATTGAAAATATAACGGTGTTTACATTTTTATTGAATGCCCGGTAAAGTAATTTCCCTTAGCAAAAAAACTTTATAAAATCAGTTTCCTTTTGTATAATATTATAAAATGTCATCGATATTTTGAAGGGTTGTAATTGATGTCTGTGTGCTTAGCAAAATGTTTTTATATTTCCAAAATGCGCGTTGGTATTATATTAAGCGTTTCGAATTTCAATAGGGCTGGACGTCAATGACGATGGTTCAATTTGTGGGGGCGATGCCCGATGCTTTACATAAGTACCACGCGCCACCGCTCCCATACCGACTGTCTCATTAGCTCCCTCCGCAATTATTTTTACTCTTATTGCGTCTGCTTAGCAGTTTACTGCGCAAAGCATTATATATGAAATAGTATTTTAAATAATAACTTTTTATGTTTGAAATGTTTCACATATTTGGATTAAAATCTGATGTAAAAATAAGCATATTCCTAATGTATTAACCTAATAAAAATAAGCATATTTCCGATTCAAAACGCTCTCTTAAAACATTAGCCATATGACCATCACATATTCTACCTTTGGCTGGCAGCCAGTCACACGATTGTTATTCACTTACGCACAGCTCATCTGTGTAAAGCAAATATCTTTCTCAGAAGCAGAATTCTCAGCGTTCGGCGACCGCCGGTCTTGGCCGGAAATACGAACCCATTGTTTATAATGTTTCTTTCGTTATATTCTTTAGGTACATATTGCAGTTTGTAGTTGTTATTTTAATGCACATTCATCTTTCTTGTACTCACTGCGAAGTTGACGGATTGTACATATATTTTCATATAGATTTTAGAGAAATTTAAATGAGCCACTGGTCGGTAAATATTACATTTGAAAAACATTATAAATATTTTTGATTCGTATTCATTACAATTCCAAACTCGCTTGAATAACCGAAATAATCTTTGAATGTATTCTACTTCTATATAAAAATTAATAAAATATTATTCTCATATGTGAAAACATTTGAGGGCGCGAAGTGAATGCGCGGGTCAAGAATGCAGTGACAGGCAGCCAATCGCGGTCGAGAGGGCGTCTAGTGTGTATTAGCTATCAAACGATGGCCGTAAATTTAAAATTAGGATAACAGGCTTTGTATAATATGCCGTAATTTCTACACAAAGAAAGAAAAAGTCTCCAACAGTCAGTAACATTTTGTTTACCTAGTATTCATTTTTTTTTCTCGCTTTGTTATTTCCTTGGAAGGAGTTCAAAACCAAGTAAAAGGTTAAGGCTACCAAGTCAATTCAGATATTGATTTTTTTCAAATCCATTGTGATGGAATAACTACGAGTATGTGGAAAAATTACAAATTATTTTATCACAAAATACTTAATTTTATTATCAATATTTAAAAATACTGAATATATTAAACTTTTTTAAAAATCGTTTAAAAATTTGAGCAAAGTGTGACTCGGCCTCGATTTTATAAAATAATCCCAGCGTACTTACCACAAAACTGTATGTTCTATCCAGCTCTTGAAACGTTGAAATTCTTAGATCATTTAAAATAAAATATATAATAAATGCTATTTATTAAATATATGTTTACACTTTTCTATTTCCTAAGTCTGCGAATAGCACTTTAAATATAATTAAATATTTTAACAACAATCGATCTTAAGTAAATAAATCAGATAAAAATCAATAAATCAGATACCCAGAATTAGTAATGGCAAATACTAGTAATATAAATATGTAGATAATTTCGTTTATTAATATATATTGTATTATCTTTTCTTTGTAAATAATCGATTTCAGGTATTAAGTAATTCTTATTAATTACGTGCTGTAAATTGTATTAATGATGTTATTACTTAATCGTTGAATGTGCGTTTGCTTTGCAATATTATGTTGTTTTTCTCGGTATACATAATTATTACCTGAAGGTCAGATTCGACGTTGTCATACGATGAAGTTGATTCTAAGCAAATTCTTTGCGAATTACTTCATCGTCTTGTTGTTTATTTTAACCATAAAATATTTTTATTACCGTACTTCCTTGATTTGACTTTATTTATTGATGAATATATTTATTGAAATAAGTTATTTATTAAGATCCAAGTTATTCATTAAGTATTGAAAATTATAACGAATAACTTGGAATTTATATATTATATATTAGATGTACAGTATAGTTTCCAGTTTTTACTGTAACTAAATAAAAGAGAAATTGAAGTGCTTGGAAACATTGCCAACAGTCTGAATATTTTTGCCTATTTTTGAGCGATGCGTGTTGTTCAGGTAGTCTGCACTGCGCCAATACGCCATTGCTGCAACAAATCTATATAATGTGTAATGCTCAGAATCAAATATACGTTATTGCAAAAATCTGTTATATGCTCGTTTAGACTAGCATAGACATAAGGAATTCAAAATCACATCTTTTTCGTACACGAATATTTTCGCGAAATGCTGATTCTTATTTTCTAATTTCATTTTAATAACCATATACCATAATGTAGGGACTCAGTTTAAATTCTATGCTTGTAGTAAATATAAGCATAGGCGTATTTCATAAAAACGAAGTAGTAGTTAACATAGAATTAGAACGTTAAATACACTTTTTGCAATTTGAAATGTTATTAGAAATATTCTACCAAATTATAATACACAGGTAGACTGTATATCTTTGACCACGGACTACCGTAAAGTGTTCGAAACGTCGGGTTTTGTCAAAAATGTATTTTTGAATACCAAAAATTAATCCGGTTAATAATAGTTTTATTTCAAAATGTGTAATAATCGTGAAAACACAAGATTTTTTACTATTTTAATTTTACCGTAATTTATTTTTATGTCAAAGTTATTTCTTTCTCAAGCTGAAATTGGAACTCTTAACGTCTTGTAGGTATAAGAATTATCGACACGTAGGTATTATAAGGATTCACATTAGACACCGGATCCGCTGTTCTCACATTTATGCTTGTGAAATTGTCACCTTCGTTGTCGTCGCTTATTTCTTGCTTAAATTACAAATTCCCAAACTAAGCCGTTCAAGAATGTTGTTGTTAAATTTATATTGCAGCCTTAATTTTTATTTTACAAAATTTTTGGTTAAAATATTTTTACGGCACTGTTATCGCATTTGTTTTATGAATATTTTTAAATGTTCTCACATTATATTACAGAGTTCCGACAAATGATTCTGACGTTCATCTCTATAACCTTTCACTATGCACTTGCATAAGGCTTTATTGTATTTGTTCTTGGCCTCGTTTTTTGATGCGCGAATAATAAATAAGTTTACACGAAATAATGATAAACATGTAAGTGCAATGCTTAAAGTACACAATTTACATCATAATTTAATTACATTCAACAAAACACGAAATGGATTGCAATTTAAAATGTTTATCAATGCAGAGGCAAATATCACAGTTCATCCTAAAATGGCTGATCCAATAATATAAGAGTTGGCAGTAGGGCAGTAAACGTCTGTGGCAAACGTAAATATCACTAGGGCGAAAGTATATTTTTAGTTAATATGTCTGCCGTTGTATCTAGTATCTACCAAAGTTAACATTTGCTTAAATTTCTTTCCAGTGGCTACAAATAGGCGTCACGAAATCTTTTAATTCTTGTCTACATTTTTTTTATTTTTATTAACACAACTCATAAATGTTTAGTGAAAGTTCTTAATGTTTTTTGCTCCTAAAGTTAAATCTTGCACGCTTGTTGTAGATTGTTAACCATTTGAAAAGTAACAGACAAAGTAATAGATTTTTTATAGTCACAGTTAAGCCTAAGTTACTCAAGCGAAGCACTTGTCGCAGGTATAAAAGTAAAAAAAGGACCAATACACATCACAAAAAGAGACATTTTTCCGTTGTTAGCAGTGTGTATAAAATAATGAGATATTGTTAACACCTTATTAACTTGAGGGGAACGTTGCCCTTAATTAATAATTATGTCTTGTAACACTTTTCAGTTTTTTTAATGTTAATAATTTATAAAATTGATTGTATTTTCTGTTCAATAGAATGAATATAAAGCCAAAATTAATGTTTGTTACCAGATCTACAACTTAAAACTGTTAATGCTAACTAATAGCGTAACTTACTATGTTCTCCTTTGTTTATTTACATCGTGAGAATGTACATTTTATGTGCATTTTGTATGAAATTAATGTTATTTATTACCTTACAACATTAGTCTAGTGTGAAGAAACTAAGTTATCACGAATAAAAATGTTTTTCCAGTCATTTCAATTTGTAAAATTTAAACTTATTTTACAAATTGAAATAACTGGAAAAACATTTTTATTTCTACTTCGAAATTTTAAAGAAAAAAGAAAATATTTTCTTTACTAAATAGAACTTTAACTATAAAAAATACAAATTAACCTGCGTTGGATTTTAGACATTTGAAAACATGGCACAATGGAAAATATGCATATCCGGCTGCGAAACTAAACTCGGGGAAAGTGAATTAATAGGGGAAAGTCTCCAAGGATTCGCAAACTGGTTCAATTTGGTTGCGAAATGATTTCTACTTATTGAGTTAAACTTAAGGATTTCTACATAGTGTTTGCCTACTACAGTACATATTGCTAAAGGTTATCTATCAGTATTCACCTTAAACCCTCGTCAAATAGTATCGAACACTCAATTGCTTCAAAACATGTACTTAATTAAATAACGACTTGTAATGCGGTTACCGATAACTGGGCTGAACGAGCAAATCGTAAGGAAGGACTGGCGAATAGATATTGCAGTTTAAATAACGTGATTGCCAATTGTACCTACTATTACACTTGATAAAGATTTATGATGTATTTTAGTTAACTGAGTGTGTACATTTGCAAATTGTTCGTGTTTATTAAAACGGGATATTTTTTCTCCATGCGGCACATTTTTTCTCCGCATAGCAGTAGTCAGAGTGAATCCTAGTGTCAAAACACTTCGTTCTTCACTTCGTCCGAAATCGAGACATTACGGGTTGAGTGGCGAAATCGAAAAACGAAAAAAAAATCGATTCCACACTTTATTTAAGTTATCAGAGCGGAAAAATGATGATAATAATAGGTATAAAAATAATCATCATATTATCATAAATTATACGTATATATAACTTTAATACCAATATGTTTTTTTATGCATGGCCTTATTTTTTGCCTACTACTGTTGCTACAAGTTGTGTCTATTGAGCTATAATTAAAGCTGTTATTTTCTACGTTATTCATATTTTTATTAAATTGTTCGATTGACGACTTAATTTTAAAAAAGGAGTACATTGCCAAATAAGATTATATTTTTTTTTCTAGGTAGAATCCTTAACTAATATAAAAAATAGAAGTTGTACATGTTGTGTAGAAACTGTAAATTTAATAACTTATTTATATTATAACATTGAATTCATTTGAAACAACTTCAAACTAATCGACTTTGTAAACTGTTGATAAAAACTGAACAAATGAATATTAAATCTACAAACAAAGAATCGAATATCGCTATTATCCTAATTTACATTTTTTATTTTTCTTGTAGAATTCGAACCTGAACTTATTAGCGTTTACTACAGTGCGTTAGAGAATTAATATAAATAATATGTTATATAAATATATTGAAATGAACCAATTAAATATATAACTTTTTGCAATTTTTATAGCCCTAGGATATAAATATTTTTACACTAGTCAAAACATTGATATCGACATATTTGCTAGTTATTAAATTATTGTGACACAATTTTAATTGAATACCATAATATTGTGACATTTATCACAAAAATAGAAGCAACAACGTTCAGACGTGTGACATGTTCTCTCTGCCTGTCGTGCTATGTTGATGATGAGTACGTAATACGTAATACTTCCTACAACATGTTAGGTTGTAAATAAATGTATATACTATCTATTGCTTTCATATTATATTGTAACTAGAAATCTGTTCTACGCTCGATGCGTCTAGACGAGATAAAGCTTTCAAATTAAACGAATGTCTGTAAATTAATCTCCGCGACGGTATCGGTGTTAACAGAAACTTTTTCCCTGTTTTGATATAAAATCTGCCTTTTATTGTTAACGAGATTTGCTAAAATGTCAGAAATTAAGGCGAAGAAGTATGCTTATACCTATTAAAAATTCCATTCTGTATATTGAGACGTTAAGCGTTGCATTATAAAAGTAGCATTCAAACTAAAAATTAATTAATGTAGCTTAGACAACTTTTACATATTACGTAATTTAGGTTTATTTTTATTCCATGTTTCATGTTATCTGAGGAATTACAACATTACTTGATCGTTCAAGCAATTTTTATTAATGTTTTTTCACTTTTATTGGTGAAAGCTTTGATATTTTAAATGTGCGTATTGAATTATAGAAATATATTTTAAGCTTTAATTATAATAGATTAGTTTAATAAAATAATCTCGAACATATTTTTTGAATCCCATATTTTTATCTTACAGTAAATACAGTTAACAGAATTACAGTTGTTATGATATGGTTAAAATAATTTAATCATAATTACGAGCAGTTAATTTAGTTACAAAGGATGTATATCAAATAAGAGCATTAATTAACACAACAGTGTATATTTTACATAATTTATTAATGTCCCTATTTTATTTTAAATGTATTCTTTACCACCTTTAATATAAAAACTTGTCCCTTTCAACAACATAGCAAGCGTTGACCATCTCAGTAATATTTTGTCCTATTGTAATTTCACTAAGTTGTTTTCGCTGTTTCTGAGATATATGAAAATCTTGCTTTCAAATCCTGGTTGATATAATACGTACTAGAAATATTTGAATAAAATAAAAATAGTATTGTCCACTCTTATGGGCTTACTTACTTTACTGCATACTTGATATATTTTTTATAAACAAGGGAATCAGTCAATTTATGATTGTGATAGTTTTTGTCATAGTCTAGACAAGGAAGACCGGTATCATGTCTCTTGGGGAATGGGTTGCCGACCGCAAATTATGTTAGCGCGTCGCTAGACCGTAGCGTGCCACTTACTATGTATTGTGAGTTTTACTGTGCTCATAGTGTTTGTTATTATGATATTATATAGAATACAAGTGCTTTTATAAGATATAATCTATAAGAGTGTAATTTGAATAATCATGAAATCAAAGTATTGATGTATTGAGTATGAAATTAATGAAATGTTTATGACATGAATGGTTATGTATGTTGTTTGTTGAATCGTACACATTATTTGAGTGACTAATTAAACATTAAGTGTAAACAGATATAGGAAAGAGTATAAAGTGAATATCATAAATACACTTAAATAAAAATGTAGGTAACGTTATTTAAAGTGCTGCCATTTAAAAAGTATTAAAATTTTTAAAATAAAATATAAAATTTAACTTAAATGCGATACCCAGCTCAAATTATAACGACATGCGCTATAAGTGTGTGAAGATGCGAAGATTTTATAATTATTATATATGTGATGAGTTTCTAGAATATTTAAAATGGAGAGGCATGGTTGAGCAAAACGTGGATCCTTAAAATTTAAAACTTGCGGCCTACCATTATCCTCTTTTAGTAGTAAATGCAAAATGCAGTGTTCTTTTATACTATAGTATCCCATGTTAAAACAGGGTTGTCTAGGCGTAATTTTAAAGAATGAATTGTGGGCTCCGTTTTGCCCTGTCTATGTTCGCCATTATTTTCAGCAAGTTACTTTGATCGTAGTGCTAGTGAACGTAGAACATCTTTTGTGTACGTTCCATTGTAAAATTGGATGTTGGAATGAAAAATTGGCGAACGCGACTCCGTTCGCCATGTAGATTCAGATCATTTGTGCACAAGCTTTATAATTTGGTATTGAACTTACGAAGTTTCCATTCAAATATGTACACAAAGGTCTGGGGTTGAATCTAGAAAATGTTTATGCACCATAGAACAGATTTGCCTATCGTTTTATAGAAATATAAGTATACTAGTTTGTCCAATTTATTTATTTAGTAAAAAGTGTACGAGTAAGTTTGTTGAGAAAAACTAAAATAAACCGGTAAATATTATAACTGTAAATAACATTATTGAAAGTTTTCATTTTTGTTCAGTCGATTAAGTTGCGTTTGTATTCACAGTATAAAAGAAGTAAGAAACATACAAAGGCTTAGGAAAAACAAAGCTTTTTCATTAAGATATCAAAACGAGTCATTGAGTACGTGCTATGGTGGCTTATGGATTTATTTCTGAAGATTTTATTTACCATATTTTATGTTACTTTATATCCGTAATATTAGGCGTGCCTACTGTGTAGTTTGTAGAAAAATATAACGTTATTTCGTTATGTTACTGTAAGTAATTAATAAAAATATACCCGTGTGGGGACGGTTTAGAATACAATTCCCTTCCGTCGTTGGGCAGCTTCCCGTAAAAGGCGGGTAACCTAGTAGCCTAGTGGTATGAGGTTCGTTCTCCGACTGGCTCGCGGTCACTATCATGTCAAAGACGAAGCGCCAAACGTCTGATGATGTGTTCCGGTTCTATGACATGTAAGCCACCTCTCCCTATTCCCACCATCCCCATCCTTCCTCCCTCCTCCTTCCTTTTCTCCTCCCCCCTTAAGGTCGGCAAAGCATCCACAACTTTTCTAATGTTGTGGATGTTCATGGGCGAGGGTAACCACTTACCATCAGGTGGTCTTTCTGCTCGTTTGCCCTCCTTTTATCAATAAAAAAAAACCTATATGGATTTAATTTAATCCTGTCTTTCTTTATTACTGTTCGCATACGACTCAACAATTACGACTTAGTAATGCAAATTCAAACAGATTTGTGGTTTACCTTGTGTCTGACTGACTCAATTATCGCTAGGAACTGCGTCACAATTTGCGGAATATGCGTAAGAGTGAAAGCGCTTTATTTATTGTGATATTTTCATACCCTTATATTGTAGTATTTATCATATTATGCTACATTTTCAATATATACTAGAAACGAACCTATTTATATTGTTTATTTTTTACTAGAGACCTACTAATAAACGAAGCATAGCGTGTTAGCTAATAAGATAGACGACCTTATTTTTTATCAAACATATAGGTCAAACGTATATTTGTTTTTTAAATTAATTACTTTATTATTTTTTATGTAAGTAATTACATAATTTTTATTAAATATTTTTTTCTTTCTTTACAGCAACTCAAAGATGAGCTGGGTGAGGTGGTCGCCGAATTGGAGGCCCTCGATGGGCAAGAGGAGTGTAAACAAAATAGTAAGGCCAAACAGATGAGTATAGGAAGGAAAAAATTCAACATGGATCCTAAAAAAGGTCAGTTGTTAAATATCTATAATCTAATCATCCTTGTCGAAAACAACTATAATTTTAATAATATTTTTAATATATTACACAATAAAATAATTGTAATATATTAAGTATAACAATAATTCTTTGTACCATTGTTATGTGAATGTTCTATTGAATAGTAGATTCATATACTCGTATATAAAGACCTCGCTGCAATTGCAGTGTTTGCATCATAGCAGGTGCGCCATTCTCACGGATGGGATGGTTCGCATTGTTGACATTTACAGTAAATCAAGTACGCCAATCCAATGTTAGTATTTTTATGTTAGGATATTTTACATTTTTAAACCTGTAGCTGGTACCAATAAAATGGTATATCTTTTTCTATTCTTCTTCGAATATATCGAAATTTTGCTTGTAGAAGGCACGACAAAAATTCATTTATACTGACGTGAATTCAGTTGATCTTTATTTTATTTCAAATATATTATTTTATTTACTTTATAAAATAGTATATTATGTACGTAAAATAAAATCTAAAGCACCAAGATTTTTGTTTTTAAACTGAGTATCGTTGACACTATTAGCTTCTCTTTGATGAAAGTATCCTTGACATAACTGAACCCTTCAATTGACGAGTACCATCCATACGCCAAAGAGTTTCGATCTTCAACGATAAAATACAGTCAGCACACAATGCAATTCGCATTTTTAATTAAATGTGTAATATTTATTCGATTATTATTATGTTTTATCGATTTACTTTTGTGTCAAGACTGTATTTATCGGAAGATTTATTATATCAGTTTCGGTTACGGATATCAAATTGTTTCGGTGATTCGACTAACGGTTAGTTTTCGATAATTTGAGTAATATCCGTAATATTAGATTTTTGACGAATATAAGGTATTTCGGTCACTAATTTAACAAGAACTTCCTTGTTCGATATTACTTTCACCCTAGGTAGCTTTATTTTTTAAATAATATTTTATTAATAAACACCATTATGCGTAATTAACCGATTTTATTATTTTGAATACTGTTACGAGTAAGGTTTTTAGTTCGGATATCCGGTAGTTTGTGTCAGTTAAGGTTACAAAGTTTCATGAAATCCCTGATTTATTTCATAAAATTATAAATATTTTAAAAATTGTAACTTAATTTATATTTACAATATAAATATAAGCCAAAAGAATATATTCAAAGAATATTCTTTTACGTTTTTTCCATAAAGGAAATAAAAAGACTTTTTTGTATAGATCTCTAATGATTTCGTTTTATACTGGTTCTCGAGTGGGTTTAAGGAAAAAGGCCGGTCTCTCACAATGCTTTGAATGAACTATCTGTCGTCAAATTGAGGTCAGATGTATGTATGTTGCATACTTTTTTTTATGATGTACAATTGTACATATACAAAATATAATGAATCTAATGAATATTGATAAACTGAATTAATTATTGAAATACATGCTTTAATTTTATTTAGAGCATACAAATATACTTTGCTCTTTTGCCCACATTACGATATGTTTTACAATTTTACGTGTATATCATACTTAATAAATCTAACCGCAAATATTCTAATAGATTCAAACAACTACTTTATATGCATATCATGACTTGTAAACTAGAAATATTCACGTAATAATATTTATTTAAAAAAAACTCGATTATAGCGCGATATACCACAGACTGTTATCTAATTTGTTCAATTAACTTTTTTTTGCAAAAATTATATAAAACATATTTTTGTTATTTGTCGTATGCCGTTTTTGTAACTGATAATATTTCAAGGACAATAAAATCAGTGTATTTGGCATTCATGCAATAATATTGTTTGAACTTATTGTTAGTAATATACGAGAAAAAAGTAATAAGCGGGCTTGTTAATCTTCTTTTTAAATTTACAACAAGCGGCAACAGCGTTCTTGTCTATCTTATTACCGATAACAATCCATCATTGTCATCTCCACTATAAGTTTTTGTAACGTAAATTATAAAAATAGCCTCATAGCGTGCTTTATGTTCTTTTTATCCGCAGTCCACTGGAAAAAACTTACTTTGTGCACTGAATTTTACAAATTACTCTTCATATTTGCTTTTTACGAGCTACTCCTGGCGCAGGGGCACAAAGTGTGAATGTAACGCGACTGGTTATGGGTGCGATTCCCACCCGAGGAATGGAAATATTTAATATTTCAATTTTTTTCGATCTGACTTTGCCTCGATAGGCAAAGCGCGGCGTCATGTTTTGCCACTTAACACGCAATACCTCCAAAATTCGGCGGAAAATGGGGAATGGAGTATCTTAAGACTAGGTACTCTCTGCCTAATCTGCTGTGTGCGGTATACAGTTTAAAGTTAAATAATTAACATAAAATTGCTCCCGTTTTGTACGTTTTTTTTTCTTTTACAATCTAAAATATAATATAAAATATTATCACAATAATATTCAATGAAATACAAACAGGTTAGGCTGTTGGTGTGTGTGTAACTTTACTGAAAATTCTGCGTGGAGGTGTATGACGTCAGTAAGAAGCGCCATTTATGGATCCCGTGACGTCAAACAGATAAAGTTTTATATGCCCTAACAATGTATCGGTTTATCTTTATACTTGATGCCGTAGTTGAGTTTTAGCTTAATAATATATATTTGTCGGACAAATTACCTAATGCGAATACTGTATTATAATGTAAATTTGAACATTATACTTTAAATTAAGAAATTCTTTATGTATTTTTTAATTTTAAGAATATTTAATACTATCATATTAATATGTTGTTAAAATATTTAACGTACAAAGTCCTAGTATAAAGCTTTGTTGAGTTAAAATTCTTCTGATGATTAAATAATTTTAGAAAATACCATAATTTGCAAACTATATTTTCACCAAGATTGGAGAAGTTTTGAAATTCTCGTCAACATATATGTGTAATTTAGTTGCTTCTTTGGATGCTGCTTCCAATTTGTATCAAATCCGCAATTCAATAATACGTTTTAATTTTAAAATTCACACATATAAATAATAATGATGAGGAAAGTCACGTAAAAAAAGTGAGGATTCCCGAAGGGCGTGTATAAAGAGGTTGATGACAGTGGTTGGGGCGAAAGAAATATACAGACCGTAGCGTTTTGCGCTTCATTCTCTCTGACTAGTGTGAAATAAGGAGGATGCAAAAAACATGATGATATAGCCATCCGATTTTCAGTTATCTATAAGATATTATTTTTCTTAGTATATGTGAAAATGTTATATTTTTTTTCAGGTATTGAATATCTTTACGAAAACGGTCTACTACAAAGGACACCCGAAGATGTTGCGCAGTTTTTACACAAGGGCGAAGGACTAAGTAAAACAGCAATAGGTGACTATCTCGGCGAACGGTCGGATTTCAACGAGGCAGTGCTTAGAGCTTTCGTGGAATTACACGATTTCACGGACTTAATACTTGTACAGGCGTTAAGGTATGTGTATAGCGATCTAATCTTGTTTTGTGATATATTTAATTTAAGATCTTTATATTATCTTTTACAAATGATTTTGAACAAAATGTAGCATTAAAATTTGATCTTAAGACTTAATATTAATACTGCCCAATATTTATCATTAATTAATGGGCTTTCCTTTGGCGACTATGAATTGCGATATAAGTAGAGTAAGCAATTAGCGAGTAAGCAATTGTGCCCACTTTTTGCGTATTACTATTATTTTCCGCGAATTCGACGGAAAGTGGGGAACGGAGTGTCTTAACACTAGGTTCCCTCTGCCTACCCTGCTGTGTGCGGGATATAGCGTGAAGCTATATAATTTTAATTTTTTATTTTCCTCATTAAAATTAAGGTAAAGCAGTTTACACATTCGATATCCTCACCTGATATGATAAAAAAATAAAAAGATCTAATATATACTATTGCGACAAATTAAAAACTCATCGGATACCTTCAGGTACAGTCTAGGAACAAAGTTGTCTAGAAAGTAATCAAACAGAACTAATTAAAGTTTATCCCGCAGGCAATTTCTTTGGAGTTTTCGTCTTCCCGGCGAGGCGCAGAAGATTGATCGTATGATGGAGAGTTTTGCCCAACGCTATTGCCAACTGAACCCGGACATATTCACTAATGCGGACACTTGTTACGTGTTAAGTTTTGCTATAATCATGCTCAACACGTCGTTACATAATCCTAGCGTGAAGGACAAACCCACGCCAGAACAGTTTGTGGCTATGAACCGCGGTATTAACAACGGTGGCGATCTACCTCAAGAGCTACTCTTGGTGAGTCGAAAATAAATGATATAGTAACTTTTAATATTTATATGGCGTTCAATTGTTTGTGCGTGAATTTTAACAGTAAATTTATTCTAAATTTTAAGTTTTAGTAGTGAGCTGAAATATAATTAAATTTAATAATGTATTAAATATAAATGTTCCTAATGTAAGCCTATCCATCTACTACTACTGTACTTAGTGCGTGTACTAAGTCATTAGTATTTAATAATTACCATACAAAATTGTTTAATTATATTTTATATAAATAAGTTATATTAATCACGACATTATGTACTATACGAGTTGTTATAAAGAATACTTTATTAACCGGAATTAGCTGTATAAGTATCATAGTCATACTACTTGTTTGTGGATAATGGATATGCAGTCAACTGGTATGGTTCTTTACTACAGGATGCCACTAGGAGTATTAAAATAGTATACCGCTTTTTATATCTTTATGTTCTATGCCTTAGCAAGAATGCAAATACGAATAATTAAGTTGTTTGCAGTATATACATGTATGCAATAAATTCATATTAGGATATGGTAATGAATCGCGAAACTTGTTGAAATGTACACTTTGATATTGGAATGTTTTTCTTATAAAAAACAAGGATTACATTCATTTAATAACTAGTTGCGACATATTTCAATACCGGTTTATTTGCAATATTATCAGTAGTAACCGTTATGTGTCATCGAAGTACACAAGCGACGTGTCCAGGTTGGTACATTAACGGTGTCAATGCGTGATATTTATCAATGCATCTTACAGATATCAGGTACATATAAAGATAGTAGTTTGTGTATTTTGATATTTGTCCAAGTTATATTTATTTTACTGCCTACTCCCTAGTTCTTTTTCATTCAAACGCGGACTATGAAAAAAAAACTGTTAAAAAAGACATTTAATAAATTATTTTTCGACGTGGTCAAAAATACCAATAAATTATTCTTTTAATATTGTTTTGAGGATAAACATTTAAAATACACAAGAAGCTTGCGTGTTTGTATTTGATAAAACTGTTCAATTATTTCCTAATGACTCAACTTCAAATATTCCATTCATTAAATGATAATTATACAAACATACATTAAATTAAGTAATATTAACTATTAACTTAAGTAAAATACATTATTTCTTTTAACAACATTATCTTATATATTCAGAGCAAGCTAATTGTTGTGACCCAACCTTGTTTATTTTGATAAGGCAAATAACCTATGATGACGCATTCCGATGCTCTAGAGATAGTGGTGTCAATATAACAACTTCTTATCAAACTGCCACGAAACATACAGACAGTTTCACTCGGCTTACATTGAAAATATGTATATAAAAAGAAAAAAAATAGCAGCTTCATGCTTGTTCCGCAAAGCGGATAGTCAGAGAGGACTTAGTGTCAAGACACTCTGTCCTCCACTTTACAGCCGAAATCCAGGCATTGTGCAGAGTGGCAGAACTCAACGCCGCGCTTTGTCTTAGGTATCAGAACGAAGAAATGAAATTTTAAGTACATATAAACATTTCCCCCAAGTGGCAATCGAACCCACAACCATCACGTACAGTGAGACGCTGTCCCACTGCGCCACGACGGCCAATATATAATTAAGTAATATATTTATTATATAATTAATTATCAAACTATCGTCTAGAGAGATTATGAAAAACTTTCTTTTTCTTGTTAAATTTTGTTTTTATTAATTTAAAGTGAAAGGATTGGAAGACAGAATAAAATATTGTATCACGCGTAAACACTAATTCTTCGATTTTATTACTTATACATTGATAATGCTCATTTTGACATGTTAGTCGCGGCGAAGTGTTCGGAACAAGTAGGTTGATTGTAGATAACACTGTGTAAATATTCTGATGGTTATATTTTGAACCTTATTGAGTTTAACAGTTAAAATATATAAATAAATGTGCTAATATTCTAATACAGAGTATTAGTAAGTAGTAGTATTAATGGTGCTTTTTTTTATTTTTCTTACATATTTAATTTATTTTATCTTTTTTACAGTCTTTATACGAGTCGATAAAGACGGAGCCTTTCAAAATACCCGAGGACGACGGTAATGATCTCATGCATACTTTCTTCAATCCAGACAAGGAGGGTTGGCTGTGGAAACAAGGGGGAAGGTATGTTTAACTTTGTTATTACTATTTTATATATATTACTTATTTTTCAGTACAATGTTAAATTGAAACCGTTTTTTTATGTATTTTCCTTCCTTAATTTGAGTAAAATGTCCAAGTTATTGGTAATTCCCCATTTGTAATATTATTTTAATTAAATATATTCATATGGTAGTGCAATTTATCTGCAGTCTGTAACAAAATTTGTAACCTCCGTTGTTAGTCACAGGTGCTTAATTAACGGGACAAATGTTGAAAACCTTTTTCCTTTTGTACACATTTTCCATATTGTCGAAGAGGAAGACTCCTATATTTTCTTTACAGTTTTACGCTTTTTTCCGCATAGCAAGGTATTAAGAGAAAACTTAGTGTCTGCTTTTCGATGGAAATCGAGACATTGCGTGTTAAGTGGCACTTAAGGCCATGTTTTTTTTAGGTACCAGAACGTTAAAATGGAAATAATATATAATCATTCTGCCTAGTAGGGCTTATATATGAAAATAAATAAAAAGTAAATTTAAGTACAGGTCATAACTTGTAAAATACAAAAATCTAAGCTATTAATGTTTGATACTATCACTATAATTATAGTATGAAGTAGTTTATTGAACTTAGTGTTGATTTCATTTACTAATTTTACATTATATTTAATATATTTTTTTGTAAATTTTCAGGTATAAGTCATGGAAAAGAAGATGGTTCATATTAAATGACAACTGTCTATATTACTTCGAATACACAACAGATAAAGAGCCAAGAGGCATCATTCCATTAGAAAATATATCGGTAATTTTATTTCTTATTTAATAACAATATCTTAAATTAATTCAATAATATGATAAAAAACGTTTTTATATTCACCATTTATTCATAATGGCGAAAATAAACTTTTTCTACCTGGCATTATTCCCACCGTTTAACCAAGTTTTTCCCTTTCAATTTAAGCTCGTCTTCATTCCACGATATGCCTAAATAAATAAAATATTTAAAAATATTTTTAAGTTTTAATAGTAAACTCAATTTTTCAAAAAATATTATGATTCGAATGAATAACATTCTGCCTACATTCTGTTTTACATGTAATTTCTCACAGTTTACTCTGACTCGTTAAATAAACACCGTCCTTCGTATTTGCTAAAGTGATATTCGTACTAGCTATTTTTAGTACTAAGTTTGTCATTTCATCCGCTTGCTCTCTTGGAATAATAAAACGCATATATAAGGTTTATGTACTTTATTATGCAAATATACCTTTTTTGTATTTACTTTATATAAAAAAAAAACAGTTATCCTCTTTCCGGCCGTTAAAAAATAACTTTTTATGTTACAATGCTTACAGCAGGGTAGGCAGACAAACTAATGTTAAGACACTCCGATCCCCACTTTCCGTCAAATTCTGGAGGCATTACGTGTAAAGTGGCGGAACTTAACGCCGTGCTTTGCCTCGACGTGAGAGCGAAGAAAATGAAATATTAAATATATCCTCGATTGGGAATCGAACCCACAAACCGTCGAGTTTACAGTCAAACTTTGTCATCAGCCATGACTCAATCATGACCTCTAATGCACTTTGCTTATTTAAACCGATATTTTATATAAAACACCAATATGTATCTAATATTTTCCTTAGTGATATTTAAAGCATATGGGTTTTGCTTATATTATGTAAATGATTACTCTTTGACTTCATAGAAACGTATTAATAATAGCAGTTAATTAACAAAACAATTTTAATACGTGAATCATTAATAAATTGTCGTATTTATTAAATAATTGTACGTTTTATTACTATTGTAATTTAATGTAATTAGTTGGTTGGTAATCAATAGCCCAATAGTGAATTACTGAGTCATTAGTCCTTAATTGACAACTTATATTACGATTTTAAATGTAAATTGCAAAAATAGAGTTATTATAGAGAAATTATATTTTATGTGGCTTTTTCAAATTGTATATAATAAAAAAAAATTGAAAAGTATATCATTATTTTATGAATTCTCAAGACTGAGATATTATTTTAAATTTAATATTTTTTTTTTTGACTTATTATTTATTTATTTCACCAACACAACAAGCACTGACAGTTACATATGAAAGAAACAATACAAAAGATTAATAAGTTAAAAGTGCCGCCGCAATTATAGGTGATGACGGCATGCGAGACGGCATGCTTTAAAGTGTTCACACACTTTGGAAATTACTACTTAGGAGATGCTAACAACAAAAATAAATTGTGATGAGATGCTAACAACAAAAAATGAATTGTGATTGTGATAGAATTCCGCTGCGTTCAAAATTTATACGTTTTCTACAAATATCTTATACAAACGTTTGTTTATATACATATGTTTTACTAAAATATAATATTTTGGTCTACTTCCAGGTGCGAGCAGCCAGTGATCGCCAGCGACCGCACTGCTTGGAGCTGTACGCGAGCGGCGGCGCCGATCTCATCAAGGCGTGCAAAACCGATTCCGAGGGCAAAGTTGTGGAGGGGAAACACACTGTATACAGGTTAGCTAAGCATTTAATTTATCTATACTAATATTATGAAGAGGTAAAGTTGGTAACTTTGTTTATAAGAGGTAATCTTCGAAAATAATTAATCAATCATGAAAATTCTATATATTTATAAAGCTACTCTATTTATGAGCGCTATTTGTTAAAATTGAGTAGAAAGTTCGGGAAATCCCAAATTGGCTCAAATAGGCGATAAAAGTAGTAGATCACACGCCAAAGCCGCGACCGGCTCGCCAATATGTAATATAGTAATAAAAGTTTATTTTAAAAACTTAGAGCCCTTTTTCTTAATTTTTTTTGTTAGAGATTTATTGAGTGACGATTAAATTTTTAATCAAGTAAAATTATAAATGAGACATTGCTGTAATTTCTGTCCATTCTCTACTTCATACCCGAATTCAAGACATTGTCTGTTGAATGGCAGCACTCAATGCAACGCTTTTTCTTTCTAGGGTAATGAAATAAATATCATCGTCATTCATTCCCCCGAGTCTGAATCGGACTCACAACGAATCTCGTTAAAACCAAACTTCGATTGCATCATGATGGCATTTTATGGAGGGAAATGGAGAACGAAATATGACACTAACTTCTTTTTACCCACCCACCCTGTTATACGGGGAAAAGCATGAAGCTGTTATATTTTCAAGAAAAATGAACATATTTTTAATTTATTTCGATTTAGTATATTTACCTGGACTACTTTATATTAAGTATTTATTCAAGTGTTTTGAAATATTCAATGAGAAACTGACTAATGCATTAATAGCATCCGTAAATAATTATATTAGTGATGAGTCATTACTTGGAAGCAAGATGACAGATGCTTGAGATGGCGCCGGCGTTCCTTTGAACTGCCTTCTTATCCAATTGTTATATATAAATAATATGTCTTACTCATATCTATATCTGATATTGATATTTGTGTATTTTTTTTTTATTATATTAATGTAATTCTAGCTATTTTTTTACTTTTCCTTTGACTAATTTGTTTTTCTTTACGCTAATATCAATTTTTAATATAATGAATCTTCAAGATAGTAGAAATATATATTTATATTTATTATGTTTTCAATATTATGTTTCTAGAATGTCGGCAGCTACAGCTGAGGAACGTGACGAATGGATCGAATGCCTGCGTCGTTCAATCAGTCACAATCCCTTCTACGATATGCTTGCACAGCGTAAGAAGAAAGCTCAGCATAACCTTCACTCTGGTTCTCACTAGCACAAGCCAGCGCTTGACAGCGCCTGTCACCTACTAGAACGTACTAGCGCCAGCTCATGTCAGCATACGTCAGTGATTGTCAGTTTTATGTCAATGTCATCGCGGTTTAGCGTGTCATGTCATTTGACTTTTGGTATGATTACAGATAATAAATTAAAGTCTTAGTGGAGTTATTTTTGATTACTAAATTAATATAAAATAAAATTCGGTCATTTATTTAATTTAAACTGTGTTACCATGATTATAAATATGTCAAATTTAACATTGACTAAAGAAAATGAGAATATATTCATAAATTGATTGCTGACATGAGCATAAGAGATATTATACAATAATATTTTCTATCACTGATGTTTTTTTTAAGAAAACATTAAATAATTTATAGCGCTTAACCAAAAACTAGGAACACTCACTCGTCTTCTATACAATTGTAATGACAAGTAGTCCAGAATTAGGTATTAGCTAAATTTTAGAACACCAATTTATTGTTTGTATGATGCTAGAATTTTTTTGGAAATGTTTTTGAATAACGAGATGTTTACAAGATAATAACAAACATAACAAGGGTTTTAAAATATATGTAAAATCGTAAAATGTATATATGAAAACAGTGACAGCTACTATAAATTGATTATATAGTTATAAGTGAATATTCAAAACATTGTATGTATCTTTATAGTCAAATATGTTGAGAATGTTTTTCTATCTTGTTATTTATAATTTGTTTGTTGGAAGTGACTAAAACGAGGATAATACTTGGATCAAGGCAACTTATGAATAAAGAAAGACTTAGGGAATCTATTAAAACGCCTACATTTTAAGACCTAATTTTTTATACATTATCATGAAAGGTTATGTACTAGAACATTATAAATTACAACATACAATACGCTTCAGATTTAAAGCTAGTCGCATTTTCAATAAATAATTTCTTTGTCAAGGTTTACTTCAAGGTTTTTAGGAAAATATAGCAGGCATTCTATATGCAATAAAAAATAAAAGTATATACAGTATTCACTTTTGTGCATAATTAGATATTGAACAGTAGAACAAAAACCTGAAATTAATAGATAATAATTAACTATGAAACGAAAAAATTGAGGAATTATTTTGTTTAAAATGCGCCTAGCATTATAACTATAGCCTTTACTACGTATTTATTAACGGCCTTAATACTGAAAATTAGTAGTCATTGGTACTACAAGATAGGCGTTTCGAACATTGTTATTGCAGATTGATTTGCATGACTATTCAAATTGTTTTTTTTCAACGAATATATTAAGAGTTTCTTGAACTATTCTTTGTTATATTGATATAGCGTCAGTGAAGATCAAATTCGTAAGATCAGCGTCTGATTGTAAACGCGATGATTGGGGGTTTGATTCTCGTTGGGGGAAAGATTATATGTTATTATCATTTCTCCGCTCTGGTACTTAAGCACGGCGTTGAGTTCCGCCACTTAACAAGTAAAATCTTTATGTCAGTGGAGTGGCTTGAAAATAGATTCTCTCTGACTATCGTGCTATGCGGGGAAAAGCGTTTCTTACATCTTCTAAGAAAAAACTTACCATGACAAGCTGACAAGTTCTAGAATTTCACTTTATTTATTGTTGGTGTTGCCTTAGCTTATAATTAAAAGGCTAAAAATAACTAATTAAGTCTAAAAAATACTTTGTGAATTTTGATCTTCACTCGCAAAATATATAGATAATTTTCCTTGGGCGATAATTTTGTTATGGAAAAATTCAAAGTAACGGTCAAGCGTAAGAATACACTGTAGCTACAGTAAATTATGATAAATTGTGATATTTACAGCCATAATACATGTTGTAGTTGTATACTGATTGAACAATACAATATACGATTATGTACATCATGAGTTGATTTGCTCATGGTCGGCGATTGAAATATGTCCATGTAAATAACGAAAGCAAGACTGAGAATTAATGTATGAAAACAATTGTGCCCGTCATATATTATATCACAAACGCAATATTTATCATCTATGCCTAGAAAATATTAATAAAAAAACACCTATTAAAGTATTTACTTTATGATATAACATATGAAAGGCTACAATATATAACCGCCCTATTAACGAAATGATTTGCAATTTGTAATTTGATTATTTTTTTGGGTGTATATTATATTTGAAATAGCTAGGATTTAACAAATTTATTGATTGCTTCTCGTTGCTTTGACAATAATTCTTTTAATACAACGGTTTCGCGAATGTTGAAACCAGTATGATTATATAATGTTTAATTAATTATACATGTTAATTAATATATTCATTAGTGGAAATTTGTATTTATTAAAAGTATTACGTGATGTATGATAAAGTTAGTATAACATTAGCATAGTGTAATATAGCTATCGTATATTTTATGATGTAAATATGGCTTCATAGATATAAGAGAGAGGAAAGGTATGAAAATGATTTTTAATTATATAACCCGATTACAAGCCTTGATTTTTTTGATTTTTAATATTTATGTTAAAAGTAAAAAAACAAGGCTCTGATAAAAATGGGACTTCAAAATGGATGTTACAATATATTTCTTTGATTTCCCATCGTAGTCGGGGAAAATTCGCCATTTTATTAATTTTATATTAAATTTTTATTTTTTTCTATACAATTTAATTTTTATTGGTATATAAGATCATTGATCAATAAAAGGCCATTTTGAATCTTTACATTATTTTTTATTTTGTAATACAATTTGACTGGGTGTTGGTCTATGGGAAAATTGCAAGTAATAATGACAAGGTCAGATTGAATGATGTATGTGGACTGTATGTATGATAATGCAACAATTTGTCAACTAAATTGCTGTTTTTCTTCCGATTTCACCATTCTTATACAATCTTTACATCTATATTAATTTTCTTGTCTATTGTTACTTTATTAACAATTTGTTTATTTTTTGTCTAAACGGTATAAAGTTATAACTTAACTAATATTTTCAGTTTTAATGGGCTGTCTCTTTAAATGTAATATTTATTAATTTATCAAATAATCTCTACTTAGTTACTAAACGTTTTGTTTTATATGAATCGTTTAAACTCATTGCACAATATTAACGTCAATTTAGTATCGATTGTAAATATTCATATACAAATATTAAAGTTAGGTTATACATTATATTAGGGAAAGGTGCCTAATGATCTGTAATTAGGTTAATTAATGTAGGCCGTAGACTAAGCTGTGTACATTCGCGTTGAACATTAATTTATCTCAATATGTAGTGATTTACAATTGTGACAGCAGATGTGCATAATAATGGTGTTGTAAATAATTTTGTATGAAACAAATACATTATTATCATTATTTATTGACTTGTTTTTTCCTTATCCTTTGCTAGATTTTTTTATTGAATCATAAAATTATACTCTGCTTGAGAAAAGTCATAACTTATTTATATTTTATTATACTGGCGATATTAGTATATGTGATGTCTGACTGTATACGCGATTGTAGTGGGTCCGTTTTTCATACGAGGGAATGATTACATTTTATTTTATTTTTTTCTCGGTTTTGTGATAACACAAAACGTGACTATAGTTGCGCCACCCAACACGTAGTTCCATATTCGGCCGAAAAGTGTAGAACGGAGTGTCTTGACACTAGGTTCATTTTGGACTACCCTGCTATATGAGGATGATCTGGAAGCTGCATTTTAATTTGACGAATATCATATGAATGTCTATGTCTCCTACGATTTCTGACAGTTCGTCTATTTTGGACTCGCCATTCCACCATGACCATAACATTTAAACATGAAGGACCGATCACAGAAAGATCATATGAACATATTAAAAATAATAAATTTGACTTTAAAAATATTTTCTCGTTTGTTTCTGATATTGATTATGACTCCAGCAATTATATTTTATACGTACCTATAAATAAACAATCAAAGTTCCAACGATATGGTAATAATGATTATTTACAACGTGATTGGAATCTGTAGTGAATAATAAATGGTAATGGATATATTAAAACGGTTATTAGTCGCTATTATTTTTATTATTAATTTGTTGATATAGACAATTTATAGTGGGGCCAGTCGTGGCGCAAAGGCACAAGCCGTGACTGTAAAGCGACTGGTTGTGGGTTCGATTCTCACTCGAGGAGGGGAAATATATAATATTTCCATTTTTTTTTGCTCTAGCGTCAAGGCTAAGCGCGGCGTTAGGTTCCGCCATTTAACACGCATTGCGTCCAGTGACGTACGTACGTGACGCTATAAAAAAATTTAGTGAATTACATTTTATAATATCCAGTAACAAAAACATTTTTAATAAATAAAATTCAGGAGTTTTAACGTAGACATAAGATAATTGTGAACAGGCTGAAACAGAAGGATTGTGATCTTGCTGTGTTAATTTTTTTATATAAAGTTATAGCCTAGTTCTAGGATCTTGATAAATTCAAAGTAGTACTTTACACTTTAAGTGAACTTAACGACTGAAACGAACTGTTACTTTTACATGCTGTATACAGATAATGCAAGGAAGTCAGAGAGAGATATATGATCAAGACACTCCGGTCGCAAATTGCACAAAGGGTGGCAGAACTTAATGCCTCGCCCTGTTTCAAGAGAGTGGACATATAGTTGAACATAATCATTCCCTGAGTGAATTTGAACCCATCACCTATACCTACCGTTTAGCGTCAGGTGCTCTTACTGCATCACGATGGCCTTACTTTTTTCAAAATTACAGACTTATATTTGAGGCTATTGCGGCATAGTGGGATAGCATGTGACTGTTACTGCGTTGGTTGGAGGTTCGATGCCTGTTCAGAGGAATATATTCAAATTATTTTCATTCTCTGCACTATTAAGACAAATTGCGACGTTAACACGGAATGTTTGGAAATTTTGACGAAAAGCGGAGAACAGAGAGTCATACACTTGGCTGTCTTTGCCTATTTTGCTACGTGGGATACAGCGAGAAGCTAATGAAAAACATTACAATATAAGTGGGTAAATTTACTAAATGTGTTAGTGTGTGGAATTCAAGTTCGTCTCATATAATCAGACGAATTTGTATCTACAACAATACGTACTTTTTTATAATATATTTAATTAAGAATTCCTTAATTTCGGGTAATAAAGATAAAGTTCCAGATATATCCGAGCCAAGAACAAATTAATAAAAGAAACGTTGACAGATTTATATAAATTTATCATTTGATTATCACGTTAAGTAAACAAACTAACGTGACTGACGTATAAAGTCTACGAGCTAAAGAGTTCGTTACACATATTTTAACAAACGCCTGTCGACCGTGACGTTCAAGTTGGTTTCCTTTTCCGTTGGTGAAACGTACGTTGCGTAAACTCGCTGAAATAAGTTACTGGAAAATTAACGATTGCAATTCTATAATGTACCCCCCCTTTACGATTTCAAGATAGTTTATCTTAAGCACTTTGAGTATTACAGTTAATTTAAATTACTATTTAAATTGGATTAGGTGCTTTGCCAGAATTATACGGGCTCTATTATTTTTTTGTTGTTGGAACAAAAATATATAATATATTTGGGTTTTCTTTAACATTGTTTTAATTAAGGTGATGAAAATGATAATATACTGTCTTCACGATACTATGTGAAAGAATTTACATTAAAGAGGACGTGAGTCCATCATGCCCCACACATCCATTAAAAATATTTTTTAAACGTGATAAAAAATAACTAAATGCATGTTTTCTTAAGTGAACGTTTATATTCTCATATTTTATGTAGATACGGATGTATACATTTGAGACAATTATGGCGAAGCACGGAGTTAAGATTCGCCACTAAACACAAATCACAATGTTTCCAATTCAGGCGGAAAGGCTTGATATAATATTCTTTTTGCTATAGCAGAATATAAAATACGAGGAAAAGCTTAAAATTAAGAGTAAAAACCGAGTGACGCATAGCGTACATGGACGCACTCTAAAAAAAACACAGCTTTATGTGAATATTAAGTATTATATATTTTTTTGTACCTAATAAAGTAAACAGATCCTTTAATATGTTATGTACATTTCATTTGTATTATATAGAAGCATAGTCTTTTAACCAATTACTATATGGTAATAAAAAATAAGTAACAAGAGGCTGAAATACTTAAGTTTTTAATTAATATATAAATTATTACCATTTTATATTGTTATTATTCTTACAATGTCGCTTATTAAGATAAACAGAAAAATAATTAAACATATCGTAATATTGGTTACAGACTACAGTAATGGAATAGCATGTATATTCTAGATTATTTTCTTGACGTAAGAAAATAAATAATGCACAATCTATGCATTGTGAATGAGTAATTAATATTAATAGTTATTCTATGCATCAACAGCTAAACCCCTTACTTGATAGTTTGCACAACTAATGGTAAATACAGTTTCGGTATTAGTACCTACATGTATATTATAGTGTAAAATGTATATTATGTGGCCAGTCGTGGCCCAGTAGCACAAGCGTGTGACTGTAAACGACTGGTTGTGGGTTCGTTTCCCACACGAGGAGAAATACTTAATATATCCATTTCCACGAGTGGAAATATTTAATATTTCCATTTTCTTCGCTCTGGTGTCGAGGTAAAGCGCGGCGTTAAGTTCCGCCACTTAACACGCAACGCCTCCGAATTCGGCGGAAAGTGGGGAACGGAGTGTCTTAACACTAGGTTCCCTCTGCCTACCCTGCTGTGTGTGTACAGTGTGAAGCTATAAAAAAAATGTATATTATACTTTCAGTTCATACTTTAAAATGCTTACATTTTATTTTACATTAAAAAACTGTCACAGAGCAAGCGTGAAGAAGTTAAGTTAAAAAATTTAAATAATAATAGTGTAATGAAAGACGTAAATATCCATGCACATAAAATGACTAATTAAATGGTTGTTGAACATTTGTGTCAACATTGCTTGTATCTGCAAATTTACATAACTCTTTATGAGTCAATTTGTTCTTATAGAATGTTATACTTGTTAAAAACTATATTTTTGTGAATAAAACAATTTAAGTAGCTGAAAATAATTGGCTTCATTACCAAAAACCCCGGTTTGATGATTTATTCTGTTTTATTCTGGAAATCGCAAAAGTTAAGTAGCTGCCTCAAAGGAAATGTACTATATCCTCTTGTAATTCTGATTGCCACGCCTTATTGCAGACTATATATTTTAGTTCTACAGCGACTAAAGCCTGATCGACGCGACCATGGCCCATGTGCATCATAGAAAGCCATAGATCGCACTACATCTGCATATAGATAACGAACTTTGGCATTAGGACTGCTAAAAATTGGGCAGAAATATGCATAAGTAACCTCTGATTATCGGAGGATTATACTCGCACACGGTACAACTTGTATTGTTAGGTGTAGCATCAACTACACCAATGCACTTTTAATTATAGCCCAGTAATTGAATTATGTACTTATTAGGTCTACACTTGCTACTAACATTATTTCACCATGCAATACTATCATCAATGATATATAGGAGACACGTAGAATTTGCATCCATCGTTGATTGTCCTCGCCGGAAGCCAAAACGGCTGTCACTTGACGCAATAGTCCTCTCAAATAACTTATTAACTTCGTCTAGTAAATAAACTTGTAGGACGATAAGCAGAGGACAAATTTCTAGGCCTTGTCTGTTTCTATAACAAAAACAAATCATATTTCAGAACGCGGGGAACGTAGCAGGACGATGGCAGGTAGTAAATAAGCGTTTCAACCTGTTTTCAAGCGTTTCAGCCAAACGGTTTGAATAAAAGTATTTTAATGTAAACTTACCTGACACTACCTGAAAGTTTTTATTTTAACATATTACTTTTATTATATTACTTTTAGTGGATATATTGTTTATAATTAGATAGGTACATAGATAGATATACTTTATTGCACACAAAGAATACAATTAAAACACAATATACAAGACAAAAACTAGTAGAGAGTGTGCAAAGACGGCAGACAACCTTTGGAGATAGGAGTAATTCTTATTGAATATGGGCTGGTGCAATCTCAGGAATCTTAGATTATAAAAGCCCAGTCATTTTGAACAGTTTACTGTAATCCATAATCACAAGTCTAATTGTGACTTTTATTTAGTATATTCCTGCCGTTAAAATACTTTTTTATAATGTTGGTTACATTATAGGCTGAAAGGTAAGGACTATGACTATGATGATATAGTTAATGACTGAATAAATCAGTACATATATTATGTTTTATATGTGCAGATTACACATAGGTAGGTACATTTAAACAATCATATCACAATTTGTTAAGCAATGGTAATTATTAAGTATAGGTACATGTCAGTGTTTTTCCATATAGGGAAAATCCTTTATGAACTTGTCAAACTAATAATTTTCATTTACGTAAATTATTATTATGTATTTCAGTTCCTTTTGGTTTTCTAGTAAAATATATATTTAATAATCGTTGTGCCTAGTTTGTTGTATATATCTTTAGGGTAGAATATATAAATTTCTATCTATATATTCTACTCTAAACATTTCTAAACTCTAAACTTATGTATAGAGAAGTACAGATTGATATTAAGTATTGTGTTTAAGTAACTTTGAGATACAAGGTTTTTATATAATTAAGCACTAAATTACAGAGTACAGCAATAAACTTATTATTTAATCAACTTTATATTATAATAGATTTTTATATTAAACGTTATTATATAGTTCTCGAGTACCTACAATAGGTTATTGCTGTTTACAAAGTCACTAAACCTGGATGCCTTCGTAGATTAACAGTATTTATACACGAAGAATTACCACTTGACCTCTGTTAACGTCAAGGTCTTGGCATTTAACACATTTGGTACTTTAATTCATTTTATTACGTTCCTTATAGTGCTAATGACTCGTGAACGAAAAGCTTTGCATACCTCTTTACGAAAAGTATACAGATGCAACACTATGATATGACATTTGACATACTTAAAGTTTATATATAGAAATATCTTTATATGTATATAATAAAGTACCACTAATAATTTATTTAGTAGATTTGCAGAGAATCAATATTCTTTTATAATAAAATATGTTAGAAATACAATCCGTAAACAGAGTAGAGTAGAGTAGTGGGACAGCGTCTGACTGAACTGATGGAAACGCTATGGTTGTGGGTTCGATTCCAACTTGGGGGAATATATTTTCATTTTCATTTCCCTACTCTGGTACCTATACCAAAGCACGACATTGAGTTCCGCCACTGAACACACAATGTATTGATTTCGAGCGGAAAATAGACGAATGATTGCGACAAAAAGCGTGAAGATGTAAAAAAAGTACAATAACATTAAAGACACCACTACCATGTATTTGACACACACTTTTGTAAAAAGTGACGTACTGATCTACATACTTAGCTAAAGAAACATGAAAATGTTTGCGTATTACATAGGCATATAGAAGCAAAAAAATATTGATTACCCGAACTCGACGAATTTCTAATCCTGTTATTACAATAATGGTTAACAAATGTTAAGATACCTACCTATCCTACAGGAGGCTCTCAGCGAACCGGGAGCCTCTTAAGCTAAGAAGAGTCGTCCTGAAATTTAACAATTGCTATTCTAAAATATAATGTTACAATGAGTTTTGCTGTTGATAGCCACTCATAATTATTAAATCAGTGGGCGTCAACAGCAATTCCACACATTAACATAATTGTAATATTCTTGCATAGAATAATATACTTTGTTTATTGTCATGTTTTTAACATTTACTTCATATCGCTTAAGTGGCAGCTTTGAATTTCATGACATTTTCTTATAAATACTACATAATATTCCTTATATGTGAAATGTTTATGATTTAAATTTTTATAAAGACCAACTTGGTTTAGTCCTAACACTTGGCTCTTAGTGGTTATCCCGCTATGCGGAAAAAAGCGTAAAGTTAAATTTTCATGTTAATCTCAATTTTTTAAAGTATTTGTGAACAAAAAAAAACAAATAATATAATGTAAACTATGCAACGGTAAGAATAATTTGTTGCTTTATTAAAAACTTTTTGCAGAGATTTTCTGTTGTCAATGCTGTGGATTGACAGCACAAAATATACTTAATTGATTGTTGAACACTTAGTCTTTCACATTCCTTGTGAGAGTGGCGCTACATAGGTACTATTGCATCCATAAAAAAAAGAAAAAAAAAACACTTAGCTTTCAACAGCACTAAGTGCACGTTATCACCCTACAGAAAGATCTTACTGTTTTGCGTGTTACGTCTCTAACATTGCGTGACAGTACTGGACAGCGGAACCCTGCTGAATACATTAGCTGTAACCTGTACCGATAAAGAGCCTACATTTAATATTTGTATTTTCTATTTTGATAGTTTAAAAACTAAACATGTCACATGCCAGATAAATACTTGAAACATCCTAATTGGACTATATATAACAGCTTTAATAGCTATTTTTATCTATGAATCAACGATTAAATTTTCCATTTTACGTTGTTGCATAATATAGCAAGCGCGATAAATGTATTCCTGATAGATCTTGCATTGGCAATTGTTAGTTCGATCACATTTTGAAACATAATTAATAAATTAATATATAAGTAAGCTTTATTTTCAACTGTGTATCATATATACACAGTTTAAAAAAAAATGGGTACTAAACCTGCGCCTCTTGGGGACCGCCTAAGGTGTACCGGTTCCAAGAGGCACAGGTTCGAATTCTGCTGCGTTCAAATTTATATAAAAGTGTCAATAAGTGTTTTGCCTTAAATAATGTTTGTTTAATTTTCATAGACATATATGTATCTACACACTGATATGCGTATTTCCTACTACGTAATTTTTATTAATGTATAACTGAATATTCGATTTTAAAACCTACGTAGGTACTTTAATATAGTGGCCAGTCGTGGCCCAGTGGCACAAGAGTGTGACTGTAAACGACTGGTTGTGGGTTCGATTCCCACTCGAGGAGTGGAAATTATATTTCCATTTTCTTCGCTCTGGTGTCGAGGTAAAGCGCGGCGTTAAGTTCCGCCACTTAACACGCAAGCCTCCGAATTCGGCGGAAAGTGGGGTTCCCTCTGCCTACCCTGCTGTGTGCGGGATATAGCGTGAAGCTATTTATTTATTTTTTTACTTTAATATAAGTAACTGTCATTTGGCTAAAATTATATACCTTTTTGGTATATAAAAAATATAAGATTCACAGATTATTTGGATCCGTTACGAAATAATAACAAAGGCCTTAACAGATCGTTGTTGGTCAATTAGAGCGTCTACGCTAAAAATTAACATTGACACTTAGAGTCGTGAAGCATGAAAAATTCAAACAGCTACGTCTATATTATTATAGCTAATCTAAATAACAGAACGACAGTAACAATAATGGATCTGAAAATAGAGTTAAGTCAAGAAAGACGTATTCTATCAAGCCTCATACAAAAAAAACCTATAAAAAGTCCTATAAAATGCTAAGTAAAAACTTGAGTTTTTTTTATAATAATAATAATAGTAATTTGAAAATATATTTTTTGTAATATTCAGTTATTGTACTTTAAACATATTTCTAAGCTTTTATTAAACTAACATTTTGTAGTAATATATCAATGTGCAAAATTCGTGGTAAAACAATTATTTATTAATGTTAATGTTTTTAATATTTTATATAGACCGTGCTTTATAGATAACCGTGTTAACGACCCTTTTGCTGATTTGCATATTCCCAATATGATATTATGTAGATGTTTTCAAAACGAACAAGAGTCTTTTAAGCTTATATATCAGGCACAAAGTAGTATATAATATATTGGTCCAATTTTCAACTACATTTCTATTGCTACAAATGCATGTAGGTATGCATTTTGTATTCTCGTAGCAAATCACATTGTCTGGAATAGTTGTAGGCGATCAGTGGCGTGAACAAAATCTAACTTATTTACATTCCTCGAGATATTTCTTTTATTATCTGATTTAGGCTTTATAATGGCCCTCCTCATGTTTTCGAGCATATTTTTAATACATTTTCTTTACTGAAGGAAGAAAAAGGGAAGGAAATAAGAAGTAGCATTATATTAATTCAAATATATTTTTATAATATAGGTTTTAGTACTGATACTTGTCACAATACAGTATTTTTAGTAAAGTATTTCTATTTTTTAGTAATTTTTAATTGTACTATATACGTACATAACGTACGAACAGTGTTTTTCTGCCAACTCACCTTAACTATTTCTTGAGCATAAGTAGAGGCCATCATTTACGTAATAGGTATGAAAATTCGTTCACGCTCGAATACTATTCAGGGATTACATTTACATTTGATATTATGTTAATATTCAAAGTAGGAAATTATGTTAAGTGAACTATTTTTACCTTCGCTCACGTCACGGACAAAGGAAGTCAAAGGACACGAGAAAAATATTATTTCGGTTTTGCATGCCCTCATTTTTTATATTTTCTAAATATCTATATCATACTAAAATATATGTTTAATATCAAAGTATGTGTGTTTGTCTGTCACGCTTTCACGGCTAATCTACCGGTCCGATTTGAATGAAAGTAGAAAAAGTTACTGGTTCTAACATAGGCTACTTATTTTTTCAAAAATCAACCTCTACAGGGCTGAAATAGGTGATGAAAGTGTATATGAAAAATCTAAACCGCTTCACCGATTTTAACAAAATTTGGCATAAATATAGTTGCTAATCTAAGCTTAAATATAGACTACTTTATTTTTCAAAAATCCACCCCCAAGGGTTGCAATTTAAGGAAACAGTTACGTAGATCACGTGGCGAAGCAGCGAGCGGGCAGCTATTTAAAATATATGTTTAATATCAAAGTATTACTTAGTTATAGGTTTAAATTTGATACGTATTTATAAATTATTTTTGAAATTCTTGCTTACATAAGTAATGACTATATCTCATATACAATTTTTATAATAATTACTAGCGGCCCGCTCGCGGCTTTGCCGCGTAACTACATACATAGCTGTTCCGGTGTACTGCAACCCTCGGTGGTGGATTGTTTAAAAATAAAGTAGCCTATGGTCATCCTTGGATTATCAACTATATTTATGTTAAATGTCATTACAATTGGTCAAGCGGTGTAGATTTTTCATACAAACTTTCATCCCCTATTTCAACCCTTTAGAGGTTGATTTATGAAACAATAAGTAGCCTATGTTAGACCCAGTTATTGTTACTACTTTCATTTTAAATTTCATCCAAATCGGACCGGTAGATTAGCCGTGAAAGCATGACAGACAAACACACAGACATTCCCATTTATAATATAAGTATGGATTACAAAAATGTATTCAACCGGCTTGGAATCGTATTTGTAGCCTTCGATAACGTTCTGTTATATACATACACTCCACGCCAAGGTAGACTTAATATTTGAAAAATTAAAGCAACTTATTTATGTCGGGGTCAAACTTGTACAGATAATCCAAAATACAACATATTTTAGTAAATACCGCGTACGTAGTAGTAATATATAATACATATATATTTTTAACATACGCTGTCTTGCGATATACGTTTTAATTCTTATGAAGTTACACAATTTCTTGCATATTATTAATTACATTAGTAACTATCTTATAACAAACAAAGCTATCTTGAAACAAAAATCGACGCTTGTTCATTACTATAAAATTTTGTATTAGGTATTTACTAACGAAGAGCCGTCGCCCGAAGCTTTGTATAGGTAGACTATAACGCCCAATATCAATAATCGATTGTAATCTAAAAATGACAACCTTAGATTGATCAATCCTTCGATTGGTAATTGGCAATAACAATTGCATCTTCACCTTAATATAAGAAATTATTTACTAAAAAAATGATTACTAAATCATTTTAAGGTTACAGTTTATTGATTATAGATTTTGGGCGTAAATCGTATAATCCAGTTTTTCTCGTTTCTGTAGGAAATTCAATTATCCCCATACTTAGTGCTCCCTTCCATGCTAAATTTCATTTCTACACATGCTGCGATATAGGTACGATTGTCAGATAGTTAGCAAGTTATTTTTATGAGTCGTATAAGTAAAAAGTTAATTAAATAAAGAAGAGCTGCTTGACGCTTTTCCCCTAAAGTCATGATATTTTGTTCTCCATTATCGTCCCGAAATCGAGACATTGCGGGTTGAGCGATGGAAATCAATGCCTCGGTTTGTGCCCATATTGGAGATATAAAAATAATCTGCAATCGTTCCTCCGAGCAGGAATCAAACCCATAACCATCGTGTTTACAGTTAGACGCTGTCCTGGCCCCATTATGTAATTATAGAAATAAATTATTCACACTAATGCCATATTTAAAATAGTGCTTAGAATTTTTTAAAACTTGATAAAAAGTTAATAAGAAAATATAATTAGAGTAAGAAGTAAATTAACACGCGGCTAGTAAATTTTGTGCGACACGCAACGTCTTAGTAATAATTGATAGCTCTGGAAAACTCGTATCCGGCGTTCTCGGAAAACATTACCTATGATATTACTGCAATACATATTTAAATACATGAAATAATCCGCTTACATACGCAAGGAGCTCAAATATTGTACAAAATCAAATAAATATACTTTTTCATGGTTTTTACCACACATAAGGGTAGTCAGAAAGGATCTAGTCTTAGGATTCCGTCCTTCATTTTCTGTCCAAAATAGAGACATTGCGTGATAAGTAGCGGAACTTAACGCTCCGCTTTGTCTTAGATGCTAGAGCGCAGAAACGAAAATAATATATATATTTTTTTAGTTTAACGCTGTATTCCGCACATAGCAGAGTTAGCAGAGGGAACCTAGTGTTAAGACACTCCGTTCCATGCTTTCTGCCGAATTCGGAGGCATTGTGTGTTAAGTGGTGGAACATAACGCCGCGCTTTGCCTCGACACCAGAGCGAAGAAAATGAAAATAATGAATATTTCCACTCCTCTAGTGGCAATCGAACAAACTACCAGTTCCTTTACAGGCACACTCTGTGCTTCTGCACTACGACTGGCACCGATAATATACAATTATTCCCTCTAATTGGAATCGAACCTACAACCATCGCGGTTACAGTAAGAACTCGATATATAGTGCCATGGCGGCTTCTCTAAATAAATATTATATCGCAAATTAACGTTTGTGAGATGTTATAGTGCTACATATTGCATTTAAAACAACAATGCGACTAACTAAAGATTTCTCTCTTAAGAAATAAGTTACAAAGTTTTTGTGAAACATCTGCAAATAATAAAAGAACTTTTTACCAAATAATCTTTATAATTATTTGATGATAAATTGATATAAGTATATAATGATTATATTGTGTGTTTGTTATTAGGATGAAATAACATATTTTAAAGTACTGGTAGACACATTAAATACGCTTTACGTAAGTAACATGTGCATTCGTCATTATATACAAAAGTGTATGTAAAAAGTAGGTACATCAGTGTATAACTATATTAATAATTTCATTAATTTAATGTATTTGTAATATGTCATTGTGAAAAGTGTTCTTTTAATGCAATTCAGCTTTATATGAGCTACTAATAGGGTATTAACTTATACCAATAAACTAAGTTAAATTGTAATTCCAAGTTTCTCCCTACGCATAAAGCATCCAAAGTTTTTCCTTCAGGTAGGATGATATATTTGTCAACTATTTTTATGGGTGCCTCTTCACTCCTGAAGGTGGACCGGAAAGTTTGGTAAGCTAAAAGCTTGTCAAAGTCTGTTTTGTCTCATGTTACACGGCAAAATTGTTCCACGGGTGTAATACTGGCTCACATAATTAATAAAACGATGATATCTTTGGTTAAAACAGTGATTATTATCAATGCAAGCGCACGCAAAGAATAATTTCAAAACATTGCATCCGTTAGTCAATGAAAAAAAAAATATTATAACTAAGCGCGATAACCGTTCCACGGTTCAGTGAACGTGTATTTCGACAATAGGAAATTTCAATTTTTTTCACTTCTCGACGAAACGTCGCACAACTTTACACAAACAAGCGTTAACAAGGTTGCGCCTACAAAATGCATGCAGCCTCGAGTGCCAGCAACTGAGGGCTATGTACGGGGCTATAAATAATTCAGGCACATTTTTTACTTTATATAAATGTAGGTCGCATACTTGCTTCTCGTGTCAGCTGATTACCTAATTTTACTTTGTTTTTGTATGGTAATGACTTGCCGTAAGTTACATTCTCAGTTTATTTTAATGGGAGTACGACGTCACTGGTAGCGATTCTTAATTTAGATAACATGAATGCAGTTCAATTTAAAAGAGTTTAAGAGCTATAAAAATACTGGACTTTTGACTTAATGTTAACATAAAACTACTTTGCAGTTTACACAACAGCTAACTTTCTACTCGTTGGAAAATATATTTCTTAGTGAGAATATAAAAACAAAACTTCTGGGACAATATAAAGAAGACTGTAATGCAATGTCACGTAGTGAAAGTATTATAATAAGGGCAAAGTCACAGTGGTCACAGTCCACAGACTGCACTAATAGCTATATTATTTATCAAATAACATTCAATTTAGTTGCGAAAATTAACTCTTTTTATTATTGGTGTTTTACTATGCGATATTTTGAGAAATTGAATCTACAGAGGCCGTTGTGGCACAGCGAGACAACGTATGATTGTAAACGCAATGATTGTAGGTTCGATTACCAATTAATGAGAATGAGAATGGAAATCTAACCTAGGATTAGGAAAGGACTATTCCTTCCAAAATTTCAACTCCTCGCTCTGGCAGCTAGACAAAGTGCGGCATTCAATTCCGTCACTCTACACACAATGTCTTTATTTCGAGTGGAAAGTGGAGAACGGAATGTCTTGACCCTAGGTTCTCTCTGGTCTGATGTGTGAAAAAGCATGAAGGTGCAAGAACAACATATACCCACAAAATATGTTACTTATAAACAAATTAAATTAACTGGCCTTACATACAAATGTACCTACTTACGTATCATGATGAACTGCGCAGTGAACTCCATCTAGCTTTGAATTTTATATGAACAAATTAAAGGGCTGCCTTGTAGCATCAAGACTAGGCGATAGACAAGGTAAATACTGGAGGTAAACTACACGTAGGACAAAGACGTTTAAGACAATGTCGCAAGATGTTATTTTAATAATGTAGGTAGTTATTACACAAGTGGCATGTAGTCATCAGTCCTGAATGTGTATTTATTTACTTTAAAATGTACTATTGTATGTCCGTTGACTGTTTTTCTGTATGTTAAATCATATTAAGTTTTTTTTCATCATTTTACAGTAGTAGATATATGTGTACTGTACATATACTTTTACCAAAATATTATCAAGAAATATTTGTAATAGTAGAACATAAATATACAATTAACCTTCAAGATACTTAATATTATATTTTTGATAACTACGAACTTAAGTAGTATAGTGTAAGGAGTTGACAGTATTAAAAAAAATATACTTTTCTACGCACTTGCTGAATTTATATACAAATTTTTATATTTTGTAAATTACTAAATTGGTGATATTATAAACGCCATAGAAGTAGCACAATACGAGGGCATGCTTGGTGTGACTGTACATGCGATAGCAAGAGGTCCCAATTCAGATGTTTCAGCTATTTCGACATTATAAACCACAATTCAACGGGTACCTATTGCTAATAAAATTATTGAAAATTGGAGAAACTAAGCTAAGTGAATACTTTTGAGTACCTACTTACATCTTAAATTTGAGCGTTCAGCGATTGTCTTGCAGTATTTTAATAGATAACCCTTGTGATATTGTCAGTATGTGTATATAACTAACTAACTATTATATTGGAAAATTTATCTAATTACAACTCTAAAGGACAATAGTACAAAACTATAATTATGAGGGGGAAATAAATTTCGACGCCCTACAGCGTAACTTATCTGATATTCATATAGTACGTAAACAGCCTACAGTCTACATAATAATTCCATTTAGTTTATTGAATCGCAAACAGAGTTAACATAAATAGGCCCGCAATTCTATTGTAAGTAGGATTAATAAGAGTTCCTTTTTTATATTTTTATTACGTTCATAATTAGTCCGTAGGACTGACGGTTCATCCTTTTACTATTTAGTACTGTCCTTATTTGTCATTTTATAAATATTTAAGTCCCCCTTTTTTATGTTAGGAAATCCGTTACGGATACCAGGCCGATTGGGGACTCGGACGTGGTTATGTGGGACTCCGGATTGAGCCGTCCGTATACCCACTAAAACCTCACGATGGTCCTCCTTGACCACTATCCGGAGCCACAGGGACCCCAATCTTCT
This sequence comes from Dryas iulia moderata, assembly GCA_019049465.1. NCBI lineage: Eukaryota > Metazoa > Arthropoda > Insecta > Lepidoptera > Nymphalidae > Dryas > Dryas iulia. The sequence goes on along the minus strand of CM032422.1, from coordinate 9,713,983 downwards.
GCTTTACCTCGGGGGCGGGAGCAGCAAGGCACGTCACAAAGTCAAGTGTGCTGGGTCACCCGCGACGGCCTGCTCTGAATAGCGCGCGGAAGCAACCTGCGCACCCCTACTCGGACTGTGCGATCTAGGTGGCGGAGGTGACTAGGCGATCAGCTCCCCAAGCTGACCACCCCCTGGCCGGTTAGAACGGAAGACGACGGACATGTGCCGCCCTCCGGCGACCCGGTCGTTTGCGGCATATGGCGAGATTGGAGGAGGCTTCCTTTGCGCGTTTTGCCGCTTCCTGCCACTGCATCACTGCCTCGCTGAATGATCCGACCGCGTTACACGACCTCTCATAAGCTACCATAGCCATATTCACTACCGCCACCAGAGAAAGGTCGTCCCCTAGACTTTCAAAATATTTAAATCCAAATTATTTTTAAACTTAAGGCTCGACTTATATCTAGCTTACTTTATAAATAGTTTCTAAAACTTTCTTAAAGAGTTCAATAATCAATAAGAGTTTATTGGTATTAAGAAATATAGAACCAATGCACTGACACCGATTTGTTTTCTAGAAGTTTAATTGAAACAATGTAGTGTCAATATTATAATTTTATATTACACAGCGAGTCGTGACAAGCAATGAAATAAAAACAAATAAATATCACTAATATGAGAGCATTGTGCAGTTTAGCACAATGAGATAAACAACAGGTTAGATGTTGACTGTAAATATTCAGTTAACTATGTGGCTTAACGACGCTATTAAAAGAAGTTCAATAAACGCATGCTCTTTATGCTTATTTCTTATATATAATGATATTACCATTTATTTCTTTTTGCAATAATCATTTTAAATATGCTTGTGATGAATATAAATGTATTTATTCTATTACAAAGTAGTGACACTATTGAAGATTTCAAATGTCCCATTCGGAGAAATTAAAAATTGTAATATATTTAAGTAGTATACTTAAAATGTCCATACTCTGGTTTTGTGACATATATAACGCTGTTTTTCTTATATTACACTGACATTTGAAATTGTTTTTTATGATAGGCGATTATCAAATAAATATTTAAATTCAGCGACAAATATTCAAACGTTTAATTAATATATGAGTTAACCTAATGAATTTCATTCCACTGTAGGTATTAATTAAGAAAATATCTCAACGAACTTTTATACTACTTACTGTTTCTATTCCCTTCCCCATTTTCCACCAAGTTTTGGAGGCGTAGTGTGTTAAGTGGCGGAACTTAACGCCGCACTGTCTCGGCACCAGAGCGAAAAAATTGGAAATATTCAATATGTCCACTCCTCGAGTGGGAATCGAACCCACAACCAGTCGTTTACAGTCACACGTTTGTGCATACTGCGCCACGATCGGCCCCATAATAAACTTACTTTAAAAATGTAATTTAAAGCTTAAAGTATATTAAACAAATTATTTTAATACAATCAATTTATGTCCGTGTATGTTTAAAAGTAATTTATCTCTCGTCAATACGTCTGTTTGCTATTGACGGTCCTTTTGTCAAGAAATTACAATAGAGGATCAAATTAATTATATTATGGTGAGCACACGGAAATGTAATCAGCGGTATAATCGGCAGTGATTCACTGTCAACATTTTTTGTTACGCACATATTTTAGGCATGACTATATCCTAAGTAATATAACAACTATATTCTAAACGATTTGTGAGTAATGAAATACGTAATCTTTACTAATACATACATAATAGCTTAAAATAAGAAACATATTTTTAGAATTGCCGTACGTATTATCAATATTGAATATTGTCTTATTATTATTGTAATTAATATTCCACAGTAATCTAAAACCTCTCTTAAAGCAGATATTTTGAGATGTTTTTCATTGCATTTCACATTTTTCTTTTTTTATTGTGCGTCTTATAATGGGTGAAGCGCCTACTTGACGCTACACATTAGACATTACGCTGGGCGGATTAGAGAAAGTTCTTTGTAGGTATTCGCCGCCCAACATGAAAAGCGCTTAAAGAGCGGGAAACGAGATGAATTTCTTTACATATACCTACTACAAAATTCGTTGTATATAAACATCAACACATTTTAAAATTTTGAAAACGAATAATATTTTTTTTTGTGTGTATTAATTTATTCAATTAATTAAATAGATACGAACGGTAAGGTTATATCCTATAATCAGGTCAACAATGATTTTTCAATGTAATATGTATATTACAATTAAGTTAGATTGTGTGTAGTAAAGGTAGGCGCTATAGTTACAACAGTGATATCTCTCTATAATATACTAAAAGGTCTCGGCCTGTCTAGATCTACCATCAGTTCATTTCTAGCACGTATTTCGAAGGCAGCATTATTAGAATCTTTTCAAATTTAATTGGGTAGAGAGAAGACCTAGATCAATGAGGGAAAAGGGCAAGGTAGCGAGAGTAAAAGCACATTTTAAGCTAAGCCTATTGACAGCACTGCCCTGAAAAACTAAAATATTGATATTCCCTATGCACTGACGATATTTCATGTTTTTATTATTAATTATTTTATATAAATCAAGGAAGTAAAAGTAAATGTAAGAACGAAATTGCGTTTTCGTAATAATTCACATTTAATGGCCCAGCTTTAAATATGCGCCGGAGTCCAGTGTATCTACAGTTTGCGATTATCAACACGAAGGAAGCTTTAGATTACTTAGTCTCACGCACATTGCAGTTTACATATCTGTTAGTTTTTATACATTTTTTGTATATTTTAATTTATTAAACTAAATTTAAGTTAAAATAAATTTATTTAATAATATAAAAAAATAGTTTTTTTTATAATATGAGTTTTTATTAGTTATACTCGTATGTAAAGCCCAAATGTACGTATTAAAAATTATTGGGGATTTAAAGGTTCACGACGAGGCCCGATTCCTACAAAGTCGGAAAATGTAATTGTAAATTATTCATTGCGTAATGATATATAAAAAAATATTGTGATTCTGTATCTCCTAATTGATTTTTTTGCAGAACCTATTTCCAGGACTCTCCGTCTCCACTTTTCGCCCGATATTGACACATTACGTGTTAAGTGGCAGATTTCAACCCCGCATTGTCTTAGGCATCCGCAGAGAAATATATAAATTAATATATAATCATTCCAATTGAGAATCGAACCCACATATTTTAACTTTACTTTAATTCTAAATAAGTCGTAATATCGTGAACACCGGAAATGCAATAATAATACGATAATATTTAGGAATTTTTGTTATTTAAAAATCATTATACTATATGTACTAAAATAAAATATGTTGACTTTCAGTGTCATATTTGGCACGCTTCTAACTCTACTTGTTCGTTGTGAATGTGATCATTATTTGTAGAAAATGGACAGGAAATAGAGAAGTGATTCGACTTTAAATAATGTTTCAACATCTTCCAAAATAGAAGAAATATATTTAGAAATGATAATATTCAGATATTTAAAAAAACATTTTGATGAGTGAGTCAACGAATGAAATAACCCAAATGATGTAACTGCATAAAAACAAAATTTTGTGCTACCTCGTAAAGAAGAATTACTTTTTGACAACATAATCCTTACAGTATTGTACAATAATACCATTGTGTATTTTTTCAAAATGTTAAAAATAATATAAAGTATCTTATATATTTTTTGTACTAATATTACTACAATGATAATTATTTATTTACATTTTGTTTATATTGGAGTGGTTTATATTAAAGTAGTTTCGAGATTTATGTCAACTAGACCTGTTTTGAAAATATGCATATGTATACTTAGAGACGTTTGCCCATCACAAGCTTTCACCATCCGTAATTGTGAGCGGCGGCTGCCGATCAAAAACCAAACAAAAAATATACTATCTAGTAAGTTAATTATTTATGGTAATGAAAGGATAAAAGCATTATTAAATTCAGTTTATTCTGTCAGTTATAAATATTTGTTGTATTTTTTTATACATAAAAAAGTGCGTATTAAGATATTTGAAATAATGCCGAAAAAATTGTTATAATTTTGGTAGATATTACATCATTTTATTATTTACGATATTAATAATTTGTTGATTTTCATAATATTTCAAAATAGATTTCAAAATAGGTAATGATAAAAATATACAAGTATGTAAAATTTTACTACCGTACTATGAGCATGTTTACCTTAAGAAACTTGTTTGCATATTAAGCGTGCGCGATATCTATGACGACGGTTTTTTTATCTGTTCAATAGTTATTCTATAAAAAAGGAATTCTTTGTGCAAATAATTGTAACTACTATTTTATTTTAGGCATAAAATATATTTACACTAAATATCTATATACCTAAATAACCTAATACATAATTTATTCACGAAATATGTGTATATATAGGTATTCCTTTATTTTATTCATTTTACCCAATACTGACTATGCAGCTCAGTAAAAGTTTTGAAGTTAATGAACTTTTGCAAGGCTCATATATACATATACAGGTACGGTATTTATAAATTCTGACAAATGTAAATAGCGGATGAATGAAGCAAATCCTAGTCTGAAGTAGAATTTTCCTTATTGTATTTTTATGGCAACTGTTGGAGGCTACATTGGCATTGTCAACATTTTATAAGAATTAATTAGATTTTTTTTTCATTAAAAATATTAACTATAACAAGATAAAAGTATAAACTAACCATTTAGCAAGAATATTATTCATTAACAACTTAATATAAATGTTGTATAATATTTGTGTTTATATTCTTAATATTTTTTTAATTAGGTGTATGTTGTCTTTATGTTAACTGGATTTTTATCATTGCAATCGATCAAAGATGATTTGTATTTTTTTTCTGATTCATTTTTTTGTGTGATCTCCTTTTTTCCCGCATAGCAGGGTCACAGAGAACCTAGTGTAATAACACTCTGTTTCAAATTTCCGCCGGAAATTGAGACATTGTGTGTTAAATGGCGGAATTCTAAAGAGCGGAGAAGTATAATGAATCCAACAGGTGGGAATCTAATTACTTACATACTATCGTGGTCCTACTGAACCACGATAGTATGTAAGTAATTATGATTTGTTATATACTGCAACAAAAACAAATTATTTAAGTGAACTATTCTCAAATTAAAATCCATAATGTAATACGTGACAATCTATTAATTAGTAACATTTTTTCTTTGTCGTAGAGAAATAGTACGTTGATATAAGTGTAACGATAACATTCTAAGGATAATGGATTCTTTGTTTTGACTGTTTGTTGAGCGAGAAGCTTCTAGAATATAAATATTTCTATGGAGTCATGAAGCTGCTTATGTCATGCCACCAACATATCCACAATCAATTACAATGACATTACAAATCGTGACATTGATACTTATTACTTATAACAATCATTTAATTTGTGTATTTAATAGAATCTGCGCTTGGTAATTTAATTAATTTATATTTGTAACTTGTGCTTCATTGCTTTTATATAATGCACAAGTAGTAGATATATTTAAATTATTTTTATTTCCCCGTTCCGGCAGGATAAAGAGTGACGTTTTGCCACTCAATACATATTGTCTCGCATTTGAGTGTCTTGACACTATTGTTCATTCGTATTCAACCTACGATATGGGATAAACCGCGAAACTGACAAAAAGCTAAAATGTGGTTTCGAATCGGATTCGATTCTATCTCTACCAGTCGTGGCGCAGTGGCACAAACGTGTAACTTCAAACGACTAGTTGTGGGTTCGATTCCCACTTGAGGAGTGGAAATATTTAATGTTTCCATTTTCTTTGCTTTGGTACCGAGGCAAAGTGCGGCGTTAAGTTCCGCCACTTAACACGCAATGTCTCCAAAATTCGGCGGAAGTGTGGAACGGAGTGTTTTAACACTAGGTTTCCTCTGTCTACCCTGCTGTGCGCGGGATACAGCGTGAAGCTATAAAAAATACATAAGGAAAAGAATATTTGAAACTAATTTACCTATTGTTATAAACAGCTTCACAATTTTTCTTCGCATAATATAGTCGCCAGAGAGAACCTAGTGTCTAGACACTCCGTTCTACAACTTCTTATTAGCAATGTTGTTAAATATTAAATTCCATTGCATTTTTGTGCGCAACACGTAGCGCTTTAATTATTATGTGTAATGGCCACAAAATCTTTAACAACCGTGAAAGAGAGAGGTTACGAGTGATTTCGAGCACAATAACCACAATATTTGAGAGCCGTGTGGAATGAGAAATATTTTATATTAATATGTGTTTCATAATATTACAATGACGTAGTGTTTCTTTTAAATATTTGTAAGTAAGGACATTTGAATAAATTACATATGTTTTTTACATTTTTTATACAATTTTTACTTTTTGTCAATATCAATCAAGTACTCAACATGTTTGGCAAAAACACAAAATAAAAATATTTCATATACATTTGTTGAAATAGTTAAAGTATTCCATAGTTATAACCGGTTAAAGTGAATAGTTGCCAGTTCGGTTACCATTCAGAAGGGCACTAAAGAGACATAGAACAAGAAGAACGGAGTGACTTACCACTACTAAACTCTCTCAGTGTGTAAAATGCATAAATAAATTACAAATTCAGATGACAAATAAATGTATATAACATGAATATTGACGATGGAATGTCAAACCTGTCACATCATATATATTAAATTCCACGTAAGATTAAGTGGATCAAAAAATCATATATCATATGTACTTTCTTTACTAACAGGACTACTTTCTACGTTCTTTCTAATTGAGTACAGTAAAAAATGTTTTAAGCTATCTTATTAGTCTTAGTAAGAAATATGGTCTAAATATTTAAAAAAAATGTTTTTTTGCTTTTTGCTTTATTTTGTTCTATATGTTGTAGCTTTACGCTTTTTTCTGCATTCGCATGAAGAGTATATCATATGGCATTACGTTCTCCGCTTTCCGCCCAAATTCGAGGTTCGAGATTCAAATTTGGGACATATAGCGGACTTAACTTAGTCAGAGTAGAGAAAACAAAATAATATTCTTTTTTAAGTCAACCCACTAGGCCGCGATGACTCCTATTTATAAATTGTTCATATTTTTTTTCCTTACGCTACCAAATATGATGTCTCAAACGTGAAAAAAATACGGAGACAGACAATACAAAGAAAAGACAAGAGAATATAAACATATAAAGTAGGCTACATATTAATTAGTTATTATATATTAAAACATACTTTTAACCAACTGTCGTATTTGCTTTCATTCTTTACAAATTGTATTTTTTTTCAGCTTCATGCTGTATCCCGCACACAGCAGGGTAGGCAGAGAGAACCTAATGTTAAGACACTCCGTGTCCCACTTTCCGCCGAAATAGGAGGCATTGCGTGTTAAGTGGCAAAACTTAACCCTGCGCTTTAAGGGAACTTAACGCTGCACCAGAGCGAAGAAAATGGAAATATTAAATATACCCCTCGAGTGGGAATCGAACCCATAACCAGTCGTTTACAGTCACACGCTTGTGCCACTGCGCCACGACTGGCCTGTATTTTTTAATTAAAGGAATATTCAATAGGGTTAAATTTAAATTTATTACCAGAGTTTGACTCTTAACCTTGCAAATTTTTAAGTTTAACTTCGTCTTAGAATCCAATTAGAGAGCTTGCGGAAAGCTTATTCAAATGATTATATTATTATTTTAAATAAGAAATAAGCACAGTAAGTTTATGTATATAGAAAATCTAACTTTATATAAATTCTCATTACAAATAAATTGTATTTTAAGGCAAATTTCAATATTTTTGTATGCTTTAATATTTATATTCACATATTGCATTTTGGCGCAATTTGTGACGTTCGTTATTACCATACCACTTAACGAGATTCATGTAAATTCAATGAGTACTCAGTATAACTACTTTATGTCATGTGTCATCTTATAGCTACAACAAAAGCAAATAAAAACTGCAAACAACATAATATGATAAACACGTTTATTTCAAGTTGCGCACATTCACAACCATACACATAAGAAACTCGCTTTATCAAGTTTAATAGGTATAGAGGTCTTTATACATTTTAATGGTATCACTTATCTTTACTTTCATAAAAACACTATATTACGATATGGTATAAATAAATAAGCTTTCCATATGAGCATATCATAATAGATTAACTAATCATTAGCCATTAATACAAGTTCATTGTAAAATATACTAAAGAAAATTGTGAGCATGTTTCGCGTACATCTTAGTTTGTTTATGGAATGCTTTAATGGAATGTTTACTATTGAGCGAAATCCGGCATTTGGCAACGCGTCCCCGACCTTTCGTTTTACATATAGCGAGACGGGTCGTCTTCAATTACAATATGCCTTCCATTGGCGCTAAGGCCAAAAGAACGAACTATCAACATAATATTACACTTAATGCTAAATTATTATAATAATATACAAAGCTATCTACATCGCGTATTATCACTGAAAAGACCATGTGGTCAAGGTAACTTTTAATTAATATTTGGTAGTTTTACACTACTCGCTTTAAGCGTCGCAGTGGTAATTTCAGAGTCAAGGTGACTGAAAGTTAATTAGGATTAAGCAAGCAGATATGCTATGGCGAATACCAACAGGGAGGCGGAAATTGTTTTAGACGCCGCTACGTTTTGCGGCGAGGGTGGCTGGGTTGGCTTTATATCTTCACCATATACGTAGCTCTTCAAGCCAGTGTACGATCTGAGGATTCTATAATTTACTTCGTCGACAGACACTTGACTCTTTACAAAGTTATATAATCTGTTTATAACAACATAGATATTTCCGCGGTCGTCAAAAGTGAAGCGATCAATCCATTGAATATAATTTGTGTCGCGAGCGATAGTTCGCTGATTGACACGAAAATCGGTAGTCGAATTCCATTCTGCTATGGTCGAGTTGCCAATTAGACCGAAAAAGAGCATTCCTGTCGAGTCCATCTTCATCCCGTCGGTCTGTGAAGGTTTCGTTCCAAGATCAACAACGTTCGCGCGGACGGCAAGTTCGTCGCGCGCGTGAACTGAATCGTTTCGTAAAAATGATGCACTAATAGCGTAAAGGTGGAAGCTCGCAAGGGGGCAATAATAAACAGTACGGTCAACTTCTCCATTCTCTGTAAGGAACTGTGGTCCGAGTGCTATACCATCCAAATTCACAGGGAGATTCACTGTTGTGCCATTGATACGGAACAACGCGGCGTCCGGGGAGGCCATCATCGACTTCGAGTCACGTAACTTCCAAGATTTTTTGTCACTAAGACGGAACACTATGATACCTGGATCGACAGCGCTGTTGTCAGTTATATACGCATAATCCCCGTCACGGTTGTCAACTACGAGATCATTAAGATATGACGTATTAGGATTCACTGTGTCCAGAGGCAGCGGTATACGATCTATTTTATTTTCTCCAGTTTTCAAATCAATTAAAACTATCGATGGAGGACATTTGGTACTAGGATTTTGCGTTAGTGTGCCGACGCGGCCATTGTCCAGAATCCACATTATGCCATTGCGATCAATTTCAACATTTTGCACAAATTGTAGAGCATCACAGTTACCGATGGTATTGTCGCTCCAGCTGGGGAACGGCTTCAACTTCGGTGCCGTATCGTTTTGTTGCGCCGAAATGTAAGCGAGCGTGGCGGGCACACCGTCAAGCATCCGAGGCAGCGTCAAAAATATTTTATCTTCGTGATAATTTATTCCAGATATAAGGACATTTTGCGGGATGTATCGACTAGTGTTAAGGTAAGTTTCCCGATCTACAGGAGATTCCCACTCAAAGTCAATAGAGCGCCATTCGTAAACCACTCTAAACTGTTCTCGACGTTGCGTTGGCTGTTGGGCCGCCGCGACGACGGCTACGGCGATGAGCACTATAAGTTTCATGATCACTGCAAGCCCGACTAGTAAGCGTGCAACGGGGGCGACGCCAACGATGCGACTGACGCTCGAACACCTCACCGTGCGTGACTCGCGGGCTCTGCTTACAGCTTTGCGTGTCAACTCAATACGTCATTGTTATTGGCAGCTGGCGAATAGCGATTAATTTATATTTTAATACCTTTTACATAAAGATATTTTATCTTAATTGAATAGATTTCATATGTAATGTAAACGTAAAGTGCGTCCCGGAAAGGGTGCACCAAGGTCACTCGTCTCACCCTAGCTAGACGGAGGGTCCGACGGTCTCGTCTATACACGTAAATGTAAAACGGTACAGAGAATCGATTTTAATCCTTCCCAAGTGTATCGCTAAATGTATTCTACTATTCTTAAAATAAATATTAAGGTACTTATCGTATGCCGTTGTTGAAGCTATAAAGCTTTCTTTTCGATACTATTTTTACTTCAATAATAATAATAAATTATCAGCTATAGCTGACATAGTATTGCAAGATAAGACTGGAAATAGTTATAAATAAAATCTTATGAAACTAAAACAAATTAGCTTTTTGCATAGAAATGCATTACCTTATTAAATGTTATAATTAATATCCGCATTTCCACTACATACGATACGAAACATGATTAATTTGTCTATTATTAATTATTTAGTTATACCATTCATTGATAATATTACAAACCATGACTTCTGACCCCGCGTATGATTTATTGTACATATTACGTATAAATATTTGTAAGCTAAGTAAGCACGTATACTCGTACATGTTTTGACTATGTACTTGCATTCGTGACTCAGAATGGGAACAGGTTTATTTACAACGACAACGAGTCATAACAATATAGTATATGAATTAGTGGGCAGGTAATATAATAGGCGTATGTACATCTGCCTTCAATATTGTCTTAAATAACCTTGATGAATATATGCTAAATTATTATTATAATTATTATAATCTCTTCCAGATAGATGCATCAATTAAAATAGAGAGATTTTAGTTATGAAAGTACCTCATTAAGTTCATATTCCAACCGACAATTGATATAATAATCATTAGTCTATTTTAACTTCATCTATTTTGTAAAATTTATTAAACATACAAGTTCTGAAGGATCTAAGCTGTTGTTACATGTAATATATTCATTATTTCCGACAAAACTATGACTTAGGAAGTATAAACTATATTCTTACAGTCCGTCCTTTTTTTAAAAAAAATGCTAAATTATTTAACAATTATACATCTGTCGCACAGTCTCATGAGTACATATGAATTATGTTATTCACATTAAGCTTAGCTGATGATAACATAAGTGTTTTGAAATAATTAGCATAACAAGAATATATGTTTATGCACCCTTTTAAAAAAAACTGCGTTGGTTGCATTGTCCAGGACCTCTCTAGTGACAAAATATGCAAGAAACGTACAATGTAGAACCACAGAATTCATCAATTTGTTAGAGGGTTATTTTAAGGAGTACTTAGTATAATAAAACAAGCGGCCATGAAACAAGCAAATAACAAACAAATTTTACTGACTATTGATGTAACGTGGATCTCCGTGAATTGACACTTCGTTCTCCACTTATTCCAAATTTTGATAGGTATACCTATTCTTTCAGTTCACTTGTTTATAATAAATTACTTGATTAGCATAATTAAAAAAATAAAATGTTATATAATACCTATTTTAAATTAAAAACATTTTATGCTATCGTTTACTTTTCTCCAACAAATAAAATGAAAAAGTAACATTATCAATCTGCAATGCATTATTAAGCGGGAATTCCGCTAGTGCACAATTGCTAAATAATTTCCACCCTCGACTTACATATAAGGTAGTATTCCAAAAGACTGATTCACTAGGATTAACCACCGAACAGCTCTGAGCGGTTCGTGTGACTCATATTATGGAAGGATTTAACGAAGCGTCGAGTTGCTAAGTTGTTTCTTAACGTGCATTTAGTTTAAGTAGTTTGCAGTTTTAATTATGTTTTAATTGTCATTAACTTTTATGGTATTAATTAAATTTGTTTTGTTAATTATAGGATTAAATTTATAAGAGGTAGACTGAGGCCATAGCGGTTAGTATTTATCTCTACTCACTTATGGAAAAAGGTGTTAAATTCAAAGTGTGTCCAGCAATATTTATACTTATTATTAAAAAAAATGTTAAAATAATAAAAAATATTAATATTTAAATATTTATATTATATATTGAGTAATTGCAAATATTTTATTTTAATCATAGAACAAAGATTTTCTTATAAGATCTAAAATGCAAAAATTTTTATCCATGTTCTATTTTTTAATTCATTCACTCATTTTTAAGACGGGGACCGATTTTGGTCCTCTTTGTTTTTTTTTTTAGCTTCACGCTTTATCCCGCACACAGCAGGGTAGGCAGAGGAAACCTAGTGTAAAGACACTCCGTTCCCCACTTTGCGCCGAATTCGGAGGCATTGCGTGTTAATTGGAGGAACATAACGCCGCGCTTCACCTCGTCCCTCGTACCTCGCTTTGGTTCCTTTCCAATATCAATTAAATTATTTAGTATTATAGATATAATACCTGTGTAAATAAAAGTAGTATGATGCGACAAATTTCAGATCCAACATTATACAAACATACGTTAAATTCTTTTTTGATTACTATTACTAAAACTATTCTGTTGTTTATTATTTATAGTCAGTCATATTTAGACATAAACATTTTATCAACAAACATATAAGACGTACTTAGTTTGAACTGTTTAAATTTTAATCGCGTACTGCTTGAAGGCTGTCTAAGAAGTCTTTCCTATAAAGCTGCCATTCATGCGACCTCAATATATTAAACCGAGTGCACTTCACCATAAATAAAGATTTAACATTGCAAAATAACCTTTATTCCCTTGTTTTAAGAGTTTAGTAAAGGAAATTTTAAATTCAATAGATTCGACGCTAAAGGATCTTCCGTAAATGTGATTCGCGCTTGATTAGTTTATAGTTGCATTGGTTTTTCCTTATATCTCGATTAGGGGTACCGACTTTGAATGTTAAAACAATCAAATTACATGTACATATTGTATTTTTGCGTATTGTGTTTTTGTCTGTTATGTATTTTAGTTCCTGTACTTAATTATTTAATTTTTTTAGCTTGACGCTGTATCCCGCACACAGCAGGGTAGGCAGAGGGAGCCTAGTGTTAAGACACTCCGTTAAGTAGTTATTATTTAACTACTTAATTATTTAAGTATATTATGTATTGTAAAAAAACTATTTTATGTATTGTAAAGATTGAAGCTTGAACCCACTCTTAGTGTTTTTTTTTTCAGGTCCCAGATTAGAGAAAAAAACCTACAACCACAACGTCAGTCGTCACACGTTGTCCCGCTGAGCTACGACGGCCTCTATTCACATTCACATTTATAATAAGAGCAACAATTTCTTTATCGTTAAATGAAATTCTTTATGAAATTACATTCATATTTTATAGTGGGCGTAATTAATGGATGCATTGGTATCGTTTTCTCAGTCTCAAATGTGAAACAATACACATAACTGATAGATAAACTATTTTTAACTTTCACTACTTGTAATTTTAAATTAGGCATGATTATTTAGTTAGTAAGTACTTATGTATCTGAAATAAAAATAAAATAAATACATACATATAATTATGTACATTAAACTCTATGAACCTCGATAATATTTTTTCTTCACAGTCCCGTTCACAGTTCAGTAACTTCACATGAAAAGAATATTGAAAATGTAATGCATGTTAAGGAAAATATTGATAATTTCACTTTAATCTTGTATTACGGTATTAATTAATATTTTGTCCTATGGACAACGTGTACGTTTCGACAGTAGGATCGAAGTAAAACCCGAGATTTGTTATTGTAGGTATATCACACTTTAAAAAGGTTGTGAAAAAACATTTCTGTGCCAAAACTTAAAAGTATTGCCTCTTAAAATTTCCAGTCCATTGCAGAGGTATTTATTTTAATTGTCACCTATAAATAATACAATTTACTTGAATGAAAAGAGAACTCGTTGCATTTCTTGCTCTGGTTCTTCTCGGATCTGACGCATCTGCCAAACTTTAATTTTCATTTCTTTACCGTTAGAAAATAAACACGTAGGGGAGATTCGGGTAGCCTCGGACGGCAGGTGGCCCCGGATAATTTTATTTCTAAGAAACTAAACATAATACCTACTCAGGCAAAGCGATATGATAAAGAGGCCTCCTTAAGAATAAAAATAAATGCATATGAATGACGGCGTGGACGCGGGAATTAATTAGTAGTGACAGAGTGTTTTGTCCCTATCAAAAAAGTTTCGTCGGTCCTTACATATTTTATTGAAGATTATTGAATACAATATTTAAGAGTTCCCACTTGACTTTTATTTAGATTTTTAGAAAGTTTAATATATTTCAATATTATAATACAATAAATTGTATATTTTCAGTATAAACAATTATTGTATATTTTCAGAGTTCCGTTAAAAATTGTTAATCGATATCTGTCGGGTAGCCCCGGACACTATAGCGTCGGGTACCCCGGGACACGAGGATGATGATGATAATGACTCCCAGACATGGTTCAACGTATTATCCATATATCGTAAAATTATTTAGACACACTCCTATCACTGAAACTGCTAATTGTTATTCTGCTTTTTTGTCAAATGTACTTTATTAAAACTTTTTAATATGTAATTAGTATCTTTGCAAATACAATTTGCATTGCTTTTAATCTTTGCAAAAAGACATAAGATATGTTAAAATTCCAGGGGAGAATCAGGAAAAGAGTAAAATAGAATAAAAATAAAACATGTTTTTTAAAAACAGCTATCACCATTTCTTATTGCAAATGCATTCTTATTGCATATTTTTTTGACGCTAACATAAAAGTCGCTAAAAAGCGGGACTATGACGTTTCCGCCATATAAAAAAGAAGTGCAGGATAACCGGAAAAAGAGTGGCATACACTAAAAGAGTTAAAACAGAAATATAAAAACATAAAATAGCTAAAGAGACGTTGAACACCGCGAAAAATATCCAAAGTTTCTATGAAATTTATCGGAAATTAGAGTGATTGCATTATATGCGGGTAAACATTTAATGAGCCCTGAAAGAATGTGAAAACTGAGCCCATGAAGATTGTTTTCATATAGACGTTTCGGATGGTAATATAACTGATGTGTGCAAAGTTAAAAACCAGTTGGGCTATCATTTCTTACTATGTCCGGGGCTACCCGCCACTTTTTTAGATGATAAAAAAAGTAGGCTAACAAGTTACAAGTATTTGATTAAAATAAGTAAAGAAGATTCTAATCTTGTGTTAAATATGAAATAATACACATATAACCCTTCATTTCTATTATTTATTTGCATTTCATCTCAAGTGTCCGGGGCTACCCGAATCTCCCCTATCTTTTTATTTTGCATAAAACAATTTGACTTTAACTTGACTTTATGCAAATTTATAAAAAAAGTATTTGTCAAAAACCGTAGGTGTATCGAAGAAGTGAAAGGAATTTCAGTTGTAATGTTGTAACTCAGCTGGCTTTCAAGATCAATGACCCTAAATAATAATTACTTATACTATATATCCGTATAAGATGTTCGTCAAACATAATGTTTTTATTTCTTTAAACTTTTATAGTGCAAAGTATAATGAAAATTATTATAATCATTTCATGATGCATAAAAAACTATGAATCGTCTTCCATTTTCTTTCCCTAATCACTCCGCTGTGAAAAATGATAATTATGCTGTAGGTTATAAGGAGGAAAAGCAATAATTTATCATAAAGTACTTTATTTATTCACCTAGTTTCAGGAAAATGAAATTGTATTTTTTTCGATTTGATAAGACGAAGTTCGGCGCAGAGTTTCCTCAGTCAACATGCAATGTTTTCCATTTGTAAAGTAGAAAACGGAGTGTTCTTTACTCTATGTTCTCTACTATGCTGTTATGCGGGAAGAAGTGTCAAGCGTCAAGTTCCATTTCAACAAAAATGTTTTTCATCGTATTTGTTTCTTCTGTTTGAGATAAGATTATAAAACGAAAGAAATGGTGAAACATATAGGCATATTTATTTTTATTTTACTCTGACAGAAACTATCTACCTTAGCATCGTTCATTGATTTGCGGTTCGTTCAATAACATTTTAAAATGACTGTATTGATACAATAGAAACGTAAACAAATATACAAACCAGACAACAGCGGTTACAAAACGAATTCGGTTTCGGTCATTGCCACACCGCATTGCATATTGGTTGAGAATAAAGTAATTCTAGCTTTATATAAGATTGTTTTGTTGATCCAACCTGTAATTAAACGAAAAGACGCCAGCAATTATAACTTTAATTAGGCAACAAGAATTTTAAACGTAATGAGATAGTTTGCATACATTTTGAATTTCATAGAATTTGGACTTGTCTCGTTTCTTCTTATTGTTGATTATTAAAATAAATTAATTTAATTATTAATTCTAAATGTTACATTATTACAGTTAGCACTGAGTGTGATCTAATACAGAATTATTCATTTATTGAACTGATTTCATTATTTGTTAATTAATAACTGACGAATTATGTTCCATTGTGGAAAAATATATCAATATATTCAAATAATACTATCTAAGTTATACTTGCTTATAGGCTGAACCATCGTGGCGTACAGTACATGTGACTGTATACGCAATGGTTATGGGTTCGGTTCTCACTGGGGAGAATGTAGATTTTTTTTTTTAAGCTTCACGCTGTATCCCGTACACTGCAGGGTAGGTAGGGGAACCTAGTGTTAATACACTCCGTTCCCGTTTATTTATATTATTTTCGCTTTTCCGCTGTGCTTTTTAATTGAACATGTTGTCTTGGATTCGAGCGAAATGAGGAGAACGGAGTGCACTAGGTACTCCCTGCCTACTCTGCTATGCGGAATATCTCCTGGATTTTAAAAAATATGCATTAAAAGGAAATATTCGTGACATGTGAATTTCCATTTCAAAAATCTCCAATAGTTTTGAACTCCATCCATTTAATTAAACTAAATAAGTTTTATTATATAATATAAATATATTCATAGTACGTAGATAGTAGATACTACGGCATAACAAAATTACCCATGCATGTATTACAAGAAGTAATATTTACTGCAAGTCGGAAGCGATTTCTTTCCTGAGGCCATTTGGAACACGCAACAAGGGATGTACGAGACTACGCGTACCCACATATTTAATTTAACAATTGTTTATTTTATAGCAACATAAAACGTATTATGTATGTGCCTATCTATGTGTGTGTTTTATTTATCCATTAGTTTCTCAGCCCGCGTTCTCGTTTAAGCTTATATTTTTTTACCAAGCAGTGAATATGTGTAATTCATATTCTTATCCTTTATTTCAACTCTTTAGGGGTTTGAAAAATGATGTGACTTATGTTTGACCTTGCATCATAAACTATCTTTCTGAGAATATTATTGAAATTGATCAAGCAGCTTATGGCAATTTTTCACACAAACTTTCATCTTTTATCTTCTTCAGAGATTTTTTTGAAAAGAAGAAGTCCAGATCCAGATCTAGGGGTCAAACATAACCTATGTTTGGCCCTGATTTTTGACTATTTCATTTCGAATTTCATGGAAATCGGGCCGGTAGATTATCTGTGAAAGCGCTACGGCTAATCTACCGGTCTGGTTCGTATTTATAATACTAGTATAAACGCGCTACAGTTATTTTTTGTTGACTTATTATACATTTTGTTAGGGTGCCGGAACCTAACGTTAGACATTGTCTAACCAAAACAGACAAAATTATTATAAGAAGTGTTCAAAAATAATATTATTTACTTAAGTGTGGTATTTTATTAAGTATTTTATTGCGTAAATAAGTAGCATAAAATTATTTTCTAATTTATTCTGACATGGATATCAAGTAATTGCTACGACATATTAAATATTGCGTTGTCATTTGCATTGCTGACACGTTGGTGCGGCAATGTTACAATACGATCCTAAATATTATTATAGTCAAGTGGAATAAGTGATGAAAGAATGATAATATAATTATAACATGATCCAAAATTAAGTGGTAAGAGAGGTAGAAGTAAACCTCAGTTAACGTTTAGCAGCACAGTCCTGAAAAACATAAATAGCTATGCAAGGATCGTAGCGCTTGGTACTCCATTCGCTCTACCTTTCACGCTAGATATAAAGCGTGAAGCTAAAATTGTGTTACATAACATTTATTTACATAGATACATGTGAAGCTAATAGAAGTGTGCTTATTATTAAGATAGAAAATTAATAATCCTATACCTATAGGTGTAGTAAGGTTAGATAATTTAAGACTTTGTAAATGTATTATGCAAAGTTATGTATCATGGACAGATATTCTTCTCTGTACTGTTTTGCATATTTCTCTTAATATTTGGTTTTCCATTTTATTAGGCTCCTTTTTATTTTGTATAGAACAGCAATGACTCTTTGTTCTGGAGACAGAAAAACCAGTGACTAAATTGCGCCTACTTCCATTCGCCCACATCTGCTAGAAGAATAAAATAACTGTTAAAGCATACTTTAAATAATTAAACAATTTTTTTCTATACTACCATCTGCTTCGTGTATACTAAAATATTTATTAATTATATTGTACTTTTATAAAATATAAATAAAATAAAATATTTTTTTTTCTAAATAATGAATTATGTAAACACCTGGTCTCTCGTGCCATCTAGTGTCCAATGGCAGAACTACGTAACCATCTGCGCTCATAATAAAGTGGCACGTATAACAGATGGCGTTACTTATGTTTTGTAAGCCGAATTACAGTTAGTCACGTTAATTGTTGTTATAAATTAAATGTATATATCAATTGTTTTTAAGTTAATAAAAAATTATAAATTCATTTAAAATAAAAATAATAATATTATGAATTTATCATATGCTATATTACACTTTTAGAGACTTCTCATCATATCCCGTATGGTCTAGTGGCTAGGATACCTGGCTTTCACCCAGGAGGCTCGGGTTCGATTCCCGGTACGGGAAGGGGTACCTTTTTTGCTTTTATAGATGTTTTTTTCTTACATGTACTGCATAGAAATATCTAACTTCACAA
Organism: Dryas iulia moderata; assembly: GCA_019049465.1. Classification (NCBI taxonomy): domain Eukaryota; kingdom Metazoa; phylum Arthropoda; class Insecta; order Lepidoptera; family Nymphalidae; genus Dryas; species Dryas iulia. Next base: position 9,694,985 of record CM032422.1, on the reverse strand, counting down.
TTGGATTATATATATTTATATATAATCCAATTGATATACATATATTTTTCACATAGATTTGTTATATTCATATAAATATTTTTATATTTACACTGTGTAAAAAGAATCGATTTCTTATTTATTTCTTGTTATTTATATCGATATAACATCTATATAATAATAAATAAATTTTAAAGTTAAATAAATAAATTTCAAATTACGTACTGCTGTACATAAATACAAACTGAGATAAACACTGCAATCTTTATTTCATTTATACTACTATGAATGATCAAAGAACTATGAGGTAACGTGTAGTTGTGAAGAGAAAAGTCAAAATATTTACGTTCAACCTTCGTTGCTGCATACAATGCTAAAATAATATTCTAAGCTAATACATAATGTTTTTAGAAAATGCTTACTATGTAATATTTATTGCTGTCGTACGTGTGGTTTATCTTATTATTCTATCAGTACAATATTTGTAATAAAATTGTGTATAAGCAGTGTTGCGTTTCGCCGTTCAACAAGCAATATCTCAATTTGAATGGGTTGTTTTGACTCTAAATTTTCTCTAACTACTGTGCTATGGGGGAAAAGTAATGAAGTTAAAAAGTATACAGAAACTTTAAATAATAACTAATACAGAAACTTTAAATTCAAGTCGAATATTCATTAAATAGGTTTCTGACTATCCGATAAATGGCAATGTTTAATTTTGGTGTTAATACGCAATATTTTAAATTTTGCTAAAACGAATAAACAAGTAATATTCTTGTGAAGGTATTTTTTTAGCATCATTTTTAACTAATCAAAAGCTTTTATGCAATTTATACCTATGTATGATATTCTTTATTCACTCCAAATAGAATGAAATGATATGCACAATTTATATGTACAATATATATGAGTATACACTACATTGTTTAAAAGAAACATAAGTAAAGTGGAATCCAAGAACAAACATTTATAAACAAATAAACATTCTATAACTGCGTTTCACTATTGTACTTAAATAATAAATTCACAAATATCTTGTTAGTGGAAAATTTATACGTATTATTATAACTATTTATGTTGAAATGCGGAAAAGAGTTGACACGACTGGCGACACGTGAATGAAGTTGTGGGCGCTGAATATAAATAGTATTTATCAACCTGTTACGAATCAACATTGCTTTTAAAATACATCAGGAAAAAAATATGACTTATTAATTCATTACTTTTCATAGCATTTCCATCACTAATTAGCTTTTGTTTGACCTTATTCAAAATAATGGATAATATTTTTTTTTTGTAATTCAATTATGACGATGACGACCAGCTGGCGTCACGCCACAAGACTAGTTGTAGGTACCTATCTACTGCATCTTGCACTTGCTCACAACCAAATTAACACATCTACGCCAGAAACTTTATAACATTTATACTATTTTGTATAAGTGGAATTATCTAAAGAAATAAGTATAGTTATTTAAATTTTTATAACCATAATATAATGAAAAACTTTATGATATAGTAACAAGTAACGCCACACAACTGTGGAATGGCTTACCAGCGGCAGAGTGTCCAGGTCGAAACGACATGGGTACCTTCAAAAGGCGCTCTTACCTTCACCTCAAATGTCGACAAACGTCCCTGTAGTTCTTCTGGTGTTACACGGGGCCATAGGCGACGGTGTTCACCTAACACCAAGCGACCCGACCGTTTGTTTGCCTTGTCCTTTTTATAAAAAAAGAAACTTTTTATAAAAAAAAGAAAAAAAAACGAGTTTCGTTTATTATGACCTTAAATTTCATTTTATTAATAAATGTACCTTTACGTATTCCCCGGTCTAGTCATAGCATGACGGCTTTCACTGCATTTTTTGCTATATCTCTTATGAGCAAAAACCAGACACCGAAGTGACGTGACGACTCGTTTGTAAGAGACCATTTTACATTTAAAGTACCTAGAACTTTCCAATTATTTAATTGATTCCGAAGATAAATAATGAATATAATCTATTTTGCTAGCTCAGTGCTCTAACTCAGTGGTGAGAGCGCCTAGACGGTATTCAGGAGGCGCGGGTTCGGATCCTGCTGCGTTCAAAATTTTTATACGTTCTCTAAATGTCTTTTTCAATTTTCCTAAGTGTAGAATAACACTTTAAAAACGTCTAAATATAATCTATTTTGGTTCATTTAGGGTCACCTCAACGGTAGTGGCGGTGGAGAACAATGACACAATTCGCCTGACAAGACCGGGTAAACAAACTAATCTTATGTAGTATAATTTCCGCGATATGACGTCTGAAACGGATCTTTTGGTTTCTTGAATAAAACAAGAATTATTGAAATTAAATCACGTTTTAGACATCCAGGAATCGCTCTTTTAGCCCTCTTAAAATGCTATAATGTACTATACTTTTTACTTTGACTTAGATTTACATCTAGTTATACAGTAATTTGAGGCCGTTGGCGCTGTGGGACAGCGTCTGACTGTAAATTACTTGCAGGTTCGATTTACACTCGGAGTGATTTAAAATTCCATTTTTTGGCTCTGGTCCAAAGAGAACAGGGTGGTGTTGAGTTCCGCCACTCAACATGCAGTTTCGGTTTAAGGTGGAAAGTGAAGGGTAAAGTGTTTTGATACTAGGTCCTCTCTGACTATACGGTTACGCGGGAAAAAACGTAATGCTACTCTTTTTTTCAAAGTACAAAGTATACAGATACAACATTCGGAGTGTGTTCGCCCTCATCTCAATTAAAGTGAAAACAAAAATACCACACATAAGAGGACAAAAGGGCACTAAATAAAAAACTCCAGGAGGTAAACGATTAAATTACAAAAAAAACTGACAAAAAATTATATTCAAATAGTTATATTTCATAATATATTATTGCTATACATATAGCAAAAGAACGATGATATTGTTACATAAAATTGGATAGCTTTATATTTTTAAGGAACATTAGGAACAAGTTCATAAGACTCGACAAAAACAGGAACAATATTCTATATTATTGTTGACTCAATACATACTCGTATACAGTACGCATGAGTCGTTACTCAATAACAATTGATAGAGGTGAACGTGCTAAAGCTACAATAAACTTGGGGTGCAATATCCTATGATAACAAGAAAAACATGTACCAAACAGCCATATAACAGATTGTCATAAGATAAACTGGTAGGAGTTTATTATAGAAACTAGTTGAAAACATTTTTAGATAACATAAAAAATTTAACGCAGCGTTATTCGAACCTGTGCCTTTTGGAAACCGTCCAAGTACTCCGACCGCCAAGCTATGCGTTCTACATCTAGCATTCTCTATTGCTAAGCGATTATTCGTAGAATAATCGAGAAATTTGTGAAAATCTCTCTATAGAGTTGCTAACAACAAAAATATGTTGTAAAAAGAGTATAAGAATTTCAAAGCAGTCTTTACTAAAAATGGTTTTCAATTTTCTAAGTGTGCGAATAACACTTTAAATAAAAAATGTAAAAAATGGCAGAAAACGGATTTCTTTAAAATAATAAGTACATTATTTACCTTAAATGATACAAAATTAACCAAGCCATAGGTTATCGTTTGACACATCAAGTTCATTTATTTGTGTATCGCAAGGTTATTTGTTGCAAAGTACGAGGGCTACGTTTACTGCTGTTTTACATCGGGGTTGAATTATTGTAAATAAGAAATTAATCTTACAGAACGTCAATGCGCGTGTCGACGTTGAGATAGCGCCTGGTCAAAATAATCTGCAACCTGGAACTTGGCGCTCTTATAAATCAACTGTCGCCCATAATTTCGTTTTAATGCATTTTATGATCCTCTACTGGTTTCTATTATATCTTTCGTAGTATCGAATTTAAACGTGAAATCCTGTTTTCTTATGTTCCTATTATTTTTTTTTAAATCTGTTATTACAAACCTATAACCACTATGAAATCTTCATATTGAATTTATTCTTTCTTCTACGCCCAATAATTTGTGACTTGTGTGTACTCTATCAATCAATTAATGAGTAACGAAAGAGCTTAAAATACAAATATAATATATACTGATAAAGTAGTAATTAAATTATGTTTCATATTATATCTAACAATATATCTCAAATAACAAATATTAACTTATAATAAAATTTAAGAAATATGATTAAAAATAATGTCACAAGCACACAAGATCTCTTTTGCATTAAGTATTATATAAATTTACAACACATATTCACAAAAATTAATTATGTTATACAATTTATATTTAAGCAAGTGGCCTATCAAATGCAATTGGCATGTCTTCAATGTGTCATTTTCGTGAGACCACGTGAGACCAAAGTTCGGCAGCACGTTTTGTTTGTATTATTATAACCTCTATTATCCAGAGCATTAGAACGAAGTAAGCATTATTTCTTTGTAGAAGTTTTGTTGTCGATACTTGTAGATAAAGCAATAGTATAAGCAGCTGTAATGTAATACAGAGAATGTATATGTATATATGTATGTATGTAGCTTCACGCTATATCCCGCACACAGCAGGGTAGGCAGAGGGAACCTAGTGTTAAGACACTCCGTTCCCCACTTTCCGCCGAATTCGGAGGCTTGCGTGTTAAGTGGCGGAACTTAACGCCGCGCTTTACCTCGACACCAGAGCGAAGAAAATGGAAATATAATTTCCACTCCTCGAGTGGGAATCGAACCCACAACCAGTCGTTTACAGTCACACTCTTGTGCCACTGGGCCACGACTGGCCACGAGATGTTGTGTGTATGACTGGACAGAGAATGGGGTCACCCATAATGTTCGACAAATACTTGCATGCATGCAAATACATTGTATTATCAAATATAGATATAAAGTCCTTGAAATAATAAAGTAGTCTTTATAAGTTTCAAATGAATAGAATTAATGTGTATTTTTTTTTTAATATTTGCCACTTCGATGTAGTATAGCATATTGTTTTTATGATATTTTTCTTATATTATACGTAGCATCTACGGTAAAGTACAAAAAAAGATATTAATTAAAAAATATTTGGCTGCCATATCCTAATGTTAGCAAATTGTGTTTTCTTGTTAGCTCTAGCAAGTAGCCACACCGTTAAGACGTTTAGTCAATGGGAAATTCAAACTGGCGTCACACGATTTCGCCAGAAGCCATTGGAAACGCTAGTTAGATAACAGTTCCTTTTAAACGTTCCACAGACCTTCGATCATCGCACCTCACTGTATTTATTTTATAACGGCTGCGAATATACAAGTTTAGGATTCAACAACATTCAGCCAGTCACTGTTGAGCCAACGCACTGTGAACAGTCGAGACGGCGCGCGCGAATTTTTTCCCGCGACTATTTAAATTTTACATTCCTACAATTTACTTTATTAATTCACCGCATTAGCACAAATATGCCTAAAAAGAAATAGTTTAATACACGGTTAAAAAGTTACTTTACAAAATATTTAATCCTGAAAATGTGTTAAACTGAAATCGTGCCATTGACTTTAGGGCTCGCGAAAATAGTGCTTGCTTTATAAAATCTGTGATACTTGTTGTGAAACTTTTTCAGTGTTGTTGAACTTTTTTCAGCACTTTGCTCAGTTTCGTGAAATTTCATTTCGCGAAACGTTACAATAAACGGTCTTTATGATAGGTCCATATATGAAGGTGAGTGAGTCATTGTTTTAAATTAATTTTAATTTTTTGTTATGTATATATATTATATTGTAAGTCATACTTATTTAAATGTTTACGTCCACACACGATTTTGTAGTCGAAATATATTTAAAATGTGATCTTTTAGTAAGGCTATCAAATTACGCTTTTTATATACATAGATTAAACCAAATGAAAATGCCATGCTTAATCACTTTATTGATAAGTATAGAACCAAGGCCCGGAGGTTCATTCAATGGAACTTAACTACTACGTTCAGCTTAATTGTTGTTAAATTACCAATTGTTTTTATTGTGAAGTGTTAAAATTAACAAGCGTTGGAAAACCTTGCAATTTATGTAGTTTTTGCACCGATTGACCTAAAACATAATGAGCGTGTTCGTATTTTTGCATAATTTGAAGGTGATATAATATTTTAAATTGTTACAAATTGTCTATTTGAAGAAAGATAAATAAATTTACTTAGGCTTTAAAAAAGATAAAAATAAGTATAAGATAAAACCATGACAAACCATCATGCCATTGAAAGCAAGTACGTTTTACGTGTAATTGTAAGTGTGAAGAATAACATTGGTTCGGCCATTAAGCGATTATTTTCAGTGCGATATCGTTTTCACGTTTTAAATACTTATATTTTAGGTGAATACCATACCGACCTTATTTCATAATTATATAAAAATTAAAAGTTATGTTGCTGAAACTCAATTATTTCAATTAATTGGTATGCTAAAAAATGTCAATAGATTTTAAATATTTGTTGGGATTATTATTTGTTGTTCAAAGTTATCAAATGTTTGTGTACTAAATTATATACTAAACTTAATAAGAGCTTTAATTGCGATTTTCACACATTTCATTCACACAAACGGGCTTGTGATATACAGGAACAGCCAGCCACTTGTTCGAAACGTCGGGTTTTCTAAAATGTATTTTCGAATACCAAAAATGTACGTAAATTATTTGTTTTAAACATCATAGGCAAATATCCAATACGATAAACAAGTAGTTATTTTGGTAAAAGTAAGGTTTTGAAAACACAGCGTCGGCACCGTTTCAGGCGCGCTTTCACTTATGCCTTATTTGTTTAGCTCTTATTGTAATAACTTTGCAGGAACATTGACGTTAACAGGTAGTTAGGTATAGCAAGAGTGCTATAAGACAAATACTTTATTTGAAAGTTACTTCAGTTATTTCATGGTTATATTTTTTTTTTTAATCTTTACTACGCATAATTGATATTTGGTAGATAAAGCATAATGATAGTGATCAAACCGCGACATACTTTAGAATCTAACTAGAACCCACTATCTAGGCGCTATCTTGATTTGCTACGTTTGTGCCATAAATATTATCCGTTCATTTACATATTTTGTAACGTTACGTCTAAAATGGCATTTTAAAAAATATTTCAAGCGCGACAGACATTGAAATTCAGTTTCGACACCGGTTCAAACCATATATTATGCAAATTAAAGAAAATCATTCAATTAGATTGGCGAAATTTGACATAGAAACCTCAAACACCGTCCAACTGTATCGTGAATGCGAGCGGTTTGCAGTTTGACATTCACAAATTTTGCAAATTGTGGAAGCCATCTTTATTTTAATACTATCGACTAATTTTAAACTAAACAACTATAGATGTTTCGTATATTTGATGGCCCGCGTACTCGTTTAAACTACAAATTTTCGTCCCCTATTTCTTAGAGGTTGGTTTTTTAAGAAATTGGTAGCCTATGTGTGATCCTGAAAATTCATTTATTTCATTCTAAATTTATTCTAAATCGGGACGGTAGATTAGATGTAAAAGCATAATAGACTGACAAACTTTCACAATTATAATATCAATATGGATAAAGAAATGTATAGTAGAATTCAATCATGCGATAGTAGATTCAATGTGCGTTATACCTATGTTAACAAAAATAATATATACTATAAAATTATTGTAAAATCAAGCAAAAATTGTGTATTTTTTTGGACTTCTAACCACTTCCCGTATACGAATAATATGTTCCTCTATTGTAATATACATACATATATGGGAGCGGAAGTGTGTCAAATTTGTAATTTGAGTCATTGAAACGGTTATAATGAGGATAATTTATGTCATTAAATATATTTTAGTAGCGAAACCTATATGTTAAAAATTCTACTAACATATGTACTAATTTTCATAAAGGATATCCTTTATCCTATATCCTTTATTAAAACAAAGTAGATGTACTTGACTCAGTAAATTCTGTAATGAAAACAATCTTAAGTCAAAAAAGCCTAAACAAATACGACAGTGTTCCAACACTGGAAATTTTATAATATTTTTTTTTTTAGCTTCACGCTGTATCCCGCTCACAGCAGGGTAGGCAGAGAGAACCTAGTGTTAAGACACTCCTTTCCCCACTTTCCGCCGAATTCGGAGGCTTGCGTGTTAAGTGGCGGAACTTAACGCCACGCTTTACCTCGACACCAGAGCGAAGAAAATGGAAATATAATTTCCACTCCTCAAGTGCTAATCGAACCCACAACCAGTCGTATACGCTTGTGCCACTGGGCCACGACAGGCCACAATTATTATTATAATTATAAATATATATTATATTTAAATAATAACATATCAATTTCAAATATTTCCCGTCCGTTGATAGCCGTTGGACAATGTTCATCATGTCATTATTTTGTAATATGGCTTGTTTAGGGAATTCTCTCAAGGTCATAATAATAATAAGGCGTCGGTGTGTAATTGCGTCCAGCGAGTTAATTGTGTACAGATTGATGATTTGAAAACTACTCGTGTATTTTTATATAAATGCTAAGTTATATATAGACATGTTATTAAAATCTTGTTATTACTGTTTTTTAAACTTTTAAAGAGATAAAGAATATTATAATAGTTAAAACAACTTTTAACATTTTTAAAGTGCTAATCACACACTTAGAGAATTAAAAAAGGCATTTAGAAAACGTATAAAAATTTAATCACAGCGGGATTCGAACCCGCGTTTTTTTTTAGTTCAAACAAATTAACATTTATGAAGCTTTTCCTTCATCATGCCGGATGGAGAGAGAAAATCTAGTTACGAAACAATTTGCTCTCCCATTTCGACATTTTACGATTGTTTGGTTTTGGTGAAAATAAAATCATTTTTTTCCTATACATTATTCTAAATTCATAATCATTATATATTGAGATTTATATACCATTCAATTGAGCCACGATGGCCTGATTAAGTTCTAATGATTTATTTAAAAAAGGGACAGTACAAATTATTAATTTTCTCCGAAATTACACAATCATTAGCATTCGTATTAAATACTAATAATATTTTTTAAGCATATATATAAATGGACGTATCAATGTTTTTCAGGGAAATATCGTGATGGAAATGCTCATAAAAAGCAACATAAAGCAATTTAACAAGAAATGAAGTGTGAATAAAAAACTTTTTGCACGATTAGTCTACCTTCAACGACTTTAGAAATTTCAATTTTATAAAACAAAATTTCGTAGTAGTAAAAAATCTATATAATAACATGATGTAGGTATGTATTTTTGGAAGTTGAATGACATATCAATAGACGCTATCATGGCGCCATTTGAAAATATTTTACACACACTTTGGGTTCGATATTCAATCAGGGGAAATACTATTTTTTTCATTCTTTCAATAAAATCTAGCTAAGCAAAATGAGAAGTTAAAATGAACCGAAACTAGATAGGTAGATTCATAGGCCAGTTTGCCACGAATGAACAGGAGACGCGTCCATATTTAGAAAAAAATAATATGTTATTATTATAAGACGTACGCGGACTCTACAAATTACAGTTATTAACTTAAAGTACCCTTTAGACTAACAAGCATTCGTGTTCTTTATATTTAATACTAAGAAGTGATGACCTAAGATTTCTTCAATCAATAAACAGTCAAAGGCTGCAGTTAGAGTAAAGAATTGCATGCCTATACATAATACAATACAATTAACACGCGCCAAACCCATAAACTCAACCGTAAAGGGGTCATTTTAACACCTCATGAAGAATACGTACATAAAATATTATAGACATGAAAAAATAATAATTTAAAGCTTTATTTTGTGTGCCATAAAGTAGGTTTTATGATAACACGGGGCTGTGGTTAATAGAACTAATGTTATTTTGATAACATATTTACGATAAACTTTGAATTCAGTGATTGTTCATATAATACAATTAATATGTAAATTCGTACTGAATAATGTAAAATTATAAATGAAATGAAATAATACAGACGTAACAATAAAGGAATGTATATTCTGTCCAAAAATAATTTATTATTTAAATATATGGAATTAAATGCTGTTGATACGTAGTTGTGAACTTATTGTAAAATTGTATTTGAAAACAGCAAATGTTGTCTTCTTAGCAGAACTGCTTTCTGAACTTATAGATTCTGGTAGTATTTGTAAAATCAGTCCTACGAAAATTCAATTGCATAAAATTGTCATCTGTCCTGCTGTCAATTTTATGTCATTGAAATTTCGAACGTATTGTTATTATAATAATATACAACATTACATACGGTTTACACAGTGTATAGATGATTGTACCTAATTTAAATTAGATATGATAAAACCTTACAGACGTATCTAACCTCCATAGCTTGAACTACTTAGACAATGTATGTGTAAGTAATAAAATATAGATAAGGGCAATTTTTTATACTCTATGACCGAAGTTTTTACCATTTTCTAACACGATTTAGTCATATACGGAACGAAATAAGGCACAGATTGGTTTAACGTAACATATTCGTATATCTTATATGTATAGAACAAATGGTGCTTTATTTTATTCAGACTAAAATTTATTTGAATATGTATATTTAATATATAATACGTATAAATATTCGGTCGATCGGAGTCTTGCACTCGTAACCTCTACATCCAAAAAACAGCGTCTATTTTTTGTTCTCTAAAACCGTCTTAACAATTTCTCATTATAATACACGTCAATGACATTGATTTTTAATAAATGTACCTACATATATTGCATAAATAGTTATCATGGCGCCACTCGCAGATGAGCCGGAGCATCGAAGAGTAAAGTTTATCATGTAATATATTTATTTATTACGTTATGACTGACAACGTGCGTCAGCTATTTAACAATAGACACAGATAAAGAAATTAAGATAACTAAATCATGAAAGTAATTGACAGACGTCTGTAAAATAAACGAATATAAAAGTTATTAATTAATTAAGTTTTGTTATTCTACTAGCACTTCTAAACGATAAAAATGTACATTTAAAATTTGTATGTACACAGGTATTTAGTCATAAGTACATTCGTCGATTGTCATTACAGAATAATAATACAGATTATTAAACTCACTCGTTATAAAAAAACTAAATTAACTTCCTTCGCATATACATATGTAGATGTTAGATAATAATTATTTCAAGTTATTTTTTGCCATTTATTGTGATATAAATTTTCCATAACATAAAACTAAAATCGAATATGTACTTTTTAGTTAAAAATAAAAAAATACTTATGTAATATTCATCATTTGAATATTTAATCAACTAATTAATAAGTAAGATATAAATAAGTCTTTATTTATATCTTTGTGTATATATTTATTTATGTTCTTTCTCATATAATTATAATTTGGTGTGCAAAATTTTCCAATTTACGTTTACATAACACAGAAAGGATGAACTTTCTCTTAATCTCACTTGAGCGAACAAGCAACACATTTATTTCGAAATATCTGTGCTACTTTGACATACCTTGTAAACGATAAGCTTAATCGGGTACTCGAATACTTAACTAAAATTTAATATATATTTTTGTTATAAATGTAGCGTCCAGATATAATATACAAAAGTAATAATTTATTTTATTTTTAATTCAGCAGAATTTGTTAAGTAAGCTGAAATGAAATATTTATCGTTTGGTTTTGCTTTATGATCGTATATATTGTGGAACTTAAGTTTATATGTTGAATAATAAGATCGAAAAAAAATCATATTTTCAGTGTAGTAATGTTCTAACTATACCATAATAATAGGGGAAATGTCTTTCCCATCTCTTTCCGCATTAAAGGGTTGTCAGATAGAGTATAGTGTAAAGAGTCCGTTTTCCATTTACATAGGGAAAAATATTAAATAATAATTGTGGTCTCCAAATAAAAAAAAACAATTTATGGTAAAAATATTTAAAATATATGTTTTGAATTCATGTTAGTAAAGAAAATGATGTCACTATCTTCTTTCTACGAAATAAAATATTGTACACGTACATTTTATTTTTACGCTTGCTGAGATAATATATTACCTCCTAAGAACACGATGAGTTTTACCTCCTTAGTTTTATTTTCGAAACATATGTAAATTGCAAGAAAATTATCAATAAGAAGCGTAACCAGAATTCTATGAAATATGAAGTTATATTTGCAATTTTTATTTTAATTATATTATTATCGACGTAGCGAAACGATGTTGCGCAGGTACAAATATAGTTTTTCTTCGAATTTTGTTGAAAGGATGTTTTTAAATAAACATATATGTATATTATAACGAAGGCCGTGGTGGCACAGTGGGGCAACGTTTGACTGTAAACGCAAAGGTTCGAAACCCGGGGAATGATTATAGTATATCATAGTATATTATTTTGACGTTTTGTACTTAAGCCAAAGCGCGGCGTTGAGTTCGTTGAGTTTGTTTCAATTTTGGGCGGAAAGTGGAGATATCATAGTCAATAGGATCTCTCTGACTACCCTGCTGTGCGGAAAACGAAAATAACAACAGCTTAATCTTTGGTTTAATATTTACAAATATAATCTACTTGGCTGTGACTCTATGAGTAATTCGTATAAAACATTATATAATTTTTCTTAGAAACTGCTGTAGATTGCTATTTTATTGCATAATTTAAGTATATATGCAAATTAAATTTTACTCACCATTATTCATACGAGTCATTTTTTTGCTAATTTAGAAAATGCTAAATAACAATTTCACACCAATTCAGTAGACATTGCACTTTTATAAGAAAAAATATAATAGTAAAATAATCTGATGTGACAATTATTACAAAGGTACATGTAAGCATATGCACCATTTTATTAGTTTACTATTTCTACTTTTGTAAATTATTATTACATGAATTATTGTTAGTGTATAAAAGTGCAAACTTGATTTATTATACAGTAATATGTATGTTTACAATAAATTATTTTTTCTTTTTCCGCTCTTGTGAGACAAAGCACGGCGTTGAGTTACGCCACTCAACAAGTAATGTCTTGATTTTCAGGCGAAAAGCAGAGGACGGCATTTGGCTCTGTGTGATTATAGACTAATATATATATACTATAACTATGTGGGAAAAAGCATGAAAAGGCCGTATAAGCGTAGGCGGACACTTCATCTTTCTTATTCAATTTTACACATTTCTTTTTTACTACATGTAGTAAAATTATATAGACGTTCGTTCAAAATTCTCGTATAAGTGGAAAAATACTCATTAAATTTTTTTTACAAGTTACATAGGCATTTATATGGATCACTACTTGAATCTTATTCTTGAAAACATTTTTTTCTACGCTATTATTATTTTGATAAAACAATATATAGTTGAAAGTTAGACTTCAGAGATGCAATAATTATTAACGTAGTTATTTGCAAAGATTTTTTTTAAATGTTCAAGGGTTAGGTGCAGCACCTTGGGATGTATCCAAAGGTCGTTCAGAAATCGCTAAAACGTCATGTGTCGAAAGCTGTCACGGCAAAATTAACAGTACACGTATTTTCAGTAGCAATTCAAGTATTTTGGAGATAAGGGCAGTGTATTTATATTTCACATACACTAACATTTATTTAAGTTCATATAACAAATATAACTGTGATAGACTTTTCACTGTTATCGACACAAATAAATAAAATTAGAGTGTACGTTTAGACGTGGTATATATATCAAAATAACATTTTTTTTAAAATTTTTGTCTGTCTGTCCGTCTGTCTCTTTGTTCCGGCTAATGTCTGAAACGTCTGGGCTTATTTTGACGTTACTTTCACTGGCATACAGCTGATGTAACCGGGAGTTACTTAGGCTAGTTTTATTTTTTATGTTAAATTCCATGCGGACGAAGTCGCAAGCACAACTAGTAGGTTTATAAAAAGTTTAAGTTCAAAATGGAAAATTTTGGTGATTGCCGCCGAAAAAGACCAATTCGTGAATGAGACGCTTTGTCATTATTTATCGTGATTTTTGCGGTGAATGAACGCAACGGGCCAACGATCTGGTTTCTTTACTGCAAAATCATTTCTTGGTATACGGAAACCGCTATTTAGGTTAAGAATACCAAAATTAAATTTATATTTCGCGGTAAGATCATTCATGTTTCCTTATGTTGGCTATATTATCGGTGCCAAAAGGATTGGTTCCTTTAATCCCAATGAGTTGGCTTAAATATTCTAACTATATTATAATTAAAAAAATATATACTAGAGGTTAACATGTTCACTAAAAGTTCTCTCAAAGTTTGTAACTGAAAAGCTTGAATCAAATAAAAAGAAGACAACAGATGGTGAATCAGTATGTTCATAATTTTTTTGGGGGAAAATACTTTGTTTAACTACCACTTGAAAAGAAGAAATTTACCATATTTTCTATATATAATATTATATTGTTATTCACAAACAATAAAGCGTAGATAATTGAAGGCTGTAATAATATTATGAATACGTATTGTAGGCACATTTCAATTTTACTTTCAAAAATACAATACTAGAGTCTAATAGATATACGCTCGACAAATATTCACGTGATGTGATGTCAAAACAATGGTTATTTTTATTGACAATATTACGTTGAATGTCTTAAGCTTTAAAAGTTACTTTGGGGCTTTCAAAAAGTTGCGAAAGTTCTTATTTTTCTTGGTAATGAGAGGAAGCTTATATGAAGGGATGCTTATATGAGTATCCGGTATTTTCAAAGAAAATGTCATAATATCTATAGAAGTTTAACAGTTGATCTTTTCAAATATAAAAGATACAATTTGATTATTTGAAATAATGGTAGCTAATCTGCACGAAACAGTGAAATTGGGTATCATTTGAAATTAAAAAAATTCTTAAACCAACCATTTCAAGAATTATGTAATATGTGCGAATAAAAATATTCTTTACATATGCGAACTGACTTAAGACAATTATATAATTATATTTCTATATTATAGAAATGATTAAAGCTCTAAGTAAAAATGTTTGCGTAACTTGCAAGACACGTTCCAAGTTTACACGCACGAAGTATTTCCTGTAAATACTAGATTTGATCGCTAACGATATGTTAATGCCATAATTACATCCTTTGCACAGCTCACACGGTTTTAATAACAAAGACATAATAACTCATTTTCAACACTCCGTAGTTCCTGAATATTCCTGCAAATTTGAATAGCAAGAACTTATACGAAAATTGATTACTTTTATTCAATTACTAATTCATTTATTTTTTAAAGTCAAATGTGATCTTATAGGTTCTGATCTTTTTAAGCATGGCATTTGGTAAATATACATCTACGTCTAAAAAAAAGAGTCAATTCAAGCCACGAAAGTAACAGACGAAAGTAACAAATAAGTAGTACTTCTGGGTTCTATCGATATGGGAATAGTGCGGACAAGGATATACTTATATTATTTTTTATTTTCTTATTTTTATAAGACAAAGAACGATACGGAGTATTTAAAGTGTGGCGGAAAGTGTAGAACAGACATCTTTAGCACTGGGTTCCCTCTGCATATCATTTTTTAAGAAAAACCCTTGAAGCTTTAAGAAATATGCCAAGATTTGTTATAAAAATCTAACTTTAATTTGCAATTTAAATTAACATTAGCGCAGTTTGATTCACTTCTTTAGTTATGGCTCTTGAGCGTGTTAATTGAGCACAAATCACTGCGCTAATGTCACGTTGATAAATTAAAAATAAAAATTCCACTAACTTATAGCTTGAGATTTATAATACATGCATGACAAAATGGTAATTATAAAATGATTTTTTTATAATTAGTTCAGTTGGACGCATTTGGTCTTACATTTTTAATGTACTTATTTAGTTTCTTAGAACTAGACTTACCTATATGTCTACATATAGTCTCTACGTATTCCAGAAGAGAGTTAAGTATTGTATATCGTCTTTAATTAATATATTTCTCATGTTTTTAATAATATTATAATAAAAGGATATTATAGTGAAAAAAAAAACAAAACTTACGCCTATATTACCTTGATTTTATGTGCATAAAAATCGAGTTCACAATCAATCATATAATTCGCTTCGTTATAGAGCTAGTGATAGTAAATGTGAAGCAGCGTTAATGAATAAATATCGGGTACTTTAAAATTTTTATTTTGAATTTTAAACTGGCTATATATATGTAGCATATATAATCAATGTCTTTATAATAATATAAACATGATACGTAACAGGTACATTTTGTAAATATTTTTAGATATTTATTTGTTGACTTATGAGCTAAAAAAGTAAATAATAAATTAACAGGGGAATTCTAGATTATGCGTATGTAGGTAATTCCCGTCAAAATATAAAAGAAACCCATATATATGATGATAATTAATAATGGATTAATAACACGCATTTGTTAATTTGATCAACTAAAAAAATCTGCAATGCTGTTTTGACCCACTTTTTGATCAGATTACAAGATTTTGTTTTAAAGTCATGAACCTTTTGCTCATGCCAGGGTGACAAGGATAACAAGAAAATATATATTGTAAGATGTGTAGTTTCTTTTTTAAAATTTCATATTATAAAACTAGCGACCGCTCGCGACTTCGCCTGTGTAAATGACATTGCAAAGAAACTTTTTACCCCTACTTCGAACTTTACGGGTTGATGATTTCTCAGAAAAATATAGCTTATGTTTGGCCCTGGGGCATCAACTATTTTCATTCCGAATTCAATCGAAAACAGATCGGTAGAAAAGTTGTGACAGGCTAGGCTAACAGACAGACAGACAGACAAACAGATAGAAAGACAAGCATTTATAACATTTTTAAGTACTCATACATAAGTTATTGATTTAACTTTATAAATAATAAAATATGTATTTGCACATATAAACATAAAATATGTAAAATACATATTATGTAGGTTTAATATTTTACGTAACTAACATTTCCAAGTGACATTTCGTAGTAACAAATAGGTTGCCTGGAATTTACTTACTGGAATCTAATATATCCACTCACTGGCCTCGACTTTTCTAGTTATTTATCGCAACAAAATGCCTACAAATGCGGTTTTAAATTAATCAAGAGGTGGCGCCTGCGAGTCAGCACTTGTACCACTGTACACAGACTCGGTATTTTAAGTATATCTCGTAGTAAACTGGCGCCGACTATAATTTTATATTGCTTTTACAGTTTAATTAATAATTTATTGAAAATATATGTTATTTCTAATTAATTGTGGAAATAATTTCTTGCGGTGCAATAAATATTGATATTTTAATATGTAATTACAATTTTCAGTTTTAACAATTAAATATTTGATTTAAGTACATTTACTTAATTTCTGGTCCCTCTTCAATATTTTTATGACTTGAGTATTATTAATTAGACAACGAATGTTAAAAAAAATATAACAACTTTTAACATAACAGGTTTTACGGTAACTTAACAAACGTGTATTAAAATAGCCTCATGCTTTTTTTTTGACCTAGTGTTATGACACTCCGTTTTCCATTTTTTTGCCTAAAATCGAGACATCGTGTGTTAAATAGCTGAACTTAACGCCGCACTTTCTCTTAGGTAGAGGGAGAAATAAAAATAAAATATAACCATTCCCCCGAGTGGGAATCGAACCCACAGCTATAGCTTTTACTATCAGACGCTATTCAACTGTGCCATGACGGCCTCCCACGTATAAACGTATATCTTTACAAAGCTAGTGAATAATGTTATTATTAAGAATCATAATTTTATGCATTTATATCATTTTATATAGACATTTTGTGGCAGTTTCGGTTTTAGACTGGAGCATTGACCCACATTTGAACGAGACGCTTGGCAGGGCGACGATCTTATACAATCTATATATTTTATAGTGCAGATTTCAGTGATATTTATAGATTTTTTTACACGGTATGATGTCGCGTGATATTGATAATTTATTAATAAGGTTATCTTGTTAGTTTATCACAATTATTTTTATAAATTATGGCCAACATGGCCTCTTATAACGATATACATAAAATATATTTATATATATATATATATATATATATATATATATATATATATATATATATATATATATATATATATATATATATATATTTATTTTTTATATTAAGCACTTCCTGTCTCTTACTAATTAGGCAGAGAGAAAGTTCTCCACTTTGTACTTTCTTAGCGATATTAAATATTCATAATACAAACATTATCATAGAATTATTGTTAGCTCACTTTACAGTCAAATGCGAACTAACTTCCTCACACTGGCACTTATCTATTTGAATTTTACGTAAGCAAACCAAATTAATAAACTGCAACCTTCTAATACTAAATCTGTGCAATGCTATTCCTAAGAAATGTCATCATTTTGAAATATTGTGGCACAATAGCCTAAATCTCACGTTTCAATGACTAAGATTTTAAAAGTGTCCTTATACGAAAATACGCGAAATATGATCTCATGGTAACAGTGCGAGTGACACAGTACCAGTATAAGATAATATACTCGTATAATGTCTTAACAATTTATCTAACATTAATATTTTAGTGGGGAACGGAGTGTTTTAACACTAGGTTCCCTCTGCCTACCCTGCTGCTTGTGGGATACAGCGTAAAGCTAAAAAAATAAACATATTTTAGTCTCTTATATTAATAAAATTTGAGCGAAATATGATGGTTTCTTGCTCTAAATGCAACGGATGTGTGTGCAATCCTCATTAGGTAGAATAATTATTTATATTGAGTTAATTTTCATTTTTTCACCCTGTGAAGGCCAAACAAGGAATTGATTTCCGTATAACAAAACTATGTGGAATTCAGGCGGCATGTGTTAAACGTGTCTTGATTCCAAGTTTACTCTGCCCACCTTGCTGACGTATGAGAAAAAAATGCTTCTTTTTATATAAATCATTGAAAAATAACCTTTTTTAATTTATGTTTCAGTATTTAGAATTCGTAACGCGCTTAATCATTAGCGACCTGAATAAAACTATTATGATTCATCATGTTATTCATTAAAATGAAAAGTAATCAGTAGGCGCCGATTATTCCGAGAAAAATACGTATCAGACAGTAATAAACTTAAAAAATAAAACGTGTCACCTTCAGTGTGTAAAACAATACAATGTAATTAAATGCTTATTTAACACAAATAAAAACACATAGCACGCATATAAATAGTACTGACAATTAACTACACAACTATAGCTGCTTCGTGTATTCGACAGCCCGCGTTCTTGTTCAAGTTGAGCGTTTTATATTTTTCATCCCCTATTTTAGTCCCTTAAGTATTGATTTCACAATAAATAGGTAGTCCAAGTTTACCTTACGTTATCAACAATGTTCCTAAGAATATTCGTTGTAATTGGTCAAGCAGCTTAGATTTCCATGCATAATCTTAATGTTTTAAGGGTTTGCATTTGTAAAAAAATAGCCGATATCTGATACTGGGTTTTCAACTATTTTTATTCCGAATTCCATCGAAATAGGGTCGATCGTTTAGTCGTGAAAGCCTACCATACAGATAGGCAGGCACAGACTTTCGCATTTATAGTATTCAACTGTAGACATTGACAGTAGAGTGACAGTGTTTAAAATTTTAATTAGTGATAGTTGTTTTGATTCTTTGAAATATAATAAGGCTTCCTACTTTTATATAACGCATCAGGGGTGGCCAATACTAGGCTTGACTTGACATTTCATTTTCTTAAATTATTTTAAAAAATATATATTGTTAGCTAATTTTTTTTTTAAGTAAACGTACTTAATTAATTTCCGCTCATGAAAATTTTAAAAAATAGCTCGGACTAACACCCGTACTATAGGCACTTAATTTTTATTTTTAATATAAGATAAGATTTATAAAAACTATTCAAACTTTTATCTTTAAAATATCTAAATGGACTTTCCTATGTACCTAGCTGAGAAGGTATTTAATCACATTCACAATATATTCAATGTCAATGCGTCATATAACATTTATAAAATAAATTTGTAAACAAGTTGTTATAAACATTATCACTTATAGGATTTCCTTTTATTAAAAGGCATTATGCACATATTTAATAATAAATATTATTAAACGATTACATCACTAAAACAAACATTATTTAATGCCTTATGTAATAATTATAATAATGTCCCTCGCTATCTGGAAGGACACATCAGATATTAGACAGGATATTACTTCTTTCTCATTCTATATACGATTTTTAAATTTCTTACAAACTGGCTTGGACGAATTAGAGACAAACAGATTTTTTTTTAATTATAAAAAAATCCAACACGTAGGTATCGCTTTTATTCGTAATTATTGCTAAATTTCTAATACGTAATTGCATCGCAGTTTATGAGTATTTTTTAACATGCCCGATTTATATACAAAACAGAACTTTATGTGATCTTTATGCGTATTTATTAAAAATAAATGATAAATAAAATAAAAATTATATAAGTACTTAAAGTATAAAAAAGTTATTTATTATTACAAATAAAATCATACGAAAGGAATAAGCTAATTTTTAAATTGATTTTATTGCAAAAATATAAATCTAATCCTTTTTATTTAAAAAAATACTAGGCATATTTAAAAATACTACGCGTATTTTTAAATGCATAAATAACGGAACGGTTGCTTTTAAATTTTCGTTTGGAACACGCGAAGTATGATCAAAATGCTGCTGTTTTTATTTTTAAATGACTTTAACCGTCTAATGCTACTAAAATACACTTCTAGCAATACATATGAAATGCATATATTTAAAATGTAAATCTTAAAATTCTACTTAATTATAAGAAATTTCAGTAAGGCGTAGGTGAGTCCTTTAGATGCGGTTAAGTTCCAATGCGATAAAAATTCGTCATGACGCGTTCTTATTACTGAAGTATCGGACACACTTTCCTCTCCGTGCAAATGACGTTGACATACATAAATGTTGTGTGGGTAGCACAAATTGATGATCTCATAAAGCCTAATTACATAGTACACGGTGAAAACTATAGAAACACAAGTATAACGGTCTAACTACCATTTAATCACTTTAAATTATACATATAAAAACATTTGTTCTGGTTTTAAATTTCACTTTCGAGCTTTGAGCACAGATGTATAATTTTTGACAGTTACATTCTAGCTCGTATAATAATCAAAAATTTAATTAAGCATCGTAATGTCACACTTCAAATACAAAGTTCCTTTCTCTTCAAACATACAGACGTAATTACTCCAATAGAAAGGCTTATTAGCGGGGTAAAAGTTTTCAACTTTCAGTAGCCAAACCGTAACCAGCTAATGATATCTTCAAGTTAAAGAACTTCAAAAAGTTACATAACTGTGTTTTATAATTTAATAATGAATTAAAAATAATTTACATCGGTTTTTTAATTTACTTACAGCGTCGGAATACTATTTTGAATATATAATAAAAAAAGTTTCTCCATTGTTTCAGTGTCAACATTTTTACCCCAAACATTATGATTTACAAATGGATATTATGATAAGAGTGAAGTGTTGTCAAGAAACTAAAAATCCAAAGTGACCTTGTGTTGTGGTGTCTGTTCTGCTGCGTTCCGTTGCTTTTGCTATTTACTTTAAAACTTAACCTACAATGTCTGACAAGACGAATTCATCCGTTAGCCCGAGAAGTTTCGAAACCATTTCCGAGGAGGACGGCGAGGCGCCATGGGAAAAATTGTTGGGAGATGTGAATACTGCCATTCCTACTATCATCAAAACTGAGGCGTCGAGTGTAGCGACTTCAGGAAGCGGCGATGTGGTTGCAAATACACCTTGTGTCGATCTCGAAGCAAATAAGTTAATACGTTCCAAGAGCCTTAATCAGCGAAGAAATAGCAGTGGTCTCCTCGGCACTTTCACCCGGCAGTTACGCCACTCTCTCCGAGGAGTACGTAGTGAACCCTCCAGTGTCAAAGACATTCCAACTACCAGAAATGATAGTGCCCTCAGCCTAGCCCTTTTGAGGTAAGTTTAATTATGATACGTTGTATTAATTGGTATAATTCTATAAGCCCGTCTGACACCATAATAATATCGATCGACTATTCATTGTTTGAAAAGTTTTTAAACAATTGATTTAACGCTACACAATAAGCAACAATTATCTTTCTTAGGAATTAAAATAATCTAATGTAGTAAGCTAAACGCAATAATAAGTAATCATTCCCCATGAATGGAGCCCACAACCATCACGCTCACCGTGTAATACGCTGCCCAAATACGCGACGACGGTCTCCAATATGTTTATGTATGTATTTTAATTAAAAATCACAAAATAAAATTCCATTAACCTTCTAAGTACCAAAGTCACACTTAAAGCACGCGTTTGAGCGGAGGAATTTTCATTTAAAAGACTTGTGTGTCAAGAATAATGGCGCCCATAAGGCTTCGTTGCCGCCAGCGTTATTGCTTCTTCATCGTCCTCTCGTCTCGTCTTTTTTAATTGCCATCCAGTCGTTAACCAATGTTTATTATCTTGGTAATTTATAACGCAGAGGGTTTCATTTATTAGTAATATAATATGATGTTTCACTTTTAAGAAATAGCGGTGTTTTACGCCGCTTAACGTTACAGTGCTCATACAACTGTAATATAAATACTTACTGTAATGTTACTTAACAGTATGATCACTTTTCTAGCCTACAAAACAAATATTTTTTTTACTCAGTCATATAAAAAATAAGTTTATTTTTTATTTTTAAAATCATAATAGAACGTCTCCACCCGGTACTGAATAACTAAGACACACTGTTTAAAAACCTAGCATACTTCTTGCTATATGCAAAGTACATGTAAAGGAAACGGACGTCCTTCTTTTTAGTGCGATCGGTCAAGATATACAGGAAACTTGTCACCGCAGACGCTACCAAAACAATGCTCCTTTGGCAGTGAATGGCAATCTTGATGTAACCTTATGCTTAGAGTTCGTTCAGGGCTGCTGCATTTTATCCTACTACATTATAATGTGCATCATGATTCATGGCATACATATAATCACGATGAAAATTAAAAAAATGGTAGTAATATAAGTATCAAAATAAAATAACTTCAAATACTTAATTTCTTATATGTATAGTTAAGTAATTAGAACATTTGATCTAGTTTTGTATTGATATTGCATATCTACTTTGAAGGATTCATATACTAATTAGATTTACCCATATTGCTAGGCAGTGTACACTTGCAATGAACTTGATAAAGAGTTAAAAGCTTCACAGTCCAGCGGTTAGAAACTGGTGAGGCTCCCTTACGTTAATCTGTTTCCAGTAGCTGTCAAGCAGCTACGTAGTGCTTATATTTTCACAGGAACTGAGTTTCTTCTCTCACTCCGCCGGTGTTGCTTTCGAGTTTTAAAAAGTTAACGGCATTAATCTTAATTCTAAATAAAGGGTGAAATTTCATATCCGCATTAGCGATCTTGACATCGCTTGGTCTCAATTTCATATATTAAGGAAGTTCAACAACAAAGGAAATTATTAATATTTAAAGAAAAACCTTTATACATTATTGGTCAGTTTAACCACAATATTTGAAAAGGGACATCACGTACAAACTTGAAACGTGTGAAAATCTTTCAATAGAAAGTTCCTAGTAATAAATTGCCATTGACACTTTTATTGGTTGTGCGAATTCTCAGCACGAATGTACCAAGAACGTCGCGAGGCCATCCACTTCCTCTAAACTAATACTTATGTGGTGCCCAATCCGCACAACAATGAGGTTATTAATGTATGTAGAGCTCCTTTTTGAATAATAGCTGTCTAATTTTTTTAACTAATGAATCTTATCACGTTTAAATAGGCTCTATATTACTACAGCGATCTATCGACAACTAGGGAGGTAGGCCATTCGAGTGTGGCAGGCGCCAACGTTAATGTTTGCAATAGAGCAGTCCCCTGTTTCCTGCCTGATAACTATTTAGCAACTAACAACTGGAATACCGATTTCTAGACACGTTTAATTTTCTACTAAATATTTTATAATAGGTGCAATAATCATTTGAATATACTTATTTTAAAATGTATACCAACGTCAATATCATGACGATAACATTTTTTGACGTACTCAACGACAATGTCACGGTCACCTGAATAAATATAAATTCTAAGTACGTAATGCACCTTATATGCTATTTCTTACACTTAAGGAATGAAAATGCAAATTACACAGTGTTGATGTATAGTATTGAATAACTTAAAGGTTTGAGTTTGATTCGAAGGTGTGAGTTTGTTCGGCTCATTTCTAACATACCGACATGCATTTTCATGTACTTAATTGATAAATCGGCATTTAATAAGCATATAGTCATATTATTTCTCGCAGTTCTATAAGTAAATGTTACTAGTTTGCCAAAATTATATTATAAATCGCCTGTTTATTTAAGGCTATAACTAATAAACAGCCACAAATATAGTTTCAAAGTAACTTAGTATATTAGAAGATTTTTTGTGTATATCAATTACCGCGAATATTTCAAAACCAGACTCAGGTAGAGTCAACGTCAGATAGAATGGAAATGGCGTCATCGTGAATCATTATTTGTAATATAAGAATTAACGCAGACAACTACACTGAATATTCGCAACGCTTCTGTTATACATATACATATGTTTTTATAGATGAACAGAAATAACTATTGTAAAACCAACATATTATACAATTTTATTACATAAAATTTGACTTTGTATGCCTTCTATATATTCAATTGTTTGAGTAAAGTTAATACGCTTTTCAATATGAGAAATAAGTATATGAATGGTTAAGGAAAAATATGATATTTCTTACGAAGATGGCCTAGACGTGACCTGAGCGCATGTTTTATTATAAACATATAATATTACTATCTTTTGATCGATCCTTATTATCTTGCCTCTTAAATAAACAATTATTAAATTATAAGCAAATAGACAAAAGTGAACTTGCTACTGTTATTGCTAAACCGGTTATTGGACATTATGTAATGTTGGATTCATGGTCACAAGCCCTCATTGGAAGCGCATTACACATATATAGATAAAGTCTAGAGACGCTATTTTTAACTTTGCTTACATGTCACATAAAAATTAACGATAAGAATCAAGTGGTATTAATTATTTATAAGTAGGAAATAAATAGGGGTAGATATCTATTTCCGTTTTAATAAAAAATACAATAGCGTTTATTTCAAAAAATGACTGTTTTAATGTTAATAATGATGAAGTCAAATGACATTGTATAATATGAGCAGTTATAAATAGTACTATAAATGTACTTATATGTGAACATGTTAATTTGTAATTCTTCGGAGGTTTTGTAGCGCAGTGGGACGGCGTCTGACAGTAAACGTCGTAGTTGTGGAATCGATACTTACTCAGTAGAATGATTATATGTTTTCGTTTATTAGCTCTGATATCTAAGAAAAAGGGCGGCATTGAATTTCATCGATGTCTTGATTTCGGAATGTGGAGAAAGGGAGTGACTTGACAATAGATTTTCTCTGACTACACTGACTGCTTTATTTTGTAAATCTCGCGCCTTAAGAATTAAACAGGGAAAATTAATTTGTACTTTGCAGAACTAAAACATGTAAAATTGAAAATAAAAACATATTAGACCGTGAGCAGGGTGAAAGCTGGTTTGTGGTTGTGGTTACATTGTCTCTTTCTTGCGATGTTTTGTAAGACGCAAGTTTCATGTATTGAAATTTATTACTTACAAGTAACAAATTAAATCTTAATATCTAAATTTGCAAAAAAAAAGAAACTTAATAAGAACAGAACAACACTTTCTCTCAATTTCACATGACAGATTAAGCAGAGAGAACCTACTGTCAAGACATTCCGCCACTTCCGTCTCAAGTATTGAATGGTGCGCTTTGTCTTGCTCACAGACATAGATTAAAGTTAGTAAATGAAAATAGTTAAATTATAATTATTCCATCCCATTGCGCCACGAAGGCCTCAGAACAAAATGAAATCCATCAAATATCTAAAAGAAACTGTCTAAAATATAAATTATACCAACAATTTTTATTATACATATGTTTCCACATTTCAGTATGTATTGAGTAATGAACATACACTACTAGCGTGATGTTATAAAAACCAGACATTGACATTTATTAACAGAAACATGTTCCAATGTGTCATATTTTCTTTTTAATATAATTTCAAGAACTTCATACCAATTTTTTTTCTTCAATTTAAATTTATACACCTACAATACGTAGGTAACCTACCTGTAATGATGTCGAATGTTCAGTGAATTTTCGATAAAGCTGATTCACCTAAACCAGTTCTAAGAACCGTTGGTTGTATTCAAAGAAAAAATAACAAAGTAACGAATTCAGCAGATGTCGTTGCCATGCAACGTGAGACATGATTTATCATCAGGTCCAATGTCTTCTATAGATCTATATAAACATTGATTATTTTTAAATACATATAACAATATTATATAACAATATTATTTGGCAACAATTTTTATAATATAATATAATAAAATCAGAGGATATGAAAACCAATCCAACCAACTTTAAACCCATCCAACTTTATTAACACCGTTGATCACAATTTTTTACACAAGTTGTAGAGTATAGAGTATATTAAGACATTAAAAAACCCAGACATAATATGTATTTCCGTAACTAATTATACATTAAAAAAAATAGCAGTCACGTTATATTATAAATAACCTGACTGTCTTACAAAACTGAGTCAAAACTTTAAAATACAAGCAGGTATTTAAAGATAAAGTAGTTAATAAGAGAATAGATTCTATAATTATATTTAAAATGGCAAAGCTCCGCTTAGCAACAGAGGTAACCTGACACATTTTAACCAGAGCAAATATTCAGGTCGAGCACGTTTCATTTATCACGTTACATGATTCATTATACATATATACGTATATTATACGTATCTCTACGTTAATTGTCACGTGATACCTCATAGCTGTCACAAAGAGCATCTTGTTTAACGCTAATTACATAAAGGTTATGTTTTGATTATTAATTTCTTAAACATTATTTAAACTTTGGTTCTTAACCCTTGCTATTTTTAGCAAGTAAGAGCTATATGAAATCAATTTTTGTTCACTTTCTAATACAATTTAATGAACAAATAGAATTATTTTATTTTTTAAAATATGTAAAAATATGTATTTTTAAACAGAAAAGCAGATATTGAGATGCATTATAAAATGCCATCTACAAGGGAATAGCAGAACTAAGAATCTTTAAGTAGACCAAAATAGTATCAACCTATTTCAAACTGTCGTGTCACTACAGTGACTTGGCAGCAGTATGTGCATGTGACGCGGTGGACGAAGCTCATCCAAAGATATTTAAAAGTTTGGCTAAACGTGAAAAGTTAAATAATCTTCTGTGAATAATTCGTTAAAATATTTAAATTTAAAAAAAGATATAAACTATAATAAACTTATCTAGAACTAGTTTGGTGCCATTATATAGTTACTCGGTATTGTGATTTTTTTGTTAGTATATAGTTATAGAATTTAAATCTGAAGAGTTATTTCTATATAATGTTTATAATTACAACATTTCTACAACATATCTTTATTATTGTTAGAAGTTGCTCAAAAAATTACAATAACAATTATTAAAATTGAGTAAACAGTATAAAGAAAATAGACATGAAATAGCGTACTCAGGAACGTGTCTAGTAAATACATCCAATGTCACACGTGACAAATGCGTTTTCAAATCCTGTTCGAAGAGATAATTTATAATGATGCAATATTTACCCAAATATGAGGACGAAGCATAATGTCAAACGTCATCTTTTCTCTAATACTATTGTAGACGAATGCACAATAGAGTAGCAATTTAGCTAAAACAATGATTTTACGAAACGACAAAACCTGTCCGTCATATTTCAACATTAACTTACAATTTCAAGAGATGGTTGTTTCTTTTTTAAATTTAAGTAATATCTTTGCATAACGAATAAAATTGTAGGAAGAAAAACACTCATATTACACGCAGAGTAGTAGAGAAATAATAACAAATGAATTCTAATACAGTAAATATTTATACTATGTAATGAAAGATGACATAATAACAGATTTAAATAACTTATACAAGAAATTCAAATGCATATCAAGAAAAGCTATTATATTTTACACGTATTATATACGTATACATACTATGTATTAATAATTGTTATTATTCGTCATAAATTATGATACCCATTATATGAAAAAGGTTGGCAACTCATACAATGTGAATACCCTAATGCATATTTAACATCACTTAAATATTAAATTATAAGGATTTACAAATAACTTCAGCCATTTTAATATACAAATCAATTTGGTAGTGGAAATAATCACACATTCATCTGTAAACAGCAGGCATGTTTGTTTTCATGACGCAATATCTACGTTAAACAATCAGTCAATGTGTTTATCTTAGTTCAAAGATATTATTTTTAATGATTTCTGAAATTTCTTTAATTTTTGTCAATAATATTATATTTACAAATTTATTTTAGTCTTCAAGTATGAATTGAGGTGTTGTAAACATAGAGATTAGAACAGCAGCTACAACCATTACAGTATGACTTTTGTCTTCCATTTTCCGGTAATAACAAGATTTTTCTTCTATTATTTAAAAAATAAATAAAATAATGCTTATATTTTTTATTCGACATTCGACATCGATTCGATTCGACAAGTCCGTTTTACAATTCTTATGCCTAATAACCGAAAAAAAGGTAAACGGATAAATCACACTGAAAGTGAAAACATCCGTTTGAACTGCGTATATCCTAGTTTCCAATAATAAATGAAATGACCAGCCACAGCAAAGTTTGTTTATTAAACCTTAATTTGCATGTTGTTTTGACCAAGTGATCGTATATTTTCACCGTTAATAAACGTTCCGTTTTACGTGTGCTTTGTTTATTAAATAAACACAAGATTGTTTCCTCTACAAAGTATTTTTGTCTTTTTTTAATTTATGGTACTCCAGAGTGATAAGGTCAAGTAAATTATTGATAAAAACCAACCAAAACTTTAATAAACTGTACATGATATTTGCAAATTATTATCATCAATTATTATTACTAGTAATTTCAATTACTAGAAATTCGAAATATAACATGTAGGTTACTTTGTACGAGTGAATTTCCCAAAATACTCATGGGAACGCTAAAAAAGGTATTTCACGGTAACGGAAGGTAACGGAACGTAACGGAAAATAATTATGACTTACAAATTCGTCGCAAACGAAGTTGCGAGTTATAGATATGAAATATTTTATTTTCTACTTACTTTAATAATTAATTATTATAAAGCTATACAAAGTATCAAGAATAGAGAACGGAAAAATAATTGTTCAAATTATTCAAATCTGCCAACTGCTATTAATTACACCGTGTATTGTATGCCAAAGACAAAACATCTTAATTGTATACTAAGCATTTCCAATTCACGTGTTTAATGTTAATTTCAGGTTTCTAGATATGCAATGGCAACTCTGTATTGTTCTGAAATTTTAATTTAATGTAAGCCTGAGGATGACTGATTTCATAAGATTATCTTGTTTTCATATTGCATAACATGTTAGCTTTTATTATACCTGTAGCATTTTTATCCTCCCTCTTTTTTACTTATAAATATACTTACCATATACACAGAATGCAAC
Source organism: Dryas iulia moderata (assembly GCA_019049465.1). Classification (NCBI taxonomy): domain Eukaryota; kingdom Metazoa; phylum Arthropoda; class Insecta; order Lepidoptera; family Nymphalidae; genus Dryas; species Dryas iulia. Next base: position 9,665,452 of record CM032422.1, on the reverse strand, counting down.
GTTAAACATATTATAGTGAATACAATTAAGATATAGTGCGGCGTTGAGTTCCGCCACTCAACTTACGATGACTAGATTTCAGACGGAATGTGGAGAATACCGAATTTTGATATTAGGTTCTGTCTGACTAACCTGTTCCTATGCAGGAAATGCAGTGCAACTGAAGTTGTTTATTCAGTTTTTATTAATATTAGTTATAATCAATCTGTAGATATAGAAAATTTCATTTCAATTTGTCCATTTAAGTTCTGACCTGGCTTTTTTAATAATATGTTTAAATTTTCCGTATGTAAAAATCATTTTCACAGGTTGTTAAGGTGTAAAATTTATACAATGAAAGATTTTAAAAGTCTTTGCTGTAGATTGCAGGCACTAGCACATATTTCTCGTGTTTTACCTGTTTCTTTCATAAAATTAGTAAAATATAAGAGTTATCATAAAGGTTTGCTATTTATTAAGTATGAAATATTTATATTATATATGATAAATTTAGTATTATCAAATGTGGTGAAATAATTAAAATAAGTTTCGTTATAATGACCCCTACGCGTCATATATTCTAATGCGTCATCGCTTTACGTTAAATTCGTAAAACTCATAGCTGTTAAAACTCAGCCAAAATTTTTTGCGCGTTTGCTACCTGCTTGTGGTTTTCCAAATTGTCTGTTCATAACATTTTTTCCATATGTTAACCGAAACTATGTGCCTTTTCCGTGAAATCTGTCTATAATATAAAACTATTAATGTGCTAATCCTTAGATACAGTTAATATAATAATTGAGCATAGTAGATTTCAATTAAAAAATGTAGGAGGCGACGATGAGACGCGTCGCGGCGCCACTGGCAACGTTGGCACGGGACGCCTGTGTAGTGTTTGTTTGTGATCGTCTTCACATCTGTTTCATAAAACATCCGTCGGTTTCAGTACTCGACTTATCCTCTCCCCAATCAGTACCGGTGGAAAACACGTCTGATTTATTCTAAGACGCCATTTTTAAGTTTATTCTGGATTGATTGATTGTTCAAAATGTTTTTGTTAAAGACATTGAGGAAGTTTGTGGTACTTTTGTTCGACATAAAGGAAGTGTTCAGTGAATGTCTTATTAATGTGTTGCTGAAAGATAGAGCGGAGACCCTCCTGCTGTAATATTTTCATTCCTACGTAAGGTAAATTCAAAGAAGGCTGCAAATTCTGAGGAAAGTATAAAGAGCAAGTAACGCCTGTATATAAACTGTTTTAAAAATATACCCATTAAAAAGACTGATTAATAGCTCTCGGCTGTTTGATAGTGAACCTCGCACTTTTACACGAGCATCTAAATAAAGACAAGCGGACTATTTATGTTCAAAAGAATGTCGGGATTAAAAAGATGTATAAGTCAAGTATCGATGCTTATGACTGGAAAACCTGTAAATTCGTCAGAATCCGCATGGAGAGAGGAGATACAGAAGTGAGTTGAAATTTAAGTTGTAGCATCACGCTTTTTCCCGCATAGTAGGGTAGTTAGAGAAAACATAATGTCAAGACACTTTATTTTCCACTTTCCACCCGAAAACGAGACATTGCGTATTAAGTGGCGCAAATTTGAACTGTAAATATATAGAGTAGTCAATCTCAAACTGAGAGTTACGTTTTTTATGAATTGAATGATATTAATAAAAGTATTTGGTTTATAAAATTTTAGTGAATAATGTTATACATATAACATATAACAACTTCACAAACTCAAACTAGACAAATCATTTCAATTACGTATTTAGTATTTAAAGAAGCATAAAGTAAATGATAGCATAACGTGGTTTTTCTGCTTATATGTATGTAATTAGCAATATTATTGTGGAAATCACTCGAGCCTACTTAATACACCCTGATGGCGGCAGTCAACAAATCAATTAAGCGCGTAATACGACACCTAATGATATGAACCATATAAATTGTACACGATGCGTCAATAAAAATGAAATATAACTAACATTATCGTTTTCTTATTTTTAAAATTTTCACTGTTTTCCTGGAAATGACAATTTGTAATCTCGGTTGACAAAATTATTATATTTATAGTATAATTTTTCTTAGTCCAGTTTCATACGCAGTTGAAGAACGTATGCTACTTATCATGTCAGATGGGGAAATCAGTCCCAGTCAGAAGAAAAATAAATGTATGACTAGTATCTTGTGGCCAGTCGTGGCCCAGTGGCACAAGAGTGTGACTGTAAACGACTGGTTGTGGGTACGATTCCCACTCGAGGAGTGGAAATTATATTTCCATTTTCTTCGCTCTGGTGTCGAGGTAAAGCGCGGCGTTAAGCTCCGCCACTTAACACGTCAAAAAAAATATACAGAATAAAACTATGATATAATGATTATTTCCTTCCTTCTTATATCTTTCTATCAGATTAGCTTAAGAATTAATAGAATTTAAATGAAAATGCACGCCCTAGAAAACTTTATCGTACTTATAATTACGAGAACTCGCGTCACCAGGTTTGACGTCAGGTTCTGGCCGTGTCAACATTCACATTGCTTATATTTTGTCTTTAACTGGAACAATAGAGCACTAATTGTAAGATATAAACATTAATAGGTATACAGAGTATTTATAAATATTTCTAAAGAAAAAAATATTAAATACATTTTTTTATAAGGCTTCAGTTCACATAAGTTACGATAAAATCAAAAATTAGGCTTAAAAACTGCTAAATGTTACGAAATAGACGACTACATTACAAGGCAGTATGTATTACCTATGCTAATTAATTAACACGACCTTAAGGCCCTCGTGGCGCAGTAGGACAACATCTGACGGTAAACGCGATGGTTATGGATTCGATTCCCACTAGCGGGAATAATTATATAACATTTTCATTTCGCACCCATCCCATTGTGTATTGAATTCCGTCAATCATCACGCAATGAATGTCTCAGCTTCAGGTTAAGAGAATGACGGAGTGTCTTGACACTAGGATCTCGTTCTCATATACCTACATGTGAATTTTATCTAATATAAGTATGTATGACGAAATACGTGCGTGTTAAGTTCTACTTAGCGTGGTGTAACATTAAATCTAGGTATTCTTTCGTGAACTGCAAATAACTGGTCCTAACAGACATACACCCAATATTCTTATTCAATTACTTTCATTAGTACGGCCTCTTGTTGTAAAAGCTTTTTATCTTTTTCATTGCGACACTCTCTTCTATCTAATATAATAATGGGAGATAACGTTGTATAAACTATATCTGACAAAAAGCTTTGATAATTCTGAAGAGCTCTTATTTTTGATATGAGTTAGGCTGGCTATTGTTTTATCTCATATTATTAGTTTTTTGAATATTCTATTCCTTTTTATGTAACGTACTTCTAGTGCCAAAGCAAAATATACAAGCTCGAGCTACACAGTTATAGATCAACACTCAAAAATATTCGCTTTTGGAAAATCTATAAATCTCTAACTATTACATTCAACGTAGCCTATAATTAGCACTTAGTAGAATGTATATTTTTACTAAATATATCTTTCAATTGCAGTTTTTCACACAAACTATTATCTCGTATTTCTGCTTTAAAAATTATAGATTTTAAAAAGACAATATAAAACAAGCTGATCGAATTAGCATTTCCGAATTTTTAATTAATTAATTTAATAATATCAGAATTATCTGTTCTGCAAGAAACTGCCACTGGTTCGGGAGCAGTTTGACTGAGAAAAGCCCACAAGAAACTCAAGTATAACTTTACAACAAATTTATAAGAATCATTAGCTTTCCTAGTGAGCATCAACTACATTTAATTCCCCGTATTAACATCCTTATAGTTTTGTTTAATAGACCACAATGTTGCTCAATAATGTGATTTTAATCTTGACTTTAAATTGAATAAAAAGCGGCAGATCTAAAACAATTTGTGGAATTTTGTTATTTTGTTTTATTCATTTCATTTCATAATTATTATTTTCTCATAGGCGAAAACTAGGAGCTATTAGGTTAACCTTTTTTATATTTATACTGACTCCTCTTTTTTAAATAATTATAGTTGTAATATATAAAATGTTTAGTCAATCTAAATATTATTGAAACTATATTGCAATATGCAACATGACAATTGTGGGATTAGAAAGAATCAAACGAAAACCGCAATTAAGGAAAAATATGCATTTATTTAATTTTGAAGACTGAATGAGAATGTCATGTCGGCATTTTCTCTAGCTCATTTTCCCTTTCCTCTAATCCTCTTTCTTCTCTTCCACTCCAATACTCCCTTTTATGTTTATTTATCTAATGGTATTTCTACATCTGGTTTTAAATTATTTTAAGATTGTATATCTGAACTTATCTGTTAATATTTCTAGCGCATTTTGTATTTCTACATCTGGTTTTAAAAAGACGACTGAATTATTTTAACATAATATTTTATATTTATATTTATAATATGAATATAACGAATAGTAAACAAAACAATTCCTCCACAGATACCGCAACGCCAGATACGCTGCGCGACGTGTCCGCAAGCGTGTCATATTCAAGCATGGAGACTGCAACGTGGTCCAATGGAACGTAGCGAAGCGCAGGCGCCGATACCTCCAGGACATCTTCACTACCCTCGTGGATGCGCAATGGCGCTGGACGCTGCTCGTATTCGCTCTCTCCTTCATCCTCTCGTGGCTGTTATTTGCCCTTATATGGTGGCTCATCATTTTCACCCATGGCGATCTCACTCCCCCTACAAATTCTTCTGAACCATTTATCCCCTGTCTCAATAATGTTAACTCTTTCACCGGCTGCTTCCTTTTCTCTGTTGAAACCCAGCATACTATCGGCTATGGATCCCGGACGACGAATGAGGAATGTCCAGAAGCAATTTTTGTTATGTGCATACAAAGTATTGTTGGCGTCTTCATTCAAGCTTTCATGGTAAGATATTCTTTAAAACTCATTAAAATATTTAAAAAGGAAACATAAATATTTTAGAATAACTGAATAATGTTACAAATTTTTGCGTCTAATCCAAGAAATATTTTGTAGTCACTTTAGAATGAGACGAGAATTATTAATACTTGAGACTCTTATCTAACGATTACTGTAAATGAAAATAGCCTAGCAACAAAGCGTTTGTGAAGAACGCACAATTTAAAATAAAAACTATTACAACATCAAATCTTTTAAAGGGTTATCAAAACACGTTTATTAAGAAATCTTCCTGCTTCGGAGCCAATATGATATTATAACATTAAAATAAATTTGGAAGTTTGCCAAATCTATACGTACTAAAATGTGATCCAGATGCTCTCTTAAAAATAATTACAAAATTAAATATCTCGCATTTTTACGTTTCATGAGATTATTACTTTATTAGCCATAAATTATGATTCAATTAATGTAGACATTTCTGAGAACTTTTTTACTTCATAAAGTTCGTATGTTATAGATATTAAACACGCGAGTGTTAATTATAAAAATGACATAAAAACCGCACCAAAAGGCAAAGAGTGGCATTAAGTTCCGCCATTCAACAATACGTAATGTCTCGATTCGAGCAGAAGTAGAGGAAGGAGTGTCTTGACACTAGGCCCTCTCAGTGACTACTCCACTGCGGGAAAAAGCATGAAGCTGAAAAAAAATCGATAACGATGTATAGTGTAAGATTTTTTTTTAATTATAGGTGGGAATTGTGTTTGCTAAGCTCTCTAGACCCAAAAAACGAGCACAGACCCTGCTCTACTCCCGCAACGCTGTCATTTGCCTACGAGAGGGACAGCTGTGTCTTATGTTCCGTGTCGGTGACATGAGAAAATCCCATATTGTAGAAGCACATATTAGAGCACAAATAATTCGCCGCAAGGTATATTATTACGACAAAGCGGAGACTGGTTAGTGATTGGGGATTTCAGTCAGCACGCTTCAATACCTTATCCGACCTTTACTTGTAATCTAACTGACGAATCTAAATCTATTCTGTGACAATAAAGACAGACAGTCAAGATTTTGATTCTATCATTAATTTTTAAAACTTAACTCATAAGGATTCCTTGTCTTGTCCATAGGTGGGTCTAATATTCGCAAAGCTGGCGCGAGCCAAAAAGCGTAACACCACGCTTCTCTTCTCAAGGAACGCGGTAATATGCCTCAGAGACGGAGAATATTGCCTGCTCTTCAGAGTGGGTGACATTCGCAAGTCACACATTTTGGAGGCACATGTTCGTGCTCAAATAATTAGGAAAAAGGTTGAGTACCTTTTGTACGAAAATGTTCTGATTAAGTTAATGTTGTCGTGCTAGCATTTGTTATGTTTTTCCTTTCTCTATGTTAGACCCATCTAAGGATTGCCTAACCTCACTCACATTGTGTAAATTCACTTTTAATTTTGCTTTTGGTGTGCATTATAGTTGTGCTTACATAATTTTTCAATATAAAAGTTGGTGCTTATTAAAATTTATTTTAATCTTAGACATTTGTATTCTTCATAATATTCAATTTAATATAGAAATATTAAATATTAATATTGTATAACCCATAAATATCTTGCTTTTGTCCAAAAATTGATATATAGTTGCTATGAAATGTAAATTAGTTTTTAAAGTATTTTTAAGTTAATGCCTGCTTGCAAGTATTTCATTTAAAATTTCATATTCCAATTTGTAATATATGCCTAAAACATCATAAGACCATAAATTGCATGTTTAGTAGAGCATGTTGAATGTAACGTTACTACTTTTATTTTTAATCTACGGGTGAAAGTGAAGACTTGGTGAAGTGACAATTTTATAATGTTTTGTATTAAACGATCACAGATCACCAGAGAGGGGGAGATGCTGCCATTTTACCAACAAGAATTGAAAGTGGGGGCTGACGGGGAAGAAGACCGACTAATGTTCATCTGGCCGATGACCATTGTCCATAAAATCAATGAAAAATCACCGCTTTACAATTTGTCAGCATCAGATATGTTACGGGAGAGATTTGAAATTGTAGTCATGTTAGGTAAGTAGTTATAAATTTTTATTGATTCCAAGCGACCGGCTTTAGTGCGGATGTGAATACAATTTTCCTACAGGAGTCCATTATTTTCATATCAGTAATCTTCAAAAGGAAAACTTGCTTTTAGTATGTAGCAAGTACTATTAAATAAGATACAAAGAAGTTGAATAACATAAAAATAATTCGTTTAAAACGACTAGGAATATAGTTAAATATTATTATTTATGAATAGATGATCAAATTTAGTTCAGTATGGTGTTAATCTAAATCAGTGAGCTCATATTCTTGGCACACCATTTACGTAAGGGTTTGGTAGATTGCCCTAAAATTTATTCGATAGTATACTTCGTTTGACATTTGCGTACTTTGTATAACAAGCTTATTTTCAACAATATCTTACAAGTATTAGAACATCTTCATTTTTACGAAAAGGTAAACATTTGCATAACTAGTGTCCCATTGACTCATAAAATAAACGTTACCTTTACAAAGTTTATTTTGCTTTATACAAAAGTTAATGTTAAACATATTGTAGTATATGCTATATTAATATTAATAATTTAATTTATTTCAAATAGATTACAATAGAAGATTTTGTTATTGCAATTCATCAGCATATAAACTTTATATAAGTACCTATGCCAAATATCATACTGCCATATCCGCATAATTTTAATAATAAAATGTTCAAAGTTTATCCGTCACGTATTAATATTATGTATAGTACAAAAGTTTATATGAAATAAAAATTGTTTTTTTTTTTTTTAAATAGAGAAGATATTAACAAATCAGCCTATACACAGTTAAAAGTTGTGTAGGTATTATTTAAAAGTTGTGTAGGTATTATTTAACAGTAAGTAAATAAATAATTGCGCAATTAAACTTGCGGTAACTTGCTGTAAAAGAAATGAGAAGAATACTTACGAATTTTCCTTTAGAATATGTACAACTTAGTTATCCAAATAACCTTATTTACAATGCGGGCTAGGCTTCCGGTGCAAAAAATACAACTAAATTTACTTATATCATATAGAGTAAATGAAAGTTAAAAATAACCTAATTAATTGTTTTAATTTTTCAGAGGGTGTCATAGAATCAACGGGTATGACGACACAAGCCAGGAGTAGCTACCTACCTTCAGAAATCCAGTGGGGCCATCGTTTTGAAACCATGGTGTCATTTCGAAAAGAGACAGGAGAGTACGAGGTAAATAACAATTTTCGTTAATTATTTTTAAGATTTTTATACTGTTTAAGATTTTTATACACCCAACAATTAACTAATTGTAAACTATTTTAGAAATTATATAAAAATCCCACTTCGTTCATGTTTTTATACGTTTTCTAAAATGTTATTAATTTTCTTTGCATCGATAAAATCAAAATATTTTTAAATTGACATACTAATAATATCTAAATACTTGTGGATAGTGACCGATAATGCTTTAATATATGTATATTTTATGCATCGTCTGATCTTTGCAACACATTATTCGTACTTAATATGCAAATACAAAATTTAGAAACGTGCTTATTTTTTGCAGATGTCTTGTCTGTACTCATTTGGTTTGTTTTGATATCTATACCAGTCCAATTGTACGAAAAAAAACATGTTTGTAAATTATATTATGTTGGTCACAATTTGAATATAAATATATTTATTAAAAAAATTCCATCGTCTCTGATGTTTGACAGTATATATTATTCTTTTTAAAGTACTCTAAGAACCTATAATCTAGAACGAACATTGTGTTCGGTTTCTGACTGCAACAAAATGTGTACAAAGAGTTACATATACAAATATTTATTCATATACAATGTAGGTTAAAAGACAATGATCGTTACACACTTACCAAAGGTAGGACGAGCGCAGTAAGAACAATGTGCTGTTTTTATATCTTGAAGAAATGAAGAAATCGCACACCAGCTGATAGAAATAGCATTTGATGCGCATTTTATTATGATTCAGAATTATATTACTATTCATTGTTTGACATTTCCGTTGTGAAAGAAATACTGTTTGTTTACTAAACGTCTAGTTGGAGAATGTTTTCATAACAGAACGTTATAATTTAGTTTTAAAAGAAAATTATGCATTACAAACACAAACATGCTTCTAACATGTCGTTTTTTTACTGTTATATGTCATTTTTTCATGTTCTCGCCTTTTTCCGGACATTTTAGACAGAAGCTACTATCAAGACACTGTTCTTTGCTTTCCACACGAGTTCAAGACTTTGCGTGTTGTGGCGGACCTCAATGTCTCGTATTGTTCCGTTCACCAGAGTGAAAAAATGGAAATAAAAAAATTATGATTATGAGCATCGAACCTGCAACCATCGAATCTCCAGTCAGAAGCTGTCTCAATGCAAACCATGTCGATTTTTCTATAATTTTTTTGCTTTGTTTACGTTTTTTGAATTATTTCTTTAATAATCTCTTGAATTTATTGCGCGCAATTTGCACCATATAAATTGTCATTTTCGCTCAATAACCTGTCATCTAGTAAATAGACTCAAGTCATTCAATTATAATATAATTCTTGATGATTTTCCTGTCAATTGTCTAGAATTACATTTTAAAAGAAATATTATTTATTGAATATTTTATTAGTTTTGATGGTTATACTAATAAACAAAATTACTTTTATAGTAATAAATTATTTTTATGATCATAAAGTATAATTAAAATAATTTATTGATATTAAATTGTTTTTTACTACAGGTATTCTTTTTACCAATACATACAGTTCCATATATTTTACCTAATATAATTTTACTTATTTTCATTAACGCCACATTAACTTTTACCATAAAACTTGCAGTATTTTAAATTCGGAGTGACTTGACACTAAAATATATTTGTCTACTTTGTTATGCGGAACACCGCGGTAATCTGCATTTTACATTTTACTACTTAGTTTAAAGGCTCTTTTTTAGTCTTAATTGTTAATGTTACATAATTTTGGACTAGCTCTGCCTGCAACCTGAAGGTCCATTAAAAAAAACGATACAGCCGTTACAGAAGTTAGCCAAAACAGACAGATAAAGACGTATATACCTACTTCACATTCATTAAAAGACCTCATATAACAAAGAGACACTACAATTGTATTTATTTATAAAGATATAACAACCACTATTCGTAATAAATATAGATACGTATTGATAAACGTTAGTTTTTCCCTTTAAAAATATATGCATACAAAAACAATTTTATTATTACTAATAGTTACGAATACGTTTTCCTTCCTGTTCAGAAAACTAAACATATATAGGTACATATTCCTACACGTTTTTTATTTATCTAAGAAACAAGCCAGTCGTGGTGCAGTGGCATGAACGTGTGAGTGTAAACGACTGGTTGTGGGTTCGATTCCCACACGAGGGGTGGATATATATTTAATATTTACTTCGCTCTGGCGCCGAGGCAAGGCGCGGCTTTAAGTTCCGCCACTTAACACGCAGTGCATCTGAATTCAGCGGAAAGTGGGGAACGGAGTGTGTTAACACTAGGTTTCCTCTGCCTACCCTGCTATGTGCGGGATACAGCGAGAAGCTTAAAATAAAACAAGCAAATGTACATATAATTTCTACAGTTATACGTCAAAATGCAAATGCTTTTCTTACGTCACCAGTACCGTAAAGAATATTAGAATTTTGCTAAAAAGATATATAATTCTTAACATAGTTATTTACATAGCATTTTATTGATGTCCGCTAGATGATAAAGTGGTAATAAACATGTTAATGTGTTTACACATAAAACAACAATGTCTCGTTTACTATAGCAGCTTCACGTTTTTTCTCCCATAGCAGAATAGTCAAAGATAACCTAGTGTTAAGACACTCTGTACTTTCTGCCTGAAAATCGAGACATTAGTTAGTTAGTTAGACGAGTTAAGAGTGACGGAGCTCAACGCCGCGCTTTGTACCAAAGACGAGAATTGAATATAATATATTACCTAATTCTTTTCATTATCTGATTTCTTTTACGGTGAGGGTTGCCTGGTAGAGGTTAATAAGGCCGCCTTTACACCACATACTGCATTTTCTCTATTTATATTAATTGTTATGCAATCTTCTTCTTTGTTTTTGGTGTGTTAAAGAAAATAAATAAATATTATCATTCCTCTGAGTGGAAATCGAACCCACAACCATCATTTTTACACGCTGTTCCACTGCACCACGACAACTTCCCTTTTTTATCGTCGGCTTTTACTATAGGATTTCTAATATTTTTCAGGTGGACTACACAAGATTTAACAACACTTACGAGGTAGATACGCCGCTATGTTCCGCAAAGCAACTTGATGAATTACGCGCGACAGTTTCCACTTCACAGAAATTAGGTATGTATGTTCTTTTCCTTGACAACGCCAACGCCATAAGATTATTTGAATAATCGCCTTAACTTACATAATGGGTTCTTGGAAATCCCATTCTTCGTCTAATACATACTGATTATCTGTAAGGTTGCGTATTTTTTTACCTTAAATATTTTAGAAATCACCGTGATTGGCCACATGTTGTTATATATGAAATAAAATGAAATTCATTCAACAAAATTTTGAATCATCATCACGCTGACAAAAAACTGGAAATTTTAATAGTAAAAATAATAGTATTTGGGATATCCTTTTGATGAATCTTATTTCCGTTTTCCTATGAATAGAAGTATAGTAATTATAGTGCCTGTGAGTTGTTCATTTATTAAACACTAACGACCTGCTCGCCGCATCGCCTCGGCCCCTCAACTTTTAACAAATATTTTGGGATTCGGGAGCCACTTTGGGCTTCTCTGAACCTTCTGTTCAAACATAATAAAATATAGCCTTTAGCACTCCTGGAATTGTGAAAGAAATGTCATCATCTGTTCAGTATTTCCGAAGATTACCTCTTACAAACAAAGTGACAAACTTTACCTCTTTATTATATTAGTTAAAATACGGTAAATGTTCCACGTAGCCTAGTACTAATTGATTCTAATTACGAACTTTTACTTTCTTGTTTTTTTTATTATTACACGAGATATGAGAAAGAGAATATCAATTCAAATGGCAGTCTTCACATGTCAATATGAGCTACTCTAATTAAAACATAGTAGTATCCAAGATACAACTTACGGACTTTCCTCCATATATTTTTCTACCACTTAAGGTATTTTTATATAAATAACCATGTTACATCAAATATTTTTCATTTCAGATCGTATGCTAGGGACCATTCCGAAAACATTCTCCAATGACACCTTAGACATGAGCTCCGTTGACTCTATGTCATTAGATGAACACATAGAAATCAAGATTCCAGAAGCGAGAGCCAGGGAAAATAGACTGATGGCCCAAAACAACTTCGTTCAGCATATCAATGAAAAGGGCAGAAATGGCAGCAATTTCCATTTAGCTGTTGAAAACGGTCTTGAAATGATAAGAAATAATCCGGCCCATCCAGTTTCAGATGTCAAAGTAGATAATAAGGAACATAATCACATACATAGAAGTCATAGCCACGCCAGTATGAAGAGGGTACACGGCCTTACCCCGAACGGAATTAACCACGTCAACGGCCATGACCACAAACTTGAACAGAATAAGATTAAAAAGTAAGTTGAAATAAACTTGTTTTCGAGTGGTTCTTAGATAACTTTTTGCTTTTTAACTACTCTAAAACTAGTCAAGACTTGCACACCTATTAAGACTTTGACCTTAGCTATATTTCATAGTAATGGCTTCATATTGTACTCGGAAGAATAGAATACATAAAATAGTATTTGCCGGTTAAGTTATTTTAATTTTTTGTTGTTGGCCCTAATGGCCTCGACAGTGTCACCGGGTTTTGTGGGAGGCCCAGCTAGAATAGCTATGACCTTGGTTTAGGTTTGGTCAAAAAAAGCACCTACTTAAATGTTAGATTTGAATGTGTAACAAGCAAGGAACGCTTATGAGATATAAAATAATGAATGAAATTATATGTTCGTATATTCTCTCAGCCCATTACATTAACGATATTTAAAGCTTAATAACAATAAATTTCAACATATGCATTTAATGTTATTATTTAAAGTCAAATGAGGCCGTCGTGGTGCAGTGGGACAGTGTCTACTACGACTATAAGTGCGATGGTTGTCGATTCGATTCCCACTCGGGGGAATAATTACATTTACATTTTCCTTTCGTCACTCCGATAACAAAGTTGAGTGTCGCTACTCAACATACAATGTCTCGATTTAGGGCGGACACTGGAGAACGGAGTGTCTTGATCACCCCTCTATGTGGGAAAAAGTTTAGAGCTGCACCACTAAGGTCAAATTTGTAATATTTAATTGTTTGTAGTTGTTTAGTGAAAATAACACATGTACGAATTGTTTCCAGATCTCCCAGCGACCATATACTAGAGCAGACACCTGTGATCCCCATCCTCGTGACGTCCCCCGACTCCGACGCGTGACCTCCCGCGCGGCGCCATGTCCGACACACACACGTGCGCTTCACTCACACAGAATACATTGTTGAAGTAGATGACTCACCTGCTCCTAAACAAATCTGGATAAACCCACAAAATTGTCAAAATTAAAATCATAACTTAAATAAACATTAAATAAGTTAATTGTACTTAAAATTTAATGGCGCTTGCTCGTTTGAGGCTAGAGTAAAATTATATTGAAAATTATTATTAGACAAATAGTTAAACAAATCTCTTGTGCCAAAATGTAGTGCGTGGTTGATAATAATTAAGAAATTTTGTGATGCCCAAAGTATTATTTATATTTTTAACGTATAATTATAAAAATTGATAGTGATGTCCATTTATGCATAAGTTTTGGATTGTAAAGGTCTTTATTGTTTTTTAATTATACAAAAACCATTCATTCATATTCAGTTTTAAATTTTAACCTTCAGTGGCGATGAGATCATTATGAGCAATTAATGATTGAATGAACTTTGAAAATATGCTTATGAAGCTTTTGTGAATAACAATATTATTTCATTTTTTTCTTGTTATTTCCAGTGTAGGTAGATGTATAATGGTGTATGAACTTGTTGTTGTACCTTAGTAGGTGAAATATAATAATATTTTAACAAATGGATCAAAATGAACCATGTGTTATATATACAAAATATGTAATTTTTCAAGTATCTATTTTAGCTATTTTGGACATATATATTAAAATATAAAAAATGGCAATGATCTTGATCCTAAATTCTGAAATAATATTTAACTCGTAACATATATTTTTCTACTAAAGTTTTACATGTCCAAGGTACAAAATTGAGATCACTTTTGTAAATAAGCGTGAATTTTATAGTTTTTGTAAAATATTACTATATTCAAGTTAAATTTAACTGGTTTTATAAACCTATTTTTCTAAATGTTTAATTACGATCTATTACAACATATAGCAGGTAATGCTAGTTAAAGAGCTATCTTCCTGTAACATTAGCATACGTCTTAGTAATCGTCACTTGGCTTAAAGCCAAAGCTAAATTGGTTCCGCGACAGCTGCAAAAAGACACAATAAAATCAATATATCTAGTAAAGTGTTATGTATGCACCTATTTAACTGTTATTTAACTCTTAACCTTCATTAATGATGTCATATTACATATATACACTATAATATTATCGCCTATAAAATTTTAATGATTTTTTCCATTAGCAAACACAAAGTCGAAATTTGTTATATTATTTTCAAATTTTAAAAGCGTCATGTCAGGTACCAACCTTATCAAAGTCTAATTTAATATGCTTTTTCTTTATATTTCCAAAAAAAAATGAAAATATAATTATGTTGGTATTACACATATTAAAAAAATAACAAGCATGTACAGCAATGTATTGAACTGGTGTATTTCGCATACTGTAATATTTTTTCTTATGTAATTGAATATGTCATATTTTTTTAAACTTCATCTACTTCAATAATAATTAAGAGAGTTGTTTGTGTAAGATCAAGTACTTATTAAAATTTATTGTATTAGTGAAATTTGCAAAGCGAATTTTAGTATCGTCAAAGTTTTACACAATGAAATTGTCCTGATTGTTTTAACTAAATATTTTTTCCTATATTTAGAACATTGGTTGAACATAAAATGATCCACTCCAAAGTTTATGTGAGAAGGCCATTTTAATTTGTCTGGCCGTGAACAAAACAATAATTTGTTTTAACATTTTACGGCCCCTGTTTTGTTTTTGTGTATTATACAAATTAAACATTCATAACTATTGTCGTACCAGTTTATAATGTATTGAATTTAATGAAATTCTAAACAAATATAATGTACAAAGGTAGTCCATAACTTGATAGTTGATACAGACGCCGTAATTAAAAGTATTTTAAAATGCGTTCCTTTAATGAATAGTCAAATTAAGTACTTATTTATATATATTAGTTAATTTTACTGTAGAAGATTTTTTGCGAGATATATACGATTTTTTTTAATATTTTCACTCTGAGAGATCCTCACAATAAATTGTAGGTATCGTTCTCTACTTGTTGCCTTAAAGAAGACTTTGCATGATTCTGTACATCCTGTTTTGTCAAAGCACATCGGGGAAAAAATATATATTGTACATAATGCCCCCGAGTAGGATTCGAACTCACAACGATTCTACGTATATGGTCAATGTAAATTATAACATTTTACTTAACTAATCTATTCATTAAGTGTTAGTTCCACTAATGCTTGCTTTATAGAAGAGAAAAAAATATATGCTGTTTTATGCGTGCTATTATAAGCATTTATGTATCCATTTGGCAAAAATAAGATTTTTGTTTTATATAAACGTTTTTGAATTAAATTGTAATGACAATTGTAATTGTATAAAAATGTATTTTTGTACCACAATTATTAGTAAAATTTACAAATTGACGAATTTATTGCTTCTATATTTAGATATCAGGGGCCTTCGGCGCTGGCGCCGCTTCCTTATTTAGTGCAATGGAAGAGTTTTATCTCGCTGTAAATTAATTATAATAAAACATGATACTTATGATTACAATATTAGTTTTATTGTATTGTATTCTACCTGTTAATAATAAACTCAAGTTCACTGAGACAGAAGTATAACGATGGGTATAGGAATAAAATTGAATCATTCATTTGAACGAATGGTTTAGCGGTCCCCACTGCGTTCAATTTCTTATATTTTTTTCTGAAAATGCTTGTATCATTCATCTTCATAAACTATACAAATCATAGTAATTTTAAAAAATATATCTATTTCCCGTAAGTTAATAAAATTACGAACTGTTTTTCTCCAAGACAAACGAAAGAATAAACACAAATAACATTAAATATATTTCCTGATAGAATGTGAGTTCACATCTCACAATCGTTATGTTCATAACGTAATAAGGAGTAATAAAAAAAATTACAACAAAAACAATTTCATACATTTATTTTCTTTGTTAATTTTATTGTAATTTATCTTAGCGACTTATTTTATGTTATATATATTTTTATTATATATTATAATTCTTATGCAATATAAATAGACGTATTTTATACACTTACAATAGTAAAAGTTAGATTATATAATCCTAATACAAACTAAGTTATTCTTTAATAATCTCGTAATGCATTCTATTCGACGATAGATGGCGCTGCTAAAAATAAAGTTTATTTTATACTAGTTTTACTTGGTTTTCGTATCTTTTCATCTTCACTAGACGAAGATGAATGTTCTTCAGCGCTGTTAAAATAGTTTGAAGGATATTTAACAACGGTAGGTTTGCTTGTAATAGTAAGACTAGCTCTTCTGATAGCGTCGACTACTAATCTGTCCGAGATATTGCTTAGTGGCGACAGTGGTGGCACTGTCTTCTCGTATAAGATTCTTGGTATAGGCGGTACGTTCATAGAGCCTGAAAAGGTATAATATTATAATTAATAGTAGAACTTATAAAAGTGACTGACATTTAATGAAATAATAATTAAATAGTATTTAATATTATTTATGGGTCAAATCAGATTTCTTCTTAGGTTAAATGGTAAGTGTCATTATACTAGGGTTGCCAACCAGTATGGTGCAAGCCGTATCGTATGTGCTATATTTCGGGACTCCGTTGGTAATATTGACTGATATTGAAATATATAGTGCTGTATTTCAAAGATATATTTTGCAACAGTAAAACTAACAAAATAAATTAAAAAACAAAATTAACGAATGAAAAATATAAGTTTATTTTTATTCTTAAAATATTATATTTTTTCAAGTTTACTTTTTTTTTACAGTATTTTTTTCTAAAATACTATACATATTTAGAATAAGAATGGTTGACAGCCCTATGTGATACTGTTTTAATTAGAAATAGTTATTAAAATAATCAATTTTCATAGTTTATTTTATATGACGTAAAAAATATTTTATACAAAAGAGGCTGTATAGTTTTGTGATATTTACTATGACACGATAAGTTATTTGTATATCAACACGTTTTATATAACTAGGCAAGTTAAATATTGAACGTATACGTTACCTGTCCATTTTTTCTTATCTTCTAGAAACATTACATTACGAACACAACAATTTCAGCAAAAATGTTGATAACTATAAAGAATATGAACTTCGTATGATGTTGATGGTCTAATTATTTTTGTCTGAGGTCACAAGTTCGATTCCGATTACTTGAGACACTGCTATTTATTTGCTACTTGCCTAACTTATTTTTATGTGTGTTTTTACGTATGTATTATCATGGACCGGACTATATTATATTTATAAATCCTTCTGTAATATTATTTTGTAGTGTCTTTGTGTGTAGTAAAATACGTATATCTCCTATACTGTAGACAGAGAAAATATAGTACCGAGAAAATAGTACCTAGTATAAGCCAGTAAATTTTGATGTAACTTTAAAAAATATAATTTTTTTTTTAGCTTTACGCTGTATCCCGCACGCAGCAGGGTAGGCAGAGGGAACCTAGTGTTACGACACTCCGTTCCCCTCTGTAATTATTAAATTGTATACAAAGATATTCCAATAGATCATATATTATCTAATCAGATAGATAAATTACTGTTTTTTTAATATTTAAATCTAGAATAATTTTCACGTTTAGACGTAACAGACGGTAATATTCATCACCGTGACAATATTCCGATACTTATGGAGTAGTGATATGATACAACCTTACAAGTTCGTATGGCTAGTATTTCATTTAAGTCTAGTGATTTACATATTTAATTGTAATTTTCATAGTTTTTCACGTTAAAGAAGGTATGACAACGCACGCTGGTTGTGAATTTAAGTTTCATTAATTTATATTATATTTACAAATAATGAGAAATAT
Source organism: Dryas iulia moderata (assembly GCA_019049465.1). Taxonomy (NCBI): domain Eukaryota; kingdom Metazoa; phylum Arthropoda; class Insecta; order Lepidoptera; family Nymphalidae; genus Dryas; species Dryas iulia. The sequence continues at coordinate 9,647,181 of CM032422.1, read as the reverse complement.
TTTTTAGTCTTTTTATAAAAAAATTCTATTTTACAGTGTTACTCATACAAAACTCCGCCCGAGTTGAGTACTTTAGGAATTGATCTTACATTAGGTTCTCTCTGCCTACGCCGGAAAATGATATACATGCTGATGTGTGAATCAACTATTGCATTTTAATCGTATGTTTATAAAAATATATATGAGTGTATGTAGTGTCTAAGCTATATATTGCTAGAGATCCGTGAGGAAAAACTTTTACTTCAGGACTAATATAGGAAAAATATTTTATTCCTTAGTATTGTTGTTCATATACATTTAGTTATTAAAGTCCTAGAACAGTAATCCTCATATCACCTTTGTCATCTGACACCAACAGATCATAATGCGACATTACAAAAAGCCAGCCAAGCAAACGAACACAATGTATGTACTATGGTACAACGTAATACAATAGTCATATTGGAAATATGATATTAGAAGGAAAATTATTGGAAATCTAATAAATATGATTTGCTTATTAAATTTTAATTAATAATTTAAATTCTAATTTTAACTAAAAATATTGATTTTTGAATATATAGGAACAGAATTCACAATAACCATAAGAAATTAAGTTATTGTTGAATTTTTAAATAATACAATACATATCATTTTTACCAATTACCTAACTACAAGAGATACGGAGAGTGAAACTGTTATGAATAATACTTTTAAAATTAAAAATAAAGGTTAGAATATCCTTTTAAAACGTGTATACCCAATTATTATGTAAGTAACATAATTATGACGCTTTCAAAGGTATTGTAAATTAAACAAGAATCAACGTCACAACATAAATTATTCATTCAATATTTACATAGAACAAAATTATATTCAAAGAACGATCTCTATCTCTACTATGAAGAGGTCTAGATGCGATGCTAGCTCTAGTTTTAATGGCTACATACAAATAAATTGTTAAACTAAAATGTCAAATTTTCTCGTTTTTTATTTTTCAATACCATTTTTTAAATATTTCTTACATAGAACTAACATCACAAATTATATTCAAAATAAAATAATTTATATTATAAATAAATAAGGATTTCATATATTATTTTAAACTTTTATTTAAATATTTGGTAACTTCAAGTTACACATCGAACATTAAATGTAAATAAAATTTACTTACACTAATCATTAAAAATATACAATTTGAATATAAACTGAATAACAGTTAAATATCTATAATTATATAAAGTTTTATCAAAATAAATGGAATGTTTTCAGTGAAGGCACATCGCACAACCTTAGAGGAAGACAGTTAACATTTAATTAATTTATCTATACCTTTTATAATCTTTCCGAGATTCTACAATAATAATGTTTGCTATTTCGACATGACTAGTAAATTAGAATTGGAATTTTGGACAACATGAACAGTATTTTAGAGTTAGGTGATATTACTCTTCATGTGCTAATTGGAAAATGGTAAACGGAGTGTCTTGACACTAGGTTCTTGGTGACTATCCCTATACGCGAAAAATGCGTAGAGCTCTTTTTTTATTAAGCTTACATTAATACTTATATACATACAAATATCTAAATAATTAATAACTAGACAATTTATTTCTTATTACATAACTATTTATGGCGCTACAATCACATTTTTATTTTACTAACGTTTAATGTATGCAATTAATGAAAAGGATCAGACATTATCGAAATAGCGAATAACATAAAAGATTATTAATTTCTTATTCATTTAATAAATATTTTCGATAATACGTGTAATTTAAAGCGTAACGGTAAAGTCGCCATTTTGTTGTTCCGCTTTGGGCGCTGGGGATTCAGGGGCGGGCGTCGTCGCGGGCATCTTAGGCGGTCGCTCTGGCAGCTTCAAAATCAAATGATCCGTACTCTCTGCGACATAATGAAAGTTTTTTCAAAATGTAGAAAATATTATACAAAATCATTATATTATTACTAATTATTACCAATATATAATAATCACTGAGAATATATTTTGTTTTTTGTTAAAAAAAAGCGCAATACATAATAGCCGAAGCCTATTAAAATGTTTTAAGTCATAATAAAATAAATAAAAAATATAAAAATGAAATAAAGTACTTACTTATAATATCAAGCACATGCTCTTAATACCTGTTAGTTAAACATCCATTTTACTTACTACAGTAGTAAATTGTTAATATTTTATAATTATTAAAATTAAAAAATAAGTTAAAATCGGTATGATGAATGTTAGTAAAAAAAACCATAAATAAATAATTTTCCAAAACCCGATATAAAGTAACAACTGTAGTAAATAATTTTAGTTTGTTAGTAAAAGAAACAGAACTGAAGTGCCATATCTTCTGTGCCAAATACATTGCTCAGGAATGGTGTATTAGTTATTTTTTATCATCTCATTTATTTTTCAATCAATACGTTGTCATAATCTTTATTTACGAAGGGAAAATATATTATAGTATTTAAATAAGTGAAATATAAATATTACAACATGCATATGCATATACATTCTTGTCAAATATACCACTACCTACCATTGACGAATTTTTTTTTAGAGGTAAGCTGGTTTAAAATAAATATTAAAAACTAGGATATCTGGACGAGTAATTTACTATAGGTAAGCCGATGGGAATCGCGTTATAGGGATGCTTCGCTACATGCTAGCTGCTACCTACCTATATTTATAACTGACCGGTATTTATTACTCAAAGGCTATTAAAAGCAAACAAATTTCGATGCTCATTTTCTTTTTATAAATTGGCAGTAATTTGAAAATACTCTCTCATGCAAATCTCTTACATTACGTTTAATTAAGGCAATAAGAAAATTTTAAAATCTGTCTAGACGGCTATATCGATAATTATTATACGAAAAAATACAATATAAAATACAGATTATCGGTAATATTTCTTGTAATTATACAATATTACCATTCCAATATTACTTGTAATTATACAATATTGCAATATTACCACTTGGTCATTAGGCCAAATGGTAACACTGCAAGAGATTTTAAATAATTTTAAAAATATCTATGTGTCAAAAGATAAACGCTACGTATTTCCCAGACATGAAATCATTCGTTTTTATTTTATTAAGTAAGCATTTAACATAAATAGGCAGACTTATATTTAGTAATAACAACAAATAACTTGTCATTTCATATCATGACATTAAATAAATACAAATATTTTTTAATCTATGTTCATTAATTTAAGTGAAGTACAAATTTACGAGCGTAGAGACTATTGTAGAGTACTTAGTATGTTTACATAGAATTTTAAAGCAAGTTTAAAATGTCAATTAGTAAATAATAAATGGTCATAAATTAAATCTTTTGCGAAACAATTTAAATAAACATTAAAGCTGTTTACGGTCATATAAAGTATAATAAGCCAAATTGACCATTCACACTGACAATCGTTCTTAAAACGTGAGCGAAATATTATATGTATCCTGTTTTAAAAAGGGGGAGTGGTGAATTATTTGACAAAATGGTACATCCTGTTAAGATTTGAGTATGGGAAGATGGTTATATATAAATAACGTATAAAAACCTTTGAAATACTTCTAAACAATCGACTTTCAAAATATTTTTTCTTTTCACCACTTCATTTTTTTATCTTTAATACATATAAAAAATAACTGATTGTTGTCTGTAAGAAAGAGAAATGGCAAACAAGTGGAACATGTATGAGAAAGACTATAATTGGGGGCGTTTATCAATGTGATATAACCCAAAACAATGATTCTTATTTTTTTTTGTCTGTGCGTTTGTGCACTCTGTACTTATAAATATTACATCGACTTAAATGCAATTATGACTATAATATTGTGTTAAGCTTTTTTTAACATTTAGTCTTTATTTTAATTCAATCCGTTCACAAATAAAAAAGTTGTATCAAAAATAGAAAGATCACGGGCTATGTTTTTGACAAACTAACCATAATCGTTTTACTAGAATATAGACGGGATAAAACATAATAATTTAAATTTACTTTTCTACGCAGACGAAGTGGCAGACAAAGCTAGTACGATAATAAAAATTTTAAAATTTTTCTTTTCGCAAATTGTATTGTTTTTTTTAAAGTATGGCTTAATTATATTAAATTATATTTTTGTATAAATTTTCCTTAAGGTATATTATTTTTTTTAGATTTGTAAACAAACAACGATCATAGTATGAGTTCTTCCTAATCAGTAAAATTATCAACATGTCAAAGTGATATAATTTATGCTTCCATTCAGTTATTTATTCTGAAAACAATTAAACATTTACATATACTTTTAATGTATTAGAATTTAAAAGAATCATCTGAACTTGATTTATGGAATTTTAATTTATGATAATAAAAAAATTCATATGGCTCATTTCAATAAAAACTATTTTTGCATTTTTCATTTGTTATATAATCTACACCACGAAAATTAGATTTAAAGACTATATCGACGCAATAGTCCAAACATTCCCCTTTGTAGTTCTTTGTCATACGCTTCACAAGAGATCACGTGAATACACTAACAAGCTATGAATAATTTAACAGCACATAACGCTATGTGTTACTCAGACTCATATCAAGAGAAAACAGATAATTATAAAATTATGTTAACATTATGCTGACAAATAGGGCGGGAAAATAAAAAATATATTATTTAATAAATAAAACAAATTATACGTATCAATAGTCAATAAAATAAATACTCGTATACCATTACTTATGATACTTACGCAGATACTTGTAAAGATTGTAAGTAAAGTGGGTTAAAAAGCAAATTAAACAGCATATTGCACTGTTTTGCAGTAATTTCTTAGGTAATAAATATGTTATTATCATTTATGTTACGAGAAAGACAGTTGGTTTGTTGACCTTAGATAAATTATGTCTAAGATAAATCTAAACAGTTTGTCACGGAAATGCAAATTTATGATTCTATGTTACAATTAGTTAGTAATTTCATGCAGGAAAGTATTAAAAATATTTTAGAGTGCTGAAAGAGTGTATGTTTGTCTCGTCAATCTTTTAAATTGAAGATAACTTTCAGTGTTAAGATAAGCCAACATGAAAAGCAAACACAATTTTGATAGCAGATTACTATTTTCCACAATAACCATTCACCAACAAGCATTAAATGAACATGCAATTAAAGAAAACTTACCAATAGATCTACGATCAGCTTGATTCCCATAAAACTCTTCCAATTCCTTGGCGGAACAAAGTGGCGTATCAACCTGCGTCGTATCGTCGAATTTAGAATAATCTACTTCGTATCCCTGGCGTTCGCGGTTGTATGACACTAACGGCACAAATCGGTGTCCCCACATTATTTCACTTGTTGTATAACTAGATCGCGCCTGCGTAGTCTGCCCCGTAGACTCGATTGTACCCTCTAAAATAACTACAATTTCAAACTTTTCTTGAAGCACATCCGCTGCAGAAACACCGTAGAAGGGGCTACTAGCGTTTATTCTGTGGACCATAGTAATAGGCCAAATGAAGAATAGATTGCTATCACAGCCGTCTGCGTTCAATTCTAGCTCAGTTTGATAATGTGATAACAACTCGCCTTCCTTAGTCATCCTAGATCGAATTAATTGAGCTCTCACACTTGCTCCGATAATATGAGATTTCCTCAAGTCTCCCACTCGGAACATTAGACACAATTCACCGTCCCTTTGACATACTACGGAATATTTTGAGAATAAAAGCGTTTGCGTTCTATGCTTTGGTCTTGTCATCTTAGCGAATACAATTCCCACCATAAATGCCTGAATCATCACTCCCACTATACTTTGTAAGCACATAATGAATATAGCTTCTGGACACTCTTCCGTTGTTGTACGTGAACCGTATCCAATAGTATGTTGAGTTTCAATACTGAATAGGAAACATGAAGTAAAGTCGTAAATATTAAAAACACAAGGTTTGAATCCCGAAGTCTCTTGCATCGGTGGTAAATGATCCAGTTCCAGGTCGCCATGTGTAAAGGCTATCAACCACCAGATGAGAGCAAAGCCCAGCCAGGATAAAATAAATGATAATGTAAATATAAGGAGGGTCCATCGCCACTGAGCATCAACGAGGGTTGTAAACATATCCTGTAGAAATCGCAATCGGCGCTGGGAGATCCTTGACTTGAGAATATTACATTCGCCATTTTTGAGAATAGCTCGCCTTCTTGTTCTTCTTGAAACACCATGTCTGTGGGACCGAGTCCTGTAAACAAATAAAAACATCACATATTACACCGATCTCACACAATAATATTTAAACGTATGTAGATGATTGACTGTAAGTGTGAACGCGTAGATCACGCTCCTATAGTCGCTACGCTGCTACGACCTTCGTCAATGTTAATAATCTTAATGTGTAATATTTAAATTTAATTATGTTTAATAACTTATTAATTATATAGATACATTATAGAAAGCAGAAAATCGAAAAAAAGTAAGAAAAAAAAAGAAACAGAAAGAAATAGTACAGGGCTGGATTCGGTGTCGCAGGTTGGCGCGCATCGACGAACCTCTTGACGGTGGGATAATACACTCCAGGAGAAAGGTTGCCGTTTCCTGGAACAGGCTTAATTTTAAGCCACTCGTCAGGCAGGAGATGCGCCTCTTCTCGGCTGGCGGGTGACTCTGGGTCGAGCATGGCGGTGGCGTCGTGCGCGCGGTTCACTTGCGTGCGATCGTCTGCGCCACCATCCCCCGGAGCTCTCGTGCCTCCTGAAGCATCGCACGCGATAATGTCGCGGTCACGACTGCCTCTATCGTGCTCGCTCGACGCGTTAAACGCTTTATAATTGTATCGCGAAATTCTATATCAAAATTATCAGCTCGTCTTGGAAATAAACTTTAGTTAGTGCCTATTTTGACGTTTGCTCTTTATATATAGAGTGTTCTTTAACTAGATTTGTTTTATTTGTTTACAGATTTATTGTTGACAAGTTGATTATCGTTCGCTCATTTCTAATTAAATATAAAAAGTACAATTAAACTTTGCTTTTATAAGTTTCACTTATTAATAAGATAATATAATATTTTATATTACGTAAATTTGCTTTAAATCTCTTTTATTAAACAGAATCTCCCTTTTGATTTTAATTTATTAGGGATATATAGGGATGGTATAGGTTTTTTATAAATAACGTAATATTTTCCCGTGCACGGGTTTTGTCTTTTTTGTGAATTTAAGTTATAGGTTATATAAGAATTAAGTATTTTAATATACATAATGTTAAAATTAAATAAACATCCGTAAAATAAAAAGCTTAACACAAAATCTTCTCAGTCTAGTCTTTTCTTTGCTAACATTATCTAAGCACATTCGGTTGAAAGTCTTTAATAAAGACATCCTGCCCTGTCGTAAACGTTTCAGAGTTGACAAGTGGTGTGAATGTACACAATGACAGTGAGTTCGACTCTAACAAGAATAGTTATATATAAAATCATTTTCTTTTCTCTAGTCTTATAAGAAATAAAGCGGCGTTAAGTTTCGCCGCCTAACACGCAATGTAATGAAAACAGACAAAAAATACTGAGCGAACTGACAGGCAAAAATCAAGTAAACCTAATTGGTTCTTTAAGGAGGTAATCGTATCGTTTTTTGTCCTGCATAATATATGAAATTCGTGAAAGAAATAATATCAAGCATTTTTGCTTTGTGCATGTTACAAAATAACATTTTCTAAAAAAAATAAAAATATTCATTTGTGAACTTGATTTTAAAAATTCTTATTATCTCATTCATTATATATAAGTTTTCCCACTTTTTTAATTTATAAAACTGATCTGACAGTGCAAATTAGTACGTTAACGTGCTTCGTTAAAGCTCTAATTTGTAGTTCTCGATCTGTTACGTCTGAAGGTTATTTTAAATATTGTATATTTGTGCACGTCATAAAGCAATATTTACAAATATTTAGCTAACATCTTTACGATTATGATATTCTTAAATAACTTTAGTTCCATGGATTATCCCACTTTAAGCCGAGATAATATTTAGTATGTTTTTTTTTATTTACATATACTGCTTTCAATGAAAATTATTGTTAATTGTTATTATAAATAATTTGTAACTTTTACATAAACTAAGACTATTGTAAAAAAATGAAAGGCAATTTTAGATTAGTCAGAGAGAACTTATTGTTAGGATGTCTTCACTTTCAGCTCGAAATTAACGTCTATGCGTTTTTAGTGGCGGAACACAACGCCTCGCTTTTAATAGACAAAATTATGCAAAACCCCTTTTTCTATAATATTCGTTTGGAACAATATTGAGTATTCAGTAAATATATACTTTTAAATAATGTCAATGCTTTCCTATATTTTTCATAAGTAAATGGCGGAAAATCAATACAACACATGATTTTATGAGATGTATGATTGTAGGAACACTACGTACCTAATCCAAAAATTTGGTTATACAACTGCGTCATAATTATTAAGGCATATCAGGATGTAATTAAAATAAATCATATAAAAGTAAATACGCTTTTGCTATTATAGCACGCTTTAAAAAAGATTACGCTTTATCTTTATCTCTCGAAGATTATTTTTATTTTTTAAATTATATAATATTTGAAATCTCTGCACATTGCGTTCCTACGTAGTACAATCAGGATATAACTGTACGCCTACTACAACCTACGTACATCACAAATAATTTTAATTAAATAATGGAATTTTCGTTTTGGTCTTCAATATTTAGTCTATATTTGGATATTGGGTAAGATTTTTAAGAATTTGTACATCATATTTTTTTGAGGCAAAGCACGGCGTTAAGTTCCGCCATTTGACACGCAATGCCTCCAAAATTAGGCGGAAAGTGGGGAACGGAGTGCCTTAACACTAGGTTCCCTCTGTCTACCCTGCTGTGTGCGGGATACAGCGTGAAGTTAAAAAAAGACATATTTTTAGTATTTTTCAGTTGATTGTGTTTATTACTCATAATATTATTTATAACTGTGAACTTTTGACCTTAATATGGAATATCAAGTTAAGTATCGCATTACGTTTTAATTCAAGTATACAGATGACTGTCACGTTTGGTTTGAGACAAAGCGCCCTAACTCAGACTATAGTTAAATGTGTTTATCACAGTTAGTTAATAAAGCTTCAGCAATTTTCCCGTATCGCAGAGTAGTCGGAGAGAATCTATTACTAAGACACTACACTCCATTCTCCATTTTCCGCCCAAAATCAATACATTGCGTGTGTGTCTTGTGACGGAAATTATCACTGCGTTTTATGTTAGCTACAGAAAGGCGAAAAGTAATATAAAACTATAGTATCTATAATGAGTAAAATGACGATAAAAATAAAATATATATTTTTTTCTACCACGCATCTGCCTTCGTAATTCGTACAAACTGATTGATTAATTTGCACCACACCTCCCAGTAAATATTATGGAGCACGATTTAATATTTATAGTCAATACAGATAGCAAATATATCTGATGTTGTCGTGATAACAGAATCAGCACTCATTTGCGACTGTATTTTGTTTGTGTAAAATCGTAAAAATATTGTAAATTTACAATAACGTGATGTTCGTAGAATGTATTTGCCAAAAGGTGGGCGTTTTATATAAGTGTAAAGTGTTTTTTTTTGTTAAATGGACACTAAGTCGTATAATATAAAGGAACTACACTAAAAGAATGTTTTTTTTGGTTTAAAAAGATATTAAATTATATAATAATAACATATATTAAAAATCACAGAATTCAGTCGATTTCATTAAAAAATGTTTAGTTTTAAAAAAATAATATAAAATTACATCGCCTTTTTACTATGACAACGGGACATCTCGTTGAATAGGTATTTTTTAATCGCATTATATTCGAGGCTGCATTATTAGGTCTTTTTTCAACAAATATGGTATATTCTTCAATTGTCTGCTTAAAAAATAAAGGTATCACCTACCACCGCGACTTTGAATATTGTTTGTGGGAAACTTCGCTGTTATGGCCAAGAGGTGATATATACTAAATTTAGTTTCTGTTTAGGCTAAATATAGTACAGCATCAAGATCTACATCCCGATCAAAGTGACATAAATCAAAATGAATCCAGCGACACCCTACAAATTGGCCCGGTTCTAGCGCTACGTAATCATGCACTTACGTGAAGCGCGTGTCGAGTGTCTTGATAATATATGTTTTATTGAATTTAATATACCTATATACATATACTGTATTTAACCTATTTACATTGAATGTGTTCTATGCATTTTATTAATGATATCGGCTGCCTATAATTATGTATTATTAAATTGGAATTTATTTGTTAAACTGTTATTTTCAGTCAATAAAGAAATATTGGTGACTTTTCACCTAATCCTTAGTTGACTTATAAAGTAATTATCAAAAGTATAAATAATATTTTGTCTCGGCTATTATTATTTCATGTATTAAATTCATATACGGCATATTATGAAAAAAAACGAATACGTAAGTAATTAAAATATGGCCATTGCCGCCAGAAAATTGACTAATAAAGGACGGAAAGGAGTTAGAAATAATATAAATAGAGTCGGAAAATAAAATATATATAGATCTAGCCCAGATGATCTATACATTATGCTCTTGTATAATGTACTGTCCCCCACAGGTAAGACTTAAACTGGTTAACTTGAAGAGGGCTTTATGATATGTACTCAAAGTTATATTGCATAAGCCTTTTTCGAGTAGGGTGGGGCGAAACAAGGCAAGTCCAATGTTTAAGAAGTCCCTAAATAAATATCACAGTAGCCTACGACACGAGAAGCAATTGACAATCGAATCGTTAGTGAACGCATTATGTATGCGAATGCTATCGAAAGTTTTTGGCGTCTTAAAGTAATAAGTCTTTCTTTTCATTTCCATTATATGTTCAAGCTATATATTAAGAAAAAATGAAGTAAGTTTATATAATTACCTTATTATATTCATATTTAATATATGTCAATAAAAGTTACTTATTGTTAATCTTAGCTTAATCTTAGCTTATGTAGTATCAGCAAAGAGAATTGATGGGACTTCTTAGTTCTTATTTTAGTAAAGAGATATTATGCTAAAATAATTATAATTTGTTTCATTGTTTCAAATTTAAGTATTATTTTGAACAACAGTAAAGGTTTTGATTTTCCGTAAATTATAAATTAAGCCTTAGAGCAATTGGATCTCCTAATCCGGGAGTGAGACTTTTTACTTCCAGTTAGAGGGGAAAAGTTAAAAATTGATTTTTTTACATTATCGCTATATATTCCTCATAGTATTAAGTGGAAAATTTCCTTTAACAGTTTTGTTTGAATTAAATACTCGACTGTAAGACTTTATACGCCTTAAATTGAAAATAGGGATTATGAGTAGTGCCTTACTCTGAGATATAATGTAACAAATATTCCTTCAATTAGAAAACTCTTTTTACTCTTTACCATTTTATTTAAGCCCTGTCTTTACCATAATAACTTTAAAAAAACAGCTTTCTAACTTATACTGTGATGTTACAATTGAATTAATATTGACCACAACATTGTACATACTAATGTACATCGTGCCCAGCACTGTAGATCCTGGCTAAAAGAATGATGAGAGATAAAAATATACGCTACTTTTAAACAGCTATAATGAATACAAAATGAAATTATACTTATAATACATTTATTATGAAAAACAAATGCCAAGATGCGTATATACATATATGTATGATCAAATATTTTGCATTATCAGTGACTTACCGATAAAAAGTGTAAATCGATTGCTTACAATAACAGCTTAGTATTAAAAATTCTGGGAAATCAAAAAGAAAACCGCAAACGAAGATTGATGTGATAGAGTTTATATTTACACAACAAAAAGAACCGCGCCTCCTGAATACCGTCCAGGCGCTCTCACCGCTGAGCCATGCGTTCTAATACCAGCTGCGTAGAAATTCTTATACGCTTTATTACAACTTATTTTTGTTGTTAGCATCTCTGCAGAGAGATTATTCTACGAACAATCGTGTGGCAAGAGAGAATGCTATTTATTAAATACTTTTAAACATAAATGTCTTTTTTAAAATATTCTTTCTGTGTCACTCTTACCAAATAACAATAATTAAAAAGTTATATCTTTAATAGTTTTAAAATTGAAAGTCAAGGTATGAGTGGAAAGATATTTGGTTGTGATTAATCACGATAATCTCGACGTATCATGTTTACTGATTTTCACGGATTAAATGTTTGTCCTTCTTTCGAAGCGGTTATAAACCTAATATAAACCTTGAAATTTGACGAAATTTTAACTAGAAATTAAGGCGAGAGAGATTATAGTCGATAAGTTAGGATTATGTGGATAAAGCTATGGCGTGATTTAAAGTCACTAGCACGAAATAGCCGCATGGTTCTACACGTGGTAGAGCTCCGCATGTCCAGGTTAATTATTATTATATTACTTTATCTTCTCCTGCCCGGTATTAATCCCGGCCTAGCCCTTGGTCTGCCAATATTATATGGCATAGTTGAACAGATTATATATACAGATATTATTTTTATCTCCCTACTCTGGTACATAAGGTAAGTTAACTTCACAACTTGCGTCACGCGGTATGTCTTGATTTCGGGCGGAAAGTGGAGAACGGTGTGTCTTGCCACTATGTTCTCTCTGACTATTCTGCTTATTGAAGAAAAACATGAATTTTCCTATTACTTTTTATGATTTTTTAGCTTCACGCTGTATCCCGCACATTGCATTGAGGTAGCTTTACCTCTGATACCAGAGCGAAGAAAATGGAAATATAAAATCCCTCCTCTCCACTCCTCGAGGGGAAATCGAACCCACAACCAGTCGTTTACAGTCACACGTTCGTGCCACTGCGCCACAACTGGCTCCAATTAATTATATATTATCAACACTTCATGAAATTTTAGTTAAATAATATTTTTATTGAATCTAGGTATAAGAATAAGTGAAATGACAATAAATATATTGTAGACCGAGGTTGGTTATACGACGCTAAGCATATGTTTTGCTTATTACTTAATAATTAAATATTTCGAAAGTATTTAAAATTAAGATTTGAATGATGATTGAAACTGTAATTGTTAACTTGACTATTGATTGGTTAATTTGAAACTTTAAGGTAGTCGTCATTACGGATAGGTAAGTAGTCGTGAGATTTCATAATTTGTATATATGATTGAATTTGTGCACTAACATAAATACAGTTATAGCAGCTACACGCCCTTTGCTTTTTCTATAGCCGGGTAGTCAGAGAGAGCTTAGTGTAAAGGCGCTTAGTCTCCACTTTCTGATTGGAATCGAGATATTGCGTGTTAAGAGGCGGAACCCAAACGTGCTTTGTCTTAGGTACCATAGTGGAGAAATGATGAACTTGAATTATTATTTACTAGCCAATTGATTCGTTATGTTGCAACCCTCGGGGGTGGATTATTGAAAAATAAAGTAACATTCATAACTATAGATCAAGTGGTTTAGTTTTTTTCATATAAACTTTCATTCTCTATTTCAACCCTTTAGCGGTCAATTTTTGAAAAAATAAGTAGCTCATAAAAATAAGTAGATCCATGGTTATTTACCACTTTCATTCTTAATTTCATCTAAATCGGACCGGTAGATTAGCCGTGAATGCATGATAGGCAAACGGACAGACATTCCCATTTATAATATAAGTATGGATTATTTATTAATATATAATAAAGTAAATACGTATAGATAGAGAGCCTAACCATTCAATTTTAAAGATTTTTAAGAGCTTTCATATAAATTCAACAATTCAGAATCTAATTACGAATATTTCAACAACGTAAAATAGGCACACTAACAGCGTATCACAAATATAAAGCGTTTAATGATTGCATAAAAAAAGTATAGATTAACTAACTTTGTCTTGTAAGATTACCCATCAAGGTACCTTGTTACTCCAATACAATTCAACGAAAGTGGAGCACAAATGGTCAACAATGATAATGTCTTATCACTACTATTTACGTCTACGTCGCATCTCCAAACACTTCACTTGTTTCTGAATTTTCATTTTAAAACACTAATAAAACTTGGTAACATCACAAAAAAATATTTTTAATTTATTGTTAAACTATTTTAAAGATAAAGACAATGGAGCGCGTGTGCCTTCTTATGCGAAAATTTTACAAAACTACATATTTTCGATAAGTGAGGAATTTATCTTTGCCCTGATTAGATATTGAATTGTCAAGGATTTGATTTAAAGTATGCACCTCTAGGTGCCTAGATAACATTCCACTCCAGAAACTATTAGATTACATGACAAAAACGGTTGCCTATTACAAAAAATAGCTGTCTATCTGGAAAGCTATTATTAATGGTAATTTTATAAGCGTAGTATAAAATTTCCAATCTTAAAGTTTATGAGGGTGTCGTGGTGCAGTTAACAGCGTCTGACTGTAAACGTTGACCGCGCGAGTTCCACTCGTCGACAACGAGTGGAGGCGGTTCTGAGTGGCTGCCGGGGTGGCTCTGACGAGCTGTAACCCTAATTTCCCCCCAGTGTTCCCACGCAATGTTTCGATCTCAGGTGGAAAGTGGAGAACGGAGTGTTCTAAGTTCTCTCTGAGTACGCTGCGTGAAGCTGTTTTTTTTCTTAAAGATTTATTCTTATTGAATGTAGTTAGTAGAAGTTTTAAAAATAGTTCATAATTACACCATCATAATTTACTTAAAGGAAAAACTTTACTATTTTTTCATGTACATTACCTATCATAATATAGTTTTATATGAAGAAATGAATATAGTGACAAAGTCAACTATACAAGTCGGTCAAGGTGGTATCACTAAGATTACATGAAATATGTCCGCAAATACAGGTGAATTCGCTATTTCTTACATTTTTTTTAACAGCTCAGAAATAAGACGAGAGACTTTTAGTTTTATACATCAAGTTTTACATGCAGTTTATACTTTTTTCACAGGCTTAGTTAGAAAGAGCCATAGTCTTAAGGTTTTTTTTTTTATTATTCTATTTTATCATTCTACGGACATAAGGTCTGTACCTTTTTTAACATGATTCTTGTTTTATCATATGCAATAATGTTTTTTTTGTTGACGATTTCAGTACCAGAGTCTAGTTATTACAAATTTAAGTTGCCCGTTATCATTTTATACAATTTATGATCTAAAATTAAATGTAACCTAACTTAATTTATTATAAGTGTATATAACTTATTTTATGTCATTTAATAATCAAAATAAAAATTAAAACACAATCACTCCTCCGAATACGAATCGAACCCACAACTATCGCTACTACAGTCGGACGTTATTCCACTGCGCCCCAATGGCCTCTTATCACATGGTTAGATAAGAAACTTGTAATAGGAAAACCAACAAAGAAAAGAAAAATGTGTCCGACCTGTGATGACAATTTAGGTAATTTAAATATTATTATATTTAATTAACTTTTGATTTTCACACCTTCAGTATTTTCTAACGTAAAAAGTATTGCCTGTAGTATTTATTTAATATTAAATTCAACTTTATACTTTTACCATACACTACAACCACCAGTAATAAATTAGTAATACGTTCTTACAATCTTCTTCAGCTTTTTCCCTCAAAGCAGTCAGAGAGAACCTTTCATCAAGTTCCATTCCGTTCTTCACTTTTCGGGCGAAATTATTTTTGGATCGAATTTAAAGGTCGACCTTTAGCTTTTGTATCAGAGCGGAGAAATAAAAATATTTTAAACTAGTGGCCCGCTCGCTGCTTCGCCGCGTGAACTTTTTCCTTATATTGCCAAAATAAAGTAGCCTTTGTTTAAGCTTAGATTATGAAATATATTGTGCCAAAATTCATTACAATTGGTCAAGCGGTTTAGATTTTTCATATAAACTTTCATCCCCTATTTCAACCCTTTAGAGATTGATTTTGAAAACATAAGTAGCCTATGTTAGACCTAGTCACTTTTACTACTTTCATTCTAAATTTCATCCAAATCAGACCGGTAGATTAGTCGTGAAACCGTGACAGACAAACACACAAACTTTCTAATTTATAATATAAATAAGGATACAATCCCCCGAGCAGGAATCGAACCCACAACCAATCGCATACACAGTCTTATTTGTAGTAAATATCTAAAAACACAGTCTTAATCATATCCGTTCGACCCTTTAAGATTACAAAATGAAGTCATTTGTCACATTTTATCTGCTAAAAAGTCACAAGCATTAGTCGAAACCAACAGCAAGCTAGTTAACGATATTTGATTAAAAGATAACATATGGAACTAATCTACGTATTTACATGTCACTTCAGCCATTGCGTCACTTTTGGCAACGAATTTCTCACCTTACGTGACCACGTACGTATATTTTTCGTCTCTACTTCTAATAAAAATGTAACTGTTCGCTGTTTGTACATGAAATATATACATATAAGAAAAAAAAATTCCTTCGCTCTGGTGTCAAGGCAAAGCGCGGCGTTAAGTTCCGCCACTTAACACGCAATGCCTCCGAATTCAGCGGAAAGTGGGGAACGGAGTGAGTTAACACTAAGTTCCCTCTGCCTACCCTGCTGTGTGCGGGATACAGCGTGAAGCTAAAAAAAGAAAAAGAAAGATCGGAGGTCTTTAATATACAAAACAAAAAATGATTATTAAATTTCTTTTCCATCTGTTTATCGGAGCGTTTGTAAACGCTAAGCTCCGACTTGGCTTAACCGATTTAAATGCAGTTTTGGCTAAATATATTTTGCCAAACTTAGCTTAACGATCCATAAATAAAAAGCTGAATTATAAATTTAAGTAAATTTTGTTGACTTAAGTAGGATCGCGAGCGTGACGATGAAACCGCGAATTAGGAATAATCACGTTGTCTTCCCAGGAAAAGCCACGAGTGAGTCACTAGTATGCAACTAAGTTTCTAGAATAATCACATATCTGATATTATAAAAGTCGATATTATATACTATATAAGTAATTTGTATTTTAATCTGTATAATATAATGGTATTACTATACCTACTACATAAAGAAAAGCTAAGTAAGATTAAGATAAAATAGTTATCATATCTTAATAAAATTATTATAATAAGTATACAGCAGTAAAATGCTGTTGAACCAGTTGGGAAAACCTTTGAGAAAAAATTATAAATTCCTTATTAACCTACAAGTGTTATATTATTTTAATATGCTCAGCTTCACGCTTTCCCATATAGCAATGCAATCAATGATGCAATGCTTACTAGAGTGGAGCAATGAAAGGGAATCGAACCCACAACCAATCGCTATTACAGTCAGACATTGTCTCACTGCACCTTGATGGTCTCAAATTCCATATAATACTTAAAAATACGTATCGAGTACTCAAATAATTTAATCTAATATGTTTATTATTTTGTTATCAACATATTCTAATATTATCATCACTACTGAAATACGCCAAATTCTTAACATAAATTAAGAAAAATATTTATTTAAAAAAAAACATGCCTACCTGCAAGTATCATGACGATACACAGTGCTGTGTCCGATAGAACTGCTATAAGTCGGTATTCTATGAAGACTGCTCGATTGTTGCAGCGGCGGCCTCAGGAATCCACTGCCTCCATATCCGATACCCAGCATAGGGGACTCCACCATAGAACTGTCAAGAACACTCGTCTCATCAGTCTCCTCTTCAATTACTCCAGGCCTGTAGAAGATCTTCCCTGCTGACGGAGTAGGCTTTGGCTTTTCCTTCGGTTCTTCATCCCTTCTTACTTGCATCTCGTATGAAGCTGCTTCTGAACTCATATTAGTGTGGGTTATTGTCACGATATTGTAGAGTCCCTCAAAATTTTACATATTGTTATTGTATAATTGCAATCTGATAACATTTTGTACGATCTATTTATTGATTTAATCATAATCATTGATGGTGAGTATCTGAAAATAAAAATAATTAAATAAGATAATGCGTTTCTTTTGTTCAATAACTACTGTTTTTACTGTTTCAAAATGAGTATACGTGGATTGAGAAAAGCATATTAGTATATAATACAGGTTTGTTAATAATTATTTGTTTGTTTATCTTATGTAACTATCAGTTAAGCTTTATTATTTACTTTGAAATGAAGATCAATTAATTTTATGATATTTTTTTTATTTTATTTATCAAAAAAATATATATTCTATCTACAAAATGTCGAACTTAAAGAAACTTGTTCATTTATACAGTTCTCGTGAACAAACAGTCTGCAATATAACTTTGGACAATAATAAATATTTTTTTCAAAAATATCACCAGTGCGTAGGTAAGTATGATTAGCTCGTATATGAAAACTAAATGAGCGATGCCGGATAGATCACAAAGATCTATCGGTCGGATCGGACATCTCGTGATTTAACAGTAGAGTGTAGAATTACACAGTAGGCGAATGGTGATTTCTGCTATTTCCACCAGTTCCTCTTCCCACAATTTAGCGTAGTGTAGTAAGTAAGTAATAACCGACAGACAATTTTGTAGTAATGCACGAGTGTGTACTTCATCAACTTCAGAAAATGCCTTAAAAGTTTTCAATTATTACGGATACCAGGTATTTCTACTATTTTAAACAAATTCATAACTTTTACGTAATTTAAAATGGATAAAATCGATCTTTGATGTTTTAAAGATTGGAATTGTGTTGTTCCGCTTATATTTCCTGGATTACGATGTCAATCATTTTCATCGATTTTGATGCTTAAGCAAATATTAATATACCTTATGGATATTTAAACTATATTTTACAAACAAGTATTACTTTTTAAAATACTTTTAAAATATTACTTTTTAAAATACTTTTTAAAATAGTTACATAGTGCCATCTATTGTTGAGTAGCCAATATTAAATATAAAATATGTAATATTCGCCCATTCATAAATTGTTATACATTTTAAGTCGTAATATTTGCTTATGTACATTGAAAGTAATAATATTAGCGGATAACTGTAATATAATTATAATTGTTAATAATTATTTTAAGCAGACAGCTACTACTGCCATCTATCTTGAAAATATGGCATTATTTCGTACATTTTACAAAACAAAACGTGCTTAGTAAAACAAAAACATATTTAAAATTATTGATGTGATACGCAACTGCTAATGTTTGTAAAGAATTTAATTAAGTTGTAAAGAATTTAACTATTGGTAACTATAAAGGTAGTTTTCAATGTTTCAGTTTTTCTATTTGTTTTATATATTATATTTTATTTATAATAACTATATTTACTGTTTATACAAAATCAAACATTCGGCTTTTGACACTTTTTTGAATTTAGTGTCAAAACACTTGACTCTGTTTATCAGAGCTTAGAAATAAAACTTATCAAAAATAGATCCATCACCAACTTTTAAAGTAAGACGCTGTTCCATCGTGCCGTGATTGCCTCTTAATGTAGACAGCAAAAATATTGTTTATTCTTTATCTTACAGTTGTTGTTCGAGCAACAAAGATTAACACCTGCAGCTACATTCCAGGTAATAGTTATCACGCGGTCGGTTCCGCCGTTTTGACACGTTACGTCCTTGCACTCATTAGGATGTGCTCGATCTCCATGACAACTGACGGATGCCTTTATTTCCTCCCACTAAGATTATTCAGTCATATTGCGGAAAACCTCGTAAAACACACTCCATTCCCCCTATTTGTTGCAAGATTCCGCACAATAAAGTGTTTTGTTCCTTTATGTACACCTTAGTCATACCGTCAAAAAACAGCTTAAGTATATCTTGTATTTTTTTTACGTATTTAATATATTAAAATGAAGACACTTATATTTAAAAATATAATATTTGAGATTATGAAAGAAATATGAAAATTTGTAGTTGAAAAATACTACTCTACAAGATTACTAGAATGTGAAGATCTCCCCGCTGAAAAGATAATACAGCCGCATTCAAATTTCTTTGTCATAAGATAAATATTATTTTATTGGAAAACGTTACACATTGCTAAATTATTTTATTCTATTTATTTATAAAATAATATTTAAAAGTATAACAAAAGCTAATAAACAAATTTTCATTTTTCGCTTTTTTCTACATACCAGAGTCAAGACAATATTTTTATATAAGTATTTAACTAAGTATAAGATTCAAAGTGTGTATATAAATATAATATAAATAAAAAAATTTTTATTTCATTTAATAGGCTGCCAAATCTTAAATAGAAGTCAGTGACTTCATATTTTCCATTTTCCTTCATTTTTTTTAACTTCATACCTTTTCTCCAGTTTCCTTCCAAAATGGAGACATTTCTTGTTGAGTAACGGAACTCAATGCCGCGATTTGTCCTATCAGATCGTTGAAATATAAATAATTTAAAAATGAACATTCCCCCAAATGGGAATCAAACTTGGGTTTGATACACGAAAACAACCGTGTTCACAGTCAGACAGTGTCTCCCTGCGCCACGTTGACTTACCCTTTAACTGTAACATATACTTTTTTTTAAATATAACAAGTTTTTCTAAAACCGAAACCAACAAGTAACAATTAGATCGACAGATAACGTTTAGCTGACGTTATGACGTATGCGTATCATAGATCATGCGCTTGCGTCTGTCAATGTATACCTGGGCTGGTCACGAAGGCCAATCTAAATTACCGTGTCTGACCACTAATTATGATTCTTAAGCCACCAATATGAGACAAATGTCTTTTGCAATTGCATCTAAGTACGTGTACAATGCCGAATGTTATTTTTTTGAAATTATAGAGATGTGTAAAACTTTCTAAATTTATTGATGATCTATATTACGCCAGTAATTACTATTAGAATGTATTAGAATCTTTTTATTATCTTGAATTTATATTATTAATTTAGGAATTTTCCTGTATTTGAAGAAAATAGACCATCATGGCACAATGGTACAGCGCGTGAATGTACACACAATTGGCTGTGGATTGGACCATTTAAGATGGATTTAATTATTTTCAATGTTTCTCTCTAGTAAGAAAATAAAACGTGTCTTAGAGCTACTCAAGACGCAACGTCTCAATTTCAGACGGAAACTAGAGAAAAGTATGAAGTTGAAAAAAAATGAAGGAAAATATGAAGTCACTGAGATATTTAAGATTTGGTAGCCTACTAAGTGAAATAAAATTATTTTTATTTAGATACACATTTTGAATCTTAAACTTAGTTAAATATACAAAAATATTTAAAGTATGTTATAAGTTAAATCTTAACACACGCGAAAGAACAAGATTTTACGTTTGACAGTCGAAACTACGGAACACAAAAGTTGATATGCTTAGTATATCAAGGTAAGGTCATAAAGTTCACGCACATGAGGTTTTAGGTTGCATTTAATTATATATAGAAAAAATGAAAGGGCAAGTTTAGTGTAAAAAGGTGCTGGTTCAAGTGCTTTTGCCACTAACTTTAATATCAAATGAAATAAATTTGAATATTTTAACTAATTATATGAATAGAAATAAATTTCGTCTAATTAACAAAACAAAAGATGCATTTTTTGTAGTTTCACAGTTTTTCATATACAGCAACGCAGAGCAACCTATTAAGACACTCTGTTCTCCATTTCCATCCGAAATCGAGACATTCAGTTCAACGCTAGGCTTTTTCTTAAGTACCCAATCTTGAGAATCTACAATGAATTACTTTATACTGGTAAACGCTGTCCAGTGGACTATAATTTTTCTTATATAATATTTAATTAAATGAACTTTTCCTTCACAATTGTATAGTACATACGTCTTTCTCAATTGAAATTAAATGGGAAAGTATATAAAATATTTTAGTAAATATGACTTTTGTTTTCATATCTCTCTTAATTAATAGGATAAGCAAATTACTAAGAAACTCTATTTATAGCAGCTTATAGCATAAGCAGGGGAAAGTCGTGGCGCAGTGGCACAAAAGTGTGACTGTAAAGCGACTGATTGTGGGTCCATTTTGGTGTCGAGGAGTGGAATTTTTATTTTGGTGTCGACTCAAAGCGCGGGGTTAAGATCGCCACTTAACACGCATATCCTCCAGAATTCAGCGGAAAGTGGGGAAAGGATTGTCTCAACACTAGGTTCCCATTGCCTACCCATTTGTGTGCAGGGATACAATGTGAAGTTATTAGCAAACTACAAAGAAAGTCTATTCTGATCGTGTATATTAGATCAACTTTCAAGATACTCCTTGAAGTTTTGACGTAAAAAAGATTTATTCAAAAAGGAAATAATCATTTAAATGAAGCGACTGTATTATCAATTGATATATTTTTTTTTATATATTTCAATAGTTGCTACAATATATCCATTATAATTTTGGAAAAATTTTCATAAATCTACCTTATAGATCTTTTGCGTTACAGTCCTTAGGAGCAAAGTGTCTTTGTATAAAAATAATTTTATGTCACGGGGACTCGAAAGGAAAACTTTGAAAGTTGACGACCTAGTATATGTCTTATGCATTCTGGAGCATCTTTTATTTCAGGACTTTTATTTTAAGAAAAGCAGCCCATCTTTTTAGTAACCTAATAAGCCTACTGATATATTTTTATAAATTACAAAGCGTACGAACATTGACGCCGAATATAAAAAATTACATATAAAATACTGTCACGTCTATATTTCAAAATAAGTATTACGAAGAATCATTCAACTACGAAGTTACTCTATGAGGAGGATTCATGGTTGTTGAAACAAAGCACTAGATAGACACTAGATAGACCATACAGCAAAAGTGAAAATATTAATATTTTTTGTTATGATGAGTACAATATTACTATTTCCGGTAACGGAAATCATGACACGATATTTGAAATTACGTGTTATTGTATTTCGACTATACAATCATAACCGCAATTTTTTTCTATTTAATTATAATTAGTCAACATTAGTTATGACGTATTTGAACCGTGAGTGTATAAGATAATCGTAGATTTACATGAATCTCCATCCATCCCTCAAAAAAGCTTTTGGTCGTTAAATTTCATGGTCATTTTTATTTTTATTTCATCTAATGATGATACGGTGGGTGATATGACTACGAAATACTACGTAACTAACACGAAATGACCTTTTAAAAAGGCCAAAAAATATGATGTCATAAGTCAGTTTCGGTTATGAACGATAGTTCCGCGTTTTTTATATTATAAAATTAAATTATTGCAAAAATTACAACGCTAAGGTCCGCTTGGACTATAAGTGTGCAGTGCTTGTTTATGTGTGGATATTACATTAAATAGGTACCAGTAATTCTTTTAAACATTTTTAAAATGTTATTCCACACTTAGGAAAATTGAAAAAGGCATTTAGAAAGCGTATAAAAATTTGAACGCAGCGGGATTCATTCAGGAGGCGCGGGTTCGAATCCCGCTGCGTTCAAATTTTTATACGCTTCCTAAATGCCTTTTTCAGGTACCAGTAAGTTCTATCTACAATACGAAAGTTGCGGATAAAACATAAAGACACATTTTTTTTTCCCTATGCTCAGACGAATGGGTGTACATAACGTCGCGACAAGTTAACGATATTATTTTTGCGCTTTTATCTCTATAGCCGCACAGTCAAATATGTTGCGTGTTGGGTGAAGAGTCCCAACGTCATGTTGTAATTTACATTAAAACTAGTGCCATTTATTTACAAACGGCTTGTAACCCGGAACATCAATACTGGTGTATTAAACGTAAAAAATCACGTTTTTTTCTGCATCTGTAAGAATTGGGGAAAATCCTCTTTTAGTGCTCCTTTACACTGCTCAAGATTAGTTAATGATACTGCTCATAAGGAACAACATGTTAAACTTCAAATTCTTACTAAGACTTGCATGTGTATATTTGTTAACATTTTTAGATTTTATTGAATATCAAAAAAATAATTAGACTAAAAAATAATGTATGTACAGTGCAAAATATAATAAGTGGTTTTATGAATGAATGAATTGATTTTAACAGTCACTAAAGACTACAATGAAGACTAGTTCAAAATTATCATTAAAGCGCATCATTGCGTAAACTTACTCACGCAGTATCGTATTATTGGTACTTAGAGAATTTAATATGTGAAATATGATTTTGTATTAATAAAATCTTTAAAAAATATTTCACAAATATAAAAATATAAAATATATTACTTAGTAACGTCATAAATATGTCGTAAATTAATAAAAATTGCTTTTCCTACGCGGAAATATAAGTTTAAACTGTGACCATCGTAACGGGAAGTCTCTATTTTGGGGGCAATTGATTGCAAGCATGGATTGCGTACAAGACCACGAGTACTTCACGGTTCATCTTTGATTTATTACGTCCTAATTATTTGTGCATAGCTTTGATCACGCTATGTGCAATTTTAATATTCAAAAAGTTTGTTTTGTACACCGATATATGTATAACAAAATATCGTTCTATTTAGTGTTGCATTTACAGTTTCTGAACAAAACATTCGGATTTAGGGGGCGAATCCATATCTTGCTCAGATTTTTTCATAAATAACAAAAGTGTACTATATATTTTAATTTAATTTTACATCTGGTGAGGACAGTTAATTAAATTAAATATATGTTAGGACATCTTTGAAAATTCTGTGAACTATTTTATACCTTTCATAATATTTTCGTAGAACTATCAAATATCTCCTTATAACAAGTATATTCACATTATTAACATATGGTATTGATTTTCACTATATATGTATGCTTAAACAGCGTCTGACTGTTGACACA